>OW240915.1:34135358-34773798 GCA_933207985.1 Pelobates cultripes
AGGAGGAGGAGAGCTCTCCGCCCAGCGCTGGAAAAAGGTAAGTTAACCCCTTTACCCCTTTCCAGAGCCGGGCGGGAGGGGGTCCCTGAGGGTGGGGGCACCCTCAGGGCACTATAGTGCCAGGAAAACGAGTATGTTTTCCTGGCACTATAGTGGTCCTTTAATGCCAAAGGCCACAGGCAGTAACACAAACATACACATGCTCAGAGAAACATGCATACATATACAAAGATACTCACTGCCAGGCACACACAGGTAGACAATGCAACGACGTATACAAAGACTAGTTCTCTATATCCAATACTGCAAGCCCGCCCTTCAATCTATCTACAGCTTCTTATACACACACAAGTCAACTGCTGTTTTTTTCCAATAATGGTGTTAGTGGGGGCCTCATGTATGAGTTTCGCCTAAGGCCTCGCCAAGTCTAGAGCCGCCACTGGTGACTAGTGCTGTTAATGCAATGCATTTAATAATGGTGAGGGTGGAAGGAAAGAATGTACAAGCTCTGCTTGATTCAGGGAGTGAGGTTACCTTGATAAAAAGTGTTCTGCACCAGCCAGGGAAATTAGATACCAGACAAGTGATTGATATTGTGTGTATACAGGGAGTGCAGAATTATTAGGCAAGTTGTATTTTTGAGGATTAATTTTATTATTGAACAACAACCATGTTCTCAATGAACCCAAAAAACTCATTAATATCAAAGCTGAATATTTTTGGAAGTAGTTTTTAGTTTGTTTTTAGTTATAGCTATGTTAGGGGGATATCTGTGTGTGCAGGTGACTATTACTGTGCATAATTATTAGGCAACTTAACAAAAAACAAATATATACCCATTTCAATTATTTATTATTACCAGTGAAACCAATATAACATCTCAACATTCACAAATATACATTTCTGACATTCCAAAACAAAAACAAATCAGTGACCAATATAGCCACCTTTCTTTGCAAGGACACTCAAAAGCCTGCCATCCATGGATTCTGTCAGTGTTTTGATCTGTTCACCATCAACATTGCGTGCAGCAGCAACCACAGCCTCCCAGACACTGTTCAGAGAGGTGTACTGTTTTCCCTCCTTGTAAATCTCACATTTGATGATGGACCACAGGTTCTCAATGGGGTTCAGATCAGGTGAACAAGGAGGCCATGTCATTAGATTTTCTTCTTTTATACCCTTTCTTGCCAGCCACGCTGTGGAGTACTTGGACGCGTGTGATGGAGCATTGTCCTGCATGAAAATCATGTTTTTCTTGAAGGATGCAGACTTCTTCCTGTACCACTGCTTGAAGAAGGTGTCTTCCAGGAACTGGCAGTAGGACTGGGAGTTGAGCTTGACTCCATCCTCAACCCGAAAAGGCCCCACAAGCTCATCTTTGATGATACCAGCCCAAACCAGTACTCCACCTCCACCTTGCTGGCGTCTGAGTCGGACTGGAGCTCTCTGCCCTTTACCAATCCAGCCACGGGCCCATCCATCTGGCCCATCAAGACTCACTCTCATTTCATCAGTCCATAAAACCTTAGAAAAATCAGTCTTGAGATATTTCTTGGCCCAGTCTTGACGTTTCAGCTTGTGTGTCTTGTTCAGTGGTGGTCGTCTTTCAGCCTTTCTTACCTTGGCCATGTCTCTGAGTATTGCACACCTTGTGCTTTTGGGCACTCCAGTGATGTTGCAGCTCTGAAATATGGCCAAACTGGTGGCAAGTGGCATCGTGGCAGCTGCACGCTTGACTTTTCTCAGTTCATGGGCAGTTATTTTGCGCCTTGGTTTTTCCACACGCTTCTTGGGACCCTGTTGACTATTTTGAATGAAACGCTTGATTGTTCGATGATCACGCTTCAGAAGCTTTGCAATTTTAAGAGTGCTGCATCCCTCTGCAAGATATCTCACTATTTTTGACTTTTCTGAGCCTGTCAAGTCCTTCTTTTGACCCATTTTGCCAAAGGAAAGGAAGTTGCCTAATAATTATGCACACCTGATATAGGGTGTTGATGTCATTAGACCACACCCCTTCTCATTACAGAGATGCACATCACCTAATATGCTTAATTGGTAGTAGGCTTTCGAGCCTATACAGCTTGGAGTAAGACAACATGCATAAAGAGGATGATGTGGTCAAAATACTCATTTGCCTAATAATTCTGCACTCCCTGTACATGGTGACAGGTTAAATGCTCTGTAGGGGTAGTGCCCCTGTTACCATATGATGTGGTATTAGGGAGGGACTTTCCCCATTTCTGCCACCTATGGGGAAAAGTGCTCTGCTCATCCGAAAATGCGCTCTGAGGAGGGTGGAGTGTATAGATAATATTTTTCCTTTCTCTGATATAGAATGTGAATTGGGTACCGAGCAAGAGACACCCTTGGTGTGCCTGGGTAGTGAGGTAGAACCTCCCCATACTAAAGACCCTATAGAAGAAGTGGAGTTTCAGGATCTCAGAGTCCCCCCTGGTAACTTTCGAGCAGCCCAATGGGAAGATATGTCCTTGACAGCAGCAAAAGAGAATGTACAAGGGTGGACCCTGACAAGCCCTTAAGCTTTCCTTATTTCATGGTGAAAAATAATCTGCTGTATCGAGTAGAGAAGAAAGGGAGGAGGTAGAACAGTTAATCTTACCGAAACACTGTTTTAAAGCTAGCCCATCTTGGTTTTGAAAAAACGAGGGAACGAATTCTGACCCGATTCTATTGGCCAGGGGTATTTTGGGCAATAGAGAGGTTTTGTAAATCCTGCCCAGAATGCCAACTGAAAGTTCTGCATAAGGGCTTTTGTAGTCCGTTGGTACCCCTTCCAATCATAGAGGTTCCATTCGAAAGGATAGCAATGGACCTGATAGGGCCGTTGCCTAGGTCCGCTAAAGGACATCAGTACATTTAAGTTGTTGTTGATTATGCAACACGGTATCCAGAGGCAATACCTCTACGGAATGCCACCTCTAAAAGTGTTGCAACGGAATTACTGATGATGTTTAGCAGAATGGGTATACCAAAGGAAATTCTCACAGATCAGGGAACCCCTTTTATTTCAAAAATCATAAAATCATGCATGATTTGTGCAAATTGCTTAGAATCAAGCCACTGAAAACGTCAGTATACCATCCGCAAACTGATGGATTGGTGGAGAGGTTTAATAAAACTCTAAAGGCTATGCTGCGGAAGATGATAGACAAGGACGGAAAAAAATGGGATTATCTCATACCCTACCTGATGTTTTCTATTAGAGAAGTCCCGCAAGCTTCCACAGGGTTTTCACCTTTCAAATTAATGTATGGTAGGCATCCAAGAGGCATACTGGATGTTGCCAAGGAAACATGGGAACAAGAACATACCCCCCATCTTAGTCTTATAGAGCATGTAGCTCAAATGCAAGAGCGAATCGAAGCAATAATTCCCCTAGTTAGGGAAAACATGGAAAAGGCCCAGAGAGCCCAACAAGCAAGTTATAACCAGAACGCAAGGCTACGGGTATTCAAACAAGGTGATGGAGTTCTAGTTCTCATTCCCACAGTAGAAAGCAAATTCTTAGCCAGTTGGCAAGGGCCAATTAAAAATCACTGAGCGGGTCAGTGACGTGAACTATAAAGTAAGACAGCCAGGCAGACGGAAGCCAGAACAGACCTATCATATAAATGTATTGAAGCCATGGGTAGAACGAGAGGTTCTCATCATGGCCAAAGATAAACCTACTCAAGCCACTTGTGAGCAGGGTCCTGAGGTGCATATCGCTGATACTCTTGCCCCCCATCAGAAACAGGAAGTCAGGGAGATTGTGTCTAAAAATAGGGATGTGTTTTCCACAAATAATCAAGCATGATATCCTAACTGAACCTGGGAAGAAGATCAATCTGAAGCCCTACAGGATACCTGAGGCTAGAAGTGAAGCAGTTAGTGCAGAGGTTAAAAAGATGCTTGAGTTGGGGGTGATTGAAGTGTCACAAAGTGAGTGGAACAACCCAATTGTGTTAGTGTCCAAACCAAATGGGGAAATACGTTTCTGTAATGATTTCCGTAAGCTAAATGATATCTCTAAGTTTGATGCCTACCCAATGCCTCGTGTGGATGAGCTAATAGAGCGACTAGGTAAGGCCAGATATCTGAGCACCTTGGACCTCACCAAGGGATACTGGCAGGTACTCCGGACAGAGAAAGCAAAAGAGAAAACCGCGTTTTTTACCCCTGATGGGTTGTTCCAATATAAAGTACTGCCATTTGGGTTGCATGGTGCCCCAGCCATGTTTCAGCGTATGATGGATAAGATACTTCACCCCCACTGGGAGTATGCATTCGCCTACCTGGATGATGTGGTGATTCACAGCGCGGACTGGGAAACCCACTTGATGTAGGTTCAGGCAGTTGTGGATAGCATAAGGGCTGCCGGTTTGTCAGCTAACCCTGCTAAGTGTTCTTTAGGGCTAGAAGAAGCAAAATATCTAGGTTACATTATCGGGCGGGGGCTCCTTAAACCACAAGAGAGCAAGGTAGCGGCCATCACCAGTTGGCCACGTCATGTAACTAAAAAGCAAGTCAGGGCTTTTTTTAAGCTTAACCGGCTACTATCGCAGGTTCATCCCTGGGTACGCTACCATTGCCAACCCATTGATTGAACTTACTAAGGCAAAAGGCCCGGCTATGGTTAAGTGGAACCCGGAAGCGGAGCATGCCTTTTAAGTCTTGAAAGGAGCCTTGTGTGCTGACCCTGTTTTAGTGGCTCCGGATTTCACTAAACCAATTGTGGTACAGACCGATGCGTCTGATGTGGGCCTTGGCGCGGTTCTTTCCCAGGTACATGACGGAGAGGAACATCCTGTCATGTATCTAAGCCGGAAAATGAATCCCCATGAACAGAGGTACTCCGTAGTGGAAAAGGAATGCCTGGCCATAAAATGGGCATTAGAATCCCATCCCAGAATCCCAGAAGAGATATTACTTACTGGGGAGACGTTTTACACTGATCACAGACCATGCTCCTTTAACGTGAATGAGGCAAAACAAAGAAAAAAATCACTTAGATGGTTCCTAAGTCTTCAGCCTTACCAGTTTTCTATTGCTCACAGGGCCAGAACTGCCCAAGGTAATGCAGATGGCCTCTCCCGAGTTCACTGTCTATGGTCCCAGGCCGCTCGCCTCGATGGGTCTGAGCTGGGGCGGGGGATATGTGATAAGGTGAATGGGGTGGTCTGTGAGGGAGTTTATATTTTGACTGAATTGTTCAGAGAGGCATATGATTTTTAACCCCAGGGGGAGTGTGTGTATATAACTTAAATTAATATTTAGTTATGGGCCCCTGAGGTGGAGCATTTGGAGAGCAGGGTGGGCCAGTGCTCCACTCTGCTGTTTATGGTTTTGTTCCTGGGAGACTAGGTCCAGACCAGGGTTTGGACTGTCTCCAACCCACTGCTCAGCTGCAGGTAATCAGCTACAGCAGTGGGAATAAACCCATCCCTGCTAGGCAGGTAGGGGAGAATGTTTGTTTCTCTCTGGAAGCAGGCTAGCTAAACACTGGAGTGCTGAGAGCTGACAAAGACACTAGGTTGGTGAAACCAATATTGTTTTGTTATAGTTTAACCCCTGAGAGATAGGGAATCTGATGTTAGTTAGTGCTCAGACGAGCTAGGTTTTTGTTTATAGGGATTTGTGTTACATTATTGTTGAGCTTCACTACAGAGACAGCGGCAAATGGAAGAAAAAACCCAAAAACAATAAAGTGCCTGGAATTAAGTTACTTTTAAAGACTTTGCGTGTTTGTACCCAAAAGGATCGTGCTAACTGCGGACAAGGATCACAATATGCAGATTCATACACATTGCAAACACTGAATCATGAATCTGATTACAATACATAAAGCATGTAAGGCATGGTCAAGACATGTAATTAGAACAAAAGATTAGAAATGGAACAATGTGTAATCTAAGCTGCTTCCTTAGCTACCACTGCTATTAGCTGATGTTCAGGCAGTGGCGTACACACAACCCATGGGGCCCCGGTGCGAAGATTGATCCATGCCCCCCCCCAGCGCGCTTATTCTGCGCGGGCTGGGACCGCAACACATGGCGGCGGGCACCTGGTCGCAGGGGTCACAGGGCTTTGATCGCGGTATGTACGCCAGTGCATGCAGATACACATACACTTAAAGGACCACTACAGACACCCAGATCACATCAGCTCAATGAAGTGGTCTGGGTGCCATGACCATCTAGGTTAACCCTGAAGCTGAAAACATAGCATTGTATCTGTGACTCATACTGTGATTAATTTAGTGTAGCTTACCTTTCTTATGTTCATTTGTTGACTAGTGGGTTTTCTACTCTATTCGAAGCAGCTTGAATCTTTTTTTACTATTCCTTTCCTATAATTTTCTTTCTTGTAGACACTGCTATTAGACTCATTTCGATTGCGTTACCTGAACCTATCCAACGCAGCCACCGCCATGCTATTGCTGCCAGTCCTCTTCAGCATCTTGCTTTTCAGATACCAGGAGCCCACGTAAGCATTATAATCTTGCGCATGTGCAAGCATACAACATTGATGTCTATGGAAGAACACGTGAGACTCTGGGATTTGTAACGGAACTCCCCGTACTCCGACTGAGTACCTTCCGTTGATGGATGCTTCCTAGCTTGCGCCCAGGACCACAAGCACCACACCGGACACCACAACCACCGCAGACTCCACAACTGCCGTAGCTTAACTGGAGTCTCGCCGTCTTCCTTCCACCCTGGATCAGCTTCTGTCCTCCAGGACCGTGTGGGGAAGACCTCTCCTCCAGGAGAACGTATCCGGAACAAGCTCTTAAAAGAGCTAAGTGATTTAAAGCTCAAGGGAGTATGCAGAGCATAGAAATCCCCAGTGTGAGTATAGCTGTCCCCTCCAATCACTAGACAAGACTACTTGTTGAGATTCAAGAAGATCTGTCTGTACTGGCACATACAGCCTCTTTTATTCACATTTTACACACATAGTACTGCCCACAGGGTTTTGCAGAACAACCAATCAATACGTACAATACACTCCGACACTCCCACACAAAATCCTCCCCTCTGCCTGTGATATAATTACTGAACACAATGATCTAACTTAATTATCACAGGCAGGAAAATACACAGTTTTACACAATATTCATAACTCTAAAAGTATACATCACATTCACATTTACATTTTCAGAATCAGCATACTCCAAATACAAACATCAAAATCATACAAATTGGTCCAGTGGGTCAAAAGTTAGTTGAAAGTCCCTTTGTGACCATCGGCAAGCATGGCTTGGGTGTGGTAAGCCAATTACCTCCAGCATACAAAAAATAGCTCTATTCACAACAACAGTAAAAACACATAAAAATACACAATTCCTATTATACTTAACAGAACCCCCACATTCAACCTATCCCCAGATAGCTTGGATCTGAGCGCTCACTATATCCGAACAGCTTTTAGATCACACAAACACAGTCAAATCGCCATGGAGTTAAAACATAGCAAGAGCTGATGAGAGACCGAGGAGGGGCAAAACAGCAAGTTCCAACTGGTCTGGCAGTGTGCCTGGGACAACTCCCTGCTGGAACAATAGACAGGAAACGCGGGAGGGGAAGAGACCCATCTTCCCATGGATTCAAATGGGCAGAAACAGTATTTTAGAAGCCAATAAGCCCCAAATAGTCTTTTTAAATGGCAATACACCCCAGGGCCATAGTCATGAGGGAAGAGGCTGGCAATCAGGCTCCTCCAACAGCCAGGGGCAAAGGGCAGTTGGTCATATAAATATCCAGTGACAAAAGGCATTTTGTCACAGGATTCTCCATAGACAGAATGTTTCCCCACCACTTTTGACAGCAGGGGATTGGCAAGGCTTGACAAAAGGTAGCTCTGCCTTTCTCTCAAGCTTGTCAAGTGTTGGAAAAATATCTTTTGACAGCATTGGAATTACAGTGGCTTTTCTACACAGTCAATGTGATATATCTGTAGCACTGAGAAACAATGACTTAGTTAGACCCTCATATCGAACTGTGAAGTGAGACTGCATTACTACTTTTCAAAAAATTTATTTTAAAGGGACACTATAGTCACCAGTGCAACTACATGTATTCCTGAACCTATAGTGTTAACACGACCATCTAGCCCCCCCTGGGCCTCTCATGCCTCCAGAAATATAGTAAAAATCTTACTGTATTCAAGCCAGAAACTGTAAATCTGCATGCTGTTAGACTCAGGAAAAACAAGCAGCCTGCTGAAATGTGATAGCCTGATCCAATCATAGTGCTTCCCATAGGATTGGCTGAGACTGACAAGGAGGCAGATCAGGGGCAGAGCCAGCATGATTCAAACACAGCCCTGGCCAATCAGCATCTCCTCATAGAGATGAATTGAATCAATGAATCTCTATGAGGAAAGTTCAGGGTCTACATGCAGAGGGAGGAGATACTGAATCACAGGATGCTGTGCACAGTGCTGCCCTGTGCTCTGCTGACAGCAGATCTGAGTGGATGGAGGTTCAATCAACTCAGAAGTCCCTCTGGTTCAATCTGAGTGACTGCAACTGAAGGTGTTCATAGCTTTCAATGTAAACACTGTATTTTCTCAGAAAATACAGTATTTACGTGAGAGAGGCTGCAGGGAGCTATAGTTCTCACCTGAAAAACCTCATTAAGCTGAAGTTGTTTAGGTGACTATAGTGTCCCTTTAAGTGTGCTTTGCTACATTTGCATTTCTCCTTTATTTACATCAGAAAATACTGAAATCGTTAAGATATCTTAGTATTGTGTTAATGTTTTCCTCTCTATTCTTAGTTTATTGTTATACAATATGTTTGCATTTTTGTTCACTACTTTTAATGTATTTTATGTTTTTGAATTCCTTAATTGAGCGTTTCTTTCTGATGTATTCTATTTTCAATGTATTACAAGCTTTATGATTCTAACCAACATAGGACTGGGTCAAAGCCGAAGCAGTCGTCTTTACATTTTATTCATTCTTTTAATGCATCTAGTCACAAAATAATGTAGTCTTACAGTTAGCCACTGTACAATGGAAAAAAATGCCTGCACTTGAACCAGCAGGAAAAGAGCTTATGGAATATATGAGCTAACCGAGAAAGTGTCAACATTTCTGTTAATTAATGAAACAACCTTGAACAGATGTTACCCCAGTGGTTATCCACTTAAAAAGCTCACTGTCTTGAAATGGCTCATTGTAACAAATTAATATTCATGTTTTCTCTCTTCGATCCGATCGCATTAATTCTGATACACTCTAATACACATACTGCAATATATACAGAGACTGTCAGCTCTTCAGTCAAAATGGAACCCTTCTAAGGTTTTCATTATTATGTATATACCACCAACAAATTCCATAGCGCTGTACAATGGATGAACTAACAGACACGTAATTGTAACCAGACAAGTTGGACGCACAGGAACAGTGGAGTTGAGGGCCCTGCTCAATGAGCTTACATGCTAAGGGGAGTGGGGTAAAGTGGTACAACAGGTAAGGGTAGTAGTTATAGCTATGTCTAACCAGAAAGATAATGTAAAAAATCCTGTTTTGATTTGGACAACGTATACTGCTGGAGCTACAGCTTCATTAACAATCAAAGAGGAAATAAGAATTCCTTTAGAGACCATTCTAGAATCATTAGATGACCACCCAGCCACTCTAGAAGTCATCTGGGAATCGGCAGATATCATCGTGCTCAATTAAGCCATTAACAAAGTTGAAATAATCTGGTAAGTGATTTCAGAATGATTAGTTGATTACCGTGAAGATTATTTCACAACATTTATCAATCGCCGCGGTTTGAGCCTGCTTCACAAAGCTCATTGCATTGAATGATACTTTGATTTGTTTCTGCCACTTGAGGAGAAACGTATCTATACTCCTGGCATGAGCGGTTCCTCACCGTTCCATTGGGGATAAGGTACAATACATGGCATAAAGGTAATGAAAAAATGTGTAAAAAGTCAAGCATTTCTGAATATTTCTCATTTAAAGTAAATCCATAGACAAGGGCATTGCTAGAGGCTGACCCTCGTTAGTTAGTGTGAATTTGTTGCAGTTCTATTGCTAACTCCAAGGCTTGGCTGTATGGCTGACTGGTAAGGGAAATATGTTTCAAGTTCATCACTGATGTTTTGACACTCTAAAGCAGGGGTCCTCAAACTCCGGCCTCCCAGATGTTGCTGAACTACAACTCCCATGAGTCTTTGAATTACATAGAGAGCCAGAGAATCATGGGAGTTGTAGTTCAGCAACATCTGGGGGGCCAGAGTTTGAGGACCCCTGCTCTAAAGTGTCTTGACAGACCTTCAGCGATAACAGGCATAATGCTGTTTCCAGGTGAGGTGGCCTGCTGCCCTTAGCACATACTGCTCTGACTTCACTGATGCAGTGCAGAGCTCACAAAAGCACTAAGTGATGGAGATTGGGAATATATGATATCATAGCTCTATTTCCTCCATGAACTGGAGCTTCAAGGTACAAAGCAGCAGTGGGAGCAGGCATGGGAGGGTGGTAATGAAATAAGGGGAAAAGGAGATGGAAGATGGAATTGTGGATGTGGATTGTCAGGATAGGAAAGGATCCTTACCAAGTTCTAAGTCAACAACCTACCAAAAGAACAAAAAATGGGATGGGCCTAAAGGCTAGACCTTAGAATGGCTGGGCTCTAAAGCAGCTTTGCTGGGCTTAAAGCAGCTCTGTCACCTTCTAGGGCAGTGATGGTGAACCTGGGCCATAGGTTCACCATCAATGCAGAGTAGGCACCTGCCTGCCCAAAACGGCAGGCGCCTACTCTGCTTTCTTGTCGGCAGGACCGGAAGCAGGGGGAGGGATCGAGGAAGCAGCTCTCCTGTCCTCCCTCGAGCTGTGTGGAGCATTGCCGCGCGTTACCATGGCAACGCTCCACACAGCCTTGCGCGGGAGGACAGGAGAGCTGCAGGTCCCTGTCCTACATACTTACCACCAGGGATGGCTGTGTTCCCCCCTCCCTTTCACTAAAGGTAAGAAGAAGGGAGGGGGGAATAAATAAGCTTTACAAAAAAAAGGTTTTAATGTATCTTCGCACCCCTCCCCCCAACACAACACCCCTACCACCCCAACACTACACCCCTGCCCATCACACACAGCAGGTCTGCCCCCCCACACACAGCACCCCTATCCCCCCCACACACAGCACCCCTGCCCCCCCCACACAGCACCCCTACCCCTCACACACAACACAGCACACACACCCTTACACACAAACACATACACTGCACCCCTCAATGCAGTATATGTGTGTGTGTATTCAGCAGTCTTTATGTATTCAGCAGTGTGTGTGTGTATTCAGCAGACTGTGTGTGTATGTATTCAGCAGTGTGTGTGTGTATTCAGCGGACTGTGTGCGTGTGTGTGTGTATTTAGCGGACTGTGTGTGTATTTAGCAGTCTGTCTGTGTGTCAGGGTACCTGTTGGTGCTGAATCCAGGGAAGACATCCTCTCTGTTTAGGGGCTCCCTGCCCCTAGCATTTCGGCATATTCCGGCCGTTTTCGCGCCGGCCGCGCTAGCTCCTCCCCCTTTTATGATGCGACGGCTAGCGTCGACGTCATGACGTCGGTATTTACGTGTAGTGCCGGGAACCGCTATACCGGACCTTTTGGGGGCGTGGTCTCAATTTAGGTACAGGGTATTTAAAGGAAACCTTTACTACTGCTCATTGCCCTGTCGTGGTTCTAGCTTGCTAGTCACTAAGCGCGTTCTTTCTCTTGTGTTTCCGGGATTGACCCTTGCTTGTCTTTTGTCCTGTTGTCCTCTCCTCTCCTTTGACTCGGCTTGTATCTCGCTTACCTGTCCTCCGGCTCCCTCGACCTCGGCTTACCTTTTGACTATTCTTGTTTTGTCCCTACGTTAGTCCGGCCATTCTAAGGTCCGGTATACGTACCTCCTTCTGTCCGCACTCTGCGTATTGGATCCCTGTCAGTATCCTGACACTGTGTGCCGGTGTGTGTATGTATTAAGCAGTCGGTGTGTGAATGTGTTCAGCTGTCTGTGTGTATGCATTGCATTTGTTGGAGATACTAATAAATATAAGCTTAATTTTATCTATTTATATCATTATTTAAAATTTGTATAATTGAACTCTCTGTTGTGTTCTTCTTTTAAAACAAAAGATGTTAACTAGTTATGACAACTGTACGATGTTTTTTCTAAACTTAAACCTCAATATTCAGGTTTAATTGCCGTGTTGGCACTTTGAGGGAAAAAAAAAAAGTTGGCATGTATTGCGGTTTGGGCACTCGGGCTCAGAAAGGTTCGCCATCACTGTTCTAGGGTCTTTGCATATATTTTCAAAATG
This sequence comes from Pelobates cultripes, assembly GCA_933207985.1. NCBI lineage: Eukaryota > Metazoa > Chordata > Amphibia > Anura > Pelobatidae > Pelobates > Pelobates cultripes. Next base: position 34,147,694 of record OW240915.1, read on the forward strand.
CTTAGGGCCATGTTTCTGTGGAGAGGGGATGCAGCCCCTGTTTTCCTCTAAATTACTTAGATTACTTAGAGTCTGATTATTTAGAGCATTGATTAAATAACAGAGGGAGTATCAGGATAAGCATCTCCTAAAAAGAGACGAACACAGGAGCCTCCCTCAGAGTCTTATCAGAGTTCCTGAAAGAACGACAGCTACAGGGTGTCCAGATTGGTCTATCAAAATGTTAAGCCCTGTTACCTTAGTTGTCTCACAACAGTGAGGCAACCTACACACGCCATAGGCTATCCCCTCTTCAACCATCCACAAACCTTAAAGGTTAAAATGGCATCAACACTATGCTAACATAAAGTGCAAAAAAGTGATCAAATGAACAAAATAAAATGGTAAGTTCCAGACACTCATTTCGGTTCTACATAGCACTTTTGTCAGGGGAGAGTGACACATACCTACTCCACTGTGACCGATGTGGCCTGGTGCGCACCGGGAGGGAGAAGCGGCCGATCTCCCACACTGGAGGTGCCCAGAAGTAGAATGTGATCTACCAATGCCCTGTTACTTAACTTCCCTCCCACCCCCATTGGACTGGTGGGGGTGATCCCGGTCCTCTCCGCACAGACCACCCAGACCTGGCAAGTTGAGGCCTTCCGGCCTGGTGGCATGAGTGATGACTCAACCAACATGTTATCCTGTTTTCCCAACCCACGCGAGGACAGCCTCTTTGCAAATTTTTGTTGGTAGCTGGAAAGCAGGCTGTACCCGCCTGCCCCACTGCATGTGGGTGATCCCTTGGATCGGCAACCAGCCCCAGGTCCCCAATAGGTGTTCTCACCGCTCCCTGTGGAGGAAGCCCTGAAAAGGCGGAACAGACAACGGGGTTTGTCCAAACACTGAGGTGAATATTGATCCAGGTCTCCTGAGGTGATGAGGGTACAGCAGGGAACCTCACTCCTGGTGAATATACTCACCCACAGAATTCCATCAGGGCTCACAGGCCTGAATTATACCTCCAGAGAGCTGGACTGTACTTTGCATAGGGTGGGCGTAGGGTGATCTGGGGCTCCTGGACTGAGCCATATAGCGCTCCTGGTCATTCACCTTTCCATCCTTAGATACTCAATTTGAGGGGACCAGTATGTAATGTGCCTATGGCCAGCTCTGATACACCTATTCCTGTTAGTTTTTTCTTTCTATATTCTTTCTACTTTGGCCTAGCCACCAACTCCCTACTCTCCTCAATTGATCAACAGGTGGGCCTCTTGGGGGTGGGCAGGGGGGAGGAAATCTCAGTAGACTCTTTTGCTATTGATCTAGTTTATTTGTTTATATTTTCATGTGCTATATTTGAGAGCTTCAGTATTGTTGGTTTTGGGAGTGTGAAGTGAGGCCTGAAGAACAGACATGGAGATAGAACAGTTATATGAAGGTATTTACAGCCGGGAGGAGCATAGGAAAAAAAAATCTTTTATAGACTGACATAGGATATTTAAAATATATATATTTTACATTTTAATGTATCAGCTGGCTAAAATGCACTGGACAGCCACCACATGGTTAACCCCAGAGCGTTGATGACTTTCAGTTAATAAGCATGTGTACGGCATTTCAGCTCTAGTATATATAAATGGCGCCACTGATATTTTAGTAGCACCATCTCTGAGCTCATTACTGGATTTTTTTTTTACAGTCTGCAGTGCCCTGTAGTGTAGCATCGTGAACTGTACAATGTACTCAATGCATGTTGACATTATAGATTTTATATTTTAATTGGAATATATTTTGTATACTGCCATCTTCCAGAAACATCCATTTTTACTTTTTACTTTTTTTTTTTTTTTTTTTTACAAATAATTATTATTAGAGTATGGCCATTTTTATTGATTTTTGTCACACCTTTGTGTCACAAAAAATAGTTGTTTTTCACCTGCTTTTATGATAGGCAGAACCTATTTAAAAGTTATATAATGCACACCTTACAATCTCTAAAACTTTTTTGTTCCCCAAATATATCTATAAAAATTGAATGGGTGAATGGACATTTTAAATTGTTTCAATTTAAACAATTGTAATACTTTAGGTATTACAATCTCTAAACAACGTTTTATACATGAAGTGTCTATTTTATCCAACGTTAAGCTAGAAATACATCTCATATTATATATATATATATATATATATATATATATATATATACATATACAGTTGCAAGAAAAAGTATGTGAACCCTTTGGAATGATATGGATTTCTGCACAAATTGGTCATAAAATGTGATCTGATCATCATCTAAGTCACAACAATAGACAATCACAGTCTGCTTAAACTAATAGCACACAAAGAATGAAATGTTGCCATGTTTTTATTGAACACACCATGTAAACATTCACAGTGCAGGTGGAAAAAGTATGTGAACCCTTGGATTTAATAACTGGTTGAACCTCCTTTGGCAGCAATAACTTCAACCAAACGTTTCCTGTAGTTGCAGATCAGACGTGCACAACGGTCAGGAGTAATTCTTGACCATTCCTCTTTACAGAACTGTTTCAGTCCAGCAATATCCTTGGGATGTCTGGTGTGAATCGCTTTCTTGAGGTCATGCCACAGCATCTCAATCGGGTTGAGGTCAGGACTCTGACTGGGCCACTTCAGAAGGCGTATTTTCTTCTGTTTAAGCCATTCTGTTGTTGATTTACTTCTATGCTTTGGGTCATTGTCCTGTTGCAACACCCATCTTCTGTTGAGCTTCAGCTGGTAGACAGATGGCCTTAAGTTCTCCTGCAAAATGTTTTGATAAACTTGGGAATTCATTTTTCCTTCGATGATAGCAATCCATCCAGGCCCTGACGCAGCAAAGCAGCCCCAAACCATGATGCCCCCACCACCATATTTCACAGTTGGGATGAGGTTTTGATGTTGGTGTGCTGTGCCTTTTTTTCGCCACACATAGTGTTGTGTGTTTCTTCCAAACAACTCAACTTTGGTTTCATCTGTCCACAGAATATTTTGCCAGTACTGGTGTGGAATATCCAGGTGCTCTTGTGCAAACTGTAAACGTGCAGCAATGTTTTGTTTGGACAGCAGTGGCTTACTCTGTGGTATCCTCCCATGAACTCCATTCTTGTTTAGTGTTTTACGTATTGTAGATTCGCTAACAGGGATGTTAGCATTTGCCAGTGACTTTTGTAAGTCTTTAGCTGACACTCTAGGATTCTTCTTCACCTCATTGAGCAGTCTGCGCTGTGCTCTTGCAGTCATATTTACAGGATGGCCACTCCTACGGAGAGTAGCAGCAGTGCTGAACTTTCTCCATTTATAGACAATTTGTCTTACCGTGAACTGATGAACAGCAAGGCTTTTGGAGATACTTTTATAACCCTTTCCAGCTTTATGCAAGTCAACAATTCTTAATCGTAGGTCTTCTGAGAGCTCTTTTGTGCGAGGCATCATTCACATCAGTCAATGCTTATTGTGAAAAGCAAACCCAGAACTGGTGTATGTTTTTTATAGGGCAGGGCAGCTGTAACCAACACCTCCAATCTCATCTCATTGATTGGACTCCAGTTGGCTGACATCTCACTCCAATTAGCTATTGGAGATGTCATTAGTCTAGGGGTTCACATACTTTTTCCACCTGCACTGTGAATGTTTACATGGTGTGTTCAATAAAAACATGGCAACATTTCATTCTTTGTGTGTTATTAGTTTAAGCAGACAGTGATTGTCTATTGTTGTGACTTAGATGATGATCAGATCACATTTTATGACCAATTTGTGCAGAAATTCATATCATTCCAAATGGTTCACATACTTTTTCTTGCAAATATATATATATATATATATATATATATATATATATATATATATATATATATATATATCATATGATTTTCTAAAAGCTGGATAGTAAAAGGGTTAATTAAGACAAGATCTAAAATAAAATGAAAATGTTATATAAATACAACATCGTGACTTTTCCTCCAGCTGTGACGTTTGATAAGCAGTAATTTTGTAATGTAAGAGTAAATTAATGTGTATATGTATGTAGATTGAGCCACCGCTTCAAAAGTAAATTAGTCATATGTATATCTATACTCACAGGAAGTCTACATGTTGCGTTGTCTGCGCTTTTGTGATACACCACCTTTAGCAAACAGGTATAGAATGTTATCTTTCTCACAGAAGAACCCAGCATCACAGGAAGTGGTTTGGGTGGTACAAGAAGAATGTTTCAGTCGACAGCAAATATTTTATTAACTGAAGGCAAGTTATTCAAATACAAGCAAAGAATTATGCAACCGTTTAAAGAAGAATGCAAGGCAAAGAAAAGGTTTCTAGGTTATTTGGGAACAATATCAATACATGGTAATATAGCGCAACTAATTTGGTAATTACTAATTACAGTCTAAACCAGTCAAAACATTGCCAAAATAAGATCATGGTTTTGGATCTACACAACATCTTATAGTGTGGCTCTCAATGCAGAGATTCTACTACCATAGCAGCCAGAAGGATATTGTTATATCTACCCCCGCACAGGTCTCCATAGTTATCAGGACCCAATATTCTAAGAGGAACCCTGTTTGCATTAATTCAACTCCACTCAGAATGTGTCTGTAAACATACTGTTTTCAACCAGTTACCAATCATTTGTGGGACCTACAATCTCATATCTGCTATTCTTTGACATGATAATGCTGAGCGGATGAGCCGCTAATGATGTCTAAGCAGCGATAGCAATCCTATTCCTATATGTTTGACACCAAAATTAAAAAAATGGAGGGGCGTAGTTATTAAACATAGGAGGACCTGTCCATAGGCGGAAAGTGGGGCTACTAAATTTATACCTGGGGGACCTGGTGTATCCCACAGCCCCCTTCCATATGCAATGGGTGGGGACTATCAATAAAATATACAACAGGAGATGAACACATCATTGTTCACCATGTAAAATTTGTGCCATTGTCCCACTCCCGGTGGCTGATGGTCTCCTAGCCACTTCACACCAATTAAAATAAAGTAATCCAACTTATCCCCCATCAACCTTATAATAGTGAGGGGGACAATAAAGCTAATATCTGTAAAAATGAAGATGTCTTCTGTCTTCTAAATCTTCTTTTCTTCAGCCACATAAAAGGCCAAAATAAACTCCAGAAAAATGCAACGCAGCTAATAAAAATAAAAACCCAATGATAAAATTGGAAACCTGACACGACCAAAAAATTGTTTCAGCTTCGCCCACAAGGGCTTCTTGCAGAATGAGTTTCAGGGCAGGAAAAGCCTTTATAAAGGCATTCCCAAACTTTAAATTTTCATTAGTGCTCACCGATTAACTTGCTTCTAAGCCAACCAATCAGAACACTCTGACAGGCAAGTCCCACTTCTTTCAGGAATAGCCATGGGGATATTCCCAGGCTTATTCCCGTACTTATTAGGGTGAGTGAATGTAGGTAGGGTTAATGGACAGTGGCTGGTGCTTTTTTGTATTTTATTAGTAGCCCCCACCTACCGCTCATGGCTGGGTCCTGGGGGGTACACTAAGTTCTCCCTCTTGTGTTATAATTGGAGTCCGCACCCACTGCCAAAGAGTGGGGTCTGGAGAGTACACTAAGTCTCCTTCGTAAATAAGTAACCCCCGGGCGTGTCCTGACTACCGATGGAGTAAGACGCACTACTCCTAAGCTCCTAGGCCCCAACCTGGTAAACCCCGGCAAATAGCGCCATAAACAGCCAAAAAAGATGGGGAAAAGCAAGAGGACAAACGCAGCTGGTAACTCCGGTGTCACGCCGGCGAAATATAACCCCGGCCCGATGGACGAATACTTACAGGCATCCCAGGGCCCGCGAGGCCTGGACGGCCCCGCCACGCCGACGCCGTCCTCTCCGACCTCAAGCATGGCGCTCTCGGACCAGACTCCTCCGGCGACCCCTACGCTGACCCAAATATCTGCAGACCTGGCAACTATAACTAATAACATGCTCACCCGCAAAGATAAGTCAGACATGGTCGCGGAATTGAAGGCCGTTATCCGGGAGGAGATCACGGCGGTCCGCAGGGACCTCTCGGCCCTGGAACAACGCATAGATAGCTTGGACACCCAAACAATGCAAGCGGCTGAACTGGCTACGGGGCGGCAGGGAAACATTCTCCTGGACATCCGCCGCCAAGTGGAGGACCTCGACAACAGAGGTCGTCGCAAAAACATAAGGGTCCGAGGCCTCCCAGAAACTGAGGGAGAAATCCCCCAAGAAGTCCTAACAGGCCTGTTCACACACCTCATGGGCAGTGAGGCTCCTAGTGACTTCGGTCTGGAAAGGGCCCACAGAGCCCTGCGGGCACCTAGAAGGGACGGCCTCCCACGCGACATCATCTGCTCCCTAGAATCCTTCCAACTAAAGGAGGCCATAATGCAAGCAGCGAGGGCGCAGCAAAGGATCACATACATGGACTCCCAGGTCTCCCTCTTCCAGGACCTGTCCACTATTACCCTGGATGCCCGCCGAGCACTTAGACCACTGACACGGATGCTGCAGGAGAGAAGGGTTCCGTATAAATGGGGGTTCCCATTCAGCCTCCAAGCCCGCTCAGGCAATGTCTGGCACATAATCCGCTGGCCGAACGACGTCCCCCGCTTTCTACAAGCCGCGGGCCTACCCATGATACAGATCCCGAATTGGATCCTGGAGGGTCCCCCAGCCCGGGCCACGGGTCCGTCAGAAGTAGCTCATAACCTCCGCCCGGGACCCACCCCTCCACAACGCAGGGGAGGCCCGGAGAACTCGGAAGAATAAACCAACACCGTCCCTAAACAGCCACGGGAACTACCCCCCCTGAGCCGCTCCGGCACCGGAACCCTGCGGCCGTGGCCCTTCTCCCCCTCGGATTCCTCCCAGCCCGGGACTTTCCACGCTCCGGCCAGCCAAGGGTATGTACTCTGCCACTACACTAGTCAAGGGGCAAGGGGGGAGCCTGTCTAGGTGGGGTGGCGGGGCAGCCCGGGGGTCAGCTATAGAGGATAGTACCACCCGGTCCTACCAAAAGCCAAGCTCCTACAGCGGGGTTCCCTGCCAGGTTGGGAGGGGGGGAATTTCATGGGAGAGGGGTCTCATGGGACAAAGTGGAACTCCCCAAAGAAGGCAACCAGGCCCTCAACAGGACGAATTCCCACCTCAAACGGTTGCTAAACATAGCTGTACAACGGACAGCAGATCGAACTGTTGCCGGGAGGTCAGGGGGGGATCCGGGAGTGGGTGGTGGTGTTTGGTTAACGAGGGACACGGGTGTCACATGTTGGGAACTAGAGTGGTGGACGGGAGGGCCCACTGCTGTAAATATTCCACTAGATAAGTTAATGCCCACGGTAGCCGCAAAGAGCGCCCATCAGAGTGACACATATACGCACTAGAAGAGATACCCTGCGCGTCACACCGGGCCCAGTGCATCAGCGATCACATAGGGAGGGGCTAAGAGTGTTTATAAGTGGACCAAAGAGATGTACGGACGTCTAGGGCACGACAATGGCACAATACTCGGGAATCACGGGGGACGGGCTGACAGATGTGGAGGGGGGGGATGAGGGACACATCACGCGAACACAGAAGACAGACTGAGGGGATCAGGGACTGCTCGGCCTTTAACGTAGCAAAACAAAGACAGTAACTCAGCTGCAGGCATGACCCCCCCCCCGCACACAGTCCGTCCCTGACCTGCATGCGCATTCACTCCTGCTCCCCCACGTGCCACGCACGCTACACTTACCAGACAGTAACGAGGCAGACACACTACCACGACGCCGCACACCCCCGATATGCCCCAAGCTGGAGAAGCCCTCCAAGACGGACGGCAACGGGGCCCCCAGATGACGAGACTTGGGACCCGAATAGCGATCCTTGGGCCCGCCTAACGGAACCCAAGCCACGGGCAGACATCAAGGGCACCACTCCGGGACGATCGGACCCAAACTCAGCCCGTCTGACACCGCGCCGACAGGAGGTAACACCCCACGCCCGGCGCCACTGACTCTTGCGGACCCACCGCGCACACATGCACCAACTCTTCCCAATAACACCGCTGAACCCCGACCCAAATACGGCCATGGATGAGCAAGGGTTTCGCTCAGACAGCCACGAACACGCATAATGAAGGGGGAGACTGGGAGGGACGCACCCCCTTAACAGCACACAACAAGACACACAAACGGCCCCATAGCGACATGCGGGAGCAGAGACCCGCTACCATGCACCCCATCTTCAACACTACACAGAGAGACATAGCTAATACGAAAGTCCAATACAGGTTGGGAGCCGAAGGAGATAGTAGATGACAATTGACCACTAGACCGAACCACCCCATTGGTCAAGACGACACTGTTCCTCACTGAGACAGACCCTCCTGTAAATTATACCGGAACCTCAGGGAAGGTCAGGTAACCAACCCCCGAGAACCCCCAAAATCCGGTACAGGGTCGACGTCACACCCAAACTAACCCCGCTCACGGGTCCTACTGACCCCAGATAACCCTATCCCCCTAAAACCCGCACTCTAGACGACAGCCTTCCCCCTCGCCCCTCCTGTGCCGCTGCGGGCGGGGCCCCCCCCCTCCCAAAATGGCTGCCACCCGGGCGTTTGCCCCGGCCCAGCTGACGTATTGGTCTAACAACGTCCAGGGACTCAACTCCCCAGAAAAACGGGCCCACTTGCACCGCCGACTGTGGAGTGCTAAGGCCTCCGTCGTTTTCCTGCAAGAAACCCATCTCAAAGGTGGAGACGCACCCAAATTAGAAAACCGGCGATTCCCTTTGGGTTTCTACGCTAACCACCCCGACACCAAAAAGGCCGGAGTCGCCATTCTATTCGCCCACTCGGTGCCATTCCAAACTACACAAACTCTAGCAGACCCGAATGGGAGGTTCCTCTTCTTGAGAGGCACCATCGCAGACCATGAATACACCTTCGCGTGCTTATACGGACCAAACAGAAAGCAACACACGTTCATGCGCCAGGCGCTAGCCAAACTGGAGAAGTTCAGAGGGGGCCTACTGATAGCAGCAGGAGATCTAAACATGCCGTTGGACCCCATACGTGACACCTCGAGGGGCCAAAGTGCGATCCCCACACACTGCCTGAAAGCCACGCAACGACTCCTGCACAAGATGGGGCTAGTGGACTGCTGGAGGACGTACCACCCAGACGCCCGAGACTATACCCACTACTCCGCGGTACACGGACACTATAGTCGAATCGACTACATTTTCATGGCCCAGGAGTATCTTAACCTACTACGTAGCGCAGACATCGGCATCATGGACCACTCTGACCACGCACCGGTTCTGATCGATACACAATCCCCGCTCTTTAAACCCAGAGACAGACAGTGGAAACTTAATGAATCCATGCTGGACGACCTGGAATTTACCACAGCTATGAACCAGGCCCTAAATGACTACTTCTCGACAAATGAAAGTCCGGACATACAGCCACTGACTCTCTGGGAAGCGCATAAGTGTGTCATCCGTGGACACCTTATCACGAGCTGCACCCGCCGCAAAAAACAAAGGACGACGCAAATTGCTAACCTGACAAGCCGCATAGCTGAGCTTGAGCAAACCCATAAATCCACTTTGGATGATAACACATACCTCCGACTCACGGAAACTCGCAGAGAGCTTCGGGACATATTGACCCAAGGACTACTCCACACAGCCAGGAAAACATCCCGATACTTCTACGAACATTCGAATAAAAGTGGACGGCTGTTGGCGAAGATGCTCCAGGAAAAACGGAGAACACGACACGTCCACAAGATACACACGAAAGAAGGCGCTATCACCCGGCTTCCGGAGGGCATCCTAACGGCTTTCAAAGAATATTACAGGACGCTATACGACCAAGCACAGCACAAAACGGGAAATACAGTAGCACAACACCAGGCACGGATAGCTGCATACTTGGAAGAACATACCACCCGTAAACTGACGCCTGAACAAGAGGCCGACCTAGAACAACCCATTACAATTGAGGAATTAGCGGGAGCCTTGAAAACATCCAAACCCCACAGGGCTCCGGGACCAGACGGCCTCCCTATAGCGTATATACGCACCTTTAAGGACGTTCTCCTTCCTAGACTCCTCACCGGAATCAATTCCCTCCAAGAAGGAGGACGATTCCCTACGGACACCCTGAGGGCAACGGTCGTGATCATACCGAAGGAAGGAAAAGACCCAACTAACTGTGCCAGCTACCGTCCAATCTCCCTACTAAACGCGGACATAAAACTCTTCGCCAAAGCCATGGCCACCAGAGTAGCGCAGACGCTCCCCGACCTGATCCACCCGGACCAGGTCGGGTTCATACCCGGGAGGGAGGCTAGGGACAATACCATCCGAGCCCTTAACATCATACACGCAACAGTGGCCGGCAAACGAGACATGGTGCTTCTATCCACCGACGCCGAAAAGGCATTTGACCGGGTAGACTGGGATTACATGGCAGCGACCCTGAGTCACATGGGGTTTGGTCCACGGCTGCGAACCTGGGTAGCCGCGCTATACACCACGCCGACTGCACGCATACGTGTCAATGGAGCCCTGACCGACTCATTTGACATAAGCAATGGCACAAGGCAAGGATGCCCCCTATCCCCCCTTCTATTCGCCCTCACCCTCGAACCCTTCCTCGAAGCGGTCAGACGGCATGGAGGGATCACGGGATTTAGCATAGGCGGACAGGAACATCGAGTAGCGGCCTATGCCGACGACATGCTATTTTTCCTGGAGCAACCTAGGGTGTCGACACCGAACCTCCTGGACACATTCCGAACCTACAGCGAGGTATCCAACCTCAAGCTAAATCTGGATAAATCCGAGGCAATGCTGCTCACGAGGGACGCGACTCTCCAGCAACACATCCAAACGCAATTCCCCTTCAGAATATGCACCTCCAAATTGAGATATCTTGGCGTCTGGCTACCCGAGGACACGACGCGCATATACCAACTGAACTTCGCACCCCTTCTAGCAACCTTACAACTGGATATAAAACGGTGGACGGCCCAGTACATCTCCTGGTTTGGACGCATAAACGCGATAAAAATGAATGTCATGCCTCGCATTCTATACCTATTCCAGACATTACCAACATCTATCCCCAGAGGGTTCTTTCAAGCAATTACGACTACCATCCGACAGTTCGTCTGGAACCACAAACCATCACGCGTGAAACGGTCCACCTTAGAACGACCAAAAAGCCAGGGAGGAACGGGACTCCCGTCGATCACCACATACTACCAGGCAACCCACATACATCGACTGGTCGATTGGCACGCTAACCCGACCACTAAACAATGGGTCCACATAGAAAAACAACAAGCCCTAGGCAAAATCCCCGCCCAACTGTGGCTGGGCGAAACATCCTTTGAGAACATACGCACGGACAACCCAATGATAAACGCCACGCTGCAGGTCTGGTGCAGGGTTCGCTACAACGGGAACCTCACGACGTCCCCCAACCCGCTTACACCTATCACCAACAACCCAAAGCTGGCGGGAGGGCTTAGCCCGGCCGACCTCAGGAACTTGGGAGCCACAGACTGGGTATACATGAGCCAATGGTGTGACGGGCCGAACCTAAAAACAATAGGAGATCTACTACAAGACCGCCGACCAACTAGAATGGACGAGTTTCGATACCATCAAATAAAAACGTACGCTGCCGCTCTGAAAGGCAGGGGACACCTGCACCGTCCACTGCTCTACCTGGAACAATTATGCACAGACAGACACCACCTCCCACATGGAGTCTCGATCCTGTATACCATGCTCCAAAACAGCGGTAACAAACCACCGCTGGGGTTCACTACACGATGGGAAAGAGACGCAGATGTCATACTCACAGATAGCGAATGGGATAAAATATTCCAACTCACACACAAGGGATCCATAAGCACTAAATTCCAAGAATGTAATTACAAAATTTTGACACACTGGTACCGGACCCCTGATGTGCTACGGCACATCCACGTCTCGGTCCCAGGCGAATGCTGGCGGTGCGGCACAGAATTAGGCACCGGAATACACATTTGGTGGAAGTGCACGCACATCATACCCTTCTGGCGAATGGTCCACCGATTGATAAAAGAAATTACGGGAACAGAGATACCTTTCCAGCCACTGCCAATGTTGCTAAATCACACCCACACACCCCTGAAAGCATACAAGAGAGGCCTCGTCATACACCTGTTGACGGCTGCAAAAACACTCATTCCGACGATGTGGAAAAACCCCACAGCTCCCACATACCAACAATGGATAGACAGGGTTGAAGAGATCTATAATATGGAAAGGATGACGGCCTCCCTGCAGGGTCGCGCGGAAAAATGTTCCCTGACTTGGTTCCCGTGGATGGACTATGTATCCAAGGTGGCAGCTGGAGCAGATGCGGGGAGGAGGGGGGGGCCCGCTGCGGTGGCACATACACCCCCGGCTGGGGACCTCGCCCCCTCCGGAGCCAGTATGACCGATTAAAACCCACAAGAATGGACATAACTCACAACCCATCCCGACCCTATCCCAACCCCAGACCCTCCACCCCCGACAGAAACTAGGCATGGACAAATAAAGCAAGGACAGGAAGTATCCCGAAACACAAAAGCTGATACATACAATAGGATGGACAGAAAGAGACTCACGGTGCGCACAGACAACACCAACGCAATCTGAGCCCGCCGAGATCCCCAAGGTCTGAGATGCAACTGGCACCAACAACGGTAAACTAACCCCCGAAACTGAAGGGAACATAGAAAGATAGATTGGGTAGAAGAGGGAGGGGGGAGAGAGACACCCCAACACATGAAGGCGGAGGACGTACACAATACATTAAGATAGGTAATGCCTAGCTACTTGCCCCCAACGTCCCCCGCGCATCCTCCACGCTCCCTACCAACGGCCAGAGCACGCATACCTAAACATCAGACTAGTGGGGACTAGCCGGACAGAAAGACTGAGGGGGAGGTGGGGATACGACTCCTAGGCCTCCCACCACCTTACCAAGAGAACACCATGGGAAGGACTCCCCACACGAACCTACTAGGGACGGAGGCAGCAACCTACAGTTACGCACAAATCAACGTCCCATAAAACATAGCCCCGGGCCGATAGGTCATAATACACACGTATCTACCCGAACCCTACAACTGGGAGGCTCGTAAACACGGTGCTAGCTCTACTATCACAAGACATACGACTACCAACCTGATAAGTGCACTACACGCGACTCACAGAGGGAAATATAACTACACAAGTGGAAAGGGAGTGGAGAGGGGCGGGGGAGGGTGACACGGGGAAGAGGGAAAAGGAAAGCTGGACACAAGGCCACAACGAGAGGCGGTAACATGCTGCAGTGCAGGCTGATGATAGGTACACCTGCTGTATATAGACATACCTGCCTGGCACTAGACAGTAACTCAAGTCTTGAACATACGCCCACTTACCAGGATCACGGATTGTTTCATGCACCTGACTACAGCCCGAGCTAGTTTAATTTAAATTCCCAGAAAGCTCACAATATGAGCTGGTTGGACGCGCAGTTCTACACATATTGGCTTCTCGACGCAAGATATGCCACATAAAGGTTACTAAATGCACATTTTAGATGCGATTAATATCCAGTTGTGTTCAAGTATACTGTTTACCTTGATGAAAGCCGATACATATTGTCTATTCATGTTTAAACACATTAATGCATGATTGTAACTTGGAAGAATGAAACAAAATTGAAATAAAGAATGTCAAAAAAAAAAAAAATAAGTAACCCCAACCTGCTCATCACAGGTGTAAGCAAAGGACGACATAATAATGTCCACCTTTCTTAAAATTTAATAAACCCCACCCGCTGGCCATGGGTGAGGGAAGCGAGGTGGACAGTGATCTGTCTACCACCTATTATTTCATTTAAATTCCACCACCTGATGCTCATTGGTGTTGGTATGGGTGGGACTTAGTCCTCCCTATTATTTTGCAGCTTTCCCGATTTATTTTACAGACTGACATAGGATATTGAAAAATATATACTTTTACATTTTAATGTTTCATCTGGCTAGAATCCGCTGACCAGCCGCCGCATGGTTAATCTTTGTGCTCTAAGAATAATTTGTGTAGGGTTCGAATGCGAAAAACACAGATTTTAATTTGGACACTGAAAGCATTCCGCCAATTGGTGCAAATTCGGTTGGAGTGGCCAAATTCTGACCAGATTTGGCTTTAATAAATGTGTGAATTGCCATTCTGTTCGGAATTCTGCCATTTCAACTGAATTGACAAAGTCTAATGTTTAGCTCTGTTAGAGTGGTGTCCTTCATGATTTGACTCCTCTTCAGCACCATAACCAATTCTGGCCAATCTGGATGCTAATAATTAGCCCTGCACTAAAATGTTCAATTCTACTAATAATTTGCCACAATCAATTGCATAGTGAAATCATTCCTAACTTTTGTAGACCTTCAATGACTTTTCAGGAAATACAACAAAAATTCTAATTGTGCTAGCCTTTTTAATAAAAATCTTTTCATTAACAAATGAGTGATTGCTCCTCCCATGCTCATTAATAATTGTACAAAATCTGCTTTCTGGTGGGTCCGGTGCTTTAAATATTCCAGTACAGTAATGGGAGGTACTTTCCTGAGTGCAATCAGTTGGCAAGTCATGGCAGATAATTATGCAATCCCCACAGTCTTCGTTAATAGCTTGTTTTTCTCAGTATCTGCAGCATGGGCAGAAATAGCAGTACGTTATACACAACAGGTTCCTTAGAGGATTGTGTGAGAATCTCTGCAGCAATTATATAAGGTCAGAAAACGATGCCTGCTGTTTAGAATGTCTTTTAAAATATATTCGTTTAATTGCAGTTCCATGATATAGCTGTTTTTTTGTAGAGGTTAATTTTTATTTAAAAGGAAAATGTTCTTCTACTCTGGAATGCATCACTCGCATAAATAAAGATACTGCATCACATCTCCAATAATAATGTGCAAATTGAAGCTCTGAAGCAGAAATTGTAATATTATTGAATTTCAGAAGCTCATTACCCCATGCTGGGACAGAAGCTACATTGAATTCTTAATCTAAAGTATAAATGTTGCCAAGGAGGTTAGTAGATATTGGTGTTTAAGATGCATTTTAAGAAATTGGCTATTTTATACCAACTAGGAGTACTTTCCAACTATGCTCGGCAACATATGCACTCATCCAAGAGGGAGATCTTTGTCTTGTACTGTCTTACATGAAACCACAATGAAAAAATGAGTCGCAAATCCTTAACTGAATACAGCTGAATAGTAGTGAGCATTATCTGACTTGTGCTAGTAGCTGGTATTAAATGGCCACAACAAAAATACAACCAAACGAACAATACACTCTGAAAGCGTGAAATTATTGATTTAAGCAACAAGGGCCACACTATTGTCTGCTGCCTTTGCAAGCCCTCGCCTTCTAACCCCGCCCAGACTTTCTGTGGCTGTCCAATCACAGAGTCCCAAGACCCATGACATGCTTTTTTGTTTTTTTGTACATCTTGACAGTTGTGTGACATTATCTAACAAATCAGAAACATATTAACCTGTCACAAACCCAATGTATTCTATAGATACAAGCAATGCATTAAATTGGAACGTTTCTTTTCAAGATACTTTGGCTGAAGTGATAAGAGTTACTGACTATATCTCTGAATATGGCTTTGCATTAGTACTGGATGGATGTAATATATTACAAAGAAGGGCATTGAGCAATATGTATCAAACTCATTTGTTCTGGAGGGCCAAATTGTCAACTAAAATAGATGTGGAGAATGTATAACACTTGCACTAACAAGAAAAAGAGCGGGCACAAAGAACAACTTCTCATAATGTCCTTAATATAATTTATTACTTTCTTACGACAATAAAAAATGGTGTATTTGTGTGTAATGTTGGCATTTGAATCCAGGGCTGTGTTTTTTTGTAGTGTAGACATTGGACTGTGAGGCTGACAGTCCTGTCATAGAGAATTGGCTCTGCCCTCAGAATTATCATTCCCAAATCAATCATATTTGTGAATGTTAGTTGGCCCAAATAAAGAAGATAAGAAATTAAAATAATGAGAAAGGAAATAAAAAGGGAAGGTGAAAACTAAAGGAAAAAAAACATGACCCCTAACACAATGAAAAGCATAGATGGTTAACTCCTTAATGACGGTGGATGTACTACACCTTGTTACATATTATTATGCAAATTATATTTTTCTCATTTACCTAAATAATTGCTGTAAATAAGTCAGCATAATTCTCATGTTATCAACTATTAAGAGTACAATTCAAATTTTATTGAACAAATCTCCTTATGATAACAGTATTATTTTAAACATAAAAAACGTACAATGCACTGTTCCAAACTATTACGCACAGTAAGTTTCAAAACACTTTATAGGTTGTAAAGAACTGAAAATTGCCATTTGTTGTGTTTGCAGCATATTTACTGAAATCAAAAGCTATTTCAATCAAACTTATAACAACATTTTAACTTTTTAAACATTTTAACAGGTCACGTTACATTTTAACATAGGACCCCTTATTTGATAGCAGCTTCACAAGTCTTGCATCCATTGAACTTGTGAGTTTTTGGACAGTTTCTGCTTGAATTTGTTTGCAAGATGTCAGAATAGCCTCCCAGAGCTGCTGTTTGGATGTAAACTGCCTCCCACCCTCATAGATCTTTTGCTTGAGGATGCTCCAAAGGTTCTCAATAGGATTGAGGTCGGGGAGGATGGAGGCCGCACCATGACTTTCTCTCCTTTTATCCTCATAGCAGCCATTGATGAAGATGTATTCTTTGCAGCATGAGATGGTGCATTGTCATGCATGAAGATGATTTTATTACGGAAAGCATAGTTCTTCCTTCTGTACCAGGGAAGAAAGTGGTCAGTCAGAAACTCAACATACTTTGCAGAGGTCATCTTTACACCTTCGTGGACCCTAAAGGGAGAGACCAGCTCCCTTCCCATGATTCTGGCCCAAAACATGACTCCACCACCACCTTGCTGACATCGCAGCCTTGTTGGAACAGGGTGGCCGTCCACCAACCATCCACTACTCCATCCATCTGGACTATCCACGGCACTCATCAGTGAACAGGACTGTTTGAAAATTAGTCTTCATGTATTTTTCTGCCTAATGCAGCTGTTTCTGCTTGTGAGCATTGGTTAGTGGTGGGCGAATAGAAGGTTTATGCACAGTTGCAAGACTCTGGAGGACTCTACACCTTGATGTCTGTGGGACTTCAGAGGTACCAGCAGCTTCAAATATCTGTTTGCTGCTATGTAATGGTATTTTAGCAGCTGCGCTCTTGATCCGATGCATGAATCTGGCAGAAATCTCAATTTGCATTTATCTGCACGAACCCATCTGTGCTCTGAATCAGCCACAAATCTCTTAATAGTGCAATGATCACGCTTACGTTTTCGTGAAATATCTGTTTTCATACCTCGTCCAAGGCATTGAACTATTTCACTCTTTTCGGCAGCAGAAAGATCCTTTTTCATCCCCATATTGCATGAAAATGGTGCTCTGCTTAATAATGTGGAACACCCTCCTTTAGTAGTTTTTCCTTAAATTGGGCTCACCTGGCAATCTAATTATCATAGGTGTCCGAGATTATTTTCAGTGATCAAAAGAGCCCTGAGACACAATGCCATCCATGAGTTAAACTGAAAAACAAAATATTTAATCTTTGTGACACTTAAATAGAATTTGCATAATAATTTGGAATAGGGTATAGGTACATCCGACAAAAATGGTCCTTAAGTACCATGGACCTACCTAGTATGTCTGCGGTAAATAGATTACTTACCCGATCGCCGCCGTTCCCCCACCGGCGATCGGTGTTGCTCCCGGTCTGGGGGGACTGCTTGACAGCCCAGACAGTCCCCCCTCAGCAAATTAGACCCATGCGGGCTATGTGATTGCTCTGAGTGTTTTTGAAAGCTAGAGGCTCAAATATAAGGCTTGATTTTCAATTTTTCACATCGAAATTAGCCAGAAATTTGAGACTGTATGGTAGCCCAGGAATGAGAATTCCCCCCATGATGGCATACCAGTTGCAAAAGAAGACAACCCAATGTATTGCAAATGGGGTATATTCAGTCTTTTTTAATAGACACTTAGTCACAAACACTGGCCAAAGTTTTTTTTAATTTATATTTTTTTCTAAATTCTTAATTTTTCATGCATGGATTATACATGTTTCATTTACACCAGCAATGCCACAACAGCTAATGCCAGTGTTTCCATAAACATATAAAGACAATTATATGGCATGAATAACTGCACTTTTTTTAATTAATAAGAGTAGATAGTAGTGTAGTGCAAGTCATTGCGAGTGTGTAAGAGGCTGTATAGGTGTAACCATTGACTATGCTAATAGAAGAGTAGCAGGCGCTTAGTGAATTCATGAATATCTCTTGAGTAGGCTAACATTTCAATACGCTTAATATGCTGAACTTCCTGTCTGGGTATAGGTTATTAGACAGCTTGAAAATATCGGTGAGGTAAATCTCCAGACCGGTTTGAGTATATCTGTGGAAATTATCACCCCTGGCTAGCAAGATGTCTACCTGCGACCATCAATCCCTGGACCAGCCTAGTTAGATAAACATATAGAGACAAAAACCTAAAGACTGCTGCACCTTTGTCAGGCTGTGGGTTTTTCTGTGTAGCTAAGTGCTAGGTGGTGGCCGGGTTAGTGGTAGATATGTGGGATTTATAGAAAGGGTGACAGTGCCAGTGTTTGCCATAGAGGTGTGAGAGTAAGATGGGCCATAACTAGTAATCGGAGCTTGTAGGTGGAACATGTGCGTGTTCTCATCCAGCGTTTTCAGGTGTGCAGCTTACACATTACTAGCCTATTTAACCTATAGGCAAAAAGGGGGGGTGGGATACAATGGAGGAAATGGCTGTTTGGTCTGAGAAGGGTGGAGGTAATTATCCTGCTCTATGTGAGAGTAAGGATGTGGGCTGTTGTGCACTGGGGGAAAAGGCTGCTTAATTTCATGAATCCCGAACTGGGCCTGTAAGAGGCACTCCTGTTTGGGGTCAGATTTTGGCTTTGACACGAGAGCCCTATGTGGGCGGCTTGGGCACAAATTCTGCAGCAGTCCCTGGGTTCCATCTGTGGGTTGGTTGAGGCGCTGCACTCGGGCATCAATGCTGAGGGAGAGCTGGTGGATTCCCAAGCGCTGCAGGATCGTTGCGGCTTCCTGGAGGTCTTGAAGGATGTGAGTTGAAACCCCATGGAGGATTGACAGTGATCGGGAGTAGTGCCATCGGTTATGTATTTTGTGCTGTTGTAGAAGGGAGGTGAGTGGTTGTAGTTGTCGGCGCAATGCCAGAGTGCTGCCGCATAGGTCTGCATAGAATGTCAGTGACATATCTTCGAAGGTGTAAGGTGACTTGTCCATCAGAGCATTCAGGACTGCTGCCTTGTCTTTTCCGTATTGGAATTGGAGTATTAGGTCCCTTGGTGTTGTCGGTGGCGCTTTTGGCAATTTGGGCACCCGGAATATGCCTTCGATCACTATTGCTTTGGCCTGTTTGGGCGTCAGTAAGACTGTCAGCATCTGTCTCACCACATGTGGGAACTCTGCTTCAGGTATAATTTCAGGAATCCCCCTGACTTTCAGATTGTTCCGGCGGCGGGAGTCGTCTTGTGCAGCAAAGCGGCATTCGAAGGAGTAATTTTGCCTATGCAAGTCGCTGACCTCTTGTTGAAGACTTGAGATCTGCTGTGTGCAGGAGTGTGAGTTAGTGTCCAGTGCTCCAATTCAGCATGTCAAGCCCTGCAGTTCCTGGCGTATTGTGGCCATGTCTGCCTGTAGGTTTTTTT
Source organism: Pelobates cultripes (assembly GCA_933207985.1). Classification (NCBI taxonomy): domain Eukaryota; kingdom Metazoa; phylum Chordata; class Amphibia; order Anura; family Pelobatidae; genus Pelobates; species Pelobates cultripes. Next base: position 34,167,589 of record OW240915.1, read on the forward strand.
TTAGGTCGGCCAGTAGCTCTTTTAAGATTGTAGTTGTCACCGGAGCTGAGTCTGGCTTCGATAGAGGGGTCTGCGGTGGAGGTGCCTGAGCAGGTATGTAGCCCTCCTCTGATCAACAGGAGAGATCATCTGAGAGGTCCGGGCAGTCCCCAGAGGTGGCCTTCATTTTGGGCCCGCAAGCGCCATGAGCCTGCCGCCACAAATCCCCAATATTCATGCGGGGTGCATCCGGTCGTAGTTTTTTCGTCTTTTCCCCCATGGGGCTTATGCACGCTGGGGAGTTCTTTAGAACACAATAAGGCTGGCCTGGATCCCGAAAACCGTGTAATTATTATCTCCGTGGACCGGAACTCCACAAACATGCGACCGTCCACTTTGGCTGTCAGACTCTGCCCCCGATTTTTACATTTTTAACACACAAACTAATATAAATGCTAATTTTGGCCAGTGTTTGTGACTTAGTGGCTACTAAAAAAGTCTGGACATACCCCTTATTGAATACAATGGGTTGTCTACTTTAAAAAATATATGTACATGTGAGGTGTGATTCAGAGATTTATGACAGATAACAGTTTTACAATGTCACTATTGATACATTTTAAAAATATATATATTTTTAAACAGCAATGTCCTACTTGTACTCATAGCCCTATAACTTGCAAAAAAAGCTAAGAACATGTTAACATTAGGTATTTCTAAACTCAGGACAAAATTTAGAAACTACTTAGCATGGGTGTTTTTTGGTGTGTATAGATGCGTTACAGATTTTCGGGGGTCAAAGTTAGAAAAAGTGTTTTTAAAAAAAAATAAAAAAAAATTCATCATATTTTTAATTACAGAAGCATTACAATAATAGTTCTCTGATAGAAGCATCCAACTAGCAGAGTGTAGCGATTCTAATGCATGTGCAGTAGGGCCCCAATTCTTCGCCATGAGAAGCATTTGGCCACAAAATCATGGTCACTGATGAGCTCACATTGTGCAAAACAGTTGCTGGGGTGGTACCAGGATGTTGTTGGATTAAAAGTGACTTTTTTCTTTTTTTTTTTTTTAACAATGTGAGCGATGTGGCCAATCTAAATAATAAATGGAACGCACAGGCTTAATGACTAAATATATTTATTCATAATATTAAGGTGATCTTTTAACTCACATCCTGCACACAGGTAATGCAAGAATGAGTCATAAAACACCCTCAGATTAGCCATAGGTCCCTTGCTTAAAATGTTTTGTTTTTGTTGTTCCCTGGCTGTGTCTGCAAGTATGTCTATCTATTACTTTATTTCAAAATAATGTAATTGCTGTGCATTTGTGCAAGTTGACTAGAGTTCATGGTTAATTTAGGTAATTTCTGTCCAATTCAGATCAATTTGCTGAGCTAGTTGAGATCAAGGCAGAGTTTAGTTTGCTTAGTTCAAAAGATGGCAAATAAACCTTTTGACTAAAACATTATTTGCAAAACATATTTACACAAGAATCCAAGATTTGTTTCCGTCTCTGTAAATATATTGTATGGCAATTACTTGTTGACAGTTATCCCCATTCTATGATTATAAAGCGATGTGCACTATGTTGGAGCTATATAAATAATAAAAATAATAATAATACATAAATGTATCTAGAGAGATATCAGCTATGCCTCACTGATGATGCCTAACAAGGCTGAAACGATCGTCTGGGGTTGCTGTATCTCTCGTGCAGAGGGAACTTGCTGGCATTTCGGATGTGGACTGCCCGTATGGGTGGGACCAGTTTGATATGCTTCAGATATGTTCTCTCTGTAATGGCACAAGATGAGCTAAAACCAGCTTGAGTTCTGAGCGGGGACCCACCGAAGGGCAAGCTATTTCACATGCTGTCTGTTCTCAGAATACTCTTGCGACGCGTTTTTTGCTATCTTTTATGTTACTCTGCAAAAATAATATCTTTGCAGATTTTTTTTTTTAAATCAAACAAGTTACAGAATACAACATGAATTTCTTTCTTTTGCAAGTCAAAAAATATGTGAAAATATGTATACATGAGATAAATAGTATCTGTATATACAAAATGTAAACACATTTAAAATTGAGTAAAATTTATAACATAATAAAATTGTAAAGTGAATTTTAAAATGTGTATAAGTAAATAATCTTGTAAAACACTGTCTAAAATAAACTGCTGTCACTTCCAAGATATTATATGAATAGTAAAAGAGACATGGGATTTTAGTTCTTAAAGGGACACTATGGGCACCTAGACCACTTAATCTCATTGATGATGTCTGGATGCGGTGTCACTGTCCCCTTAACCCTGCAATGTAAAAGATTGCCGTTTTAGAGAAACTGCAGTGCTTACATTGCAGGGTTAAGACCGCCTCTAGAGGTGCTTACTGCTTTTTCACAGACACTGTGCATGAGGATGCGAAGCGTCTTGCAAAACCCCATAGGAAAGCATTGAGTCAATGCTTCCCTATAGGGATGGCCTAATGCACGTATGGTACGCTCTGTGTCTGCGCATTGGGTTCCCAATGGACCACAGCACTGGAATCAGGTAAATGTTTAAAGGGTTTATTAACCCTTTCGTTGGCGGGAGGGTGTGGGTGGGTGGGGGGAGCTGCAGAGGCAGAGGGACATTGTAACATTAAGAATACAGTTTTGTATTCCTAACAAGATAGTGTTGATTCAATTCAAAGTTCTTATTAAAGGTTCTACATTTCTGCAACAATGAGTTGTATCTGTTCTAATAAGGTGGTTTGGCCTTCTCTTTTTAGTACGATTTAAGCATTACTTGTTTCAAGTAACATTTTCTATTCATATCTATTTAATAATTCTCCAGCAGAGAGGTTACGACACTCAACTGCATCTACAGGGATTCCGGTGTGTTTCTAAGGGCTGCAACTAATTATCAAGCATAAGAGTATTAGGAGACAGCCGTGGTCTGAGTCGTTGCTGTAGGGCAAGCGTTCAGTATGGCTATTTTGGTAAAAAAATAAAAATAAATAAATATATATATATATATATTTTTTTTTTAGACACGCTTTATGAAGCAAATGAGAGTACAGACAGCACAGACAATGTATAAATCAAATAAAAATTTATTCGGCAAAAAAGATGCAGATATGTAGAGTACTATTATAGTTAACAGCCATATTAAAAAACATATAATGGGGGCGGGGTCTGACCGCTGAGAGGAGAGGAAGCTAAACTATACAGCTCCTGCTCTGCAGCTCGGAAAAAGCGTAAAACAGCTGTTAAAAAGAGACTTAATCAGCTCAAAAGGGCCACCAGGAGGATGGTGACAAAGAGGGGCACATTGTGATGCCTCGCAAGTGACACAGCGAAACTCGCCTGCTCGACCTGTGGGGCCTACAAGCGTGGTCGGCGTGAGGGAGACTGCCGATCCCCCGCTGACACCCACGGCTGATAAACGGAGACAAGAAGCCCGTTCCCCCCACCCCCCTGGACTGGTGGGGGATATCCTGGTCCGCCCTCGGGAGACCCTAGTACAACGTGGCGCACACACAGTGGCGACACAGGGGCCCGAAACGAGCGGTGGAACTGCACACAAAATGGCGGAGGCAAGGGGCTCCTCCAGTACTCACAGCGAGCGGATGGAGGTGGAGCACCTGTTGGACAAAGCCTTTCAAGTCCTCTGGGAGAAGCTCGAGGCCCTCCTGTTCCCATCACCGACTGAGAAAGAGCCTGAAACCCGACCGCGCACTCACCCAAGTGTGTTAAAACAGAAGCCTGCACAGACACCCCGAGCACCAAACCGCCCGCAGGACAACAGAGATGCTCCGTCAGGGCCAACACACAAGGAACCGCAAGGCGCCTGACCGCACCTGCACCTTCCTTGGAGCTTAGCTCTATAAAGGGGCACCCATCTCCGCTCCCGCTGACTAATCTGTGGCTCCCCGGAATCGTCCTGCTGCTTGTTACCGCAGGCATAAACATCCCACACGTGTCTCCCAAAAGGAGCTGCAAAGAAGATGGCGTGTAAAACTACACCGGCAGACAGCTCCACTTCAATCAACAAGGTGCTCCTGCTACCACTCACCTCACCAGCAACAAGATCCGCTCCCTTGTCTACAGCATGACACGCCTGAATGGAAGGTCTTCACCTTATGCCACAGGGAGCGCAAGCCCACAACCCTGCAACCACAAACCCCGGCTGAAGCCATTGTCATTCCTGGCGGGGCTGTTAAAATGCTGTTACCACAGGTCATAATACCTGCTGCCCTTAGTTCCCCCCCCTCTTATAATGAGCTACTCACCCAGCTGCAGTAACAGCTTAACGCACATAACCAGTAGAATATATCTTTCTTGTTTTTTTTTGGGGGGGGGTGGGTTTTCTTCTTATACCACTCTTGCAGTTACCTGCTTGATAGCATGTCTAAATATATCATTAAGCATGTTTAATTTACTATGCCTGTCTCATGACATTCCAGCTAGATATTTCAGTGATATTATTCACAGCACTGAGACAGATTTGGCTACGAGAACTTCTACTGTTTCACTACTCAATCTAACCTTTCTCGTAAATTTTCTGCCTGATTGCTCACGTACCACTATGCTCAACTGTCTATATTGCGTTGGAGGAATGCCTTTGGGGTACCTTACAACCGTCTGTTATAAGCTTATGCACTACAAAAATAAAGAATTTAAAAAAAAAAACAAAAACAAACATATAACAAGAAAACCAAAGCAGACATAAAACTTGTGACTTGCGGTCCCACCGTCCTTTGAGCATATGGCAACCCTTGCGCTGTGTTTATTTGTAAAAGATACCTCTGAGGATTACTGAATCTACTGCATTGATGCGTATGAATGTGACAAAGTCAAGTAAATATCAGGTTTTTGTTAAAATGTGCAATTCACTTTGGATTCCTGACACTTTACACTTATAGTAAAGAACCTTTAAAGTGTTTAATAGAAAAAGGGAGATAATGTTAAATGAGTTGTGGGAAGTAAACCTCTTTAGTGAGTCCTACATTAACAATTTATCCTACTGCTTCCATTTTAAATACAAAATCTCTAATGAAAGAGAGATATTTTTCAGAATACCTACAAACTAATTAAACCTTAATAAGGAGGACATGTGAGTGGCCGCACTGCAACATGGTAGGGTAGGCTCATTAGATATTTTTCCTTTTATCTGAAATCTTAAAGGAAAACGATTGCGCTAGGAATATAGATCTGAATTTCTAATGTTATAGTGTTCCTGTCACTACACTTGTTATGGTGTCTCTCCCCCCGCACGCTATTTTCCATTAAAAAAAAAAAAAGTACTTACCTCTTTCCGGCCCCTAGGCTCCATCAGTGTTGTTTGCCTCCTTGCCACCAGTAACTTTATGAAGGAAGCATGGGCTCCTCTGCGATGGTCCAATTCAATGTTCCTCATAGAGGGGCATTGGGGACATAATGTGCATGCGCAGCGAGTGCATTCAAACTTCCCTGTAGGAAAGTATTGAATCAATGCGTCATGTGAAAGCACCTCTAGAGGTCAACAGCCTCTAGAGGTGGACTTGACCCTTCAATTTGTAGGCCTTATTTACATTACATAAACACAAAATATGCTTCATTTGGCCTTAAAATGCCCTTTTACAGCCTCTCCAGCGATAGTGTGCCATTTTACATGTACACAAAGGTGGTTTGAGGTAGTGGAAAAGGCCCAAAGGCAGACATATTGAGCTATCACATGACCTTCAGAATTACACTTAAAAGGTTTATTCACTAAGGTGGAGACTTCAAAGTGAATTTCAAATTGAGGGTCAAAATAGCTGAATTGGAAAAATTCTCTCAGTCAACTATACGTTTAGTTTGGCTACTCTAGCCTTAAAGTTTCAAATTCACTTTGAATTTTCACTTTAGTGAATAACCCGGATAGAAATTAGGAGCTAATCCGCATGTTAAGATTCTGTTCCTGTCAATTCTTAACCTTTTTTATATGTAAGAAATATATTCCTATAAAGCTTTGCCATAGAATCTTTCCACCACCAGTTATATTGTCCCTCTCAATGGCCACATTTCAATGTTCTAGAAGATAATCATTATGGTCTAAGGTGCATGCATCCCAAATAAAGCATTTGTTTTCTGTCATTAATGCTTTCATTTTTCCTGCAAGGAGTTTTAAATGAATTTTTGAATAAAGTTAGGCCATTTAATTAAATAGCATTGTATATTACAGCATGAAATCGATGGAATTTTTTTTTTCTTTTCAAACAAAATGGAGCAGAAAAAAAGCTTAATTTTATAGTCAACAGCCAGAAACGTGAGAGAAACATTTTATTTGATCATGGTAATATATACAAATGTGCAGAAAACTTTTAAAAAGTTTCTTAAAAATAGATATTATCTATAAATATACCTGTCTGCCTGTATACCTTTCTGGCTATGTTAGATAAAGATTTACAGAGATAATAAAAAATATGCCCTTAACACGTTGCGTCAGCAGTACTATTTAACTTAGTAAAAAGTTTCGGCATTAAATGTATTTTTCACAGCTCACAAAATACAGTATATTTGTTAAACATAGGGGATAAGTAAACATAATATTAAAAACCCTTGGAAGTGACAATTACCTCTTAATCGTGTGAAATTACATCTCCTGTCATCTTCAACTATCTGTGTTGGTTTGCTGAGTTTGATGGGAGTTCAGAGTCTGACCCAGGTGAAAGACTCCAATTACCTAATCGAGCATTAAGTGGTCAATGGCATATAACGCACATCAGCTGCAAACCAAAATGCTTTCCAGCTATTTAATATGTAAGAGTCCCACTGTTCTGCTAGAGAAAACCATCTGTGACAACTGGCTCCAGCAACAGGTGATGAGAATGCAGAGGGTAGTGAAATATTCTTCATGGTAAAGACGCCATTTAACCCTCACTCTACTAGAGGAGCCCAGGCGTTACTGAACATCTTCCTAAAATCCACTACAGTATTGTTTCATTGATTAATTGTTCGTGTTCAGTTGACAGCAGCCTTTCTGATATTATTATTATATCTGAGTATGACCAAGCTCATCAGAGCAAACGTCTCTCTCACAGTTGTCTCATACTTCAAGATCAAGACTGACACATTTTAATTCCTTAGCAATTACGCTTTCATTCAATATTTGGAATCATACCTTACTGCATGACATTATTATTAAACTGGACATTCCTTAATTCTATGGCAATTACGTTTTTCCACCTTCTTTAAAAAAAATCCCAGCAGTATTAACTTACTGGGGTCAGTGTTTAGGTATCATACCTTGGAACATTTGTGGGCTATTGCTCTTGAGCCCCGAAGTTCCCTTTCTTCCTCTTCTTACGTGATAGGGATGTTGTCAGTAAGGAGAGGAAAAGGGAAAATTGAAAGAAGCCATACAAAAACATGAGTTCTGATACTAAAATGGGACAGAGAAGGACAAGTAGGTAGAATTAACTTGAATAGTGATAAGTGGTGTGGTGTTAAACCAGGAACATCCAGCAAGTTCCCAGGTTTATCATACTTTTTACCTCATTAGACCCATTATTTTATAATTGGTTGCTTCTGGTGTCAGTATAGGCAGTGTTACCCCATGGAAACCAAATGTTGAGTGTGTGTTTGACACAGTCTTACAGTTATCCTTTTGTTTTCATATACTTTTATTTTTACTCAGATCTACTTTGTCTGCTCTTAACATTCCAACTCCTATGCCCTAATTATTTTTTTACGGTTTGCCCATTTCCATTGCCAGTACATTCGGAACTGCAACACACTTAAAAATTGTAGGTAAACAGTAAAAATATATTAATGAAATCCCATGTGGGCTTCTTGTCAGTTCTGTAGTCCAGCTCTTTTTTGTAAACACTGGGAATAATGCAGCCATTCCTCCATTAGCCACAATGGGATCATGCTATACAGTTTGTTAAAAATTACTCACTGCTTTGCCTTAGGTATTTTACAAGAAAAAAAAAACAGTAGAGGAAACAATTGGAGAAATGTAAGTTTGGAGTGACAGAGTTACTTTAATTAATGTTGTAATAACTGGTCCCTACGGTGATTCCTTACTTATTTGAATTACTAATTATCATAAACTCTGCCTATTATAGATTTCTATGGTGGGGAAAAAAACACAGAGCATTATGTAAAACAATGTAAAAAAAATAGATACAGGGTATTTCAAGAGAAGTGATAGTCCCTCTTTAAATTAGACACAAGTGCCCGTTTCAATGGGACCAACATTGCTCTTCCTTGACTTTCTCTGTTTAAAGGACCACTATAGTGCCCTGAGGGTGCCCCCTACCCTCAGGGCCCCCCTCCCGCCGGGCTCTAGGGGGTTAAATTTACCTCTTTTTCCAGCGCCGGATGGGGAACTCTCCTCCTCCTCCATATCTGTCATCGGCTGAATGCGCATTCGCTGCAAGAGCCACACGCGCATTCAGCCAGTCCATAGGTAAGCATTCTCAATGCTCTCTTATGGAGGCTGGCGTCTTCTCACTGTGAAAATCACAGTGAGAAGCGCGGAAGCGCCTCTAGCGGCCGTCAATGAGACAGCCACTAGAGGCTGGATTAACCCTATTATAAACATAGCAGTTTCTCTGAAACTGCTATGTTTATAGAAGAAAGGGTTAATCCTAGCTGGACCTGGCACCCAGACCACTTCATTAAGCTGAAGTGGTCTGGGTGCCTATAGTGGTCCTTTAAGTAACAGCACCAAAATGTGGACAATGTACTTGCTACAAGGGATTAGTTGCGCCAGGATTCCATTGGAAATATATACAAACGTCGAGGCACACCCAATGGTTTGCTCAAGAGGCTATTTTTATTTTGGAACAAAATATAATGTCAATATTTCAGCACTTACTTGAGCCTATAGTCGAGTGCGTGTGTATTCAGCAGTCGCTGTGTATGTATTCAGCAGTTGGTGTGTGAATGTGTTCAGCAGTCTGTGACTATATTCAGCAGTCTGTGTGTATGTATGTATGTATTGCATTTGTTTGAGGTACTAATAAATATAAGCTTAATTTTACCTATAACTTAAATTTGTATTCCTGTAAATTTTGTGTAGGCGGGCCCCCAGTGCAGTATCTAAACATGTGTTTGTGTACGGGTGCTGTGTGTGTGAGTGGTGCTGTGTCTGTGAAGGGTGCTGTGTGTGTGTGAGGGGTGTTGTGTGTGTGTGTGGATGCTGTGTGTGTGAGAGAGTGTTGTGTGTGTGTGGGTGGGGGGGATGCTGGTGGGACACAGCCAGCCCTAGTGGTCTAGTGGTGGTGAGTTCTGCGTAGCCTGCAGCTCGTCTGGCTGCAGGCTGTCTCCTATCCTCCCGCGTAGAATGCTATGTGGAGAGCTGCCATAGTAATGCGTGGCAATGCTCCACACACCCTGCTCGCGGAGAAACGATCTGCCTTGCAGGTCTCTCCCCTTTCCTCCAGGTCCTCTCGCCCTCTCTCCCCAGGGCCTTTGGGCTGGTAAGGGAGATCTAAAAAAAGAGGGCCGCCTCTCAATGGGCTGGCAGAGGAGACCAAAGGATCTGCCTTGTTGGCCGGGCACACTAATCAACAAGGTGGGGCCCCCAGGCAACTGCCCAGTGTGCCCATGGGGAAAGGTGGCCCTGCAATTAAATAAGACAAAGCAAAGTCCACGGTGAGAATTTTGGACCTCTATACTAAATCACACTTCCAGCGACTTGTCTGAGGTGGCCCACTCTATGAAATTTAAATTAGAAAATTGTATTTTCTTTATTCAGCCCAAGTACAGAAAAAGTTGCTCTGAGCTACTCGTTGCTGTCGCTGTATAGCTCAGGGCTTATAAATAGACATTATATAAACACAATTCAAGCTAATTCCCTTGTGGGAGATTTTTAAATCTCACACGAAAAATGGAACATCCCAAGTATCAAAAGAAAACATTTGTTTTCAAGGCCTCTTCTGTTTTCTTCCTCGTCATAATTTTTTCCATATGGTATTTTCAAATAATTAAAATTGTAAACTTTCTCGAACAGCTGTGTAAGTGGAAAGCACAATTTGTCTGTAGTCTGAGAAGACAAAGGGGAGCAGCTGTCATCTCTCCGGCTGTTAGCCTTGCATCTGTAAGCTTAAAATGAATAAACACCAAAATGGTACATGCTCATACCTATGGTTAAATAAAAAGCTCTTCTAGTGTGAATGTGTTGTGTGATTGTGTTACATATAGATTCTATAGAACTCCGTGTTCTTGAAAGCAGGGCTGATGCAAGGATTTACACCACCCTGGGTAAAAATCCAGTTTGCTGCTCCATTTATTATCCAAAATCTCCATTAAATAATGCTGAAGTTCTCCCTGCATGGTCCTAGAACCCAGAGCGAACAACAGGGAACGAAAGTGGACACAGGACCCCAAAGCCAGGACTGTCCTGCATTTGTGTTTGTGTGAGATAAGACCTGTGTGTGGGGAGGACGGTTGTGTTGCAGGTTGGGAAATTGTGGAAGAATCTTTGGGGGTTATGTATAAAAATGATCTATTCAGAAAAGAGGTGCAAACAGGAAATAGGGGCACAGACACCAATCCAATGTGTCAGCTGGTTTCCATGGTAACTGCCTCACTTTTAGTACTTTAGACCACCTTTTTATACACAATCTCCTATGTTTTTAATGTGTGTGGGTTGCATGGAAGGAGGATTTGATCCTAAGTTGTCCTTTAGGGGTGTGCTACAATTCTTGGTTGTCCAGTGAGGGGAGCTTTTGTTTTGCATTTTTGGTCGGTGCAAATCCACCTACGTGCTCTTATTCATTCAGAAGAGCAAGGCTCATGAAGTTACCTCAGTATAGTAATGGGGTGCAGGCCGGTCAGAAGTATCTTTAAAGTACAGCGCTGCATTTAAAGAGGGATCTTTCTGTCAGCTAATGCACTCAGCCAATGAATAGAGTTAAAATATGATTTATATTGATGTTGCAAATTTCACATGAGCAATGTTGGTGAGCGGGTGCCAGGCTGCCAGTGTTTCGGGGCACCACGTTTTTTGTCAAACTGATAAAAAATGGTTTGATCAAGAATTGGGTCATGGCACCTGCAGCCTAATGGTACCATAACCACTACATCAACACACAGTAGTCATGTTGCTCCTTTAAAGTAGTTTCAATGTAAATTTTAAAAATAATTTTTGGAATATTTTTTTTTTCTGGCCCACAAATGAAACAAAAATATACCTAAATTGATTTGGAAGGTAAAAAAATCTGTAAAAATAAAGTACAAATTATCCCTTTTCCCGCAATATCTTTTGCCACAAAGGCTGTAGTGTGCATACAGTTGTACATATATCATATGTCTGTGAATAGACATGAAAAAAAGACAAAAACACTGTAAATTTTAACGCTCTTAATTGAAATTAGCGTGTCTAATGGCGCAAGCAAAGGTGGAGTTACACCTCCAGCGGCAACACTAAATAACTTCTTATGCATAACCCAAAATAGAGAAAGATGGACACTTTAATTTTAGTGGTGTGAGTGGGTTGTGGCCAGGGCTCTTTTGAGTAAGTTTAAGGTACATACAAATAATTTATGCAACCAAAATGTCATTTAGCACAAGAACAATGTCTCTTATTTAAGCAGACTGATTTCTAAACGCATTAAGTTAAAGACACATTACTGTATTATTGCTGTGAAGCTCTGTTATACCCTCACACGCACCAACAATACGGAGCTCCTGTAAAATATGGACATTAGGAGAGAAATGATGGACAGCGGCATTTGGGCCTGAAATAGGGACTGTCCCTTCTAAATAGTCTTGGGAGGTATGTGTATGTGCAGCATGGGACACTTACCGTATGTATGTATATGTGCAGTGTTTCTTACTGAAACTGCACATGCCAGATTCCAATCACCATAACCACTCCGAATTACTTAAGTGGTCATGGTACTCGGAGTAAAACTTTAATGCTATGGATAATAGCCAGTGGGAAAAAAGTATACTAAGTATGAATGCATTTCCCCTCGCTATTCAAAGCACTATTTAGGGTAACAAATACCAAAGACTGTCAGGATTACTCATTATGAATTGTCAGGAAGTGAAGGAGAATTTAAAGGACCACTATAGTGCCAGGAAAACATACTCGTTTTCCTGGCACTATAGTGCCCTGAGGGTGTCCCCACCCTCAGGGACCCCCTCCCGCCCGGCTCTGAAAGGGGGAAAGGGGTAAAAACTTACCTTTTTCCAGCGCTGGGCGGGGAGCTCTCCTCTTCCTCTCCTCCTCCGATCCGCCCCGTCGGCTGAATGCGCACGCGCCGCACTTCATTAAACTGAAGTGGTCTGGGTGCCTAGAGTGGTCCTTTAAAAAGTAACTGAATAAAAACAACAAAAAAAACAAAAAAACTTAGCTATGTTTTTAGTTAAAGGGACACTATAGTCACCTGAACAACTTTAGCTTAATGAAGCAGTTTTGGTGTATAGAACATGTCCCTGCAGCCTCACTGCTCAATCCTCTGCCATTTAGGAGTTAAATCCCTTTGTTTATGAACCCTAGTCACACCTCCCTGCATGTGACTTGCCCAGCCTTCTATAAACACTTCCTGTAAAGAGAGCCCTATTCAGGCTTTCTTTATTGCAAGTTCTGTTTAATTAGAGCCTCCTGTATGTGATTAAAGTTCAATTTAGAGATTGAGATAAAATTATTATTGAGATACAATTATTTAAGGTAAATTACATCTGTTTGAAAGTGAAAACAGTTTTTTTTCATGCAGGCTCTGTCAATCATAGCCAGGAGAGGTGTGGCTAGGGCTGCAAAAACAGAAACAAAGTGATTTAACTCCTAAATGACAGTGAATTGAGCAATTTATTTAGCTAAAGTAATTTAGTAACTATAGTGTTCCTTTAACCCCTGAAGGACACATGACATGTGTGACATGTCATGATTCCCTTTTATTCCAGAAGTTTGGTCCTTAAGGGGTTAAGCCATTTTGGGTTAAAATTATGCAGATATTCACTAAACTTTTAACTGAAAAGGCAACTGCAAATGTTAGGTTTAAAAAAAAAAAAAAAGCCGAATAGAAAAATTTCCCCCAAGATTCCAGCTCAGCTATTTTTGGCTAAAGTGTGCAATCCTATTGTCAACTCTCCACAACTTCTGCTTTTGAAAATACAAATGCTTTCACCTTAACATTTTACCCGGGCAATAAAGAGCTTGAATAATTTTGCTTTAAGATGGCAAACAGCAGAAACTGTCCTAGAACTAAGTCAACTAGTTAAACCACGTATTCCAGTGACAGTTTTACATGACTAGGACAGGGAAATGCCTCTTTTCACGCCCTCCCGCACGAATTCTGCCTTAGGCACTGGCTGATGAAACCAGGAGATCTTTCATTATTGCTTTACAGGCCGGGCCCGACCGCGCCTCCTTTCTCCTCCCCTGATGCTGTCAGTCAGGCAGTTGAAGCTGCAGCCGGCCGGAAGCGTTGGGAAGATGCAGCCAGCAGTCCAAGCAGCAGGGGCTGGAGGATAGTAAGGGAGGGAGAGTAAAATAAAGAAGCTGGTGAGGCTGGTTGCCAGAGTGGGGAGTGGTGGCACTGCAGGGAGGGCTCAGGCTGCAGTAGGAGGAGAGGGGAGGCTGTGTGTGCATGTGTGGGTGTTCAAGGCGGGCTGTGCAATCATCATTAGATCAGCAGCAAGCCCAGATAGCTCGATTTTGTTTGCAGCAAGAGCCTCAGCTGCAGCAGCATTTGTCCATATCCTTTGCTGTCAGCCAGCACATAGCTGGATGGAATCATCAGCTGCAAGGAATGGGGAGTGCACTGAATCCAGCCTAGTCCTTGGCATGAGAAGAAGTGGCCAGATCTGAATTGGATGTATGAGAAAGATAGAGGAAACGCCTACACACAGCTAGATCACACATTTCTCTCTCTCTGAGGAGTCCTTCCTCTCTGGGCTGGGTTTAAAGCCCTCCTTGGTGTTGCTGTCTGGAACGTTTGGATTCCCAACGTTCTGCTACAATGTATCACTAGGAAAACTTTGCCAGCTTGCCAGGATCTGTCCCAGCTCGCCTGGGTGTTGAGACAGAAGGGGCTGCAGACATCTCCCCCCTTCTTCCCCCTTCCATCCCTTGTTGCAGAGGACAGTGGAGAGAGAGGGGGGCATCATTGTGCCACCATGGCTGCAGTCAGCAGTACCTCATCTGGCATGGCCAGTAAGACCAAGACTAAGAAAAAACACTTTGTGGCTCAAAAAGTCAAGCTATTTCGGGCTAGTGACCCTGTGCTCAGCGTCCTGATGTGGGGAGTCAACCACTCGGTAAGGGTACAAGGCAATGGATGTCTCAGAGGGGAGGTGGGATTAATTAACCCTTTTGATGCGTTGAGTATCCGCTAAATGGCTGCAGTGGGGGGTTAATTTACCTGCTTGTCATGCATGTGATACCAGACCCATTGGGATGCACAAGGTTTATGCATTAAATCACTGAGTGAGAGGTAGGACCTGTTCTGTATCACAGCATGCTGCAGTGTGTCTGATGGGATAAGATGGGCTGCAAATTGCACAGGCTTTGATGAATGTTCAGCTGTCCTCTTTGCTGATTGCTGGCTGGCGAGTGGGGTCATGATTGAAGACACTGGCTGGGATGTCAGTATCACAATCAGAACATGCCACACGTACAGCAATGCACAAGCCTTTCAGGCTGTTTCCCACTGATGGCAGCTTGTAATTTGTTAACACTGAAACATGGCTTTACATGACACACATTACATTCTCTAGTTGGCATGGCGCAAGATAAAGGAGTGTTTTGGAGAGTTATTAATTGGTATTTGCATGTTATTGTTTATTTAACATTTTTATTTTACCTTATGACCATTTTAAAAAAAAATAATTATTATTATTCCGTTAACTCATTTTATTCAATACTGAACATTTTTTGTATTTTTTTTTTTAACCATAACTTATTTGAGTCAGTAAGTTATTGCACTGATTTTGGTAATTTAGCACAATTTATTTGGTGCATAGAATGCTGCCTAGTGTACAGAATTCTAATACTAGTATCTATTTCCTACTTTACATACAGAATTATTATTGTATGTATGTTGGTTTTTTGCTCGTTCTTTATTAGGTTCATATATTATCGGTGGCAAACATACTTTTCAATTAAAGTGACATGCCTATGCAGTTGCTTTTTCTGTAGCAAAGGTAAGCTTGATATATAGGTGCTAAAACCTTTCACCACTTGGATCAGTAATGCGTATCTTTATTGGCTATGTTTTACATTGTAGAGGTATTTTAATGGGTTGTGATTCCAGTGATGGATTTCTGTGCCTTTATAATTACGGCATATGTCTAGAATCTAGATAGTTTGGATGACAGGGGAACAAAGGTCCAGAGATTTGGTATGATTAAGATGATTTTAGAAGCTGTTGGAGGCCATTTGTCTACCACAGAGGTAGGTTAATGCAGCAAAATTCTCAGCTGCCGTAGAGCATCTTGCAACACAGACTGGCTTTGCACAGTCCATAGTCTACAGGCCAAAAAAATGTCTCTTTCACGTGCTGTGATCAAGTTGGTTAACCAACCTCTGCTTGGAATACATTGTAAAAGGCCTGATAACTGGGCTAGTGAGAAAACAATCTCTTTATTCTGGCTCCAAAAGTTAAAAAGCTACAATTCAGCCAATAAAACTATATAACACATTATTTGTCTCTTACTTTAAGTACTTGTTTTTAGGAAATATTTGCTGTATTGGTTATTATGTGTTCTTTGAAGTGGACAAAATTAGACTCCTTAAATGATGGGACTCCCAATAGTCTGGTGACCCTAACTTCCTAATTGATGCGGTAGGGTAATAATAATGCAATGGGACGTGTGACAAATTGTCTCCCACCCAGTTGTCATTGCCATTTGGGGTTAATAGTAAATCCAAAAATGTAACAAATGTTTTAATTTAAATTTTGCCGCCAATTACAATGGTTGACTGGCATGATTGCAATATACAGTTGACTTAATAAACCTCAGCGTGATTACACTTTAAATGTGGCCTCAAATCACTCAATGCCTGTATTTGGATGCCAAGGGCATAGTGTGTTTCATTGCTTTGCTACAAGAGTGTAAAAAGGGCATGTCTGATTCTGTTACAGCATGATTTAGTAACTATTATCAGAGGAAAAACAGAGGTTAAACACAACCTTATGAAAAGGGCGACTTAAGGAGTATAGAAGATATCCTCAAAGTCATAAGCGGAAGGTTAAACGTCTGAGAGTGCTGATGTGTCAATGTTTAGATCTGTCTTACAGCTGAAGTCTGCAGGGCATCTTCTCTTTACTGCGTTGGTGCAGAGAGAGTCATGACCTTTAATGTAAGGCAACCTCTTATCTGCCGTCTTTTTGACAACTGTCTAGCTGTGTTTTAACTGCAGGTGACTGCACGTTTTTCCTTCACTAGATAGCACTAGATATTTTAAAACTACATCTTCCATGGCGCTTTGCCATTCTAAAGGTATGCAAAGCATCATGGGCATTGTAGTTCTACAACATCTGGGGATCTACCTGTTGGGCACCCTTATATTCGTTGATAGAAGGAAATTTGATCAGCTCATGATGATGACTTGGTATAAAAGTTTCAAAATCCCTCTGTGGGTTTTATTTTTCCTCCATACTATTTAAAAAATAAATAAATGTAAATTGCAAATCCAAATGTTCAGAATAATCTGTAAGCGTGCAAAGTTTGTCCAAAAAATATCCAGATTAGAGAAAATGTTTCTAATGCAGTCACTTTTACAACTTTGGCCTAAATTTACAGTTTCACAATTCTTCCCTTTAAATAATAGCACGAATTGTATTACATTAAAAATGGCTGGAGGTTTTACCAAATGAAAGTTTGTTTGAGTATGCTGACAAAGTAATCCCTTGAGATTCCTAAATTAAAGGGTTAATATTTTTAGGATTCCTTGTTATTGCAGAAGACACAAAATGTACTATTCCATACTTACGTGTATGAACTTAGATTGATTAGTACTGTCTTTAATTATTTATCGTGTAACATTTACGACAAACTACATTTCCATTAGAGGTGAAAACATATATTACTACTTTAATGCAAATTACTTCGGGTCTTGAGAGAAAATAGAGGAAGAAACACATCCAATTGTGAAATGCATTGATTATTACGGCATTTAAAGGGTTTTAAACAAAAACTGTGTTTGTATCAATAAATAGAGAGGATACTTCAGGATAAAGAGCAGCCTATGTTTAGTGCCAATTAACCAACGTGAATGTTGCTACTGTGGTTGATAATTTATTTATACAGAAACGTTCTGGTGTTTCATGTATTTTTTTTTTTATTTTTTTTTTTTCAATTTATTTAATTTTACTACCGGAAATTAATTGCAGTTTTATTTTCAAATATGACCCTGAGAGCATGCATGGTACAACAAGACTACATATACAGAACAAGTAAACATTAACGTTTATTACAAGTAGGGTTTTATTGCAGAATAGTATGAAGCTGTTCTTAACATTGATTCTAAACTGGTGGAAGGTTTAGTTTTCTTGGGAGGTTATTGTGCAGTTGCAGAGCATTGTGTGAAAACGCCTCTCCTGCTTTCTTTTTGCAGCGTGGAATAATAATCCAGGTTAAAAGCTGAATCGTGAATTTAATTTCAAAAGTCCACGTAGGGAGCGGACAGGAGCGTTACATGAAAATAAATTGAGAAATTTGAAGGGTATGTCTGGTTCGAAAAAAATGACCAGTTTCGTTTACCAAATCCAATGTTGGAGTTATAGTCACATTATGGGGCAAGAAAACAATCCATTATGGAGTGTTTCTTTTTACAGAGATTGATTTCTACATATACTCAATTAAAATTGTCGAAGAATGGCTTGGCATTAATGTCTTTTTGTATCATATATTTGCTTCTCCATGGATTTAGTTTTCATCAAACCTCTTATTTAAGGAATGACGTCTGGATGCTATATTATCAGTCCGTAGTCCAAGTGAGGGGCTATGGTTCAACCGCATACAAGGATATTTATTAATATTAGCACTTATATCATGCCAACATATTACGCAGCAGTTATAGAAGGGGCATATGAAGAAGGCCCTGCTGAAATGAGCTTACATGTTTATGTGCACTAAATTACAATTCAACTTTGTCTTTCTAAAATACAAGAAGAATTCAGAATTATCTCTGTTGTTTTTATGTTTGTTTATAGGGAAGAGCCACAGATAACCATACCTGATTATCATCTCATTGATTAGAACATCTGATCTCCTTAATAGAGAGAGTGTTTAAATGGGTAATCTAAGCACCATAAACACTACAGCCTGTTGTTGTTTTGGTGCCTGGAGTCCATTTGTGCCACCCACGGTTAAATGGTTATTTCAATTTACCACAATGCCATTTCAAAATGGGCTTGTGAATCTTACAATAACTTTTTAAAAATTAAATTAAAGAGTGGTGATTTGCAGCAAAGCCCTGTTTCACATTCCAACCATCAAGAATAGGTCATATCTGTAGAAATAATGATAACCTGATAATTGCTGGTTATTATTATGGTGTATTCAAAATCAGATTCTTAAATTTGTGAGCAAAATTATGAAATCTGGAAACGGAAACCTAAAAACATTGAACTAGATCTAGAACTCCTATTTTAGGTTTCTGTTTCAGTGGGAATACTAATAAAAACCTGGCCTGCTGAGGGTTCATGGAAAAATAGCTTCTGACCCTTGTTCTAGAGGACAAGTGTCATTTTATTTTCTGTTTTGCAGTTGTTTATGTATGTTGAAAACATGTATACAATCCTAGATGTTGCGGTTTAAGAAAAGTGCAGGAAGAGAACACTCCCAGCTGTCTGACAGCCGGAAGGTGCAACCCAGCAACTTTCGAAAACTTCTGATGTCAACCCTTTTATAAAGTAAGAAAGAGTGAACACTTTCGCCCATAAAGCAATTAAGCAAACATAATTTTGTTA
This sequence comes from Pelobates cultripes, assembly GCA_933207985.1. NCBI lineage: Eukaryota > Metazoa > Chordata > Amphibia > Anura > Pelobatidae > Pelobates > Pelobates cultripes. The sequence goes on from OW240915.1 coordinate 34,186,451, forward strand.
TTGGTTTGGAGTGTTTGTGCAAATTCTAAATGTGAATTACTAGAAAATCCACCAGATACGTTGAATATAATGCTGTTTTATAGGGATTCAAGGTCCCTGCTCCTCCCCGGGAGGTTTAAAGGGACACTATAGTCACCCAGACCACTTCAGCTCAATGAAGTGGTCTGGGTGCCAGGTCCCGCAGGTTTTACCCTTCAGATGTAAACAATCAGAGAAACTGCTATGTTTACATTTGAGGTTAAGCCAGCCTCTAGTGGCTCCACCAGAGGCGCATCTGCGACGCTGGAGGCATATTACGCCTCCATCGCGCAGAGCGTCCATAGGAAAGCATTGAGAAATGCTTTCCTATGGACACTTTGAATGCGCACGCGCGGCACTTGCCTCGCATGCGCGTTCGGCTCTGCTCACGTTGGCGGGGGAGGAAAGGTCACCAGCGCCGAAGGAGCCGGATTAAGGTAAGTTGCTGAAGGGGTTTTAACCCCTTCAGCGCCACGGGAGGGGGACTATAGTGTCAGGAAAACCGTTTTGTTTTCCTGACACTATAGTGATCCTTTAAACACCCTGCACTTCTGTCTAGTGGAGACCCTAGTAAACGCTCTTTCACATCACCCGGTAACAGCCCTACTCCCACTTGCCTGCAGCTGGGCTAAAGTCAAAGAAAATCTGCCTGCCCAGTGCCAGGAACTACATGACCCGCTTACACTTTTTAAAAAAAATTTTTTAAATGTAGAAAATTATTCTAAGTAAAATTAAAAATGTACATGGGAACCTGTAGTTCACGAAACAGTATAATAAAGAAAAAAAATAAATAGAAGAATAGACCAATATTCACGTTGAAGTGGGTACAAAATTAAAAGGGTTAAAAGGAATTCCAGTCACAGCTGTTTCATCATCTCCTCTACTGTAATTTTTGTTTCCTAAACTTTCTGTGTTGTGATTATTGAGCATCTACTATCAAGGGAGCCTCACAATAAGCTCTTACACATTACACAAAGAGATCTTGGCAGCAATTATATTGACAATGCCACAATGTACTGACAATTGTGACAATGTACTGACAATGCCACTGACAAGGCATCTTCAGATAATTGGGTTGTTAAATAAACTCCATTTAGATTTGAGATCTACCTTATTAAATTATTTAATACCATCAACCACAAGTAAAAGTAAAAAAAAGTTTGCACAACTCGAGAGCTCTTGGAAAAATGCTTGTGTGAAGCGCTGTTGATCTCTGTATACTCTTCTCATCTTGGATTGTGATTGGCTAGGCTATTCTAACCACTCACCCAATCACATTGCGTCATTCTTTGCCCTCTTATTTTTCTATCATTTGTCTGGCCAATTGGGGTTTTAATAAACCCACTCTATTTTAAATTACTTGTTTGTTTTAGATTTTATGCTTGTGAAGTCTTGGAAAAAAAATAGAATTCAAAGACTGTAAGCTCGTCTGAGCAGGGTCCTCTTCAACCTATCGTTCCTGTATGTTTTCTTGTAATTGTCCTATTTATAGTTAAATCCCCCCCTCTCGTAATATTGTGAAGCACTGCGGAATCTGTTGGCGCTATATAAATGGCAATAATAATAATAGAAATCTACTCTGCTGTATCCTGGACTTGAATGGCTCCATCTTGGCTCATTTTCAGTCGTTGGTATACGTTCCGACATTTTCTGTCATTGAACATAGTATGAAATATGAGCCCTGGCTGTGCCAGGAGTGAACTGGATTGTGGTGTTGTCTTGTATTAATTTGAAAAGCGAACAGAACATGTGGGGGGTGGGGGGGAGGTATTGGTGATTTTTCAGTGTTTTGTTGTTCCCCATGGTTTTATTTATTTTATATCATTTTGTCATTGTGCCCAGTGCTGCAGACTGTTAGTATCATATAAATAAAACGAAAATATATTTATTTAACAATCTATTCCAAATGTGCAGTTTGTACTGAAAGCAATGTTCCCATAGTTGTTCTTTCTGTGCAATAACTCAGCTGGTATCAAATTAAAATGACAAAATCATTCCCGCACACACCAAACTTATTGGCTTTGCTAAAAAAAAAAAAAAATGTTTTGTTTTTTTAAGCGGTTCAGATGTTGATAAATAGCGAATCTGCAGTTCTACTTCTCATAGCGATCCTGCTTATTTTTCAGCCAACCCAAAAGTAAACCTAATGGTACAATTTGAATCTAAACACAATGGAGGCCAGTTTGGCTGTTGACTAAGTGAATTTGAGGACTTTCTATGTCACTGTCATGCAGCGGTAGTGGATCTAATGTTGCTTCATGCCATACTGTGACACAGCAGTTTTCTGCAGTGTCTGCTGACTTTAACTGATTGTGCGGCAGTGCATATTATATCAACGTACATGCTTGATTTGAACATGTGAGAAACATTTGGGTTTGTGTGTGTGTGTGTATATATGTGTGTGTGTGTGTGTGTATGTGTGTGTGTGTGTGTATGTATATATATATATATATGTGTGTGTGTGTGTGTGTGTATATATGTGTGTGTGTGTATATATATATATATATATATATATATATATATATATATATATATATATATATACACACACACACACACACACACACAAGTATAGTGGCACTCACCCTTTCAATGAATCAGTAAAAGACTGCCTTGGTGCAATCCCACGCTGGATATGTAAAGCAAAAAGGAAAGAGATGCACTCTCAGGTCTTTGTAAAAAAACTCGATATTATTTAATAACAGGTAACATACATCTGATCAACGTTTCGACCTCTTGTGCACTGGGCACAATGACAAAATGATATCAAGATGATCTCGATAAAGACCGCTAGACGGTCGAAACGTTGATTTATATGCGTTTGATTTAATATATTTTTTTGTTTACTAAATCCAATGAGTGCTTTCAATTTGTTCCATTTGTATATTTTGCACGGAGAGGCACCTGGTCATTGCTGAATTAATGCTTTTGTTATGGGATGAGTGCCAGAAACTATTTTGATATATATATATATATATATATATATAATATACACAGGGAAAGGGGTTCATCAAGTGACCGGCAGTGAGTTGGGATTTTATTCCCAATAACTGTAAGTAAAGACTGTATTTACTGAGACTTTGCAGGTGGTGTTCTGCGACACAGTGAGCAATATAATGCAATTGACAAAGAAATTAATGGAACATTCACAGCTTTATTCCAGAATAGCAGCTTGATAAGTAAGACATAAAGTACTTCTCTTGGTGTAAATATAGACATTATGACCAGTTTTACATATCCATAGGCAAACTATATCGCTTCGTATACATCCAGAGGTTGGGCATTACAAGAATTGAAGCCAGCAGCTGCAGGGACATTAACAATATAATGTCCATGTAATCTATGTAACACGAGTCGGTCTGTACTGGCATTTTAGACTTATGGCAACATGACTGGCCTGCTGTAATGGGCTTCCTGCCTTCAATGGTGTCTTTAAATACACAGAGTTGGTAAAATATATCAGCTTTATATTATATTTAGTCTATCTACTGTGTGTGTATATATATATATATATATATATATATATATATATATATATATATATAAAATTTAATACGGACACCCATTGTTGATGTTGAATACTTAAAATATAGACATTTTATGTCCTGTCTTGGGACCCATAGTGTACCCATTAAGAGTTTTTGTATATACTTGACTGAGTGCTCGCCTTCCTAAATCATCCCCCCCCTGTCCATAAGATAAGTCCCAAAGGAGAGGTTTATTGAAGACTACATCATAGTGTGTGCAGAATTCACAATTCATCTGATACACCAAATATGGAAAATACTGCACTTAATGAGAGCATTAAGGCATTCTGGTCCCCAGTCCCTGTCTCTCTTGTCTAAAGGAAGTGGTTTTTAATTGAACACTGTGTATAGCAACATTGTAAGTTCCATAATATTTAGACAAAAGCTGAGTTACTCTCTGATGCCTTTGTTTACAATCTATTATGTCGGTGGTTTTAGTCATTATCACTGTACATGCTGGGTTTATGTGCTTGCATTTTATAGTTGTCTGGAAGCTAAGCAACAGTGTTTTTAATCCTGCCTGTTCCTTCTGTCACCGCTACAGTTATTTGAAACAAAATGGGAAACACATGTAAATCGATGCGTAATGAGTTGTCTTTCAGTGTTGCAAGCAAATTCCTTTAATGTTGCATGGCAGTTTGCAAATAATGCTTTGCTTTTCTGTGATTCAGCAACCTGTCATAGGCCACATGTTATTTTAATCCTTTTACAATAAACATTCCATAAAAGGAATCGACATATGTGACTTATTGTGTCTTACTCCATGGCTTTAAAATCTACTATTACTAAACACGCCCTTGAATATGCTCCTGTGTATGATATAATTGATGAACTCTTATTTATCAGAATTTAGGGTGTCATTCTCGCGTGCATCTTTATATCCAAATTTAGCGAACGCTCGTCAGTTTATTCACTAATTGAAATCTAAATGGCAAAACTTAGGCTAGCGTAACTGATCGGAGAACTTGGTTAGAGTGACAGATTGGCTATTTCAGCCTAAATTTTGCCAATCTGATTTTTATTTTACTGCGGTTCGGTGTTTAGTGAATAACCGTCCATGGGTAATTTTATAATCCCTTGTCATATATGAACCTCTCCGGTTTCCCAATTGTAGACCTTCTAGGCAACGCAGATTGCAATCTGATTATGCTACAGAGTGTATAGGCTTAATGGGAGGGAATTCCTAAGTAGAAATATATCTTTCACCTGTCCTTATTAAAAGGGTAAGGCATTTCACAGTTCTGTGGCAATCCGGTTAGTGAGCTTTTTCTAGGTGTGTGTGTGTGGTTTTTCAACCCATTTTAGAAGAAATAATGTTAGGAATTTTGAAAGAAATTAACATAATCCAATTCAAAAGATGGATGTTGTACTGGCTTTGATTTAAGCAAAATAAATTATCAGTCTTTATAGTGTGCTTAGAAAAACACAGCCAGTTTGTGAAATCATAATTCCACAACAAACAGTACTGTCACTTTTACCAGGACCCACAGTGTTTTAGCAGAACATGTGCACTGGTGATACAAATTCTAGACTTCAGGCCTCTGTAATAACGTATCTGCCGCTGAAGTAAAAAAAAAGAAAAGCTTTTCTTAGGAGTTGTCATTTACAGTACTCTCTGCCAAACCCCTTTGCAATATATATGTATTGATACCTCATATATTAATTACTTTAATTTGACTGTCAAGACCACCCTTATTGTGATGACATTCATATCCACATCTTATGTGGCTGACAGTGGTAGCGTGTGCAATCTCTGTCACCTCTCTCCTTGCTGTCAGCCCCACAACATACAGTTACAATCTAACTCCTAGTGTCGCCCCCCCTCACCCTCCCACTGGCTGAACTTCTGGTTAACGTCCAATTTCCTCCAGTATGGCTTTTTCCTTTTCGAAAAGTGTTCTGTTAACATGCAGTGGTCTTTAGAATGAAAGGTCAAATTCTAGTTCTGTCTCTTGCACTGTTTCTCTTTGTAACTCTACATTATTCATTAAACAGATTCTGTGTTTGGACATGCAGTCACTTTCCTGAGACACCTGCCCTGCACGGGCTGGTTAGGCTAAAATGTAACAGCTGCTTTTTGTCCGTTCTATGAATTACATAACGTATCTATGAAATACATAAATTTAAACCCATAAAATCAGCTGTTGGCAAAACAAATAGTAATGTGTTGTGCGTTACATTTTGTACCTTTTTTATTTGGCCTAATGTGGTGCCAACATGATGTGGCTCTAATACCCATCCCGTTTAATATCTGACAAATATTAATACATTTCTTTTGGTCTGTGGTTCTTATCTTCCAAGTAAGGTGCTGGAGCGCTGTCAGATTTGCTGTATGTCAATGGCAGATTTGGAATCCTGCTGATCAGTTTTCATAGGCATGGCGTAGGCTTACTTTGCTCATCAGATGTTATTTGTATTAATCCCTTGTTGTTTCAACTTGAGCTGCATGTGATTTGCATGGCTTAAACTTTTTTCTTTTGGGATAGTGGTTTACAATTTCTGTATATTAAAACTATTTTGAAGATGATCTTCTTCAAGCATGATGGAGCTTAGTCATGCCATGATTAGCAGATCCTGCCTACTAACACGTTTCACTGTTTGAAGAGTGAGCATTGAAGCCTCTGTAATTGGTTGGATAAGCCTCAGAACTCAAATGGTTAACTGCTCTTATTTATTAATATGACGGCAATAAACACCCGGTCCGGTAATGCTAGAACACATGATGTAATTGTATCAAAAATGCAGAACCAAAGCTAACCCACTTGCAACTGACTAAGCCATGGGTAGGCAACTTTTGGCATTGCATATGTTGTGGACTACATATCTTATAATGCTCTTATAATACTGGCATAGCATCATGTGAGATTTAGTCCAAAATATCTGGATTGCCGAAGGTTGCCTGCCCTTGGACTAAGCTGTAGGGGGAACCATCAGACCCTTACCAAGTCATGTGCAATGGTGTCTGTAATACATCAGACACACATTCATTATGGAGCTCCTAAAAGAGTGCTTTAGAGCAAAATAGACTGTCTCTCCTAAATATGGACACTTAGGAGGTATGGTAATTAAAAGGGTAAGTAGTGGGGCTCCCAAAAAATCACAATTACAACATACACTAAGAATATTTTTTTTTAAGTGTGTGTGTGTGTGTGTGTAAGATTAGATTATTCAGATTCTATGTCGGAATGAAAGTAACACCCTAAACTTCAAAAGAACTTTATCTTAATAAAGATCTTGCCCCTCCCCCCTTCTGTCCCCCCCCTCCTTTTTTTGTTTTCATCTTTACATTTCGTCAAAAACCTGCCTCAAATTGCTGACAGGCTTTAGAATCACTTACTCTTTTAATTGTTGAAAGTCATCAAATTCGGCTAAATGCTCTGAATGCTTCTCATAGAGAAACATTGGATTCAGTCATTCGGTACGATATGGGAAACATGTGATTTGAGTGAACGTGGCAATTGCACGTGCCGTGCATACAGCACTGCAGTATTTAAACTAGTTTACATACCGTACCTTTTAAGCATGTAATTAAAGAACTAAGTAAACGGAAATGCAGGAGTTTTTTTTGTTTTGTTTTGTATTTTTTAAAGAAAAGCAAAACCAATAGTTAACTTTTAGTTGGCTCTTCAGTTAAAAAAAAATCTCACAAGTGACAGTTCCCCTTTAATCATTAATCCTATTCCTACAACATTTGCTGTAGGAATGAGAACTGAAAACGTGAGTTTCTGATCTACTGAGGACTGGAAGCGAACTGGACAAATATAGACTAAATGCAGGGATAGGCAACCTTCGGCACTCAAGATGTTGTGGACTACACTCCCCATTATGCTGTTACACCCATAATGCTAGCAAAGAATCATGTGAGATTTAGTCCAAAACATCTGCAGTGCCGAAGGTTGCCTATTCCTGGACTAAAGAATAGTGTTCTTAGAACTCTGAAAACAAGTATGAGTGTGTGCCTATTTGTGTATATCTGAGTGTGTGGGGTCGGAAGGGGGGAAATAACCAGGTTTAGGATTAATAGTGGCTAAAATGGGCTGGTAGAATGGCAGTTCTACATCTATAGGAGTGTGCCCATGTCTGAGTACTGATCTGTATGTGTGCTGGTGTCTTGATCTGAGTGTGGGCATCTAGGAGTGTGGGTCGGTGGCCTGCATAGGAGAAGACGACTTGGCCAATGTTCCCCAGGTGTGTTGAGTTTCAGTTTAATTGTGTAATTTCTAGGGAAGTTGTGCCCCCATTTTAAGATGAAATGTCACTATCCTGGAAATTACCCTATTAAATGAAACCTTGAAAATCACACTTAACTTATAAAGGGATAATACAGAATATCCTTTTTGTGTGAAGTGTTAAATTTATTTTTCTTCCTTTTACAAAATTTGCAGATTTTAAGAGAAATTACCACTTTTATAAATTCCCACCCTTCCCCAGCAATCAATCAGACAACCGGCCATGTTACTTACTGGTAGTTTAGCTAAGTGAAGCTAAACTCTGAAGGAAGGAAATTGCCCAGAGTACCTGCCTTACAAAAACTTCTCATTTAGCTGGATTGCAAAGTCTGTGATTGGACAGCCACAGAAAGTCTAGGCGGGGTTAGAAGGGGAGGGCTTGCAAAGGCAGCAGACAAGAGAACTGCAGATTTTGCAAGCTGTTTTAGATATATCCCCAATAGGGGGTGGGGAGGGGAAAGCATAATTAAATGCATTTGTTTTTGTTTTTTGTTTTTTTGCAGTGGAGTGTTCCTTTAAACTTTTCCTATATTTTGTATATTAAAGTTTCAACAATCACAATCCAGTTCGATCAGGGCATACACTGCACCGGAATAATAGAAAACAGAAATATTTTGTTTTTGTTACTCCACCTCCACACACAGCACTTTCACATATTATATTTAAGGACAGAAAATGGCAGAACAGTAACTGACCGAGGGCCAAAATGGAGATGTACAGGATGGAAGTAAATACTGCAGAGTGGATTCCTACATTTTTTTTTAATTTTTTTAAAGAATTGCCAAACACGTGTTTGTTAAATTTAGGGCATAAATAACACTTAATATTATAAATACCGGGATGTGATGGTTTCCCTTTTATTCTAAACATGAGGGTTTTTTTTTGTTTTGTTTTTTTAACCATTTAGAAGCCATTTTAAAAACATGCACTGTGTAGATATTTGTAATCTCACTAATGATGAAATCGAGTAATAACTAAAAGCACGTGTAAGATTTTTTATAACTTAAATACAGTATTACTTCAGTTATTATCTACTTGCCTAGATAGCCTTCTCTACCAACAAGCGAAGATTCTAATTTCTGTCTAGACTTGTTATCAGTTGATTTAAAACAATTGTGCAATGATATCATATATGAAAAGTCCTTCGCTCACTCCCATCACTCCTGGGCGGCAGCAACGACCACAGTACACATCAGCCCCTATATATAGTTAAAAACCAAAGGAATAAAAGTTACCTGTGCTCTCTCCTTAATCCCTATGTATATTTAGACAAATGGAGGTCATTTAGTTACTCCAATGGCCGTTGGAGGGAATGCCCACCTGCCAACATGATATCCTATGCCACCCAATTGTTACTTTATGCACTTTGTTGTGCTAGTTTTATACTGTTTGGGGCATTGCGAGACGGTTTGTTTTTCTCTGCTATGCAAAAATAAAGATTTACAAAAAAAGAAAATCTTTATAAATGTAATATTTAGGAAAGGCGATCTATCCATTATTATGCAGTGCTCAGAGATTCAAGTGCTTTAGGTTTGATATTTTGTTCCACAGCCTGTCTAATATTTGGTGTTTGATAGTAAATAGATCTGTTTATACTATGACATTGAAAATAATGTTTCTGAATGAATGGCTTTATTCTTTTTACAGTAGGCGAAACATAAAGTGAAAAGTTGCACAAAACTGGTATTGCTGTGTTAATAGTTTAGTAATATCAAAATGCCTAGAAGGCATGTGGGTTCTACAAACATTTTTTTTAAAATAATTTTGTAAAATGCTAGAGAGTTTTTACGTGTAACACAAGCATATCTTGATATACCAGCTGAATTGCATTTATTGTACACCCACAGTGTAGATTATTATTATTTTTTTTATTTTTTTCAGATTCTGATAAACTTGGCAAAATGTAGAAGTCTTTTGAAAACCTATCCTAACTCATTATGGCTAATTCACTAAATGACAAATTGTAGTGAACTAAAAAAAGAATTGGAAACTTTTGGCTAAAATCCCCCTTTTTTTTTTTTTTTTGCTAAATCTAATCGTCTTTTTGCCTAAATAGACCTTGGTATTAAAAAAAAAAACAAAAAAAACCTGTAGGAAGTGATAAGGAATAGAAATTGGCTAGTGACACACTTTTATATTGATATCTGTATTGTGATTGGCTTCTTGCCGAACTGAGCCAATAAAACGGTAACTAAAATATGGTAATTGTACAGAAACAGCAGACGTGTAAAAATAACTTTCTACTGTAAGCTGGAACCATTATTTGAATAATCAATTACGTTAAGTAGGATCATTACTGTTTTAGTGGCTGCCGTGTGTAATTGAGTTCTATAGTAAATGCACACATTCTCTTTAGTGAGATTTACTGCACATGTTGTCATGAACAATACACAGCTAGTCTTGACACCCGTACACTCACATAAAATGCAGTCAGCAGTCAGAAATACTCTCGTACTGAGCAGGGCCATCTTCACTTCATATGTCTGTCAGCCAGAGGAGGCTGGTCCAAAGGGGCAGATGGGATAGCCCTCTCCCAAAGTTTTTGTTTAAAAAAAAATAAAAATAAAATACAGTCCAAGTGTGAACTAATTGTTTGTTTATTTAGGTTTTTTTTATGCGAATATAAACATGCCCCCCTAATTTACTGGTGTCTTGAGAGGCTGAGTAACTAATCATGTCATGATTTTGGGGCATTTTCCCCATTTTGGATATAGACCCCACGAACATGCTTTGTGATGATTTTTGATGTCCTGAAAGATAGGCCTTGTGTTGTCTTGTCTTCATTGTGTAACATTGTCATTGAAGGAATTCTCCAAGCACCATAACCAGTTATGTGCGCAGTGAAGGTTATTTTGCCAGGAGGGTCCTGGCGACCCCTGCCTCGTCCACTTCAGCTCTCAGCCAATGAGCTAGCCCTGCACTGCTGGATTTGGCTAGGAGAGCTAACAGAAACACCTGCTTAGAAGTTGTTAGTAGTGTAGACGGACACCAGGCAGGAAGTCAAACTGTTCTCAAACTATTTCATTACTTACAATAGGAGCAAGCAGTCGTACTTATGGTTCTTCGAAGTGTTCCTTTAATAAAAGTTATAGGCGGTCATCTTTTCATTGAAAGTTCTTTTCAATGGTTTCAATTCTAGAAGAGTGATAGTTTCCCTTTAATATGCTTTCCTTGCTTTAACAGAAATAACAATTGTCCTAGGCGTCCTTGTTTTGTCTTTTTATACACATTTGAACTATTATAAATGTTGTTTATTTGAAAGGGGGAATAAGAGCTCATCTGTGCTTTTAATGAAGAATTTAACTTTAATGTGATAGGCTTGCTTTAAATTTTAGTACAGGAAGTGTTTTTAAAACAGGAAATCTATCTGATTACATCAAACAGCAGGTTAGGCAGGTTTGCGTTTTTACTTTGAGGCACGCTTCAGGAGTGTGCTTGATATTTGTTCGTTTCCTTTTACTTATTTTCAGTATAATTTGTGCCAGTTAATTTTCACTGATATGAATGGGGGATCATTTTTATATATAATATATAATAATTTTTTTTTTTGCATGTGAAGGGAATTGGTAATTTACAGTTATTTGGCTATTGTTTGTAATAATATTATATTTGTGGTTATTATGTTGGCTGTAGTATGCTGTGATTACTCAAAAAGAAATGCAAATATGCTAGAAGTACAAACAATTGTAATGTACTTGTAATCAAATCGCTCTTATTTTTCTGCTCTTTTGTCTGCAATAGTATGTTTGTCCCTTTCTTTGTGCAAAGCCCATCTTGCATAAGCAGATGTATTGTACATGGTTTAGTGTCTTAAAGGGACATTCTGTTCTCCATAGCAACCTGTATTCATTGCATAGGATATAGTGCATGAAGGTCCCATGTCCCTGCATCTCTCCTGTCTTTGGGTGACAGATACTGGCTGCAGCTATAAGTCCCCTTCCTCCAATATATCCATGGGAAGATATGATTTAACCTTTTTCATTAGCAGAAAAGCAACACAGCCTGAAATGTCCTTTTTTAAAGTGACTTTGTGAAAAATTAGATTAAACAATTACTTTCTCTGAATGTGTCTTTTTCAGAAAATCTCTTGGCTTCTTACAGTGAAAGACCCTGCGTTTTTTGTTCTTCTTGGCAAATTACCAATCGTGAAAGTTTGTATAATGTTACCTTTGTGCATTCTTGGTAATTCCTTTTAGAAATTGATGGAAAAGACTTGCATGTGTCTAGTGCAGCTGTCAAGACTTTCTATCCACTTACATGAGCAGCTATTGTCTTTTTTTTTTTTTTCTCTTGCATTGCACTTTGCGTGATCCTCCATGTGTTAAAATGATGAACGTGATAACGGCTAGTGTCCTGCCTGGTGGGACCTTGGATGCGTGTGCTTCGTAGACTCCTGCATGGAGCAAAAATGTGTTCCAGCCAACTACTTCATCCAAAAATACCAATTCATCGAAATAGCATAATTTCAGCTATATGGCGGTTCGACTTTCCTGAATTCCATTAGTGAAAAAAGATTTGGGAAAACGAATCAGACGAACCAAAAGAGGGGGAAATGGGCTGATCATTGTGCTAAAAAACATATACATAATATATATATTTTGCAGTACAGCGAGAGGTGCATTTTCCCGCCATTTGTTCACAGATCAAATGAGAAAAATGTATCCAATAGAGGGAAAAAGCGGAAGAGGCGTAAAAAAAAAAAATCTATGTATTAAAAAGATAATCTTTAGATATAAGTGGGGAATCATGGGGCAAAATGCTGTGTTTCCTATGAGAAGTATTTGATCGAAGAACCAAGTCTGCCTCTGTTATTGTTGGGAAGACATCCACTAGAGGTGTGTTTGTTAACCCTATAATGAAAACACTGCGGTTTCTACAAAATGGTAATTCACATTAGAGTTAAAACAACAGGGGCATTGAGATGACGTGGTCTGGCAGTCTATAGTTTTTTCTTTAAGGTTTTTATATCTTTCTTTCATGTAATTCCTGGCGTAGATGTTATTTCCAAATTTAATGATTGTCTTTTATCAAGCCTGGAATAATAAAATTCTAAGTGACCTTAATGGGAATAAAACCTACATCCTCAAGGTACGAATGGGCTCTAATGTTGGTTGCTACCTTTTGCCAGCAGACCCAATTTCCATAAATCCCAGTTAAAAGAACACTATAGTCACCTAAATTACTCTAGCTAAATAAAGCAGTTTTAGTGTATAGATCATTCCCCTGCAATTTCACTGCTCAATTCACTGTCATTTAGGAGTTAAATCACTTTGTTTCTGTTTATGCAGCCCTAGCCACACCTCCCCTGGCTATGATTGACAGAGCCTGCATTAAAAAAAAAACTGGTTTCACTTTCAAACAGATGTAATTTACCTTAAATAATTGTATCTCAATCTGTAGATTGAACTTTAATCACAAACAGGAGGCTCTTGCAGGGTCTAGCAAGCTATTAACATAGCAGGGGATAAGAAAATCTTAATTAAACAGAACCTGCAATAAAGAAAGCCTAAATAGGGCTCTCTTTACAGGGAGTGTTTAGGAAGGCTGTGCAAGTCACATGCAGGGAGGTGTGACTAGGGTTCATAAACAAAGGGATTTAACTCCTAAATGGCAGAGGATTGAGCAGTGAGGCTGCAGGGGCATGTTCTATACACCAAATATACTTCATTAAGCTAAAGTTGTTCAGGTGACTATAGTGTCCCTTTAAACATTGTAGCAAAGTAATATTTCTGTTAGGCCGGTTTTAATTACTCGGACTGTGGTTTGATCAGTATGTATCATTCAGTTTGCATATTGATAAGCTGCCCTTAAACGTTACGCCTCATTAGGTGCTCTATATATATAAAAAAAAAAAAAAAGATTAGCCGTTTACCGTATTACCATAGTCTCTGACCAGGATCTTACTGGCAAATCCATAAACTTTACACAGTATTTATGAGACTTGTTCAAAATTTCTTTTGAACTTCCTTCTCCAAATTAAAATCCTTTTAATCAACATCCGAGCAAATTTATATTTGCCTGAAATATACCTGTGGAGTTTTATTCATTGAATAAGGCGTCTCAGGTAAATCCCAGAATAATCAACTCATTCATGTATGGATTAAAAGGATTTTGATTTGGACGAACCAGCTCAACCAAACCTTTGCACAAATCTAGTAATTACAATTCCCATTTCCATAATAAGAGTTGAGTAAGTCTAAATAGTATTTTGGATCCAGATACACCATTAATCTTCAGGGACAGACTCTCTGCAGCAGAAACACTGTAATAAATGAAACTTTTCAGTGGTTATGGTGCAAGAATTGCCCTGGTACCCTCCCATGGTAAGTAGATAAACCATTTGCAATACGTTCGACAACTTACCTTGGTTCTGCTCATTGGCTGAGAGCATCCGTAATTTATAATATACTTTAATCATTTGAATTCCGATTCATATATATGAACAGCATCAGAATCTTCAGGCAACCCTCCCAAAGTGTGTGTTTAATTGTATATTGTTTTATTGGGGCAGCTGCATAATGTTTTTTTTTGTTTGTTTTTTATTTATGCACAGTTGTACTTCAATATACACTGAACAATATAACACTTTTTTTTTTTTTTTGTGAACAATATTTGAGAGAAATAGGCCTTTTGTGTACATAGAAAAAGTCTTACATCTTTGAGTTCAGCTCATGAAAAATGGGGGCAAAAGTGTTGCGTTTATAATTTTGTTCAGTGTAGGTACAGAGCATGGATTATTGACTTTAAAAACAACATTCATCTGTCATTGTAATTGACTTTGCTAATTGTATATCTATAATTATCTAGAGAGTGACATTCGCTGAATGGGGTGCATCTCAACTATGCAGCACTACACTAGGAAGCACCTCTAGTGGCCGTCTGAGTGTCTGCCACTAGAGGTGTTAATAGGCACAAAGTAAACACTACCTTTTATCTGAAAATGCAGCATTAACATTGTAAAGCCTGCAGTGATATAGTATAGACACCAGAACAACTACATTAAGCTGCATTGATTCTAATGACTATAGTGTCCCTTTTAAATAAATTTGCAACAATTGTGTTTTGTTCCATTTAAAGAGGAAAGGTATATTCCAGTACAAACTCAAACATGCCTACCACAGCCGAGGGATTCGTGATGAACTAAAAAGAGCAGGAAGACAATATTTAATGTTAAACATCAACATGCAAGAATTAATCTGGAACCCAGATATTTTATGCAAATATATGCACATTTAATATGGTTTATTCTAAATTAAGGATAACCTTTGACATTATGGCAGAGACTGAGCTATACACGCACCATGCGCCATACCAACTCATTGGGGGCAGTGATTGGCTGAGAGCACTCAGCTGACACTCTCAGCCAATCACTGTCTGCTACCCCTGGTATGCCCAGAGCATAGCTTTGAGTGATAAAATTCTTATGAATTCACTCGTCAAAAGAACGCTTACCCACAGTTTATATTCGTTTTGCAATCCTATTGCTTTTCAAAGCTTCACATAAGTCATAAAGCATTTCTTATATAGTTCTATGTATGAATAATTCATTTTTGTTAAAGGCTCTGTTACGATGCATATTCTGTAATTTGGAGACCTTTCGCAGCCTGCCAGACTTGGCTGCAAGGCAGGATATGTTTACAAAATGTTTACATATAAAATACTATTGTCCACAAGTATATTAATTGTTCTCGTACAACTGTACAAAACATTTCTAGACGTCACCTGGGATTTAAAGTACATTTCTGGGCATCGGCTCACAAAAATGCATTATTTAATTAAAGTGAAGGGAAGGGCAGCAAATCTTACAAATGGAATGGAATTAAATTATCTCGACGTATTCAAACTAGAAGAGTTTAGAGTTAACCCTATAAGCCCCAGAAGTTTGCAATTCATTGGGCACATCTCTGGTATGCAATGGGTTATTAATTAAGTGGTCTGGGTGCAGTGGTCCTTTTAACCCTGCAATATAAAACATTGCATTGCTGGGCTAATCTAACGCTAGTAATTGTGACAGTCACTAGACATATGTCTGTAGAACTGACAGAAAAAAGATTGGACTTTATTTTGGCATCCCCCAGCAGTAAAATATTGATTGAATGCTTTCCTATGTGGAAGCTTGAATGCACGTGGGACTTGCAGCACATGGCAGTCAGGTACCAATGGGGACAGGGACACTGAAGCATTCTGAATATAGACTTGTATTTCTAATGCTTTAGCGTTCCTCTTAATGCCTCTTTGTAAAGACATTGGATAAGCAAACGGCATTCTTGAATTGTTCATTTTTTTTTTTTATTATTCATGGCCACAAATAGTGTGTTCTCGTAAACCTTGGGTTATTTGCTCGTAAATATTATTTCTGTAAATTTGCCAAAAAAACAAACAAGCCTCTTATCCTTTGTCTTCCGTGTAAACAAAGTGTTTTTTACTCCAATAAATCCCCCAAATCTAAAGAAATCCGAAACATTTCTAGACCACCAAGGAACAGATAGGATGTTACTGTTAACCATTTTGTTGTTACTGAAACTATTAGAAGCGGTTTCCCAATTGTAGTGCCCAATTTTACAGCACAGCCTTCTATCAAATTTAGAAGAATGTCCTTGCCCTTTTCAGGATTAGTGAAGATGAGATTAGTTTTCAGTGGATGAGAACTTTACTCTCCTGTGGAAATTCTACCATTGTATAGAATACTGAAAACCATTTATCCATTTAATTCAAGGCACAATCAGGGCACACATTGCTAATGAGAAGAATTTCTCCTCTTTCTCAATGCTTGCTGCCAATTGCAAAGAAACTAAATGGAGGCGTCCAGTTCAGGTATATAACCACCTAATACTGTTAGTTTGGTTTGTGGGAATTTTAGACGTTCGAGCATTGCAGATATATTTTTATAAGCAATTATGACTACAGGTCTCTCATAATAATATTGACATTCTATTGTGGTTTCAAGATCAGTTCATTTTAAATTGTTTTGCTCTTCTCAGTGCTTCTGATAATGCACATTATTCAGCTTCAAAATGAATTGTGTTTATTATTATTCACAGATCACAAAATATTTTTATTAAAACATACTGTATACTGACTGTTGGCATGGTTGTTTTTTTTCCACCAATACTGTTACAACCATTTAAAGCGGCACTGTCCACGTTTCCACCGAAAATATATATTTTATAGAATCTTTATGAAATACTCATTTTGACTGAGTTAGAGTTTCACTGAAATTCTAACCCAGTCCAAAGATATACAGATACAAGGTAGGAACTACTTTGACTTTGTATATTTCCTTCGCCTGACACTTCTATACACTGTGCGGAGCTACCACTGTCTAGAAGGGTCAATCTCCCCATAGTGCGCAAGAGTACAGCAGTGACGCTGGCTCCTGGCGCTGAGGCAGATCCACCAGAAGAGGATGGCCGCAACCTTGAGGGATAGATTCAGGTAACTAGAATTCACTCCCCCTTTCCCTCCCTGCCACTGGACCCCCAGTGACGAAGTCCATAGATGCTAACCGTCCCGCTTTAATATTTACATATGGGGGGTATATAACATTGTGTGCATTCATAGAGCATATAAAGGATTATCAACCAGTCCATGCACCCAAATGGATTGACAAAAACCAGAGGGACTTTAACCACTACAGTTGTGCTGGGAATTTTTCCTTTACAGAGACCTTTTCACAGAAGGACTCACATTTTCCTGATGGGTGGCACACACGTTTGTGCATTTAGTTTGACTAACTTGCTTTTTAACAGGTCCTGCATTCCTCCCACCCAGGGGCGTTTTAGCCGCGAGGCAAACAAGGCATTTGCCTTGGGCGGCACTTTTCAGGAATATTCCGGCTCCCAGCCTCACTCTGCGGTGCGCGAGGGAGCTGAGCGGACAGCTTAGAGGAAGTGCTCCCTCGCCAGCCGCCTGCCCAGCCCAGCGCCGCCTGCAGCCACTGGACCACCAGGGAGATAGAGAATCCCCCACCCTCCCCCCCAGCATTCCCAAAGGTAAGGGGGGGGGGGTAAATTAAAAAGTGTGTGTGTGTTTGTTAGTGTGTGTGTGTGTCTGCTAGTGAGTTAGTGTGTCTGTTAGTGTGTGTCTGTCAGTGTGTGTATGTGTCTGACAGTTTGTGTCTGTTAGTGTGTATGTGTGTGTCTGACTGTGTGTGTGTCTGACTCTGTATCTGTGTATCTGTTAGTGTGTGTGTGTCTGTTAGTGAGTGTGTGTCTGTCAGCGTGTGTATGCGTATCTGTCAGTGATTGTGTGTGTGTGTGTATTTAGAAGGCGGGGCGGGGGGAAGGGTTGGGTGGGGCTGGCGCTCAGGGGGGGGGTGGCGCCTGAGTTTTGTCCTGCCTGGGGCAGCACAAAACAAGGATACACCACTGCTCCCACCATTTCAAATGGTCAAAGAGGGATACCTTTATTTCAGGCATTTTGGACAATATTGCAAAAAACAAGTAGAGCTAATCCTGATCATTTAAGGTGACCTCATGATTTATTTATGAATGTGTGTTTGCAAATAGAATTTAGAACAAGACTAGATTGGCCTGAACTCAGTCCTCCCAGAAGTGAGAACCAAGATGCAGACTGGGGCTCTGCTCTGGTGTAAACAAAAAGTCGCTGCCTTACGGCTGCTATCAGTTTGCAGAGCGTTTTTACTTATCCTAAATGATGAGTGGAACTGCGCTTCGGCATAAACTATTTATGGGACAAAGTTAGATCAAAATGAGATGTTTCTTTTTGGAGCACACTTTCAAAATACGGAGGGATCTTCTGGCAGTAGCTGAACATGCCCACTAAGCCGTATCTCTGCACGGAAGTGGTTTTGGTTCATAGACTGTTTTAAAAAAATATCATAATTTAAATATGTCCGAGACCACACGTCATCTGGCTGCTTTGTTGAAAACCTTCAATTTTGCAAAGGTCTTTATGACTGGAAGTGGGGACGTTATAAAACAAAATAAAGTAATATATCTAATTTCTAATATGATAATTTTTACAGTTAGAGGATTCCTTTTAAAGGCAAGTATTTTTGGGGGTGTATTACTTTTATTTTAGGTATTTCTCCATATTTTTTCCCCTATTATATTGTTAATGTTTTTCTTGTGGATTTGTGGGATTTTTGTTAGTCTGAATGTGTTGGAGGACTTTCTGTTCGTTGTAGCATTTGCTTTTCTGTACTCTATGGTCTCAGTGGTGCCGGGGAAGGACGGATGTTGGCTTCTTGTCTTTCCTCACTTCCTCTCTCCCTCTTGCTAAGCAGCCATCCCCTTTTGAGATCTTTATATGTGTGCCCACACCTCTACGTGATATTGCTTTGCTAATAAAACTGCTACATTTCAATACTTTTTTGCCATTCTTTTCCTATGAAAAGACCGCTCTGTACCGGCAATCTTTATGCCTTTGGAGATGGCTCTGGTACAGAATAGCTATAGCTGGTACAGAATATTCTGATACAGAATAGCTCGTTCAATCCTATAAAGTTTATTGCTGCTTAAAGGGACAGTGCAAGCAAAACATGCGGTGACACTCAAAACATAGACAAATAATTTCAAGACAAGGCTTGCATGATTGTAAATGTAGGAGAAAAATGTGAAAAAAAATCAATGGTAATTACTTTTTACCCCACAGTAATGTTCTAAAATGTTTTTTACCCCATCTCTCATTGTAATGTTCTGAAAGGATTTAAACCCTAGCTCTCATAGTAATGTTCTAAAAGGATTTAAACCCCAGCTCTCATAGTAATGTTCTGAAAGGATTTGTACCCTAGCTCTCATAGTAATGTTCTAAATGAGTTTGTTGGGAAGGTATGTGTTCACACGCGTATACCTTTGTCCTAAAGAAACTGGAGACCATATTTTCTGCAACTAAATGCCCTGTAAATAAAATGTGCTAAAAACAAGGTTGTATATAAAAGACATTTTGATGCTTAGCAAAGCCACTGCGCTTTCTGCAGGGAATGTGAAACGGAGGCTATATGACACCTGAAATTTAATAATGGTAATCAATAAATGTAATCTCTCTGTCTACGTCTTTCCTCCATCTGTCTGTTTCACGCTCTCTCTCTCTTTTATTATTTAGTGCTGTCTGTCATTCTGTCTAGTCATCGGTTTGTCTGTCCAGAACTCTCCTAGGTTTGCCAAATCGTGCAATCTCCTTGCGTTACACACATTTTGTAAATAGTCCTGACCACCAAAGGGATCAACTTGCTGAATGGTAGATTTAAATTTACCACCACTGTAAGTAGAACATGAAGCATGGCATTTCAGCTAATACGAGCAAGCACCTCTGCAGTGCTCAATGAATGTGCAGATTAATTGTTTTCTGTTTCAGGGGCCCATTTTGTCAGTGCCGCTAATTGAGTCACGGTCATGCAAACCTATGTACGCTGCTCACTGACTTTCTCTAGAGACCGTCTGAGTTTGTTAGTTCTGCTTTTATTATCACTGTTCCTTCCTCTGTCGTCTGTCTGTCTGTCTGACTGTCTCTGTTTGTTTATCTATTCTTTAAAGTGCTTCTCTCACTTTTGAGCTTTTGGCAATGATCGAATCTATTCATTCATGACTCTATTTTATTTATGAATATGAAAAACTGTTTTTGACTGTGTTGGTATTTATTTAAAATTCAAAGGCTAACTTGCCATCTATCTATCTATCTATCTATCTATCTATCTCATTAGAGGACTTTTTTTTTTACTTGTGTAACTGCCAATCTTTGGCAAAAGGCAGAGTTTCCATCACTATTTCCCATCAGTCATGACAGCGGATGTGAACAGGCATTATATAGTGCATGGGTAGGCAACCGTCAGCACTCCAGATGTTTTGGACTATGCTTCCCATGATGCTTTGCCAGCATTATGGCTGTAAGAGAATTGTTGGAGATATAGTCCACAATATCTGGTGTGCCAAAGGTTGCCTGCCCCTGTTCTGTTACAATGCACAGTAGAGCCCCATTGCTACTAATTGCACGTGTGAATTATTTATATACGGAAGGTCCTGTAGTCTCCATGTATGCCTTTTCTGTGCTCTGCATGTATGTAGTGATGGTTGTTCCTGGTAGAAGAAGTCTGTAGATGATGATGGCACGCAGGAAGGACAGCTTAAAGTAATAGATCTTTCCATCTGCTCCACTTTCTGCCATCTCCACACGAGCAAATATACTCCCTTGTAGGGTACCTGCAATAAAATAAAATACAAGGACCCTAAAAGTGATCGTGCTTTAATATTATGTAGCCCTGTGTCATGGCATTATACAACTTTCTGATTTATTTATTTTTTTATTTATTTTTTACGATTGTTGTTTTACAGAAGAAAATACAAACAAGACACATAGTCATATGATTCTTAGATTTGACAATGAGTGACGGGCAAAACCATTACACTTATGGAAACCTACCAGATCAGAGCTTCTCTGTTATTATTGAGACAAAAGTTTAGTGGCGTAGAGACTCATAGTGAGCTACACACAAGCAAGGCTTTGTCTTGGTCATCATACGGTTAATACTATAATGATGTATGTGTGTAGTTTCATTGGCTTGTGGAAGAAAGGGAAAGTTTATTTTTTTTTTATTTTTTTAAAAATGGGTTTTAGGAATAATTGAGGGGTGGTGAGGGGGAGCTAGAGGGAAAGGGAAAAAAATTGGGTTATGAGAAGGAGTGTGTCAGGGAGGGGGCCCACAACTCCAGGGCCACCAAGCCCACCACCACAGTTCAGGTAACCCTTCAAGGCCACCCCACCTACCGCCAGGCAGACACAGACCGGCCCCTCCCTGGGAGCCCATGCCCATCCACTGATCCCAAGGGCTTGGTACATCTTTATATAAATAATATAATGACTTAAATATAGATACCTATGTAAAATGACACATCTAACTAATTAGTAGAAAGTGGGTTCAGGCACTCAAGGTTTCTTCAAAGAGGCAGATTTATTGAAAACTGAATTTGCAACATTTCGGCCTTCACAAAGTCCTCTGTGAAGGCCAAAACGTTGCAAATTCAGTTTTCAATAAATATGCCTGTTTGAAGAAACCTTGAGTGCCTGGACCTACTTTTTACTAATATCTACTAAATTGGGATTTGCCAACCTGGTTTTTGATGCGCCTGGTTTTCACTGTGCGAGTGAGGTATCCTTTATGTTTGAAACATCCAAGCAATTAAACATTCCATTTAAGTAAATGAATTTAAATACCTCTAGCATTGAACCAGTTACACCAATGTATAGCAGGCCCCATTCTGGTTTCTGTGAAGGACCTGTATACAGTAGTGCTGAATACATTAGCTGAAAATTTTTATTCTGAAACATTTCCTTGTCAAACTATTAATGTTAACATCCTCTCCATTTTTCTCGTCACATGAAATGACAGCTTGTTATGGTTTTAACATCTATTCAGTAAGCGCAAGACCTGAAGCTTTCTAAACCTCTAAAATATATTTTGCACTTATTTGATTGAAAATGTTGGATGTGAATCTGTTTTAATTTGATTGAAAATACTGTAACTTATTTATTTTCCGAAGATGTTTATGGGAGCTGTCTTAAAGATGGCCTTGGATAAAAAGTATAATTTACTGTTTCTAATACATCTTTTGGAAATCTTACAGTGTGGTGCTGATGCTACTTGTCTGGGTTTAGTCTATAAAACTATAAGACAGGGGTCCTCGAACTGCAGGCTGGATCCGGCCCGCCAGGGTCCTGAACCCAGCCCAAGAATTTAGGGCCACCTGATGGGCCCTATATCTTCAGGGGCCCGGTCAGCGCTGCAGTCTTGCAATAGCGCAACCTGGCTCGCAACAGCCACCCTCCTGCAAAAAAAAGTAAGAAAAATTAGCTGTATGTGTGTATTTCAGTATGTGTGTATATCAGTATGTGTGTGTCTGTATGTATCTGTATGTATGTCAGTATGTGTGTATGTATGTTAGTATGTGTGTGTGTGTGTGTGTGTGTGTCTGTATATGTCTATATGTCTGTTTTAATATGTATAGGAATTTGTTCAAATTTTTTTCAAACTATATAGTCTGGCCCCCAACTGTGTCTGAGGGACAGTGAACTGGCCCCCTATTTAAAAAGTTTGAGGACCCCTGCTCTAAGACAAAGGGCTTTGCTGCTTCATAGGATTGTCTACTTATTCCAACCAGTTCAAATCTGACAATGTTTGTTATTAATTAAAATATCTGGATTGCTTTTTTTCATTATTTTTTTTATTTTTATTTTTCTGGTTTGTTTACCAGACTCCAAGTAAGTAAGGCACATAAGACAAGGCAAATCGATCAGGCTTGTTTTGAAACTTGACTACTCGTACACTCAATCAGTTTCCAAAAGTTAATCCAAGATGAGTTCAGTGGGATTTTGGCACAGGAATGAGATTCACTTCAACAGGAACTCTAAACAGTACAGAGTTGGCTTCAGTGGGGTCTTTTTAAACTGGAAGGAGTACGTGGTGGGCACGAGAGGGAGTTTAGCTTCAGTGGGGTTGCAGCACTTAGTTTGTCTTTCATGGGGACTTTACTCAGTAGGGCTTTGAGCTTAATTGGGAACCCAGCACAGTCAATAGTACAGCTTCTGCAAGTACTCTGCTAAGCTCATTGGAAATGTGATGTTAGAAAGAATTCAGATAACTGAACACTTAGGGGGAGAAAGCAGTTTGAGTTTGTATGGAGTTTAGCAGCTTGGGGCAAGATATTATCAATGCACTTTGTATCAAATGTGGGAACATTCCGTGTATAGAACTTGAATGTACTTCCTCAGTTGGACCTGTAACTTTGCACTGGGAACCCTGACGATTCTCCCACTAATTAATGTCACTTTGAATAACTAAAAATGTGCTCAGTAACTAAAGGTTTTTGCTTTACATGTTTTAGTACCTATTGTCATTTATTAAACAGAAGAAGATTCCATTAGAAGAATTCACATCTTCAATGGGAGCATTACTATGTTTTTCCATTCCATGTCCACCCACCATGGGGTGTCTAAGATATAAGGCTTTATTTTGGAGCCTGTGACGAGACCAATCTCGCCACTGTGCATTGGAGGAGCCTGGTTGCCCGCCTGCTGCCTTTAGACTATGGCCCCATGTTTAACACTGTTCTTTTTCCCTGCAGAAAGGCTGGAAAGGCAGCCTTTCTGCGGACTGTTAAAAGTCACGAACACCGCTGAGCCGCCGACCTCCCTTCTTCTACCTGCAGTCAATTATCCGAACACCGGTCCATTCTGTACTTTACTGTTTAAACCATGCTACCCCAGATAGCTATGCCATGGAGCCCAGCCATATACTGAAAGACTGTATGAAAGACTTTGGCTCCATGGCGATTGAACTGTATGTATGTGATCTGAGCGTCATCCGGTAATAATGTGCGCTCAGATCTAAGCTATCTGGGGATAGGTAGAATGTGTATGTTCTATGTGATAAATGTAACAGTATGTATTTTTATGTCTTTTATTGTCCTTTGTCTGCCCTGTGGTTAATGGAGTTTTGCCTCTGTCCTTGGAGATGATTGGATTACTTCCCAATTATCTCCAGTACAGAGAGGAGGGATTGTGATGCATTGTGGGATTGTAAGCTTGTGATTGGTCAATGTCCAATATGTTTCCTAGTCTTCCATCTGGTCCCCTAGGGGAGTGTCCACCGGGTGGGAGACCTGCATAAAAGCCGGGCAGGTAAATTAGTTCTGCTTGACCCTCAAACAAAGTGTTGTCTCGTTCCTTGGGGGAATTGGATTGTATGCTGTTACAGTGCGACTGCCAGGAGTGAAAGATTTTTCCTGTTCGGCTGTTTACAGCATTCGTGTGTTTCCTGTTCGGGAGTTTGGAGCATTCCCCTGCTTCCAGTTCGGGAGATTGGTGAATTCATGTGATTGCAGTAGCTGTCTGTGCATCTGAAAAGGGGAATATCGCCTAACGGTTTTTAACCTTTTGTGTACAAAACGCTCTGTTACAGAGCCCCCAGGAGCTGTTTGAGATATAGGACAAACTGAAACAAGTTAAACATATTACTCGGACTCCATGCTGCTAACTGGTCCCTAGATATCCACGCGTTGCTCTATCACAATTACCCTGTTTAAATTCCAGTTTCATTTTTATATATTCAGTGATGAGACACTCTGTTACTGCATGCTTTTAAGTTTATTCTTTATGAGAGCATGACAGATATAATGGGTCAGACCTGTAAAAGGAATGCTGTACAACATGTGAGTCTGCAGTTTCTAGTTAATAATGTGGTTTTGTTTCTTTTTTTTTTCTTTCTTTTTTTATGCTGAACTACACACCCCCGACAAGAAAATAGCACTTTAAAAGTAATAACTGTGATTTAACACACATGAATACCTATAAGTGTGTGTGTGTGTATACATTCATATTCACACACATTATAACACACAATTTATATGCATAATCAAAATTACGCACAGAAAAGGAATACATACTTATGTTTTCATATGTGTTGTAATATATAATGTATTTACATATATTTATATAAATATATTTTATTTTTTTGCATGAACTGCCATGTTGCAAATTAGATTTTCTCCCCAAACTGCGATGAATTACTGCTGATACATCATCTAACAGCTGCTCTCCGTGTCTTATACACTGCGGGGAGCAGCACTGCAGTGAAAGTGGGTCTGTTGAGTGTAATTTGCCAGGAGGAAAAAGAATGATACGGGGGTAATTTGACTAAAGTGTGAGTTATTAACAGACATGTGAAAAGCAGGCCAAAAATACAATTCATAAAAAGAGACATGCATACATAAAAAGCAAGAAAATAAAATCGGCCTTTACAAATAAACTACCGTATATACTCGTGTATAAGTCGATCTCATGTATAAGTCGAGTGCAGTTTTGTGACCAACAATTGTGAAATATGCTATGCCTCGTGGATAAGTCGAGGGTAAAACTTGGGGCTATGAAATTCTGTGATTTTTATAATTATATACACACACACTCATACAAACACACACTCTGCATTATATATACACACACTCATACAAACACACACTCTGCATTATATATACACACACACTCATACAAACACACATTCTGCATTATATACACACACACACTCATACAAACACACACTCTGCATTATATACACAGACTCTGTGTATATAATGCAGAGTGTGTATATAATGAAGAGTGTGTGTTTGTGTAGTGTGTGTGAACTGGGTGGGGGGAGGGCATTTTTATTATTTAAATTTTTTTTATTTTAATATTATTTTTTTAATTATTTTAATTTTTTTTTCCCCCCTCCCTGCTTGTTAACCGGTCAGGGAGGGGGGCTATCTTAATCCCTGGTGGTCCAGTGGCATGGGCTGTGAAGTGGGGGGGCCGGCAGGAAGCATTTACTTACATTTCCTGCAGCTCCTGTCAGCTGCCTTCTCCTCCGTTCCGGTCAGCTCCACTGTAAGTCTCGCGGTCTGGTTGCCGCGCGGATCGTTGCCACGGCTCTGACGGCCGCGGCTCTCTAAGTTGCCATAATACAGACAGTGACTCGAGTATAAGTCGAGTGGGTGTTTTTAAGCACAAAAAATGTGCTGAAAAACTAGACTTATACTCGAGTATATACTGTACTTATTTTGTGTTTAGCAATAATAATGATTTACATACCAAATAGCAAGTTCTTAGCTATATATATTAAAACATAGATCTATATTAACAAAGTGTCTGACCTTGATAAAATTGGACACTAAACTAACATCTCAAGCACCATACCAATTGCAGTGCTTATGGTGCCAGGAGTGCCTGTTGCGCCCACTCTCCCCCACATTGTAGTAGTCAAACCATTTTAGAACAGTTGACATTCTTACCTGCTGTCTGCCAGGTGCCATTCTCTGCCTTCACTACCTCCAACAGAGAGCTGGAAGTGCTCTGTCTGAGCTAAGCTCAGTGATGCGAGGCTTAGCTCATTGGCTGAGCACAACTAACCAATGAGCTAACCCTGTACTGCAGAGCTTACCTCAGGAGAGCCTAACAGAAGCTCCTCCTTGAGACAGTCTGTCTTTTTTTTTCTTGTTAGTAATGGAGATGAGAGAGGCGTCTAGCAGGCCGTAGGTGAGCGGTCAAAACATTCTAAAACTGATTACTTGCAGTGGGGGGTCGCCGGGGAATTCTTGGTACAGTGACGTCTACAGCAAGCTGTAGTAGTTATGGTGCTTGGAGTGTTCTTTGAATATAAATCTCTAAATTCACAGTGTTTTTTGCAAGCGAAATTTACTGTACAAGTTTGTATTTTATTATTTAATTACATTATTTATCACAGTAGTGCAAATTTCTAGACAATATTGGTTTTGACAGTCATGATGCAAATACCTAAAATTTAGTAGGCACATTCGGAAGGGCTTGTAGATTTAAACGAACACTATAGGGTCAGGAACACAAACCTGTATTCCTGGCCCTATAGTGTTGCAAGCACTGTCTAGCCTACCTGGTCCCCCTTGCCCCCTTAAATATAGTAAAATCTTACCTTTGTTTCAGACTGCTGGTGTTGTCTCTGCCCCTGCCGGTCTAACTGCTTGGCTGACATCATCAGAAGTGGTGATCTGAGCCAAACACAATGCTTTCCTATGGGGAAGTATTGGATTGGCTGAGAGTGTCAAGAAAGCAGATCGGGGCAGAGCCAGCACAAGTCATACACAGCCCTGGCCAATCAGCATCTCTTCATAGAGATGAATTGAATCAATGCATGTCTATGAAGAAAGTTCAGTGTCTGAAAGCAGAGTGTGGAGACACTGAATGGCAGTGCTGCTTACTGTGCAGCACTGCCCAAGGAAGCACCTTTAGTAGCCATCTGAGGAGTGGACAGTGGCGTTATCACTAGGCTGTAATGTAAACACTGCATTTTCTCTGAAAAGACCGTGTTTACAGCAAAAAGCCTGAACACAATGATTATACCCACTAGAACAAATACAATAAGCTGTAGTTGTTATAGTGACTATAGTGTCCCTTTAAGTCGAGGATTGACTGACTATGGAATTGCCTTTGCAAATGTATAAACCTATGTATGGTTGATCATATATATGCTATAACAAGCCATGTTGGAACATCTCTATATTACTGATGTTTGTAACCACTTTCTACATCTCGCTCTTGTGTTATCTGTGTAACACGAACGGAAAATACGTTAAATAAAGATTTACAAAAAAAAAATTTAAAATAGCTGACTTGGAAAAATTCTACAACTCAAAGTCACGGCTTGATTACTTTAGCCAATTTTTGTTTTCGTCAGTTCAGTTTCAACTCAATTCAGAATTTTTGTAAAAGAAACTAATAGAACCAAATCTTCAGTAAATTGAGAAACGGTATATTTTTTGCAATACTGAAAGCAATTAAATTAAGTTAATTTTTGGCTTTTCCGCTCATTCTTTATATGTTCTCATACTTTTTGAAAAAAAAATTTGGGGGAGAAGTCTGAGCAGCTGTTTTGTATCAGCACTGAAAGAAACGGCATAAAGGAAATATGTTCCATATTAAGCCGGGTTGACATGTCTTTCCATATCCTGCTTTCACTGTAGTCGAACATATTGCTCTGTCACAATACCTTTCTGCACTCCCTGTTGGAAGGCAGGTTTGATGATTGAGAATCTCCCCTTGTCATATTCCCACTGCTTGCTCAGTCCAGCATGAAACTGCGTTCTCCGGATTACATTTAGCTTGGATATGTGAATTGTTTAGGGCCCAGCAGTTTCTTTGTGTCTGCAAATAGGATATAAGTTACAGTTGGCTAGAGTTATAAGATCCCTAGCATTAGATTTGTGTACAATGTAACCTTTTTCTAAAACTTTTAACCAAGCTCTGTCACCCCCTATAGTAAATCCTTTTCAGTGTGCGCTTAGTAACTTGAAGGGTCCCTCCATGCTCCATAGCAGCAAAAATTCTGACAGAGCATTAATCATCACAATTGGTGTTTTTTTTGGTGTGATGACAGATACATGGTTTTTGGTTAAAATATAAAAAAATAAATGTAACAAATGACTGCTTTCCCTTGGTCATGTGAGCCTTCAAACTGAATAAAACCGCTCAGTCAATTACTTTTTGAAAATCCTATCAACACAGGAATAAAATGGACTTTCTACTGTATCATTTAATAAAGGAAGAATTGTCTCAAATTCAAAGTGATTTTGGAATTTTTAAAGATGCCTATCAATAATAGATTTAATAACTCCTACTGCACATTGCATGATGTAAGCTCAGCTGCCCAGTACCCACCATCTTATTTAACCCCTTAAGGGCACATGACATATGTGACATGTCATGATTCCCTTTTATTCCAGAAGTTTGGTCCTTAAGGGGTTAAAGGGACACTATAGTCACTAGAACAACCACAGTTTATTGAATTTGTTTTGGTGAGTAGAATCATTCCCTTCAGGCTTTTTGCTGTAAACACTGTCTTTTCAGAGAAAATGCTGTTTACATTACAACCTAGTGATAACTCCACTGGCCACTGCTTAGATGGCTGCTAGAGCTGTGTCCTTGGGCAGTGCTGCAGAGTGAGCACCACTGCCATTCAGTGTCTCCACCCTCTGCATGGAGACACTGAACTTTCCTCATAGCGATGCATTTATTTAATTCATCTTTATAAGGAGATGCTGATTGGCCAGGGCTATGTTTGACTTGTGCTAGCTCTGCCCCCTGATCTGCCTCCTTGACAGTCTCAGCCAATCCTATGGGGAAGCATTGTGATTGGCTCAGACCACCACTTCTGATGATACCAGTAGACAGAGGCAGTTCAGGTGCAGAGGCAGCAGCTTCAGACTTTGAATACAAGTGAGATTTTACTATATTTAGGGAGGCAAGAGGGTCCAGGGGGGGCTAGATGGTGGTTTTAACACTATAGGTTCAGGAATACATGTTTGTCTACCTGACCATATAGTGTTCCTTTAAAGCGCTCAGTCACTCTGTAGTGGAGAACTGAGACATGCTGTGGCTAGTGCTCCACACTGCAGGACTGGGGCTGTGACTCTAACTCTGATTTTTATCTGTAATGATTGTTGATTCTGTTTATCATGTCAGCTACTTCTTGGCTCCATTCACCAACTCAAAAATGATTATCTTTTGGCTATTTAGGCCTAATATTTGCAATTCCCTTGTCATTTCCCCACAATTTCTGTGATTAATAATTGTCTTTTCACTTCATATAATTTCATATTGCGTTTGTCCGCCGAGGGTAATTAGCCCATTATAGGTATTTATTCACAATGTATTCCTTCAGTTGTATGTATTTATTTGTCTCAAAATTAGCATGGCTGAATAAACTATAACAATGTGTGGATTTTATCTACATGGTTACAATCTCCTGCCTGTTCTTTTTGCAGAATGACTCACGCAAAACTGCAGGACGCAGTCATTTTACCTTTGTCAGGTCTTCTCTGTTAAATCTGATGATAAAATCACTATGTAAAATTGTCTGTAAAAGGCCCTGAACCTTCACAGAAATTCCAGCCCAATTAAAAGATATACGTACAGTGATGGCTTTATCTTGAGTATTCCCCTGAAAATTAAAAAAAAACAAACATGGTAGTTGAAAAATCGCATAACAAAAATTTGGAAATTTTAAGTGACAATGTATACATATATGGGTTCTCCTGCCAGGTCCTTACATCTAGCAGATATGTCACCTGGAAGCAAATCTTTGCAAAAAATAAATAAAAATACCGTGTTCCTATGAGTGACCAAAATATATTGCCCCGTGATCTGGGAGGGTTCTAACTGAGAGTCACCTGGAGGTTAGAACGTCTTTGCAAAAAAAAGAAATGCCGAACCTCATGAGTTACATTCCTGCTTTAAAACTGGTTATTTTGTAATCTACTGTAAAAGCAGGTTGTCTTCTGTTGGAAACATTACATTGTTCATTTAGTACAATAGGAGTAGGCAACCTTCTACACTCCAGATGTTGTGGACTACATCTTACCTGATCTGGAGGGCCGTATGTTTGCTACCCCCGGTGTATATTTCATTATTAATTATTGTAATGTTAAAGGACCACTCTAGGCACCCAGACCACTTCAGCTTAATGAAGTGGTCTGGGTGCCAGGTCCAGCTAGGGTTAACCAATTTTTTCATAAACATAGCAGTTTCAGAGAAACTGCTATGTTTATGAATGGGTTAAGCCTTCCCCTATTTCCTCTAGTGGCTGTCTCATTGACAGCCGCTAGAGGCGCTTGCGTGAGCACACCAGCGTCCATAGGAAAGCATTATGAATGCTTTCCTATGTGACCGGCTGAATGCGCACGCAGCTCTTGCTGCGCGTGCCATTCAGCCGACGGGGAGGAGAAGAGGAGGATCGGAGGAGGAGAGCTCTCCGCCCAGCGCTGGAAAAAGGTACGTTTTAACCCCTTTCCAGAGCCGGGCAGGAGGAGGACCCTGAGGGTGGGGGCACCCTCAGGGCACTATAGTGCCAGGAAAAAGAGTATGTTTTCCTGGCACTATAGTGGTCCTTTAATGAAAAACGTGCCATGTTACAGTTGGTTTATAGTGGCAATGCAGAGAGGTGGATGATGAGAAAACATTATAATTTCTACCCCATTGTATGACTGGACAAGGTTGATATCAGTGGGTAAGTGGGTGTCTTTTTGCAGTTTTGATTTGTCACTGTGGAAGTTTAACCCTTTTTTAGCTTGTTGTTGTTTACAAGCGCTGGTCTGGTTTATTGACATGCTCCCTATAGGCGTGACAGAACAGCTGCTATTTCTATCTATTAAGAATGTAAAATATGCTCCGTAAGCCGATATCACTGGGATTTCGTTGCTTTAACCCCTTGAGTGACTATTTCATAGCAACTCTGAGGCCAATGGCCTGTGCAGTGTGACTGTGTGACCTATGAAATTGCAATGTGCAGCATGTTTATTTACTCTGTGCCAATTTCGTTTGAGAACAGATGCCGTCTTTCAAGCCTAGACACGCAGAACAAATCAACAAACATATTTGCAGCTGATATTTTTTTCCAAACAACATATTGATATTGTTTAAATATAACTGGCACTAAATAATGATTATTTTTCTTATTTATGATTATTGTTTTTTTTTTTTTTTTTGGCCTTTTAAACATGCACCTCTGCTAGCACTACCTTGGGATCTGTTTGTATTCGTCTATGCAGTTGAATGGAAATGTCTCTTGAAGTTGAACTACTTTCCTGATATGTCAATGCTATGCAAGGGTTTATGGGTAATAAAAACCTCATAACCGGTCTGTTTCTTTTGATTGGTAGAGCCTCTTTCTAAGGGTCTGCCTAAATTCACCTGTACAAATGACGCAATTAAGTCGACTTTAAAAGTTTTTTATTTTATATTTTCTTTGCCTAATTATTTTTACTTCATTAAAATGGAAGGTGACTTCTATCCTCTGGCGTCTTTCTTTAAATCTCTAGAGAAGCGGCATTTTAAAGTTTGTGAGCTTCATATCCCAGGATGCATCATGAGACTATAGTCCCAGGTGTTGGCAACCTTCGACACACCTGATGTTATGGGCTACATCTCCTATAATACTCTTAGCAGTTCGTCAGCTGTTGAACTACTTTATCATAATGCTTTGGCAGGGCCAGTTGGAGAGTTAATATTTTATTATTTATATAGTGCCAGCAAATTCCATAGCGCTGTACAATGGGTGGACTAACAGATACGTAATTGTAACCAGACAAGTTGGACACACAGGAACAGAGGGATTAAGAGCCTTGCTCAATGAGCTGACATGCTAGAGGGAGTGGGGTATATAGGCACAAACGGTAGGCATATCAAAGGACATTGCTAGAAAAGTATTCAGTGAGGGCTTAGTAGGTTATTTTTGACGTTGTTGTAAATTAGTTGCCTCCTCAAGAATGCTTGGTAGAACAAACTCCGAAAACAAGATCCGATCAATCTCTCCTGTTTCTGTTTTCTTAATTCAACTGCTAACCATAAACTAGGATTATTTTTTTTTTCCAAGTGTTCGTTATAAATGTATTTAAGGCATTCGTGACCAATTTATCACATAGTTACAGTTTCTGTAAAGGAACTCGCTTTTTGTTTTTATGTTTTATACTGTACTATTTCATGAGAAACTTTTACTTTTGGGTACAGTGTTGTCAAATGGCAAAAAAAACTTATGCTGCTGAGCTCGGAAATGGGTGTCGCCATAATGGGTATCGCCATTTATAATAAATTACTGTCTCATTATTAATGCAAATAAGCATTACTTTCCCCCCTGTCTTCTCTGTTTGTTCAGTTAGTTTGACAATTGTATTATTTCTTTTTCTGTTTGCTTGGCACATAAGTACAGAACAATGTTGGGCTTCTTTACTAAACGTAGAATTGTTGGAAATTCCAACTAGAATTGCAAAATCTAGGCCAAAATAGGTAAAGTTGTAGAATGTTTGTTTTTTAAAAAAATCATTCTGAAGTTTGCAATTTTTGTTTTTAACCCCTTAACACCATTACGGCGTTCTATGCCGCCCCGCATTAAATGGGCTTTAAAGCCGCCGTAACAGCTTGCAGCCCCAGGAGGTCAGATTTATTTACCTCCGCCGCGATCCTCTTCTGGAGGGCTGCCTGACAGCCCAGGCAGCCCTCCCCCGGCAAATGAGGCCCCCGGGGGCCATGGGATGGCTCTCAAAGAGAATAAGTAATATCTTAACATAATTATGTGATTTAATTAGTTAAAATTTGATTGACATGCCTGACAACCCAGGCAAAAAGTGCAGAGAATTTAAATTGCAAGCACTATATTTAACCCTGTAACTTTCCTAGACACCATAAAACCTGTACATGGGGGGGGTACCGTTTTACTTGGGAGACTTCGCTGAACACAAATATTAGTGTTTCAAAATGGTAACTTGTATTACAACTCTGTCCCCAGTAAACATGTCCCCTTGTGAGAACAGATGTTTGGATGAGTTTACGTAGGTCATAGCCTGCAGAGCGCACTGTGCGACTTTAACTTTGTCACTGAGTGTAAAGAAGGAAGGGGAGTGGATTAGATAAGAATGGTGAAATATACTTTCTTGCAACATCACTGTTTGGTCTACTTGATCATTTCTCTTTAAATTGCATTAATTATTTCCTCGGAAAGCTGCTCTGAATCAGATATTTTAATGGTAAACCTAAAGTGACCAGATTTAGATTAAGATATAGATTTAAAAAAATTAATACTGGGTAACCAATATTACTTTACCCATTTTAATATGTATGTATCTCACTGTAAAACCCCTACTATAAAGTCAGGGAGCCTTTATCACTCATAAAGATAAATTATGTTTAATTGCTTTAGGAGCTGTTTAAGAGGAGAGGCTGTCGTTTCTCTGGAAAATGCACTATTGAATATCATTGATAGTTTAACTTTTTTTCTTCTTCATGAGATGCCTTATTTTCTCTTAAAGGCACACTATAGTCACCAAAACAACTTTAGCTTAATAAAGCAGTTTTAGTGTATAGATCACTGCTCAATTCTCTGCCATTTAGGAGTTAAATCACTTTTGTTTGCAGCCCTAGCTACCCCCCCCCCCCTCTCCAAGGCTGTGACTGACACAACCCGCATGAAAACAAAATGGGTTTATTTTTAATCAGATGTAACTTGCTTTAAAAGTTTTTATCCCTTACTCTATAAATTGAACTTTAACTTTAAGAGCCTCCTGCAGGGTCTAGCAAGCTATCGATAGAGCAGGATATAATACATTCTAAATTAAACAGAATTTACAATAAAGGAAGTGTAAACATTAGATGACTCTTTATAGAAAGTGTTGAGGAAGGCTGTGCAAGTCACATGCAGGGAGGTTTGACTAGGGCTTTATAAACAATGTGATTTAATGCCTTAATGGCAGGGAATTGAGCAGTGAGACTCCACCGGCATGATCTATACACCAAAACTGCTTCATCAAGCTACAGTTGTTTTGGTGACTATAGTGTCCCTTTAAATTTGTTAAAGATTTAGCTAATTACATTATAACCTAATTCAGACAAGTCAAAGCATGGGCAAACTATGCAAATGAAGAGAAGAAATAGAAGCATTGTTTCATGTCTTCTCTTCTCTGTACTGTTTCTCTTAAAGGTTTATTTACTAAAGTGAGAATTCAAAGTGAATTTCAAATTTAAGGCCAGACTAGCATGGAAAGCATAGCTGGCATAGAGATTTTTTCCCAGTATGGCTATTTTCAACCCATATTCACCATGGCTTACTATAGTGAATAAGCATGTTTTGTGTCAATCATTGTTATAAGATCTTTGGTGTTTGAATGTTCCTTTAACACTGCACCAGCACTGATGCCATCAATATTTGGTGGTGTTAAAACAAATGTAATCGCCATTGCCCATCTACTACGTTGTTAACCTTACTTGTTTAAACTTTTTTTTTTTTTTGTAAATCTTGTTTTATTGGAGAATAATCAGTTAGAAATCGGAGATCGAGGCTCGCAGGCCTCCCTGAAAAACATTGTGGCGAATTATAACACATGCTATATGTCAGTTTATTACAGTATACGATCAATATGACTGCAAGGCAGTGCTTAATTACTGTAGTATAAGGCATTATTGGTGTATATCCGTCTTGTGCAAATACGGTTTTTACCCGTTGTTCAGACTCAGGCCGTACTCCTATGTATATATGTGTTTTATGTTCCATGTTTGAGGCCTGACCTCCTATATATGCATATGCGTGTGTCGTTTTCATTCACCAGCTACAGTGTTTGTATTCCCAGGTAGGTGAGTTTATCAGGTGGGGGTGAATGTTATAGATAGAGGAAAGAGAGGAGAGGGAAAAAGAGGGATATGTTAAACTAGAGGGAGTCTTCCCTGGTGTCCACACCCCCACGTCCAGGTATGGTGAGCGCCAATTGGGTACGTAGTGTTCGGATTTCTTCATGTTCTGTTGTAAAGGCTTATGGAGTGTATTCTGAGGGGGGTGTAGCATGGTCTTTTTCCGTGTCACTGTCTTGTTGTGGAGGTGTCTGGGATCGCTTCCACTGCCTGTATGTCTCTGACCCTTTGTAGCCATTCCTCCGCAGTGGGGACTTCTGTCCTCTTCCAGTAGACTGGGATCAGGGATTTGGCAGCGTTCAGTAAGTGGCGTAGGATTGATCTCTTATATCCGGGAATATATTGCGAAGTGATGTGCAATAGGGCTAATTCCCGGGACCACTCTGTATCATCCCCTAGGATCGTTTTTATTTCTGTGTGGATACGTTCCCAGTATTCCGCGATGGCTCTGCATTCCCACCACAGGTGCAGCAGCAGGGTGCCTTTCGCCTCTTGACATCTCCAGCAGGTTGGGGATGTTTTCGGGAAGATCTTCTGTAGCGCAGTTGGGGTCCTATACCACATGGAGATCAATTTATAATTGACCTCCTGATAGTAGGAGCTAGAGGAGCTCGTATGTTGCCATAGTAGCGCCGTTCCCCACTGCGTCGGTGCTATGGGCATGTCCATTTGGTCTTCCCACCGTCTCTGAAAGGTATTATCAGAAGAAGCCCCTATCAGCAGATGTTGGTAGAGTGTAGATACCGCTTTTTCAAGTTTTGCACCTCTGCGACATAGGTCTTCGAACCACGTGAGGTCCCTGTGGAGGTTTTTATGGGGTAAGGAGTCGTAATAGTGTGCCAGTTGAAGATAATGGAGGGTCAGTAGAGGCGTTTTGGTCTACCAGCTAGTAATGATTGTAGGGTCCGTATAGTGTCCCCTTCCAGAATCGTGCAGAATGGGATATATTCCCCTTCCCCCAGGAACGCCCAGGTCCCATGTGGGAGTCCTCCTCCAATATTAGGATTATGCGTGGCCGGGAGGATAGGACTGGGGGTTGGGGAGACCTGTGCCATTATTCTAGTTGATTTCCATGTCTTTAGTGCTTGTGCCACCGGGTTCCCGTCGTCCTCCCTTCCGCTTCGGCCTGTCCCGTCTTGCCATACGTCCGCTTTAAGTTTTGTCCCCGAATCTCCTCTGTCTAGTGTCACCCATTGTTTCGGGTTTTCGGCTGCGTGCCATTCCAGGATACGGTGCATCGTGGTAGCTTGATGATACTTTTTAAAGTCTGGGAGGGCAAGGCCTCCTCGGGGTCTGGGTAGGCATAGCATTTCATGTCGTAAACGGGATCTTTCCCCTTTCCATACGTATCTGATGACTGCCGTTTTCAGATTCGAAAAGAAGGCCGTCAGTTACGATATTGGGATTGTTTGAAATAGGTACAGGATCCTTGGCAACATGTTCATTTTAAGGACCGCTATCCGGCCGTGCCAGGTAATGTGTGGGTATGCCCATCTTTCAAGGTCCGAGGTTACTTCTTATGGCTGCGAAGTTGTGTCGGTAAACATCTTGTGGGTCAGTGGTTATCCATATACCCAGGTATTTTATCTTCCCCTCGCACCAGCGGAATGGGAAAGCGGAGCCCAGTGCAGCATATTCAGTTGGAGGGAAGGTAATGTTAAGAGCCTCACATTTCGTGAGGTTGAGTTTGAATCCTGAGATCTTGCCAAAGTGATCAAATTCTAGGAGTAGGCAGGGCATTGTAATCCGTGGGTTGGAGATGAAGAAGAGGAGGTCGTCTGCATAGGCAGCTACTTTGTGTTCAGTCCCCTTCCAAGAGTAACCGTGGATGTCAGGGTTCCGCCTTATTACCTGCAGAAGTGGTTCCAGGGTCATTGCAAACAGGAGAGGGGATAGGGGGCATCCCTGTCGGGTCCCGTTGTTAATTTCAAAGCTAGAGGTCAGCGCTCCGTTCACTCTAACCACTGCACGGGGTTTATCGTATAAGGCATTTATCCACGACATCATCTTGTGTCCCAATCCCTTGGCCCTCAGTGAATGCATCATATAGGACCAGTTAACCTGGTCGAAGGCCTTTTCAGCATCCGTGGATAGCAGTAAGAGGCGATCCTGTGAGATTCGTGCTCGGTGTTGTATGGAGAAGAGTCGTAACGTGCTGTCTCGGGCTTCCCGTCCGGGGATAAGGCTTGCAGGCCTCCCTGAAAAACATTGTGGCGAATTATAACACATGCTATATGTCAGTTTATTACAGTATACGATCAATATGACTGCAAGGCAGTGCTTAATTACTGTAGTATAAGGCATTATTGGTGTATATCCGTCTTGTGCAAATATGGCATATGAGGTTTTTACCCGTTGTTCAGACTCAGGCCGTACTCCTATGTATATATGTGTTTTATGTTCCATGTTTGGTCCGCGTGGATTATACTTGGTAGTACTTTTAGTCTGGTCGCCAGTGCTTTCGTAAGAAGTCTTGTGTCTACGTTCAATAGGGAAATTGTCTGGTAGCTGCCGCAGTTCTCGGGGTCTTTCCCGGGTTTAAGTAAGACTGCGATCGTGGCTGCCAGTGATTCCGCGCCAAAGCGTCCTCCCTCCGTGATGTTATTGAATGCTTTCATCAACCAGGGTATGAGTATCGAGGAGAAATGTTTGTAGTACCCCGTTGAGAATCCATCCGGGCCTGGTCCTTTACCTACCCTTGTGGCTTTAAGGGCTGCGGCCACCTCCTCAGTGCTAATCGGTTCGTCCAGCATTGTTGTTGCATCTGGAGTAACTCTTCTGCATACGTTGTCTTGTAGAAAGGTCTGGGTGATTGTGGGGGTGGCATGTCCCTGCGGTGTCTCATCCGGTATGGGAAGATTATACAGAGCTTGGTAATATTGGCGAAATTCGTTCGCTAAATCCTCAGGGAAAGGTGACGCGGACCCCGAGGGGAGGCGTATGTTGTGTACCCTCGTGCGTGGGGTATCACCTTTCAGATGGCCTGCCAGGTATTTGCCGCCTTTGTTTGCGTGAATATAGAAGAAGTTCTTCTAGTATTGTAAGGAGCGGTGATATCTTCGTGTGATAAGGTCCCTAAGTCGTCACCGGGCGTTCGTTAGTTCCGTTTGTGTATCCGCGAATTGGGTCTGTTTGTGTTGGAGTTCCAACTTTGCGATGGTTTCGTAAACTTCCGTTAGTTCCCGAATTGCTGTTTTCCTCTTGCGGGAAGCTATTCTAAGGAGCATGCCTCAGATTACACTTTTATGTCCTTCCTAGTTTGTGATTGGCGATGTACCTTCCCTGTCGTTTTCTCGGAAGTACAGTTCCAGTGCTTGTGTAACTTCCCGAAGTACGTCAGGGTCTTGGAGTAGGGACTCGTTTAGTCGCCAGGTCCAACGGGCCGGTTTAAATAATGGTGATTCCAGTTCTACCATTGCCGGGCCATGGTCTGACCAGGTGGCGAGGCCTATGGTGGCCGACCTGAGTCGCGACAAGCCCTCCTGTGGCAGCAGTAAATAATTAATTCGCGAGTAGCGGTCGTGGAGTGCTGAGTAGTGGGTATAGTCCCTGGAATCCGGGTGGAGCGCTCTCCAGCATTCCATCTCGCTCATTGATTTACGAATCAAGTGAATTCTAGAAGGCGGCGTTCTGGAACATTCAGTGCTCTACAGTTAAGGGTCATGACTCACAGTGGAGCGTTATGGTAGGGCGCAGCCATCCCGGCGGTGAGCCGAGGGCACGCGGAGAACTCGGCGTCCGGTTCCCTGTTCTCCCGCCCTGTAGCTAGTCGTGGAGTCCCGTCGGGTTCCCGCCCTCTGGTGTATTCCACTAGGAGTTAGTGTTCGATGTAGTCGCAGGAGCGGAGGGCCGGTCTGCGTTCCCCAGTCAAGAGATTGGGTCACCCGTGCAAAAAGTTGTCGTGTACGGTATTGACCCCGTTCCCCTCCCTAATCTCTGCCGACTTTGTCAATGGGTGTTGCTGTATTATTGGCAGTCGGTTAAATTTGTTCCCGATATGAGTGGGGTGCGCGTTGCGTGTATGGTGTGTGCCTGTGCTAGAGCTAGGGGGGGGGTCACCAGGGAGATGTAGGTAGAATCGGATGCAGCAAGTAGAGAGAAAAAGAGTAAAAAAATTGAGTAAAACAGAGTTCCCCAAATGGGGGTGTCCCCTATGGAAGAGAGGAGTAGGAAGGGGATACACCTCAACCCCTCCTTCGTATAACGAGGTAGTGGTCGTGCGACAGCAGGAGTCGCCGGGCGCCACTCCAGTAACCAGACTGAGAAGTGGACCCCCGGGGGTCCGCTGTCAACAAAAATGCACGACCCTTAGGTGGAGTCGGTGACTGCGCTCCGATCCGGTGTGGTTATGAGATGTGATAGAACCTATTGGTCTCCCCCGCTAGCGCCACAGCCTAGTGCTGTCGGAAGTATCCAAATGTTAGGGCGCCACCTGATAGAGTTGTTGCGAATGAACATGAATAGATCGACTTTGTATCAACAGGGCAGCCTGGAAACATTATTCAAACTTACAAACTTTATATAAACATTCTATTATTCCCTTTGCTCAGTCCTCCATCTATTTCCCTCCCCCAGGTCCCCAGGGCACTCCTCATAGACGGCTAATAACTTAGTGATGCTCCCTCAGGTCCCCCACACGGGAGGGACGATCCGCCAACCAGCCTCATGTACGTGTACACCTATCATGGGTGGCTCTTCGCCAAGGTGGTATGGGTTACTTGCGATTGTTCCAGTTCCTGGATCCATCCCGGTCGGAGCTCAGGCCACGCCCCACTTGTTTAAACTTTCGTAAAAAATTCTCTCTTACGATGATGTGGCCATGGTAGCTTTCTTGCCAGTGTATCTGCTTCAGAACGTAATGCTATCTGTCACTCTGTTATTGCTATTCCTTTGGCAAAGCACAAAAAGCACTTGCAAGAAAAAAAAAATGTTGTAGCAACTACAGTTTTTGTTGTTGTAGTTGCTGTGACTGAATGCAGGAGAATTCTGTGTAGGTGTGTTCTTCCGCCGGTGGGGGAGACCTAATGTGCTTGAACGGCAATGACCGTACTCTCAAAAGTCACCTAATGACCTGGAAGTCCCTCTAGTGGTTGTCTGGAAGACAGTCACTTGAGGTGGAGTTACCCTCAAAGGTATTTATTGCAGTTCATTAACAACTGCAATAATTAAATTTGCAAGGTTAAGGGGCCTGGGACAATACATCCAGACCACTTCGATGAGCTGAAGTGATCTGGGTGCCTATAGTGTCCCTTTAATTCACTAAACTTGGAGACATTTTCTATCTGATCTACTCTGCCTACGTTTTGCATTTCTCTTGTGAATTCTCTTCAACCCCTGGCTTAGTAAATACCCAAAGTTGTTTGTGACAAAAGTGGTAGGCCTTCCTACCTTAATTGCTGATGTTATAAAAAAAAAAAAAACACCCGGCTTTTTAAAAAAAAAAATACTATTGGTTTTGAATAATGGCATTGTAGTGAGAATGTTTGTTTATATTTTAACATTTTGTGTTTGAAAAATGTGTGTGTGTGTGTGTATGTGTGTATATATGTGTATGTGTATATGTGTATGTATATGTATGTATGTATATATATATATATATATATATATATATATAACTTTTTTTTTTCTTTAAATGAAACTATTTAAACAATTGTTATATCCTGTATGGTTGATTCACAAAACATTGAATTGTAGTGAATAAAAAAAAAAATAAAAAAAATTCTACAACACCAACATCTCCCAAAATTCTAGTCACTGCTTGGCTAATTTGCAATCTGGTTTTCAGTGAACTGCAATATGGTGTTTAGTAAATAACCTGCATTTCTGCAGATTTTACCTAATTTTTTAACTAATATCATCTTTAATTCTGAGGTAACGCTTAGCAAGAGTGGAAAAAGGAAACACGATAACCACTTTTGCTCTGCGGTGCTTGCATTTAAAGAACAGAGATAAGACATTTTTCCGGGCCTGAGACCAAGGTTTGCTTCTCTATTCTTAGTAATGGAAAGTAATGCTCTTGTTCCTCATTTACTTAACCTAATAAATGCAACAATCGATGGCTTTTAGAATGCTCACTTTAACATAGATGTGCTTCAGAGAATTGTGCTTTTTACGTGTACCAATCATGGTATAAAGAGAAAGGCATAGATCTGACATGTTTACTGATCGCGTATGTATCAAGCAAGGGCAGATTAAAGGGACAATATAGGTACCCAGACTGCTTCAGCTCATTGAAGTGATCTGGGTGCAGTGCTCCTGCAATAATTACTATCCAGGGTTAACTCCACCTGTAGTGGCTGTCGACCAGACAGCCACTAGAGGCAATTCCTGACTGACACTGGACATCCTCACGTACTGCAGGGACATTGGCGCTGTACTCGGGTAAGTGAAGAAGGGGGGCACTATTGGATACAAGTGCTAATGTCTAGTACTTTAGTTTCCCTTTAAGCTGTAAACGGCACACTTGCTTATGGCTTAGTAAGAAGAAATTGAGAGCAGAAGAGATTCTTTGAGATGGAGTGACTGTCATGTTAATCGTCAATGTGTATGGAAAACATACAGCACGGTAACAATGGAATTATTGCTGCCCTGTGTAATGTTTGCCATATTTGTGTAGAATTGCCTGCATTTTCCAGTGGAATCTATATACACTAGTAGTGTTTTTTTGGTGTAAAATGTAATTCAGGATCTGCATACAAAAATAAAATGATTCCCTTATAGAAAAGATATGTGTATATGCGTATATTTTTACGTATTTTTTTTTGTAAATATGTTTTTATTTGTTGTGCACAAATAGGGTAAAACCGAACAGCGAGACTCTCAGGTCTCCGTTAACCTATCAAGTACAATAACACGTGAACAACATGCAAGAGAATAGGTTTTAACGAATGCGAGGATTAGCTTTAGAAAATGTGGATGAACAACATTTGGGCTCGCAGGCCCATATTGTGAATGGACTCACAGGTCCCTCGTCATATTATTTTTCCGTGAATATAAACTTTTGTTTGTTTTTCCATTTTAATTAATTAACTGCGTGGCTTGCACGTCTTCAGTTACGTTTAACCTAAAACAATTTTAAACATTTGCATGTTCATTTGGGCTCGCAGGCCCCACATTGTCGTCTGACTCGCAGGTCCCTTGCATTTGAAACGTGTGTGTGTGTGTATATCCCTACTGTGTAAGCCTGTCTGCGGGAAGGTCATGTAATAGCCCGGGTCACATGGTCTGCGTCTTTCGTCTTTGCCCCTCTTTGTAGGGCCCTGTCTGGTTTATGTGTTCTCCTTGTCTACGTGTCTGGTCCTCTCGTGTCTGTTTTAGTGTTTAGTTGTCCCCTTAGTACTGGTAAGCTGGTTTTGTGGAGGGTGCTACAACCCCTGAGGGCTGTCTTCCCCCCACCTCTCTGGTTTTGTGGCGTCTTTTGGCTAAATTCATGGTGGTGTCGATGTCAATTTAGTGAAGTCTGGTTCGGTTGTCTTCAGGATCCAATGTGTCCAAGTGTTGAGGTACACATGGAAGGTGTCGTTAGTGGTGTGATGAAGTTCCTCTAGGGATCTCAGTTCCTCCATTTGTGTGAACCAGGCTCTCAGGGGAGGGGTAACCTGTTGTTTCCAATACTGTGGTACTATCAATTTGGCCGTGTTCAATATGCGGATTGTGAGCGATTTCTTATACGCTGTTCTGGGGATCTTGGTGTGGTGTAAGAGCATTGCTGCTGGGCTAAGTGGGAAGGGGTCGTCTGTAAACTTTCCCAGTATCTGATGTATACCTGTCCAGTATGGGGCTATCTTTTTGCATGTGTAGGTAGATGTGTAGGAGCGTGCCTCCTTCCTCCCCGCACCTCCAACACTGGGGGGGAGGGGGTGGGATGTGATGCGGGCATGTAGCGTCGCGGGAGTGTAGTACCAGTGCGTCAGTAATTTATATGCCGTTTCCTGTGTCCTGCTAAAGCTGGAGCAGTGGTGTGTCAGCAAATTTTCTCCCACTCCGCCTTGTCAAAGTCATGGCCTAGCGCCGCCTCCCACTTCCCCATGAACTGTGGTTGTGCAATTGGTGTGAGTGTTAGTAATAGAGTGCATAGTACAGACACTCCATGTGCTAGTGGGTCGGGGTCCAGGCATAGGTTCTCGAAGGGGGTAGTGGCCCAATGTAGTAACGGTCCTTGTGAGAGTGAGGTGATATAGCTCTGAATCTGTTTGTATTTGAGGTTCATCAGGAAAGTATGTTCAGTGTCCCCCCTCAGATCCTTGAGTGTCTTGATGCCCTCAGTGGTGTGGATGTGTCTGAGTCTGGGTAATGGGTCCTGTATTAGGTCTTTGTGTATATGTGTATATTGACAGTATATTGACAGTTTTCCCTGTGATACTCTATCCCAAATGTAATAAAATGAAATTGTCACAATCAAAACAAAATGAAATTTACATTTTTACTGTAGAATGTAAACATTTCGATACAGATTTATTCAACATTAACAGAATTAGCCATAACTCTATCATTCCTGGAGCTCAAGTCAATAAGTGTGGGAATATCCTAAAGTTAAAAATCAACACAGCATTTAGCAATCTCATTAAAAAATAAAGTATCTGAGAGTCTACTTGATAGATTATTAAATGGAATTACACTGAGCGTCCCCAGCCTTTGCCCTTGTCAATCATTGTTCGAAGCTCTGCCTTCTGCAATTGGAACTCTAATAGAAAGCATAGGGAGAGCATGAGAAATCGAACGGTGGGAGAGATTTATCTAGGTGTCGATTTCTTCAAAGTGGTGATGGTACTAAAAGGGAATCATTGACCATGGAAACCAGTAGTACCATCATACTCCTCTTATTGGTGGCTTCTCAGCTTTTTATATCTTTGCACAACTTTCCTTAACATGACCTGTTATCCCTCTCCCCCAGTTTGTTTCTCCTCCTTCAATGCAATGTTTGCCTTTGGCTGTGCCAGGACTAAACTGGATTATAATGTAATTTGCTATATCTTTAATGTGCATGAAAATGCAGTTTCACATGGGAAAACAGGAGTTCTAGGTGAATTGCAATTTTTTTTTTTTTTATTCAATAGCATAGTGATTCTCCTTTAAGCCGGTTCAGTGACTCTGAATTGTAACATAGTTTGCAGATCTAGAGGAAGGAAAACAAAAAAGTCAGAATATAGCCAATTTTGAGTAAGCAGAAGGGGAGGTGAATTCCTCTCCACTGCCGAATGTCAAACAGATGTATTCGTTGATCAGTCTTGTCTTTGCTTTAAATTGATTTTTTAATTTTATTTTTAAATGGGAAAAAAAAAAGGGAATTGCAAAATTGTGAACAAAATAACTAAGGCCCCAATTCAATTCTTTTGGGTAAACTGAAATAATCACAATCTGATAGAAAAAACTGTCAAAGGATTTATCTACAAAACCCACAGATGGTATCTTTTATTTATT
Organism: Pelobates cultripes; assembly: GCA_933207985.1. Classification (NCBI taxonomy): domain Eukaryota; kingdom Metazoa; phylum Chordata; class Amphibia; order Anura; family Pelobatidae; genus Pelobates; species Pelobates cultripes. The sequence continues at coordinate 34,231,335 of OW240915.1, forward strand.
TTTTTATTTTACAAAACGCATTCCGGTAGTTAACCTCAGTGCAACACTACTTGTGTCATTGTGTCAAGCAGTAACCATCACACTAACTCTCTCAGCCAGGCTGACACTGCAGACGAAGTGGTGGCATTCTCTTTTTCTTAACTCAATCCAAAGGGGCGCAATATGCAGAAAGTGACCCCCTCCCCTCTAACTGAAGTTACAACACTGGGCAGGGATACGTGGCTTTATGCCATAACCCTTCTTATAATGGTGCCAAGAGGGACCCTTTTATTCCTAAGCCGCCTTGGCTATTTTGTGTTTGGCGATTTCTACTCTTTGTGCAAGAAGAAAAATATTAGCTAAGAGCGAGGGTGACTGGGCACTTTAATAATTCCTTGTTATTTGTCTGATAAGGTCTGAATGAGAAAGCCTTGTAGATATTGGAACACTGTTGTGTAACTTGGAAAGTAACTGAAGGCGAGGCCAATATAAACATTGTTCATGTTTAGTGATCTAAATGAAGTATCAACTTAGTTAATGCATTGTCCTTACTCTAACACAGAAGGCTTCAATAATTCACTGTGTGGTGTAATTAAATTGTGTGCATGTAAAGGCCATAAAAGTGAATATCTTAGTACAGTGTGCTTCAAGGGTTTCATGTTTGGGGGAGGCGGGCAATGGTTTTTGCTGGGGCAGAAAGTTGTAGTGTGAGGTTTTCTCAGTTAAGCTCAAATCAGTAACAGATCCAGAGCAAGATCTTGTACAACTATATTATATTGTGGGGAAAGCAAACATATGTATTATATATAGATCTGTGATATAGTCCTACACATGGCACATTATTGTGGAGCTTTGTGATATAGTCCTACACATGACACATTATTGTGGAGCTCTGTGATATAGTCCTACACATGGTACATTATTGTGGAGCTCTGTAAAATAGTCCTACAAACTGCACATTATTGTGGAGCTCTGTGATATAGTCCTACACACTGCACATTATTGTGGAGCTCTGTGATATAGTCCTACAGACTGCACATTATTGTGGAGCTCTGTGGTATACTCCTACACACTGCACATTATTGTGGAACTCTGTGGTATACTCCTACACACTGCACATTATTGTGGAACTCTGTGATATAGTCCTACACACTGTGGAGCTCTGTGATATAGTCCTACACACTTCACATTATTGTGGAGCTCTGTGATATAGTCCTACACACTGCACATTATTGTGGAGCTTTGTGATATAGTCCTACACACTACACATTATTGTGGAGCTCTGTGATATAGTTCTACACACTGCACATTATTGTGGAGCTCTGTGATATAGTTCTACAAACTGCACATTATTGTGGAGCTCTGTGATATAGTCCTACACATGGCGCGTTATTGTGGAGCTTTGTGATATAGTCCTACACACTGCACATTATTGTGGAGCTCTGTGATATAGTTCTACACACTGCACATTATTGTGGAGCTCTGTGATATAGTTCTACAAACTGCACATTATTGTGGAGGTCTGTGATATAGTCCTACACATGGCGCGTTATTGTAGAGCTCTGTGATATAGTTCTACAAACTTCACATTATTGTGGAACTCTGTGGTATACTCAGGGCCGGATTAACATAGGGGCTGATGGAGCTGCAGCTCCAGGCCCAGGCCCATGGAATAGGCCCATTGATTAAAAAATAAAAATAAAAATAAAAAGATTTTTTTTTTGTTTTTTACATTTTTTTTTTCACACACTACTCTTAGGGATTCCACCTGGCTTTTATTTTATTGGCACAGCCAGTATTTGGGGCTGCCTGGCTGGTGCCAATATTGCAGTAATACTGGCAATACAAATGCTGGTATTTTTCTCAGTATAAACAAGAGATTACTCTGCAATACCAGCACTGGCCAGTAGGGGTCGCTGTATGTGGAGACAGGCAGGGATAGGAAGTTCCAGCATATCCCTCCCTGCCTATCTATACTCACTGATCTGCAGGGGTGCAGCTACAGAGAGCCCAGACAGCAACTCCCACCCTGCAGAGACAGCCTACAGCTCAGGGAAGTAAGGGATGGAGGAAAGGCTGCAAGGAGACATACACTGAGACACTAAGGGGACACTGGGAGACATTATGGCAGACACTGAGACACTAAGGGACACTGGGAGACATTATGGCAGACACTAAGGGACACTGGGAGACATTATAGGACCACTCTAGGCACCCAGACCACTTCAGCTTAATGAAGTGGTCTGGGTGCCAGGTCCTTCTAGGGTTAACCCATTTTTTTTATAAACATAGCAGTTTCAGAGAAACTGCTATGTTTATGAATGGGTTAAGCCTTCCCCCTAATCCTCTAGTGGCTGTCTCATTGACAGCCGCTAGAGGTCCATAGGAAAGCATTGTAAATGCTTTCCTATGCGACGGGCTGAATGTGCGCGCAGCTCTTGCCGCGCGTGCACATTCAGCCCAGGAGGAGGAACGGAGGAGGAGAGAAGGAGGAGAGCTCTCCGCCCAGCGCTGGAAAAAGGTAAGTTTTTAACCCTTTCCCCCTTCCAGAGCCGGGCGGGGTGGGGGCACCCTCAGGGCACTATAGTGCCAGGAAAACGAGTATGTTTTCCTGGCACTATAGTGGTCCTTTATGGCAGACACTGAGACACTAAGGGGCACTAGGAGACATTATGGCAGATACTGAGGTACTAAGGGACACTGGGAGACATGGCAGACACTGGGACACTAAGGGACACTGGGAGACATTATGGCAGACACTGAGACACTAAGGGACATTGGGAGATACTATGACACAGACACATGGGGACACAGTATCCCCATGTCTCCCAGCCAGTGTCCCTGGTGTCTCAGTGCCCCCTAGTCTCCCAGTGACCCCTAGTCCCCCAGTGCCCCCAGTCTGCCAGTGTCTCACTGTCTCCATGTCTTCTAGTGCCTCCATGTCTCTCATTGCCTCAAGTGTCACAATGTCCCCATGTCTCCAAGCTAGTGTCTCTAGTGTCTGTGGCCCTGGTGTCTCTGTTCCCATGTCTCCCAGTGCCCCATGTCTCAATGTCCCCATGTCCCCCAGCCAGTGTCTCTAGTGTCTGTATCCCCATGTCTTCAAGTGTCCCCTATTTTCCCATTGTCACCATGTGTCCCAGCCAGAGTCCCCTAGTCTGGAAACTTAAGTGGGATGTATGGGAACAAAACTTGTGTGGACTGGCTAACAATGAATATAATTAAAGGGACACTATAGTAACCAGAACAACTACAGCTTATTGAATTTGTTCTGGTGAGTAGAATCATTACCGTCAGGCTTTTTGCTGTAAACACTGTCTTTTCAGAGAAAATGCATTCTTTACATTACATCCTAGTGATAACTTCACTGGCCACTCCTTAGATGACTGTTAGAGATCCTTCCTGGGTCATGGCTGTCTAAAATGCATCCAAACATTCAGTATCTCCTCCCTCTGCATGCAGACACTGAACTTTCCTTATAGAGATTCATTGATTCAATGTATCTCTATGAGGAGATGCTGATTGACCAGGGCTGTGTTTGAATCATACTGGCTTGGACCCTGATCTGCCTCTTTGTCAGTCTCAGCCAATCCTATGGGGAAGCACTGTGATTGGATCAGGCCACCACTTCTAATGATGTCAGCAGACTGCTTGTTTTTATGAGTCTAACAGCATGCAGAGTTACAGCTTCAGGCTTGAATATAGATTTTGCTATATTTATGGAGGCATGAGGGGTCCAGGGGGGGCTAGATGGTGGTGTTAACACTATAGGGTCATGAATTCATGTTTGTGTTCCTGACCCTATAGTGATCCTTTAAGGTAATGCTGACTTTGGTCTCTCTAACACTGTGGCATGTTCCCTTTCTTCTACACTCACTACATACAGCTTTTCTCTGTCCCAGACCATATACCAGGAGCTTCTGCCTGCTAGTAAGAAGATAAGGAGACAAGTGGACCAGCGAGTGCTAGGGGACAGTCCTTAGAAAGCGTTGAGCGAGCGCATCATTAGATGCATTTATGCCAAGCTCAGGGTGCTGTCTGCATAGTATGCCCTTAGTTGGCCAGCTGCATGATTGGCAGGCAGCCTGACATGCATTCATACCAGGCTGGCATTCTAATTCTTTGAGCAGACATGTCCTTTTTTTTGGCATGTTTGCCCGTTTTGGCAGGTTGAGTGATTTGGGTCAGTGGCACACCCTTTTACCGTGCCCATTGACTTCCTGCTTGATTGGACGTTGCAGTTAGGGGTTATGGATTTACTTGGAAGCTGAAAACATAAATTAGAGCGAGATTAGCCTAGGGTATGTGTTTTCTTATAGTTGCTGTTCTTTCTCTCCAGCACCATCTCCATCAGATACATGACGCTTGGGAGTGTTTTACTGTTTTTGGTCGATATGATTATGTAATTAGGCCCGTCATAATTGTCAGCACCAGGCCCACTGGGCTCTTAATCTGGCCCTGGGTATACTCCTACACACTGCACATTATTGTGGAACTCTGTGGTATACTCCTACACACTGCACATTATTGTGGAACTCTGTGATATAGTCCTACACATTGTGGAGCTCTGTGATCTAGTCCTACACATGGCACATTATTGTGGAGCTCTGCGATATAATACAATAAAATACCCATGCATAGTGCATATTAACTCTGCCATACTGAAACTGCATGTTATTGTGGAGCTCTGTAATACTGAAGCACACTGAGCTCCACAATACTCACGCACACTACAAACGTAGTGCTCTGCTATAATATGCAGAGTTTGAGTACAATACTCAAACGCTGAATATTATCGAACAGCTCTGGAGTTATACACTGTATATCTGTGATACATTCTTAAACTTTGTGCAGTATTTTTGTACCTTTTTAATGCAATAGCTTATCTTATCTTTTTTTATCTATTTCAACTTTTTTTTTGTTACAACCTGCAAAATCTTTTGAAAGGACTTAATTGGCCAGAGTTCGTCTCAGTTTTATGCTTGACAGATGTAGCAAACACACAAAATACTTGCATAGTTAAAGGATCACTATAGGGTCAGGAACACAAACATGTATTCCTGACCCTATAGTGCTAAACCCACCATTTAAGTGGCTTGCCTCCCCCTTAACCCACTCAGAATGGGTTAAAACTCAACTTATTTTCACCTCTCCACGGGTCTGCCGGCGCTGGCCCGCCCACTTGGTGACATCATCAAAATCACCAATTTTCAGCCAATCCAATGCTTTCCCATGGTGAAAGCATTGGATTGGCTAAAACCTGCAAGGGTGCGGAGCAAACGCCGTTTTGGCCAATCAGCATATCCTCATAGAGATACATTGAATCAATGCATCTCTATGAGGAAAATTTCAGCTGAACAGCAGGCCTGCCTACTGTGCAGCCCTGGGCCAGGAAGCCCCTCAAGTGGGCACTTGGATGTGTCCTTAGGGGCAATGTAAACACTGGATTTTCTCTGAAAAGGCAGTGTTTGCATGAAAATGCCTGAAGGGAGGTATTATACTCACCAGGACAACTACATTAAGCTGTAGTTGTTCTGGTGACTATGGTGTCCCTTTAAGTTTTAAAATATATATATATATTGATCTTTGAATGCTCCTCATTTTACAGATCTGCAGTAATGTCTTTAGAGAACACAAGGTGGCTATGAGTTCTCAGCTAATCCTGTTCCTACTCTACAGGTTCCTACAGATCTGTGCTCAGACCCTCTGCATTCCTGCTACTCTATTAAAAGGAACAACACATAAATGGAAGTTTACAGTCTTTTAAACATTTAAAAAAAAAAAAAAAAATTTGAATATATATCAGAAAGCAATAAGTGTACATTATTTGAAGAATGTTACATAAAACAAAGCCAACGAGTGAGCTGTTATGTATAAATAAGGGCAAAGAGACACAATTTGTAACATTAAGATTTTTTTCTGACTTTGGTAGAGACGGTTTTAATTTTCTCATCTAGTCGCATGTAAAACATATGCAAGTATGCATTTTACATTCAGTTCTACAAAGCTTACAACAACATAGCTCCTGTCTCCTGGGGTTCTAATTCCCCCTCAAGGCAACTGTGTAAAATAGAATATAGCTAAAGGTACTCACGCTAATTGTTTCTATCTTCAGTGCGCAAGTGCAGCCATCTTATTTCAACAATTTCAAAGCATCTCATACAAAATAACACATTGTATCTATGCATTATTTTACTATAATCCTCTAAATAGGGTATACGTCGGTGGGGTTTTCATTGTATGTTGGATAATGGCTAGTTTACTGGTCCAGTTCATGTCCGTTTTTCTTCAGATATAAGGGTGGCTCAACTACACGTGGCTCTCTTCTCCAAAGTGGTTGTGGAAAATGATTGTAAGCTCACAGGCTATCTTACTAGGCATTTTGAATAAAATTGCTTCAATGGCTAGATCTCTGCTTTTGATTTTGTCTGTGTATATTGTATTCCCCCCCACTCCCTCAATTGTACAGCACTGTGGAATATGGTGGCGTTTAATAAACGCCAGTAATATGTAAGTAAAATACATCCTGAAACCGTGTCCATTGTTCTTCAGTCTGGTTTTCACCAACTGAAGCTTTTTGACCTGTATTGTTCAAAAAACTAAATAAAGATTGAATATTTGTAAATGAGTTTGTGGACCATATATTCCTCCGGACCAGCATCCAATAAGAATCTGGTGCATCCTAAACCTTTTGGTCTCCGCACTCTGGTCCTGGTTAGAACGCAGTGACCCGTGTCCTTATTAAAGGCCATAGAAACTTCTTCCAAAATGTTCTGTAGAATAGTTGGTGATGCACAGTGCTGAGGGTATTCTGTACCAGTTAATACTGTATTTACTGGAGACAGCTTGTCTGGGAGGGTTTCTACTTACTAACAAACTGTCTTCTTACAGCAACACATATTGTCCAGAAGGATCTTTTCAAAAGCCTTTGTTTATCTTTTCCAATGAGTAAAATCAGATGTAGAAGTCTATAGAAAAAATCATTGTGACATAAATGTAACCATTGATAACCATTTTCTCTGAATCAGCTACAGTATCCCTAGGAATGTGAAGAAGTTGAGCGGTAAAATATTGCAAACAATGCAGAAATCTGGTGGTTACTTACCACATCAAGGGCCGGGTCTTGCCTCTTCATGCTCGCACTGATTTGGCTCAATGCTTTTTCCATTTTCCATTTGGCTTGGACATTGAGATGGATTGGATTCCTAAGAATTATATTAAATATACTCAAGCTTTCAGAGTCCTGTTTAAAATGCCTTTTGATTTTTAGGGTTCCTAAACAAAAATACGTAAAGGTCCACGAGCTTACAATCTTTAAATAACATGAGTGTGTGTGTTCCCTTTAGAATGAATTAACTTCTTATGACCTCTTAAGTACCTTACAATCTAGTAATCATTTTCATATGCACATACCGAATTATTCCCTAAAGTGAGAATTCTAAATGAATTTAACAATTTAGCTCAAAATAGCCAAATTGGAAGAATTCTCAAAGTCTGCTATGGTTTGTTTGGCTGCTTTGGCCTTACGTTTGGATTTCACTTGGAATTCTTATTTTTATAAATAACCCTGTCAGTGTCACATTCCCCCTGTAACCGCTTGTCTCGACTACTTATTAGATTCTAAGCTCATTAGTCATTCTGCTAAGCACTTTATAGAAACATGTTGTTGTAAATGCAAGATATTTGTCTCAGGAGCAGGGTCTTCCTCTTTGTTCTGTGTGTTTTCTTATTTATTTGCACGGTGCTGTGGAATATATTTTTGTCTTGTGTTGCTGGATACTCTTGTCCCCCATAAGTACACTCTAACCTGGGCCCTAAACACCAATGGTAGATTGTCTAGCATTACCAATTAAGTAACTTATTAATGTCCACACTGACTTAGTCTGACTCCCAGGCACCATCAAGATAAACTAGTAGCCTAGCTAGTATCTTGTGATTCTTTCTTAAATGACCACTATAGTGCCAGGAAAACAAAATCGTTTTCCTGGCACTATAGGGTCTTTAGGTCCCCCTCTCGATGGGCTGAAGGGAGAGGAAGGGGTTAAATTCTTACCTTTCTCCAGCGCCGGGCTCCCTCGGAACTCTCCTCCCTCTTCCGACGTCAGCACTGAATGCGCATGTGCGGCAAAAGCCGCACGCACATTTAATCAGTCCATAGGAAAGCATTTCTCAATGCTTTCCTATGGATGTCAGCGTCTTCTCACTGTGATTTTTCACAGTGAGAAGTGGGAACGCACCTCTAGCGGCTGTCAAAGAGACAGCCACTAGAGGCTGGATTAACCCTAATGTAAAAATAGCAGTTTCTCTGAAACTACTATGTTTACAGTTGCAGGGTTAACCATAGATGGACCTGGCACCCAGACCACGTAATTGAGCTGAAGTGGTCTGGGTGCCTATAGTGGTCCTTTAATTGCTCACTGGGTTACCTTACTGTATTACAGTCCTTTCTACAGTTTTTAAAATATACTTTTTTATAGTATACAATATATTTTTTTCAAAATATATATTTGTAACAATTTCAAAACATACTAAACAAATTAAATTCCATTAGACATACAAAACTAGGCCCAATGCTCAAACTCCCACTATTCATGTGCGGCTGCAATGACTATAGTACACATCAGTCCCAATATATACAATAAATAACACCCCTACAAAATATTTTTACTTGCGCAGTATAAATGAAATCCCATATTTCTCCAAAACATTACACCATAACTGAATAGTGGCAGCAACAATCATAAAAGTAAGAACGTGCCAGACTCCTAATTTTCCTCTCTGCCAAATTATATTGAAACCTATTTCTGAACTTGCAGGACTCTGCAATCAAGCCACCTACGTTTCTCTTGGGTCTGTTTTCACATTTATAACGGCAGTCAGTGAATCCGATTCTCTCAAAGCTTTATCGATATCCATTTTTATAGCTGTGTGCATCCTGTATATTAAAGGAAGGCTATAACAACAAGTAATCAATTCTAAAATGTGTCCAATGGAGATAAGAACAATGTTTAATACCTGTTTGAAGGAGGTAGCTCGTTTCTTGTACCCCCTAAACCACGTTAAAGAATTGAATAAAAGGCTTTTATATTTGGTTGGCTTTTACAGACAAAAGCAAAACGCACATTAATGAAGCCAAAATCCCAACAGCCGTGTGAAGAAAATATTTAAATAATACATTTTTAAATAGTTGGAAGTAGCAGCCTAGCATGGTTTTTCACTGTGTAAAACAATCCTGAACATGCACTAGGTGTTTCAGTAGAACGTGCACCCGGAATTTTTATTCATTGAACAAACTAATTTACCAACTAAGTGTTATTTAAATAATAAAAACTTTCAAAATAGGGCCCAAAATGTAAAGACATGGTGATACCAATGTACTAGCCAGCCGCTGTTTGAAAAGATAACTGTAAAAAGTAACTGTGTGTGAGCTAATTCTCGTTATTGTACCTTTACTTTTCACTTTAACATTATATGCCCCAAATGTTTTGCTCAAGTGACCAACATTGTATTCAAATGTAGTCTGTTTATATTAGCTTTACCTTTGACCTCATACCAGACTAACCCATATGTACAAAAAAGAGTGGAGCAAGTAGGCGTCTAAATGTAGCTTGACAAAAACAATTTGGCATCAAAGAAACACTCTGAAAGCCATAACCACTACATCCTTGTGCAGTGGATATGGTGCCACGAGTTCCCTGGAACCTTCCCAAAGAAATTTAGTAGTAACTAATCTTATTATCTTTAGATTCTATTTCAAGTACTTTAAATGTGTCTTTTAAATTTACTTTTATTTCTCAACAATATTTTTTTTGATGTGATATTATTTATAAGCATATAATTGTGATAATGATAATATAGAAAATACAAATGAATGCACGCATAAACTTCCACTCTGCCCTGGGGATACAAGAAACTATGCCCTCGAAACAAGATTGTTTTTCCTTTTTTAAACAATTTTTTTCCCCTTCCTTGATGTGACCACATGCTTAAAACATTTCCAGCTTTGGTTTTATTGAGTTCTGAGAGCCCCATGCACGCGTTGGCGCTGCAAGTAAAATCTATGAAGTCTTTAATCGTACAACATCTATACAGGACCTGGGATTTCCTACACAGCATCTGGGCTGCGTTTTATTGTGCCTTTTGATGTCTTTAAAGGCCGACATGCACACTTTTAAAACAAAGCAGCCCAGGGGAATAAATCACATATGATCCCCTGAGCGGAATATGGTATTTAAATATGTGGCGTGACACCACCTGTAGGCCGTACAGCCTGAGTTTTAGTTTGTGTACAGAGTAATAAATGAATGTAGAGCAAATAATTATTCTCCTATAATAGCAGTAGTATTATTATATTGAATATTGAACACATTCAGAAGTGCTTTACCATAGTTTGTCTATGAATGAGGATTGAATTCGTTAAGAATGTTATAGTATAAATCTTACACAATCTTCACAAGTCTCCTAAAAACCCCACACTTTTTTGAGTTATTGATAAGCAGAGTTTAAATAGTGGAGATATCACTATGTAAACCAATAGAATGTTAATGCTGATTGCTCCATTTCCCCCCAAGTATAACCCATTATAAAGAGTACAATTAATTGTAGCAATGAAAAGTAAGTTAGAAGATGACATCAGTATCCCTACTCCACAAAGGATTTTCACATAAAAATACATCATATATGGCGTTTATTGGCTAAAATGGGAGTTGGAGGATTTTTCTAAATTGGCTATTTTGGCATGCAAAATGTAATTTCTAGCACACTCTGGGTACCCCCAAAAAAGGTAAGTTAACTTTGCAATTTCCTTGTCATCTTGTCAAGCTCCCAGTTTAGTGAATAAATTAGCGTTTAGTAGTGAGTGTATATATGTGTGTATATGTATATATTATAATATATTTTTTTTTGAGTGAGTATATATAATTTTAACAAATTTGTTGCATTTTATTAATATGGGCTATCTCTATAATGCTTTTTTTTTTTTTTTATAAAGAGATATCATGCACTGTTATCCTGCCACACGGCCTCTTGTGTTCACTTAAAGCACAGTGAATTAAGAGTTTGTGTTATTTGTTCAGCCATGTCTTTCTACCCCGATCTGTCTTAACAAGCCGTACTCTGGTTCTCCCACTGAAAACGGTTGGTTGGGTTTTGGGGGTGGGGAGGGAGGTAGGTTTGTGGGGGAGGGGGGTTTGGTATTTTTTTTGTATGTGGCACTATTGTGGGTAAGCCCTAGAGACTGTAGCACACGAAAGCCTAGTAGCTGAGCAGTTACTGCTGCAACCATCTAGTCTACCATCAGAAATAATGCCATAGTGAAAGCCAGGTAGATCGAGTCTATGATTTTTATTTCATTATGTTGTTGATTAGATTTTAATCTTTAACTGAACAACAATTCATTGTCTTAACCATGTCAGCATGCTTAATACACAGATTTGGAGCAATATAAATAATATTTTTGTCTATATGCATTACGTGCGAACAATAATGCTAATAGATCCAACTACAGCTATTGATTTAGTAGTGTATAAAGTAGACAAAACCCTTTTCTGGAAGCTACATATTTGAATAAAATGTTCATCACCAGAGGCGTTACTAGAAACCGTCGGGCCCAGTGCGAAAATTGCCCTGGGGCCTCCCCTATGTGTCTCATTCCTCCAGCCCCTCCATATGTCTTATTCCCTCCCCTCCAGCTCTTCATGTGTCTCATCCCCCCCTGCACCTCCTGTGTATAATTCCCTTTCCTCCAGTGTGTCTTATCCCCCTCTCCACAGCCTCTCCATGTGTCTCTTCCCCTTCCCCTCCTGTTCCTGATCACAGGAAGTGTGCTCTCAGTGAGCACTTCATGTCAGACCACGTTCCAGTCAGTCACATTATACATAGTGAGAGGAGGGGAGCAGCACAGTGCCCCCCTCCTGCCAGTCACCTGGCAACCACTGGCATGCACTGGCCCTCCTGAAGTTATGATGGCCCATGGTCACGGGTTGCAGCTGGTGCTGGGTCCCCTTTAGTGACGGGCCCCATCGCAGCTCTGAACCCTGAAACTGTAGTAGTTACACCACTGAAAATAACCTAAAACTTGTCTTAAGGAGAATTTTGGGATCCTTAACTTCATCACAATGATTTTAGAGGAAGTGGAGGGGAAGTTCAATCAGGCGCCGTCTTCCTGAGCTTGGGGTTAAACTGTTTAATGGTTTAGGTAAGACTACACCCGAGACTTCCTCACACCATAACAACTTTGTTGCGATTAACTTGTTAGGATGCCCAAGTGGTCCTTTAAATTTTTATTATACAATTTTTTATTTTTTTTTATTATTTTTTTTTCTTCTTATAAACGGTGTTTTAGATTTAGCAATTGACCGCACATTCCAGTTCAGCCCTGGCACATCCAAGGCACACACTCCAAATGAATAATTGCAACAGAAACATAGTTTGTTAATTCTCTTTTGTCTGTGCTTACTGATATGGGCATAGAATAAAAATAATGATTGACAAGGAGCCAAGCTAAAGGAACCCGCTTCCAGGACAGAGGTAAATAGAGCAGTGTGGAATTATTATTAAATGTTATTTTTCAAATTTCAGACACATTTTTTAATTTTTTTTTTTTTAAATAGGATATGTAAACCTAATATTAAAAAAAAGGCCAAAAAAGTGACCGTTCCCCTATAAACTGTATAAATGGTTGTGAACTGCAAAGTGCAGGTATTGAAGTGAACTCAGCCTGTGGTTTGTTTATCTTGTGTAACGTCTGCAACAAGTGATATATTTTCCAATTTCATTTACCTCTAATGGCATCACCTGAAGAGGTTAAACCGATCCCCTATTTCTGGTTTCCGTTCCCTCATTAATTTTTCATCAATTTGTAACCACACAGAGCACTCTCATTGGTATATGTTTCTCAAGGACATTTAATTTCAAATAAAGTCTGACTTCACTTATTTTCCCAGACAAGGACTATTTTTAAATCACAATGATTTATAGTAGAATCTGTCTTGGGAATTTTAAGCAAAAGGATATTGACTTTATGATTACGTAGTTTAGAAGATGTTTACCTTAAGTGTCATGTAAGTATTGAATTTAGTTTAAGGTAGGAAACATTTTCAAGTTTTTGTTTTTTTTTGCCACAATGTGTTCTTGCCCATTTAAAGGACCACTATAGGCACCCAGTCCACTTCAGCTCAATGCCAGGTCCCTCTAGTGTTAACCCTGCAGCTGAAAACATTGCATGTTTCACTGAGGGTTAATCCAGCCTCTAGTGGCTGTCTACAAAAAATAGGGGATAATCTGCTAAATTGAGATAAACAAAATCACATAGCATATAACTGTGTGTATAAGTGAACTGCAAATTATATGACAAATGGCCACTCACACTCTCACAGTTGTAAAAAGGCCTTGAACAAGAATTCCTTCTTGAGGTCAGCTTGGTTCTTCCATCGCATATTTACCAAAGATATATGAGCTCAAGAAAAAACATGAAAATAAAATAGAATTGAAGTAGACTATCCAGAGTATAAAAAAGAAAATGTAATAACTTACATTCAAGTTAAAAACAATGTCACCACTAGGCGTCCTACGCGTTTCATCCAATAGCAGGACTTCCTCTGGGACTTTTGTGGTGTATCAGCAGTAACCAAATGAACAAATACAATAAAAAAAACACCTTTCCCTCCTCAGTCCTTTATACACCCCCCATAAGTTCATAATTGATGGAATTCCTCACCGGTGGACTTCTCCTGTACTGGCTATCTCCGTGATTATGCGTGCTTGCCGTGATACGTGCGTTTCTTTACGAACTTCCGGAAGTTCGTGCATTCCATCATGCGTTTCATCTTGAAGTCCGGAAATAAACATCTCTGTAGATGAGGTTTTTTATCTCGATGTGTATGGAGAATAGAAAGGGTGTAAAAGAAGGGGGAGGGAGGGTGGTTAAAAAAACTCCGGATAGTAGATCTGCTAAACTCATACATATGGGCTAGAATTGCCCAGACAATAACAGAGATCTAAACACATATATACTCTCCTACTTATAAATATGCAGGCAAATATCCACATTACTTTTGTAACACATATTAGGAATATGTACATTGAGGGAATACATGTCAATGAATATATTTATACCACATCTTATAAGCATATGTGCTAGAACAGTGATGGCGAACCTTTTTGAGCCCGAGTGCCCAAACCGCAATACATGCCAACATTTTTTCTCCTTAAAGTGCCAACACGGCAATTAAACCCAAATACTGAGGTTTAAGTTTAGAAAAAAACAACTCGTACTGTTGTCCGAACTAATAACTTTTGTTTTAAAAGAACACAGAGAGTTCAATGATACAAATTTTAAATAATGATATAAATAGATAAAATTAAGCTTATATTTATTAGTATCTCCAACAAATGCAATACATACACACACAGACTGCTGAATACATACACACAGTCTGCTGAATACACACACACACACAAGACTGCTGAATACAGAGACTGATGAATACACACACACACAGACTGCTGAGTACACACACACACAGACTGCTGAGTGCACACACACACAGACTGCTGAGTACACACACAGACTGCTGAGTACACACACAGACTGCTGAGTACACACACACACACTGCTGAATACACACACACAGACTGCTGAATACACACACACACACACACAGACTGCTGAATACACACACACAGACTGCTGAGTACACACACACAGACTGCTGAGTACACACACACAGTCCACTGAATACACGCAAACACACACAGTCCACTGAATACACGCAAACACACACAGTCTGCTGAATACACGCACACACACACTGCTGAATACACGCACACACACACTGCTGAATACAGGGTGCTGCGGGGGGGTAGGGGTACTGTGTGTGGGGAGTTGGGGTACTGTGTGTGGGGGATAGGGGTACTGCTGGGGAGGGTAGGGGGTACTGCTGTGGGAGAGTAGGGGTTACTGCTGGGGGGGTAGGGTGCTGGGGGGTTAGGGGTTCTGCTGGGGAGGGTAGGGGTTACTGCTGGGGGGTAGGGGTACTGCTGGGGAGGGTAGGGGTTACTGCTGGGGGGGTATGGGTGCTGTGTCAGTATACCCCCCCTCCCTCCTTCTTACCTTTAATGAAGTAGGGGGGGGGGACACACAGCGATCCCTGGTGGTCCGGTGGTGGTAAGCACTGCAGGGGGAGGGCTCCAGGAAGCAGCTCCCCTGTCCTCCCGCGCTGTGTGGAGCGTTGCCATGGTAACGCGCGGCAACGCTCCACACAGCATCGCGCGGGAGGACAGGGGAGCTGCTTCCTGGAGCCCTCCCCCTGCCTCCCGACCCGGAAGCAGGCGCCTACTCTGCATTGATGGCGAACCTGTGGCCGCGTGCCCACAGAAAGGGCCCGGCGTGCCACCTGTGGCACGCGTGCCATAGGTTCGCCATCACTGTGCTAGAAGAATACATGCCAATAAATGCATGTTTATAAAAAAAAAAATCCCAATTATACTATTTAACTAGTTTTTTTATCCGAAAATTATAAAAATAATTTAAAGAACCACTATAGGCACCCAGACCACTTCAGCTCAATGAAAATCACAGTGAGAAGACGCTGACATCCATAGGAAAGCATTGAGTGCGGTTTGAATGCGCACACGGCTGTTGCATCGCATGCGCATTCGGAGCTGACGCCGGCAGAGGGAGGAGAGTTCCCCAGCGCTGGAGAGAGGTAAGTGGCTGAGGGGGTTTTAACCCCTTCAACCCAGTGAGATGAGGGCCCTAAGGGTGGGGGGGGGTGTGACCTAATGACCCTATATTGCCAGGAAAACAAGTTTGTTGAAGGGTTTTATGGACAAGCAGATTTTTGCAAAAAAAAAGTAAATGGCATGGCTTCAAATAAACGCCGCAGCCAAATTTTGTCGTTTCTCTGCCGTTCCCTGCCAGAACTCTGCTTCCCTCAGCAAGTTGTGCTTTTTATTACATGTCTAAGCTACTTTAAAATCCATTAAAACCTGTCGTCTTGCTACTCCTTACAGGCCACCAGCACCATCAGACATTCTGGCATCCAGATAAGTGCAGGACAAGAGCTCTTTCCTCTGCCAGTGCCCATCCGTGGTTTAGCTAGCCTGCCTAGTCTTCTGTAAACCCACTTCAGAACTGTCATAAGGGACTAAACCAAAGGGCTAATATTTACATATTCTCCTAGTATTGTATAATGTGCAAAATGTTGATTGCCTCGATCTTACTGATTTCAAGTGGCATTATACGGTATAAGTTACATAATGGGCTCTCGGCCACCAGACAAACAGCTGGGATACTTGATTACCTTAAAATAAGAATGTAATTGGATGCCATGTTCACCTTCTGACAGCCTGTATCTGGAATCTGATTCCTTAACTATTTGAAATATAAACATGCGCCAACCACTCGTACAATGTCAAGGTCACCGCAGTGATAGTAGAGAATGTATTTAACCCCTGCACTGCCAGAGGGAAAACACGACTCATGTCATGCAGGGTTATTCACTGAAATGGGAGTTACCAGGTTTTAATCCGAGAATTGGAACCAAATAGCTGAGCAGGAAATGTAGAGGAGTTAGAAAATGGTTTGGGTCTTTTATTTTATTAATTTGTTTTGGTCTAAAAATGTAAAATCCCTGATTTAGCTTTGGACACTTTGTTTTTCATTTGTTTTATGTATGTGGATTTATTCTCGCTCCTTTTAGCCTATAGGGAGTTGTCAAGTACTATAAACAAGGAGCTACCTGTCACTGTCCCTTTTTTTTTTTTTTACAATTCATTATTGAAGATATATGCGCTCCACTCTGCAGTGACATGACAATCACTGTTACGAGTAGATTCATTCATGAAAAAAGCACATGTAGCTACTTTGCAAACTAACAGACATCACTCTGCGGCATCTGTTAACTTGCCAAGTACCTTGAGTAATGTTTGTTTTCCTTGAAAGGAACGACTTACAACTGGTGTGCAACATATCCCATAATTCTCTGTTGCATTCACTACTGAAAGCAATGGACATTGGATGAGGCTTCTTCCCATGGGTTGAGAATCCCCATCCACATCATTGTCCTTAAAGAAGCTGCAGATTTGCAAAAAAGCACATACACATTTTATTAGCATTTTTATACAAAAATGCTCATAAATGATAGATTCTAAACATATGGGCAACATTTTGTATTCATAGGGGTTCCAATAATTGTGCCACTCTTATATTTGACAAAGATATATATATATATATATATATATATATATAATTATTTATTTTTTATAAATCTGTGGTGTGTTTGTAATGGTTTGATATTCATGAGAGCAGAATATATTTGTACAAAAGATGTAAAGATTAAACTATAAAGGCATATTTTCTTGCAGCCTTTTTCTACTCCTATTTACCAAGAGTGCCAATATTAGTGGAGGCAGGGCCGGATTAACATAGGGGCTGATGGAGCTGCAGCTCCAGGCCCATGGAATAGGCCCATTGATTTAAAAAAAAATATTTTTATTTTTTTACATTTTTTCCCCACACACTACTCTTAGGGATTCCACCTGGCTTTTATTTTATTGGCACAGCCAGTATTTGAGGCTGCCTGGCTAGTGCCAATATTGCAGTAATACTGGCAATACAAATGCTGGTATTTTTCTCAGTATAAACAAGAGGTTACTATTCAATACCAGCACTGGCCAGTAGGGGTCACTGTATGTGGAGACAGGCAGGGATAGGAAGTTCCAGCATATCCCTCCCTGCCTATCTATACTCACTGATCTGCAGGGGTGCAGCTACAGAGAGCCCAGACAGCAATTCCCACCCTGCAGAGACCGCCTACAGCTCAGGGAAGTAAGGGATGGGGGGAAAGGCTGCAAGGAGACATGCACTGAGACACTAAGGGACATTTGGAGACATTATGACACAGACACATGGGGACACAGTGTCCCTGGTGTCTGTGCCCCCTAGTCTCCCAGTGACCCCTAGTCTCTCAGTGCCCCTAGTCTGCCAGTGTCTCACTGTCCCCATGTCTCCTAGTGCCTCCATGTCTCTCAGTGCCTCACGTGTCACAATGTCCCCATGTCTCCAAGCTAGTGTCCCTAGTGTCTGTGGCCCTGGTGTCTCAGTGTCCCCATGTCTCCCAGTGCCCCATGTCTCCATGTCCCCCAGCCAGTGTCTCTAGTGTCTGTGTCCCCATGTCTTCAAGTGTCCCCTATTTTCCCATTGTCCCCATGTGTCCCAGCCAGAGTCCCCTAGTCTCCCAGTGTTACTGGTGTCTCAGTGTCCCCAGGTCTCCCCGTCTTCCTAGTGTCCTAGTGACATGGGGACCTTGGGATACATGGGGACACAGGGAGACATAGGGCATTGAGACACTGTGATACATAGGATCACTGGGAGACCTGGGGACACGACACTAGGGGACACTGGGAGACATGGGGCACTGAGACACTGATACATAGGAACACTGAGACTTGGAGTAATCGACACATGGGGGCACTGAGTCATGAGGGCACTGGGAGACATGGGGGCACTGAGTCATGAGGGCACTGGGAGGAATCCATCTATACAGCAGAATCAAACAAAGTAGTTTTTTGGTGATTTTACAGAATTTTCTCTTATGTCACTCCTTGTGATTTACATCATGTGATGTCACCCATACATATTTATGCAAATTAGTAAGGCCGGTATGTTTTTCCAAGAAAGGTGGCAACCCTAACTACTTTTATCATACTCTTACTTAAGTATGGAATCTTAAGAGGGATGTATGGGAACAAAACTTGTGTGGACTGGCTGACAATGAATATAGTCAAAGGGACACTATAGTCACCAGAACAACTACAGCTTATTGAATTTGTTCTAGTGAGTAGAATAATTACCGTCAAGCTTTTTGCTGTAAACACTGTCTTTTCAGAGAAAATGCAGTCTTTACATTACAGTCTAGTGATAACTTCACTGGCCACTCCTTAGATGGCTGTTAGAGATCCTTCCTGCGTCATGGCTGCCTAAAACACATCCAAACATTCAGTGTCTCCTCCCTCTGCATGCAGACACTGAACTTTCCTCATAGAGATTCATTAATTCAATTAAACTCTATAAGGAGATGCTGATTGGCCAGGGCTGAGTTTGAATCATGCTGGCTCTGTCCCTGATCTGCCTCTTTGTCAGTCTCAGCCAATCCTATGGGGAAGCACTGTGATTGGATCAGGCCACCACTTCTAATGATGTCAGCAGACTGCTTGTTTTTATGAGTCTAACAGTATGCAGAGTTACAGCTTCATGCTTGAATATAGTAAGATATTGCTATATTTATGGAGGCATGAGGGGCCCAGGGGGCTAGATGGTGGTGTTAACACTATAGGGTCATGAATTCATGTTTGTGTTCCTGACCCTCTAGTGATCCTTTAAGGTAATGCTGACTTTGGTCTCTCTAACACTGTGGCATGTTCCCTTTCTTCTACACTCACTACATACAACTTTTCTCTGTCCCAGACTATATACCAGGAGCTTCTGCCTGCTAATAAGAAGGTAAGGAGACAAGTGGACCAGCGAGTGCTAGGGAACAGTCCTTAGAAAGTGTTGAGTGAGCGCATCATTAGATACATTTATGCCAAGCTCAGGGTGCTGTCTGCATAGTATGCCTTTAGTTGGCCAGCTGCATGATTGGCAGGCAGCCTGACATGCATTCATGCCAGGCTGGCCTTCTAATTCTCTGGGCAGACATGTCCTCTTTTTGGGCATGTTTGCCCGTTTTGTCAGGTTACGTGATTTGTGTCAGTGGCACACCCTTTTACCATGCCCATTGACTTCCTGCTTGACTGGACACTGCTGTTAGGGGTTATGGATTTACTTGAAAGATGAAAACATAAATTAGAGAGAGATTAGCCTAGGGTATGTGTTTTCTTATAGCTGCTGTTTTCTTTCTCTCCAGCACCATTTCCATCAGATACATGACGCTTGGGAGTGTTTTACTGTTTTTGGTCGATATGATTCTGTAATTAGGCCCGTCATAATTGTCAGCACCATGCCCACTGGGCTCTTAATCTGGCCCTGAGTGGAGGGCACTGTATTTCTATTTATATCATACATTAACCATATAGGATACATTTCTCTAGGTTCCATGTATTATATTGTCTGAAATGAGCTAGTTTTATCATTGTAAATAACCTAATTCTTTAGTCATACCAGTTGTGTCCACCACCATTTTATTGTTGAAAAGTAGAGGATTCCACACTCACCAGGCAGCCAAGATGCACCAGATCGGAGCATGGCTAAACCCCACTTCTAGATGTATGAAATAAAATAGTGGTCCAGGCACTCAATGTAATAGCCAAACTAGCAGCTTTATTGGGGCAAAAACTGAAGTTGTCATGGTAGTTGGAGAAACCCTTTGAGAGGACACCAAAAAAACCTAAAACTTTATTTTTATTGGCTATCATATTATCTGGTTAATGTATTAAGAAAAGGTAAAAAAAAAAATGTTTTATTTTTTTTTAACAGAGTAATTAGGATCCATAGCATAGTGCAGGGCTTCCCAAACATTTATGGGCCGAGACCCACTTTTCGAAACGATAATTTTTCGAGACCCATTTGCTTTTAATGCGTATTTTATAACACCATAGCAATCCGCTTTAGAGGCATACAATTGGCACAACATGACAATTACTTTTAGAGAAATAAAACTGGCACAACATGGCAAACCACTTTAGATGCATACAATTGGCACACTATCCGTTTTAGATGCATACAATTGGCACACCATGGCAATCAGCTTTACAGGCATACAATTGGAACATTATGGCAGCTTTAGATGCATAAAATTGGCACACCATGGCAATCCGCTTTAGATGCATACAATTGGCATACCATGGCAATCCACTTTAGATGCATACAATTGGTACATCATGGCAATCAGTTTTAGAGGCTTACAATTGGCACACCCTGGCAACCAGCTTTAGAGGCATAAATTCAGAACATCATGGCAATCCGTTTTAGAGGCATAAAATTGGAACATCATGGCAGCTTTAGATGCATAAACTTGGCATATCATGGTAATCACTTTTAGATGCATAAAATTGGCACACCATGGCAATCAGTTTTAAAAGCATAAAATTGGCACACCATGGCAATCAATTTTAAAAGCATAAAATTGGCACACCATGGCAATCAGTTTTAGATGCATAAAATTGGCATAACATGGCAGTTTTAGAGGCATAATTTTGATATATCATGGCAGTTTTAGAGGCAGAAACTTTGCACATCATGGTAATCAGTTTTAGAGACATACAACTGCTTACTCGCCGACTCCGAATCAGAAGTGTGAAGTGTATATACAGAAACACACAATGACACCTAGTTTCCCACACATAGATACACAGATACTCATGTACACAGATACACACACACACTGACACAAAAGGATACACATACATGGAGAGACAGGAGGTGAGGATGAAAGTGTGGGAGGGAGTGTGTGTGCTGGTAACAGTGTGGGGGGCAGTGTGAGGGCAAGGTGAGAAAGGGTTACAGTGGGCAGGCAGGGGGAGAAGGGGTGACCGGGTGGGCAGGCAGGGGGAGAAGGGGTTACAGTGGTGGGGGTGGTTGGGTAGGAGGAGAAGGGGGGACTGGGTGGGCAGGCAAGGGGTTACAGTGGGGGAGGGGGGGTGGGGGTAGGAGGAGAAGGGGTGACTGGGTGGGCAGGCAGGGGAGAAGGGTTACAGTGGTGGGCAGGCAGGGGAGAAGGGGTTACAGTGGTGGGCAGGCAGGGGAGAACAGTGGTGGGGGTAGGGGAGAAGGGGTTACAGTGGTGGGGGGTAGGGGTTACAGTGGTGGGGGGCAGAGGGAGAAGGGGTTACAGTTTGGGGGACAGGGGCAGGGAGTGAAGAGGTTACAGTGTGGGGAGGGGGGTAGGGAGTGAAGGGGTTACAGTGTGAGGAGGGGGGGAGGGAGTGAAGGGGTTACAGTGTGGGGAGGGGGTACGGAGTGAAGGTTACAGTGTGGGGAGGGGGTTAGGGAGTGAAGGGGTTAGAGGGTGGGGGAGGGTGTGAAGGGGTTACATGGGGGGATGTCTGGGGGCTGTGTCCTACCTTTCATAAATTCAGTCTAATCAGTCTGCTTGCCTGACTCACCGGCGGCCCTGGATGTGTGGTCAGCGCGACACACTGGGAATCGCCCTGCGACCCACACTTTGGGAACCGCTGGCATAATGTATTAGGAAAGTTGTGTTAATTTTACTCGCTGACCCAGCAGTTGTGTAAACTCCCTGCTCTAAACCCATGCAATGCTAATTTTATTTTGTAACAAAGCTTGCTCAGTATTTTTCACATGGACCATCATTAGTCACTTGGGCTCTAGGGGACTGAAGTCAGACATGAGTATAAATTATTACAGCATAATAATTTAAAGTCACGTCTAGAATTTACAGCAGTTTCTAGGCGATAAACGTACAACCAATTTCAGCTATTTGTTACAAATTATTATAACGATTGATAACTAGTCAACATTTTTACAGTCTGCTAATAAACTCCTTTCTATAAAGTCAGAAAATGATAAGTCTTATTTTGATTCCCAATAGATTGTAAGCATTCCAGAGCCCTTCTCAAGCGTGAGTTGTTCTCAATTACAAATCCTTCATCATTATAGCAACTTAACAGGATTTTTGTTTATGACACAAGATACAGTCTCACACATTAAAACGGAGTAAGCTCATCTGTCACCCGGTCTCATTATGAGCTTCACAAAGTTGTGATTTATAGCCGTAACTACTTGTATCTAAGGACAGAGCACAGTATTATATTTCACCTCATTTTGGACATCCAGAACGTTTGTATGCTTTACAGAAAACCAAACCATAGCTTCAGCCCACAATGTTTATTGCCACCTTTTAAACATGTTTGCACATAACATCTCAGATCAATCTGCTTGTAGGAGACATAAAGTATTAATTTAATTTAGCTGGAACTTCCTGGAGTCTAGGTGATATTTTAACTCATCTCAATGCTACTCGTTCAATTGACTTTAAAAAGGAGGAGTTAAACTTGCTATGAATCAAAGCTGTAACTTTGAGATCCTGCCGCTGGCTTCCTTAAAATAAAAATCTTACTTTAGAAATACAATACAAATGGCCGCCTCTACGCCCCTCTCTGAAAACATCATTCACAGAAAAGGGAGTGTCTATACAGGAGAGTGTGCAAGCGTAGACTCTTTGCACCGAAACCACTACATGGTAAGCTGTAGTGTCCCTTTAACCAGTGAGCTATCATTCTTTTTACGCTGTTTGCAGTAAGTAAAGCCATACGGGACATCTCTACCTATAATAGATTTCAAGGAGATCTACAACTCCCGTGATGCTTTGCTAAAGGCAAAAAGCATCATGGAGAATGTAGTTAACCAAACCTAGAAGATCTGCCTTATGGCCATCCATGTCTTTCATTCTTCCTTATGATGTTTCCATGTGCTGGGATAGTCAATAATGCTTTCGCTAACCGGATAAAGTTAAACACATCTCCGTGGCCTCCTCAGTCACCATATCTAAACCAGATCTGAATCATGCAATCTTTTTTTTTTTGGAGAAATGGAGGTCATTCTTCTTAAAAGATTTTACAGCATTCCACCACATAGCTCAGGAATTTGAGCTGTTCCAAATGCAAGTACGAACTCCTTTATAGGAGTATATTTTTAGATGTTTATAGTAACTTGTCCACAACCTATGTAGTTTTTCACTACTTAGTCTTAATTAAATCATATTCTGTCCTCTGCTTGCTAGCATAAGATAATTTCTCTCCAGAATGATAGCGTACATAATATTTATGGGAAACCTACTGAATAATTGGCCAATTTCCTGAGCTCTCTTCCTCTCTGTAAATGAACCGCAATGGCAAGGTTTCAATATGTGTTTTAACAAACCGAATAACTCCCTGCTATAAACCCGCACTGGAGATTATTTGTGTTTTGTTAATTAGTGTAATTACAGTTTAAAGAATGTAATTAATCACTGCATGGAAAAAAAAACACCAGCAGTGATACAGCTGCTTGAAGATTGTCAGGGTTGTGCTTTCTGAGGACATATTCAGGACACTTGGATTTCATTCTCCTGCTCCGTGGAAAGGGAACCGCATTCTTCTCATGACAGTAATTTCATGACTTTGCTCGCCAGTGTTCGTTGCCCTTGGAGAAAGAAGAAATGTTGAGGTGACATTTGGATATGATATTTTATTAAGTACACAATATTATTTAATGTAATTTATGTTAACTGTTAATTACCCACGCTGATGTATGTATGCATGCATTTTACTGCATGATTACAGCCTTTTCATTGTAGTGGTGAAATTGTAAATGTGTGTGTGTGTATATATATATAGAAATAATTAGCATTTTATGTTTTCTGACTTCCATAGATTTTAATTCCATCTGACTCATTTGACACTGAGCAGATGACACACTTTAATTAAATGGTATAAAAAAAAATATTTGATCTATGTTCATCCAATTTGAATAAATACTTTTTTTGAGGCAGGAAATAACTCTTTTTTTATTTTTCATTTTCATATGCAACAGATTGGTAACATGGAACCCTGCAAATTCATTTGACTAATATAGAAAATCCCCAAAAACTCAGATTATATCTGGAAAAATCTAATACTCATTTAAATGACTGTATGTGAAGTACAGCCACATTTATGCTAGCATATGTCATACGGCGATTACAACAAAGTAACCGGTAAAATTCTGAGTTCGATCAGCAACACAGTATTTTACTCTTCTGTGCAATGATGCAGTCAAACTGGTCTTTGGAGGGCCTGTGTAAATTAAAGACATAGGCTCCTGAGTTCCATGCTTCATATCCCAAAAGCTTTTTCCATTCTCCAGCATTAAAATGATTATCAGAATCCGCTTAGAAATTTAGGAAGGTCCTACCTCAGCTGTATACAGAGATTAGAGGAATGCCCATTGGTCCATTAGGTTAGAACTCCTAAGAAGTTTGGACAATAGTTTGAAGCCAGAGTGGTTTAAGTTTTGAGCAAGTTCACCAACAGTGAATAAAGGTGCCCACCGCAACGTATTCCTTCCAGCACTCATTAGTGCAGAGGAGGTGCATTTTTTTTTTTGGCAATGAGGCTAAGCTGCTAAGTATTGTGTATCAGAAGTAATCAAATGTAGCTAGGGAACCATTTTAATTTATTCTTTTGTTCTACTCTGAATGTATAAATAAAGCAGACATATCGTTCTTGACATTTCCAAAGTGTTAAGGGTTTGTGCCAGGTGAAAATAGTTTGGAATTGGTTTAAGAATCTAGGTAATAGAATCATTTTGATGGTGGCGACAGGGCCCAACCAAGACACACTCAAGCCCTCCCCGTTAGAGCTCTGCACATGCAGCTATCAGAAAAGGTGTGTAATTAAGCTAATGTACATGTGAGAGTCTCGCTGAGATTTGAAATCCCCGGTAAGTGATGTTATGAGTCTTAACTTGAAAGGGGAAAGCTCGCTATAAGGAAGAGAGACGGTTTCAATCCACTACTAATGGCAATGACTCAGATTTCTCTAGATTAAGCTTGTAGCCAGACAGGGCCGCCACCAGAAATTGTGGGGCCCCTAACTGAGCTCAGGGTCTGGGCCCCCCGGGCCCGCCTTCAAGAACGCCCACAGGGACCGCCTCCAAATCCCGCCCACATGAAATACACACACAGACACAAACACATTCACTGATACAAAAGGACACAGATACACACACATACTGATACGCATATAGGCATACATACTGAGACATACACACATATACAGACACACAGGCATACATAGTGACAGACGGACACATACTAACATTCATACAGACATACATGCATAAGGACATACAGACACATTCATAATGACATACAGACATACATACATTCATACTGGCATACAGACACTGACATCTATACAGACAGACATACATGCACACATTCATAATGACATGCAGTCAAACATACACTGACATTCATACAGACAGACAGACATACATGCATACAGACAGACAGACATGCATACGGACAGACATGCATACATACATACATACATATACAGACATAGACATACATATAGACATACATACACACACACACAGCTCATTTTCCAGCCACCCTCCTGTCTCTTACCTTGTCTTTGCAGGAGGGTGGCTGGGGCTGATGGGACTGGGAGTCGGCTGGCTCTCCCTCTTCATTGCCGGGCACGTGACCACTTCCTCCCAGCAGCACTTGCGCTGCGGCTGCTTTTTTTTTTTTAAGGGGTGCTATACCACGGCCACAGCGCGACCAGGGCCGCCAGGCTCGTGACAACCATTATGGTTGGCACCCCCTGATGGCGGCCCTGTAGCCAGATAGTGTGGAGTATTGTATTAATAAGTCTACTAAAGCTTTTATTAACGTGTCGGGGTTAGCGAGAGTAATGAACACGTCATGGGCATATGCTGCAACCGTAAATGATGTGCCGAAAAACTGGAGTCATTTTATAGATTTTTTTATTTCATTTTTTTTTTTTTACACCTTACAATTATACACTTGCTAAATATATAGGTAAAATAATGTTAAACTGTTAGGAAGTGACTGACCCCATTGTACAAGTTTCTTTAATATCCTGGATCAGCCTGGAAATGATACGCTCTTTATATGGGATATTCTAGTGCTTAACATTTTCAGACTGTAACCAATCTGGAGCAAAGATCACAGGCCTCTGGAATGTTAGACACATTCAGTGTAATTTTTTGTGAATCCGTGAAATATTCTAACAGGCATGTTTGCACACTTGGCATCGGCCTTACATTTTGCCGCCTTCTGTGTTTCATTCAATCTATTTAAAGTTCTGTAGCCATATTGGTCTCTACTGTACCTGCTGATTAGCAGTTCCGGGCACCCACAACTTTTTTGTCAAAGTCATCCTTTTTCACAGCATTCTCTTCAGCTGCTAGGAAAACTGTAGCCTATGTATAAATGTGTATTTAATTATTTGTTTACGCTCAGTCTGCTGATCTACATTTGTCATTGAGACAAGATATCCATATATCCGCTAAATAAATCTAACCGATTATTCACGTTAAAGGGAATTTGAAAGTTTCCGGCAAAAGTGAAAATTTGGGAAGGTGGGAAAAATTTGACTGTTTTGGCCTTTTTTTAAGTGTTCTTGCATAGCAAGACCACTTAATGTTATCTCACATATATATTATTATTATTATTATTATAGCAAAATTTGCCACCCTAACTCCTCCCACAGTTTTTACACTACATAGACCAAAATTTACCAAAGCGTGCAGATTGTTCCCGATCGGATTGCTATTACTTTGTGGAACGTTTCGCCGAATGGTTCACGGAATATCGTCGTTCTTGTGGCGAAATTTGTCCCATAGGAATGAATGGCAAAGCTAGAGTGGGAGCTGGCAAAAGCTGAAAAATCAGGACATGATTTCTAAACTGCCACCACTCCCTTATTTTCAGGCCCACCTACACAAATCTTATATCAAAGCGTTCAGCTATCCCTGCTGCCACTAAACATGTCAACGGCTAAGCCATAGTCCTGATAGTTTTCACAATATAATCATTTGTTTGCAACTAACGCCGTCCATTGACTTTCATTGAAACTTCACTCTGCAAAGCTCAAATTTGAAGTGCAATTTCTAAACTGCGACTGTGCCTTCAATTTTAATACTTCAGAGACATACTATGCATCAAAATGTAGGTCTGGGTCTTGTGATTCTCACAATATAAAGCTGTTCACTGTAGGAGTTATAGTTTTTAAGATACGACTGTTTGAAGATGGCAACCGCCAAAATACTCTGACCTGTGTCAAGCTGCAGCAGCAAGTGATGTCATAGACAGGGCCTTTTGAACACCTGCTAATGTTTTTATAAATGTATGGTTTAATGTAACTGTGCAACAACGTTGCAATTAAATGTGCTATGTAAATGATAACAGTTACTCCGCCCACTCCAGTTGTAGACTACTGGTGGAGGCAAGAACACTTCACACAATTTCCCCAGAAATTGTAGCTTTCTAGTTATTATTATTCTTATTCTTATTCTTATTATAGCAAAATTTGCCACCCTAACTCCTCCCACAGTTTTTACACTACATAGACAAAAATTTACCAAAACGTGCAGATTGTTCCCGATCGGATTGCTATTACTTTGTGGAACGTTTCGCCGAATGGTTCACGGAATATCGTCGTTCTTGTGGCAAAATTTGTCCCATAGGAATGAATGGCAAAGCTAGAGTGGGAGCTGGCAAAAGCTGAAAATCAGGACATGATTTCTAAACTGCCACCACTCCCTTATTTTCAGGCCCACCTACACAAATCTTATATCAAAACGTTCAGCTATCCCTGCTGCCACTAAACATGTCAACGGCTAAGCCATAGTCCTGATAGTTTTCACAATATAATCATTTGTTTGCAACTAATGCTGTCCATTGACATTCATTGAAACTTCACTCTACAAAGCTCAAATTTGAAGTGCAATTTCTAAACTGCGACTGTGCCTTCATTTTTAATACTTCAGAGACATCCTATGCATCAAAATGTAGGTCTGGGTCTTGTGATTCTCACAATATAAAGCTCTTCGCTGTAGGATTTATAGTTTTTAAAATACGACCGTTTGAAGATGGCAACCGCCAAAATACTCTGACCTGACAAGGCTGCAGCAGCAAGTGATGTCATAGACAGGGCCTTTTGAACACCTGCTAATGTTTTTATAAATGTATGGTTTAATGTAACTGTGCAACAACGTTGCAATTAAATGTGCTATGTAAATGATAACAGTTATTCTGCCTACTCCAGTTGTAGACTACTGGTGGAGGCAAGAACACTTCACACAATTTCACCAGAAATTGTAGCTTTTCTAGTTTTTTTATTATTCTTTATTTATTTATTTTAGAAATTTACTCTCAATTTAAATAACCATATAGGTAAAATAAATAAGTAAAAATATATAGTAACAAGTACAATTACAGGGTAATTCACTAAATTCCAAATGGTAGCAAATTAAAATTCAAATGGCAAAATACTGGGTTAAAGGCACCCAAACCACTTCAGCTCATTGAAGTCCCCTTAACCCTGCAATGGTAAATATTGCGGTTCCTGAGAAACTGCAATAATTACCTTGCTGGATTAATACAGCCTTGATTGGCTGTAAATCAGCCGCTAGAGGCACTTCCTTTTGGTCGCCTGACACCGGACATCCTCACGCTCTGCATGAGGACATCCAGCATCGGTCAATTCCCCTTTTGAAAGCATTGTAGCAATGCTTTCCTATGGGGAGGGCCTAATACGCTTGCAGTGCTCGCTGATTGCTCATTAGCCACTCCTGCCGGGTGATGTCAGAGTGGCTGAGCGGTGATTCAGCGCCGAGCAACATCGGAGCTGGAATTGGGTAAGTACAATAAGGGGAACCCGTACTATACCGAGGAGGTGGGGGTGCAAGAGAGTGGGGGGGGAGGGCGCAAGAGAGCTATAGAGCTCGGAGTACAACTTTCTATTCCTAGCACTATAGTTTCTTTTTAAATAGCTGATCTGGAAAAATTATTTAACTCCAAGACTTACAGCCTTGCGATTTTAGCACACAGATCATAGGATGTATCCTTAAATTGGACATAAATTAAGGCATTTATGCTTTACACTGTGGGTTATATTATACATTTCCACAGTGTAAATATTTCCTAAATATCCTGCAGTATAACGAAGACTGACTATCATTTTGCATTAAGAGCTGCTTCTATTTGCTTGATTCCTGTTTTTTTTTTTACTTGATAACACATGGTATTTTTCCAATCCGAGATTGGCGTTGCAAGCAATTTCCTAAAAGCTAGAAATAAAGCATTATTCAAAACCTTTAAATGGCATACATCACCAGTCATTACCCATGCAGCATTAGTGCACTTAGCCCTGTACAAACTGAGAACTTTAAGCGTTCCTCTGCCGCCCAGCCAGCACAATGAACACATTGAATCTTGCAGGATGCAGCATTTCAGTGAGTGAGTGTGCCAGGGATCAGCATTAACTTGGAGTTACGTACTGGAACGTGCCTGACAAAGAAAAAATCTGTACAAGAAAGAAGCTGACTTGATGGCGTGCTGTGGTGTGAATTTTTAAAGAGCGACTGTCATGAAAAATTAGCTTATGTGATCCATCGCAACTTACGTTTAATTTATGCTGCTTTTCAGATTTGTACTGGCCACAGCCATGCCGTTTAAATAGATTGGGGATTTTAGCATGCATTAATTGCCTTTCCTGCAGTCTCTGTAGACCTATTTCCTTAATATTCTGCAGACCTGCCTAGCTGACTTCCATCGGAATCCTGACAGCAGCCTGAGAGACACTGCTTAGAAGAGGGTCAATTACTCTTGCTCACCTATGTATCATTTTTATAGTGATGTCCTTGAGAGGTTGGAGGGAGAATACAAATTGTAAAATCTTTCAAACAAAAAGGATATGGCCATTGCAGCGTTACAAAGTAGCATATATTAAATTATTGCTTTAAGTACCATAACAACTTTGTGTCAGTGGAAAGTTTCTGATGCAGAAAGTAACTGGCACCCACTCAAACTTTAAAGGACCACTATAGTGCCAGGAAAACACTTGTTTTCCTGGCACTACAGTGCCCTGAGGGTGCCCCCACCCTCAGGGTCCCACTCCCGTGGTGCTGAAGTGGGAGGAAGGGGTTAATCCCTTACCTTTTTTTCCTGCACCGGGCTCCCTCGGCGCTGGCACTCTCCTCCCTCTTCTGACGTCCCTGGCGCGCATTCAGCCAGTCTCATAGGAAAGCATTCTCAATGCTTTCCTATGGACGCTGGCGTCTTCTCACTGTGAAAACCACAGTGAGAAACGCGGAAGCGCCTCTAGCAGCTGTCAATGAGACAGCCACTAGAGGCTGGATTAACCCATAGGTAAACATAGCAGTTTCTCTGAAACTGCTATGTTTACAGCAGAAAGGGTTAATCCTAGAGGGGTCCTTTAAACGTAGATTTTTATTTATGTATGCATTATCTCAATTATTCACTAAAAAAATGAGAGGCATTGTGATAGTTGTATTCCTTTAATATATGCTACATCAATGTACTTTTTCTTGCTATTCCCCCTATAAGCGACATGAGTTTAATTGAAATATACCTTCATTAACAAGATCTTTTAAATAACTTTATATGCATGGAAACTTAAATTCATATATAGCCTTATTAATGGAACCAAATTCATCTATTTTGGTTTTAAACAGTGGAATTAAGAAAGTATGTGTACATGATATACCTTTCTTAACACATGCAAAATATATTATTACTTGGTTAAGAAGTCCTTTTCGTTAGTACATTATTTTAAAATTAAACAATGACTTCACTGACTTAATAAATATTCATGCTCTATTTAACAGTCTATGTATCTTGTTTATATATTGTACTTTTTAATGTGTATGCATTGTACCTTAACATTAGAAAATATACTAAACCTTGAGTTCTTAGCTGGCAATATTTATCTTTTAAAGCTTTTCTCAAGGTCTTGATCCCGCACCCAGCTTCTCACAAATAATTGTAGTGTTGCTATCTTTTGTGAGATCTTTGCATATAATGAAGTGCATAATTTATCTTCTCAAGATCGGTTTCATCTCTTGGTGTTCTTTGTCTGCCACTAGTCAACATCACTGCTGTAGTCTTGCACTTGCGTGAGAGGACATGCTAGAGGGAAATAAAAGATCCCACTGCATCCACCATAAAGCTTCCCTCCCAATACTTGAGAAGACTACGTTCCCAAAAGTTGTCGCTAGAGGAAGGCAGCCTCGAAATGACAACAGTTAATGGCAGAACCACCTTAGAAGCTCGGCCTTTTTAACATTGTTTGTCAATCTCGGTGTTGTCCATGAGACAAAGAAGCCCTTTTTTTTTCATTATTTAAAAAAAAAAAAATTCTATTTAATGTCATTGAAATTTCAACGCAGTCAATACCAGTGTTTGATAAAGATTATATCTTTATGTGAATACTTAAGTGACCATGCAGCTTTAATTAATTAGCTGGTTATCCCGCGGCTATTCTACAAGGAGTGCTTCCTTCTCTTCTCTTTTACAAGATTGTCAGAGAATCATATTGATTAGATTGTTCTCGTGTGTCTCATAATTATCTTCACTGTGTTTGATTCTTCAGCCAGCGTTTGCCCTTCTGGTCCGAATTCCATCTTCAGAATATGCCCAGTAAATAACTATTAAAAATATTTAATCCAGAAAACCTGCACAGTACTTTAATGTTATCATTAATGTAAGATGACAGCACTGCGATGTCTGACCCAATTTAGGCTGTTCTGCTTATATCAGTTCCAATTAATTGCCTAATCTACTTTTTCACTGTATTATCCAGTGATTGAGCAGTGAAAATATTTCCTAAAAACGAAAATTAAATCTTTATAAGAAGGCGGTGTGGAGCAGTTTATGCACTCTCTTTGGCCGACTTGGAAAGCTGTAAAATAAATATTTGGCTGGCTAAGTATCTTGGGAGTTGTGTTTCTAAAAGTTGGTTAATATTGCCAACCCTGTTCTAAAATGATCATTTTTCTTAGTGGTTTTGTACCTTCATATGTCTTGTCTTGTTTGCTAGTTTAATTAAATTAATGCAGACAGCTAATAAATCATCTTTCTCTGCTCTTTTTTAATTGGAATTGGGACAGACTGGCATAGCCATTAGGCTGCAGATTGTAATTCAGCCTAGCTCAATTCTTTAATCTGTCACACAGACTAAACGTACCGCAAGCATTAAAAATACATTCACTAGCGTTAGACCTTAAATGCACTTGTGATATTCTGAATGTGTTACAGGATTAAAATGAGCCCCATCCGTAATAGGGTTTAACAGAATAAATTTAGGACATCAAGATTATCCGTTTAGTAAGCAAACAAAGCTATATACAAAAAGGTTTAATATATTTTAAGTATTTTTTTTTATTGTACAGTATCACTACAATGC
Source organism: Pelobates cultripes (assembly GCA_933207985.1). Classification (NCBI taxonomy): domain Eukaryota; kingdom Metazoa; phylum Chordata; class Amphibia; order Anura; family Pelobatidae; genus Pelobates; species Pelobates cultripes. Next base: position 34,264,254 of record OW240915.1, read on the forward strand.
TTTTTATACAAATGAATATTAGCAATTTGGACTTGGTAATTTGCATGTGATCCTGTGTGCTTATCGATTAAGCAGTGCACTCTTGCTCTTTGTTGTTTTTTTCTTTCTATCAATTTATGTGTGTATTTGTTTGTTGTTTTCTGTTTTTAGACAAGTCTCTAAATCTTAGGACATCTTCGTATTCGTAATTAGCTCATTATGTCTCATGTGGGAGCTGCAACGAAGAACTTGTACAAAATTCACTTTTTAAAAACACTCCTATATTTAAAAAAAATTGTTTGGGATGAGGAGCAGTTAGGCTTAATTAATTGTCTTTGTGAGAATGTGTCCTGTTTTTTAATGGGCTATATATTTTTTCCCTGTTTCTATGCAGTCAGCTGACAGAGCATCTGATCACTATTAATATTAGAATATTTTACAAAAATATACAGTAATTATAAAGTTGTTCACCAGTTTTTAACAATATGGATTCTGTATTCTGCTGGGTAGCACTTTGCAACATTCTAAATGTATTGATTCATGGGACAACCTAGCAACCCCTGGTTCTGTCTAATTTCTGTCAACTCTTTTCCTGTTGGTGGGATGCCACTCTTGTTACGTCTTTGAACAGTTTTATATATTCTTTCTGTAAGTTGAATGTCTTCTAATTATGTTTTATATTGGGGTTAAACGCTAGAACTTATGCATAATTCATATTTATGCAAGTTTTTTCCTCTTAATTTTGTAGTGCTCTAAAAGGTGTTAAATAAATGATTGCATCTGGTTTTAAAGATGACAATCCTGTTCATTATAGATTTTTCAAAAATATATATATACTTCCCAATCTTGTCTGTGCACAGCTTGTCAGGTTAATAATACCAAAAAATCTAAAGTATCTACTTCTTGTTGTAAAGTGTTCTCTAGAACCTCACCTCAAGATTCATACCACACATGGAGAATTCACAGATTTTACTATTAACATGACATAAAGTCATGATTTTATTAAAGACACGGAGGCGAGTATTATGCATAACTCTTTCTTTATTCCCTCAGTAGCAAAGATGGAGAGAAATATACATGTATATTGTGGCAGGGTCAGAAAGCCTCTCTATGTAAGTAACAGATTGGAGTGCTCGCTATTCACAGCATGACAGGGTTAATTGGTGGAAGTCAGCCCTTTCAGGTCAATGTAATTAACCTGCACTAGTGGTTTAAAAGGTCAGCCTTTGAAGGCATCAGATACTTTAACAGCTGGGAGAGAGGAGGCAGTTAAAGGACCACTATAGTCACCCAGACCACTTCAGCTCAATTAGGTGGTCCGGGTGCCAGGCCCCCCAGGTTTTAACCCTGCAGCTGTAAACTTAGCAGTTTCAGAGACGTTTCTAGAGATGCTCCTGCGATGCTCAATGGGCAGTTTGAATGCGTGCGTGGCTCTGGTTGCGCATGCGCATTCGGCTCCACTCGGGAGCTGACGTCGGAGGGGGAGAAGAGGTCTCCAGCCCGAGGGAGCCTGGCGATGGATTAAGGTAAGCTGCTGGAGGGGTTTTAACCCCTTCAGCCCAGTGGGAGGGGGGCCATGAGGGTGGGGGGGGACCTAAGGACTATATAGTGCCAGGAAAACGAGTTTGTTTTCCTGGCACTATAGTGGTCTTTTAAGCCTGAGACTCTAAAGGAAAAGGTACTGTGTAAAGCCTGCTTAAGACCGGAGGGCGTACTATTACGCCCTATTCTAAGTGGCTCCGGTCTTTTCCTACTTACCCGGTCGCCGGTGATCCCACGCCGGTGATCGCGGTTGGGGGGACTCCCAGGGAGCCCCCGTGGCACGTCCGACGTCCTGGAAGCACCCCGGCCATGTGAGAGTGGGGTCCTTGCAAGGACCAGGGCCAGATTAAGAGCCCAGTGGGCCTGGTGCTGACAATTATGACGGGCCTAATTACAGAATCATATCGACCAAAAACAGTAAAACACTCCCAAGCGTCATGTATCTGATGGAGATGGTGCTGGAGAGAAAGAACAGCAACTATAAGAAAACACATACCCTAGGCTAATCTCGCTCTAATTTATGTTTTCAGCTTCCAAGTAAATCCATAACCCCTAACAGCAACGTCCAATCAAGCAGGAAGTCAATGGGCACGGTAAAAGGGTGTGCCACTGACCCAAATCACTCAACCTGCCAAAACGGGCAAACATGCCAAAAAAAAGGACATGTCTGCTCAAAGAATTAGAATGCCAGCCTGGTATGAATGCATGTCAGGCTGCCTGCCAATCATGCAGCTGGCCAACTAAGGGCATACTATGCAGACAGCACCCTGAGCTTGGCATAAATGCATCTAATGATGCGCTCGCTCAACGCTTTCTAAGGACTGTCCCCTAGCACTCGCTGGTCCACTTGTCTCCTTATCTTCTTACTAGCAGGCAGAAGCTCCTGGTATATAGTCTGGGACAGAGAAAAGCTGTATGTAGTGAGTGTAGAAGAAAGGGAACATGCCACAGTGTTAGAGAGACCAAAGTCAGCATTACCTTAAAGGATCACTATAGGGTCAGGAACACAAACATGTATTCATGACCCTATAGTGTTAACACCACCATCTAGCCCCCCCTGGACCCCTCATGCCTCCATAAATATAGCAAAATCTATATTCAAGCCTGAAGCTGTAACTCTGCATGCTGTTAGACTCATAAAAACAAGCAGTCTGCTGACATCATTAGAAGTGGTGGCCTGATCCAATCACAGTGCTTCCCCATAGGATTGGCTGAGACTGACAAAGAGGCAGATCAGGGTCCAAGCCAGTATGATTCAAACACAGCCCTGGTCAATCAGCATCTCCTCATAGAGATACATTGAATCAATGAATCTCTATAAGGAAAGTTCAGTGTCTGCATGCAGAGGGAGGAGATACTGAATGTTTGGATGCATTTTAGGCAGCCATGACCCAGGAAGGATCTCTAACAGTCATCTAAGGAGTGGCCAGTGAAGTTATCACTAGGATGTAATGTAAAGAATGCATTTTCTCTGAAAAGACAGTGTTTACAGCAAAAAGCCTGACGGTAATGATTCTACTCACCAGAACAAATTCAATAAGCTGTAGTTGTTCTGGTTACTATAGTGTCCCTTTAATTATATTCATTGTTAGCCAGTCCACACAAGTTTTGTTCCCATACATCCCACTTAAGTTTCCAGACTAGGGGACTCTGGCTGGGACACATGGTGACAATGGGAAAATAGGGGACACTTGAAGACATGGGGATACAGACACTAGAGACACTGGCTGGGGGACATGGGGACATTGAGACATGGGGCACTGGGAGACATGGGAACAGAGACACCAGGGCCACAGACACTAGAGACACTAGCTTGGAGACATGGGGACATTGTGACACTTGAGGCAATGAGAGACATGGAGGCACTAGAAGACATGGGGACAGTGAGACACTGGCAGACTGGGGGCACTGGGGGACTAGGGGTCACTGGGAGACTAGGGGGCACTGAGACACCAGGGACACTGGCTGGGAGACATGGGGATACTGTGTCCCCATGTGTCTGTGTCATAGTATCTCCCAATGTCCCTTAGTGTCTCAGTGTCTGCCATAATGTCTCCCAGTGTCCCTTAGTGTCCCAGTGTCTGCCATGTCTCCCAGTGTCCCTTAGTACCTCAGTATCTGCCATAATGTCTCCTAGTGCCCCTTAGTGTCTCAGTGTCTGCCATAAAGGACCACTATAGTGCCAGGAAAACATACTCGTTTTCCTGGCACTATAGTGCCCTGAGGGTGCCCCCACCCCGCCCGGCTCTGGAAGGGGGAAAGGGTTAAAAACTTACCTTTTTCCAGCGCTGGGCGGAGAACTCTCCTCCTTCTCTCCTCCTCCGTTCCTCCTCCTGGGCTGAATGTGCACGCGCGGCAAGAGCTGCGCGCACATTCAGCCCGTCGCATAGGAAAGCATTTACAATGCTTTCCTATGGACCTCTAGCGGCTGTCAATGAGACAGCCACTAGAGGATTAGGGGGAAGGCTTAACCCATTCATAAACATAGCAGTTTCTCTGAAACTGCTATGTTTATAAAAAAAATGGGTTAACCCTAGAAGGACCTGGCACCCAGACCACTTCATTAAGCTGAAGTGGTCTGGGTGCCTAGAGTGGTCCTATAATGTCTCCCAGTGTCCCTTAGTGTTTGCCATAATGTCTCCCAGTGTCCCTTAGTGTCTCAGTGTCTGCCATAATGTCTCCCAGTGTCCCCTTAGTGTCTCAGTGTATGTCTCCTTGCAGCCTTTCCTCCATCCCTTACTTCCCTGAGCTGTAGGCTGTCTCTGCAGGGTGGGAGTTGCTGTCTGGACTCTCTGTAGCTGCACCCCTGCAGATCAGTGAGTAGAGAGAGGCAGGGAGGGATATGCTGGAACTTCCTATCCCTGCCTCTCTCCACATACTCAGCGACCCCTACTGGCCAGTGCTGGTATTGCAGAGTAATCTCTTGTTTATACTGAGAAAAATACCAGCATTTGTATTGCCAGTATTACTGCAATATTGGCACCAGCCAGGCAGCCCCAAATACTGGCTGTGCCAATAAAATAAAAGCCAGGTGGAATCCCTAAGAGTAGTGTGTGAAAAAAAAAATGTAAAAAACAAAAAAAAATCTTTTTTTTTATTTTTATTTTTTAATCAATGGGCCTATTCCATGGGCCTGGGCCTGGAGCTGCAGCTCCATCAGCCCCTATGTTAATCCGGCCCTGGCAAGGACCCCACAATCACATGGCCGAGGGTAGCTGCCTCCTGCATTGCCAGCAGGGGGGCTGCCTATAATGACTGGTGGTCCCCCTGCTGGTGGAAAATAAAATTAAATAAATTAAAAAGTGTAAAAAACATAATAATATATACTTAGATCATATATATATTATATATGATCTAAGTATATATATATATATATATATATACACATATACATACACACACGTACACTGTCTAGGTGTATTTTACTATTAATATATATATATATATATATATATATATATATAATTAATATCAAATTACACGTAGACTGATACTGATTAAATATATATATAATAATTGTTATATATATATATTTATATATAATATAAAAAAAATATGTAAATCCGTTAAAAAATAAAATTAAAAAAATAATTAAAAATAAATAATTTAAAAATATATAGATGTGTGTTATTTCATTCTAACTGTATTGTGAAATTAATATATATATATATTTCAAAATACACGTAGAACGAAATAATATATATATCTATATACATAAATATATACGTATATATCACTATATATATATATATACCTATATATAAATAAAAATCTAAAAAAAATTTTATATAGATATATACATATATATATACACATACGTATATATATATATATATATATATATATACATATATTAATTCTACATATATATTTATGTAATATTTTTACATAATTAGGTATCTTAATTAATTACAATTAGCGGGACCTGCCTGACAACCGATGCCAAAAGTAAAAGGAATTTAATTTGCTAGCACTATATTTAACCCTATAACTTGTTCATGGGGGGTACTGTTCTACTCGGGAGACTGCGCTGAACACAAATATTAGTGTTTTAAAACAGTAAAATGTATTACAACGATGATATCGCCAGTAAAAGTGACGTTTTTTGCATTTTTCACGCACAAACAGCACTTACATGGACGATATTATTGCTGCGATACTTTTTACTGTTTTGAAACACAAATATTTGTGTTCAGCAAAGTCTCCCGAGTACAACAGTACCCCTCATGTACAGGTTTTATGGTGTTTTCAAAAGTTACAGCGTCAAATATAAGGCTTGCGTTTTATTTTTTTCACATTAAAATTCGCCAGATTGGTTAGGTTGCCTTTGAGAACCTATGGTAGCCCAAGATTGAAAATTACCCCTATGATGGCATACCATTGGCAATAGTAGACAACCCAAGGTATTGCAAACGGGGTATATCCAGTCTTTTTTAGTAGCCACTTAGTCACAAACACTGGCCAAAATTGGCGTTTTTTGCATTTTTCACACACAAACAAATACTAACGCTAACTTTGGCCAGTGTTTGTGGCCAAATGGCTACTAAAAAAGACTGGACATACCCCATTTGCAATACCTTGGGTTGTCTACTATTGCAAATGGTATGCCATTATGGGTGTAAATTTCATTCCTGGGCTACTATAAAGTCCCAAAGGCAACGTAACCAATCTGGCGAATTTCAATTTCAAATGTAACGTGCTATATTTGACCCTGTAACTTCCCAAAACGCCATAAAACCTGTACATAGGGGGTACTGTTTTACACGTGAGACTTTGCTGAATACAAATATGTGTATTTTATTGCAGTAAAAGCAAACAGTATTATGACATTGACAGTTAAAATGTCATGTAGAACTAAAAAAATCTTATTTTCTCCCATTTTTTTCATATTAAATTATGTTTCATAGCTAAATATTTGATATTAAATGAAAGCCCTGTTTCCCCTGAATAAAATGATATATAATAAGGGTGGGTGCATTTACTATGAAAGAGGTGTATTACGGTTGGACAGACATGTAGCGCAAATGCCAGGTTTTGTTTACATTTTGTTTTGTTCACAACGTGTACATTTGGCTCCGTCCTTAAGGGGTTAAAGGGCCACTATAGTGCCAGGAAAACATACTCGTTTTCCTGGCACTATAGTGCCCTGAGGGTGCCGTCCCCCTCCCGCCGGGCTCTGGGGAGAGGAAGGGGTTAAAATCTTACCTTTCTCCAGCGCCGGGCGGGGAGCTCTCCTCCTCCATAGCGACATCATCGGCTGAATGCGCATGCGCGGCAGGAGCCGCGCGCGCATTCAACCAGTTCATAGGAAAGCATTTACAATGCTTTCCTATGGACGCTGGCGTCTTCTCACTGTGATTTTTCACAGTGAGAAGCACGCAAGCGCCTAAACATAGCAGTTTCTCTGAAACCGCTATGTTTATAAAAAAAAAAAAAAATGGGGTTAATCCTAGATGGACTTGACACCCAGACCACTTCATTAAGCTGAAGTGGTCTGGGTGCCTATAGTGGTCCTTTAAAGTGCTGTGTTTAAATTGTTTAAAACTGGGAACTGGATTAGCTGGCCAGTTGGATAGTTAGGAATACTGCTGTAAGTCTCCAAGTTGGAGTAGGTTAGAGCTGTGCCAGCGAGGGGAAAAAAACGTGGTAAAGATTTATCCCCAAAATGGTCGCCGCATGTGTTGGGGAAAAAACAGCCGCCGCTAACACGAGCAGAGGCCCGCTGTCACCCACGGCTAGGAGCTAGGAACACGTTTGGCAGTCCACCAAGAGGCCACCCACGGTACCTAGGAGTGGAGAAAGGTCCGGCGAAACCCCAGGTAGGGGGAACACCACACAGACACCCAAGAAGCTATTAAAACAGAATCACAATGTAAAATCCATAACAGTCAATTCAAGCAGTAACTATAATAAGCAATTGAGAGTACTTAGTTGGCCTGAGGGAGCAGCAAAGAAAGAGGGGGATCTTGGGAGACACAAGACTTTTATAGTCACTTCCTCTGTTAGGTGATATTTCTCTCTATCTTTGCTGCTGAGGGAATAAAGATATAGTTATGCATAATAGGAGCCTCTGTGTCTTTAATAAAATCTACCTTGAACGGGAAATAACATTTGACTTGTACCTGGTGCTAGGCTACCTGGTAGTAGATATATACGTAAGAGAACTTCTGATTGGTGGATGAATGGGTTGTAAGAATAATGCATTGCAGTGTGAACCTATCTATTAGCCAACCTAATTTGTCTGGGGACCACAAAAAAAGCTTTAGAAGAATTACCTTTTTTTTAAAAAATGTTTTAAAAAGCTTGGTGTAAGCTAGAAACCATTTTTTTATTGAATGATGGCTGCCATATCTCTAAATCTGAGAATCTCAGAAATTTCAATACTATGAAGCAATATCTAGATATGGGGTAGGCAACCCCCATAGTTTTAGCAGTACTGTGCCAAAACAAAATCTTGAAATCCCTTGCCGTGCCAATCCAATTTTTTTTTTTTTAAATCGAGGTTTAAATTCCACAGGAGTGAAGAAGGAGGAGGGAGGAGCATGTTTCTGTACCATGCTCCCTCGCGGTTCCCACAATCCCCAGCACAGGAACCGCGAGGGAGCATGGTACAGAGACATGCTCCTCCCTCCTCCTTCACTCCTCAGCATCAGTGACAGGAGGAGGGCCGCCGGACCGGCGAGGCTGCCACCCGGCCCGGCGGCTCCAGCGTGGAATGCCACCGGCCCCCTCAGAGTGTGTGCCACCGGTGGCACACACATACTCAGCGCAGCCCCCAGATGCCACGGCCCACCGGGAAATTTCACGGTATCCTGGTGGGCCAGTCCGGCCCAGTTCCTATTCACTAGTGCGGGGAGGAAATGATCGGAGATCCTGATAGGCCAGGGCCTGTTTGGCGTTGGCAGCCTTGAGTGCCATAAGTTGCTGACCCCTGATCTAGATACTTGCCATTAACCAACTGCTGTCACTTGCAATGGCTGATAAAATTTACCTTTTTTCAAGATGCACAAAAGAGAAATATTGCAACTCATTACAAATATACCTGATCGCCTATTAGATCCTGCAGTCTTGCAAGATCTTATCTTGTTAGAATATTTTTGTGATTTCCCCACATGTAGAATAGTATGATGATTTAAACAGAACATCGCACAGGTTAAAGGACCACTATAGTGCCAGGAAAACATACTCGTTTTCCTGGCACTATAGTGCCCTGAGGGTGTCCCCACCCTCAGGGACCCCCTCCCGCCCGGCTCTGGAAAGGGGAAAGGGGTTAAAACTTACCTTTTTCCAGCGCTGGGCGGAGAGCTCTCTGCCTCCTCTCCTCCTCCTCCTTACGGCCGCTGAATGCGCAGCGGCAAGAGCTGCGCGCATTCAGCCGGTCTCATAGGAAAGCATTTACAATGCTTTCCTATGGACGCTGGTGTGCTCTCACTGTGAAAATCACAGTGAGAAGCACGCAAGCGCCTCTAGTGGCTGTCAATGAGACAGCCAATAGAGGGAATAGGGGGAAGGCTTAACCCATTGATAAACATAGCAGTTTCTCTGAAACTGCTATGTTTATTAAAAAATGGGTTAACCCTAGCTGGACCAGGCACCCAGACCACTTCATTAAGCTGAAGTGGTCTGGGTGCCTAGAGTGGTCCTTTAATCTGATAAAGAAAAGAAATAACTTAATTTATTTTCTTACTTAAAGAGTCGCTGGGATTAGACTGTATGTTTTTATCATTCTGTAACATGGCATTTTGAGATCCAGTTACATTTCAGCAGATTTTTTAAGATGACAGCAGTTTCCCTGTAGCAACTAATTATTTTGACTCAACAGTTAGACTTTGAAGCAGAGAGAGAACATCCGTGGGTATTATTCAGAGGCCTTTTTTATTACAACTTTGTGTTTATGGGGATTGCAACATCAATAAAAATGTGTTTCAAATTAGGTTGCAAAAACCATGTAGCCAATGCTTTGAACTGTAACCAATAATGCATTTCTGTAGCATACTTGGGACGCGTTTACAGCTTGTCTATCGAGCGGTGAATGTTTACAGTCAGGCCTTGGGGAGTTCGAAAGTCATTGTAGCCCAGCCAGCAGGACTGTATGACCGCATCACTAGTCTCTTGAGTCAAATAATGTATAATGGCCTTTTTAAATACCCCTAAATGTTAATGTTTAAAGGACAATGTCACCTCAAAACTATATTTTACATGATTCATTTCACCAGATTTCAAAAGGTAATAGTTTTTTCTTTTGTTTTGTTTTTTAATTCTGTATATATAAAAAAGAAAACCCCTCCCTACCTTTAGCATATGACAGGGTATTCCAGCCTTATACACTGTTCAGCCAGAACAATAAAACCACCTACCTAATATCCTGTAGGTCCTGCCAAAACCGCTCTGATGCGTAGAGGCATGGACTTCACAAGACGTGTCCTGTGGTATCTTGCACCAAGACATTTGCAGCAGTCCTGCAAGTTGTGAGGTGGGGCCTCCTTGGATCGGATTTGTTATTCCAGCATATCCTACAGGTGCTCAATCGAATTGAGATCTGGGGAATCTGGATGCCAAGGCAACACCTTGAACTCTGTCATGTTCCTCAAATCCAGTTTGAAGAGCTTTCTAATTTTGTAACAAACTAGGAATAAAATCCCTCTTGAACACAAAATGGCAGTCAGATCTCTCCTTAAATCAAGAAGCTGGTACCCCAATTATTAAGATATCCCTGAATATTATGTTTTTGCCAGTATTCATCCAGTTACTGTTTAAACATCTGTACAGACTCTGATAAAACCACCTCTTGAGGCCGAGAAATTACACTTTCTTATTGTTTTTATAGGGAGGGGGGAACTCTTTCCTTGGCCTTAGACTACATTTTCTTTCTTAACTTGAGACTTATGTATAGTTCTAATTAAAGAAAGAGAACATTTTAAACATGGCTATTCTCTGAATTGTCAAAATTTCCAGAGAACTCCAAATACTAAGGTACACACTTTAGAAGAATCTCTCATTTGGAATGGATATCTTTCATGCTCAGCTAGTTTACATAAATTGTACTATTACCTTTGGAAATCCCCGTTTCTTTCTTGGTTAATTATCCTGTAGATTTTCTGGCTGTTCTGGAGAGACATTATATTGCCAGATTCCTGCGTTCGTGAGAAACCCATAAATTGTTTCGTTGGATATATTTGTCTTGAATTTTCACATTTTTTTTTTTTTAATTCTATTGCATCCTGCTTATATTCACAGCTGAAGGAAACACTTCTTCGAAACCATATTGCTCAGAATATTGCCAGCTTGACAAAAAGACACTTGGCTTGAGTGATTGTAAATATTTGTAAATATTTGCTGAACTGTAGGCATGCTGCGATTTACAATTTACTAAATGTATTATGTTAATATGTTAAATACTTTGACATTGACTTAGTCATGTTGGGTAGTTTGCCTGTCACATGCCGTAATCCCCAAAATAAAACTTTTATGTTTGATGACCATCATTCCATGTGGCTGGGATACAAGTTCACTGCAGCATCATTATCTCACTGCTACTTATAGCAGAGGAATAGTACAGAGAAACGGCGACATAATAGCAGGAAAAGAAGTACTTTGTACGTGGAATATAATCAAATACATGTGTAGTAGGGGGATTCTGGCACTTCTAGAAATCTTTCCATTTACTCCAAGATACTCTGCTTTAAATGGTCTAGATCAGGTGTAGTCAACCTTCGGCACCCAGATGTTGTGGACTACATCCCCCATAATGCTCTTACACCCATAGTGCTAGCAAAGCATCATGGGAGGTGTAGTCCAAAACATCTGGAGTCCCGAAGTTTGCCTGTGCCTGGTCTAGATTGTTTCCCAGGAGCAACTTTCCTAATTGTGCGGAACAGGTTCCTACATAACATTGCCAGCATTGTGTACGAGTAGTTCTGCAACACTCTACGCGTGTTCAGGTGACTAATTGTCAGGCTGAAGTTGTACCTATCTTTTGTACAATTCTCGGTATTGCTATTGTCCTGTAGTAGTCCCGGGCAAGTTTCTGGTTTAAAAGGATTAAAACAAAAGGGTTTTTCGAATATTCGGGGTTTCAAAGCCTAGAATCATAAGTTAACTTTTGTTACACAGTCCAAAATTATATGGGGCAGTTCAATGAACAGAGAACAACCAACTATCCAATAAATGTGAAGTATAGTATTTCCAAGTATTCAAAAAAAATATCTTTAACAGTATGGAAGAGAAACAAGAATTTAGAGGTTTAATTAGTACATGTTGATACAAAATGTGACGTCCTTGCAGACCAATGTAAGCAGCATCAGAAACAGGGTTTATCACGAGTATGTGATACTTTTCTTAATTGTAGTGTGTGCAGTACAATCATATTCATATTTTCTTGCATGATGTGTCTGACCGTGAGAGTCAATTAAATTAGAATGCCATTGAAGAGCCGCACCAATTAGTTAAGTGAATAAAAGCAAAGGTAACGTAATTTTTTTTTTAAATTATGGCAACACAGTTTGGTGCAGTGTGATTGGCAGCCGAATGGATGAAATGGATATTCATTGAGTTGTGTGCGTACTTCATAAAGCAGATCCGTATGATTATATGGCCAGTTGCTGTGCAACAAACCTACAAAAATGTGATATTATTTATCTTAAATTCCATATTTTTCATTAGAATCGTTAGATTAGAGTATTTTTATGTGCGTTTCTAAATGGGGAACAAGTTTGTAACTGTAAAACTATTTTATGCTGATAGAAACATTGTAGAAATGATTTTAACAAGGAGCGAATCAGACCCTTTATGTATACATTAAGCGTTTTCTTTTCCATCTTGCCTTAAATTTATTTATTTTACTTAGATTTTGAAAATCAGTTGATAAAGTCAACAGCAAAGCTCACTTTTTGGTGAATACAAACCTCTGTTTTAGAGACCCCAGAAATCTTGCATTAATCTTTATTCCCCTATCTGTCCTTATTCCTCCATGGTAGTGATTGAAAGTTCTGCATGAAATGCTATTGCAAATCTTGACAGAATCTGTATTGTGCTGGTTAGACATGGATTCATCCTTATTGTTTGTCTGTTTTCTATTTATTCCAGATAAATGAACTCAGCCACGTTCAGATACCCATCATGCTGATGCCCGATGACTTCAAGGCTTACTCTAAAATTAAGGTGGACAATCACCTTTTTAACAAGTAAGTCCTCTGCTCATATTTGCTATTTTTAAAGGTCATTCCAGGCCCCATGTTTTCAATGATGGAAATGTGATCAATAGGTTTGCAATGCATACTAGTAAATACTTATATCTATGAGAATGTTTTCTGCTACTGTTACTAGAGGTGTAAGTACTGTGTACATATAGCATATCTAAACAGGAATAAATCATTGCATTTAGTACTGCACATACCTCCCACATGTCCCTATTTTGGAGGGACAGTCCCTATCTTGGACCAGAATCCATTTGTCCCTCTTTTCTAACATATCTTTCCATATTATTTGTGTGCCAGAATGTATAACAGAGCCCCACAACAATAATACTCCCAGCAGTGGTGGAACTACCGGGGTCGCAGGGGTCAGGCTGCGACCGGGTCCGTCACTCCAGGAGGCCCAGCCACCCTGTGGACCTCTGTGACCGGGTGCCCGCCGGCCATGTGTTGCGGCTCCGGCCCGCATGGTATAACTGCCAAGGCCGCACATTAAGGGGCCCGTCAGGTGGCCCATGTCGTTAGGACCACCTGAGGAAAATGAATTTCCAGGGGGCCCGGTCAGCGCTGCGGCGATTTAACAGCTCGACTGGGCCCCCTTTGATGACAGCAGGGAGGAAGTGACTGCCCCGGTCACTTCCTCCCTTCAATCGCAGATCCTGTGTGGGAGTAAGAGAGGGGGTGACTCCCATCAGCCTGAGCCACAGGACTCCAGGGAAAGTCACCCTCCTGCACCTTAAAGGTAGGAAACAGGAGGGTGACATTTTGCATGTGTCTCTATATGTGTGTGTGTATGTGTCTCTGTGTGTGTCTCTGTTTGTCTGCATATGTGGGGGGGGCAGAGACGTATGAAGGCGCGGGGATGTTGGGGGGGAGGGGCGGGAACAGGGCAATTTTCGCCCCAAGGTTTTAGTTACGCCTCTGACTCCCTGTAATATATTTTTAAACCACAATGTGTGTTTAGAAATCAGTCTGTGTAAATGAGATACAGTGTTCTTATTGTCAATTAAATTTTATTTTAATAAATGGTCAATAGAAAACATAATTTAGAAAATGCACCTTTTGCTAGATGTATATTCTGGTAGTAATCATAGGTAAATTAAAAAGCTAATTCCGAGTACATTTACTCTGAGTTTATTTGAATTTGAGAGGAAATGTAATTTTGGGATGTTAACGTTAATCTTGGTGATTGGCTGAAAATATTTTACGTCTAGTGGTACTTTATTACAAAAAGGCTGAAAATGATAACTATAATATGTTGTACTTTATGCTATGGTTTAAGTCGTTATACTGACCAGTTGAATAGTTAACATCACAAAGAGGATATTGCAGAGTTAAAATAGAAAAATGTGGATATACACATAAATGCTAAAATGTAAAATTGATCAGGTCTCTTAATGCATGTTTAAATGTGTTAGAAACATGCCGTTTACATTTCAAAATGTATTTCTAGAGTACTGGGGGCATGTACACGAAGCTGAGAATTGATAAGATAATGCAGAATTTTGGGAGAGAATTGTTGAATTGGGACAATTCTCCAACTCCGCAAATTTTCCAGTTTTTTGTTGTTGTTGTTGTTTCAGACTAAATTCTAGTTCTCAGCCGTTGCCAATCTAGTAAATTAGTCCCAATCACGTTAACTGTTTATTGTACTAAGCGCTTGTGGTGCGCAGCATCCTACTTTCTTGTGGAATGAAGCAGTGGGAACATTTCGAAATCAGTTTTTCTGTGCTTCCTATCTCAAGGAATCCATTTACGGAGTTAAAGCCTTTTCAACATTGATGGGGTAATTTTTGTTATTTAAAAAAAAATAAAAAAAATTTTTTTAATTGTTTTTTATTTGTGTGCAAATGGATTTTGAAACAAAATTGAATTAAGAAAATGAACACATGCATTTTCTGGATAAGAACCAGCATGCAAAGGAACTGTGCATGTCCTACAAGTCACTACAAAACCAAACTGTTCTAGTTTCAGAAGATTCTGGGAGCTTGAGGGAAATGGAATTTAGCATTTCAAAAGATTTCACCCAAGTGTAAAATATCTTTAATAAATTATTAACAGCTCGCATCTCTGCGTTGGAAACTGGCTAGGGCTGTCGACGTTTAAAAAAAAAAAAGAGGATTTTTAGATATTTAAGCAAAGGACATAACAGTTTGTCCATCTGAAAGAGAAGGATGAAGGATTAACTAACCTGTTTTCTCACCCTACTGGGTTTGGCTCCCCCTGCACGTAGATTGTTTTCATGATTTAGCCAGAGGCACAGAAGATTTCTTTACCCAGTACCCTTAGCCAAGCAATGTCAACCACGATAAGTAAATTAGACATTGTGTATTTCAGCTCTTTGAATGAAACATCAGCTTGTGCTGAGTCACATGGGAAACATTTATTATTCTTACTGGTTCTTAAAGTTAACCATTTCCCACAGATCAATGATTTTTAACCTTTTTAGACATTGACCTAAACTACATGCATTACATAAACTTGGAGAGTTCCGGTTCAGTTATAAAATGAGCGTATTAACCCACTCTTTAAATGCACTAACATTTATAATAAAATAATCTTCCCAGTGTTAAAGGGACACTATAGGCACCCAGACCACTTTATCTCAATGAAGTGGTTTGGGTGTAGTGTACCTGTCCCCTTAACCTTGCAGTGTAAAACATTGCAGTTCATTGCAGTGTTAAGACTACCTCTAGTGGCTGTCTACTAAACAGCCAGTAGAGGTGCTTCCTGCAGTTTCACAGAGTTTGTCCTGCAAAGTGTGAGAACATTCACTGTCTTGAAATCGCCCATAGGAAAGCATTGAGTCATTGCTTTGTTACCTGCTTTACAGCCTTCCTCATAAGACTTCCTGTGTATTCTAAGGTATTGAGACTTTCTGGACCCCATATTCTGTTGGCATTGTTATCAAAGATTTTACAGTTTTGAAGACTGTCCAGAATATATTTTTATATATATATATATATATAATATATATATAAAAAAAGCAAAAATAGTTCCTGCACTCACGCTGAAATGTCCCTTTGTGACCGGGTGCCAACCATGCATAGCCCAGAGAATACAAAAATACAAAAAGGTGGTTGCACTCACGGTCTTTGAAATTCAAAAACCGTGAGTGCAACCACCTTTTTGTATTTTTATATATATATATATATGTATGTATGTATGTGTGTTCTCAGTATAGGTTTGAAAAAAAAAAAAAAATAGCCAACAAATTCTTAAATGAACACTCGACCAACATAACTGCTGACATTTGATTAGGGGTTAGGTTGCTTAGAGTACACTGGCATCATCCCCAGTTTATTAAATTGGCTGCAAATGGCTTGATATAAACCGGAACTCTTCCCCGTGTCAAGGGACCTCCCTCATCCCAACCACATTGATAATTAAGAATTCACACTTCCAAATGATCAATTTCAATTTTGTCCAACCTGGACAGCATTGATTGGTTGAGACTGTTGGCTAAACCCCTCCGGCATTCTCAGCCAGTCAGTGTTTTACATTGATAACGTGGAAGGGTTGTTATCTTTGAAGCTGATATGCATATTTTGAAATTGTTCCTACTTAGGAGGGACAGTCCCAAATCCCTCTGTCCCTCCCTTTTTTTTTAGCTCTATTTTTGGGTGTTTAACAGAGCTCCACAGTAATAATACTCATAGTAATGTGTCTTTAAACTACAATAAATGTGTTTAGAAGTCAGTCAGTGTAATAAGAAATATTGTTCTTGTTCTAAATTACATTTTAGCTTCATAAATTATTAGTAAGCCACCTAAATCTTTCAGAACAGCCCCACCCGTGGCCACAGTCCCTCTCACACCACTACAAAGTGCCCCTGTTTGTCTATTTGAAATGCTGGGAGGTATGGATATGGGGGTGGCCTCTTTGTATTAAGAAGAGGCACAGTTTATACAGCAGTGAGCTGTAGTACTAATATGTTCTAGAGTGCCCTTTTAATCTAGCATTTTTATTTCCCCAACTCTGTTTCGGACAATTTTTGCCATTCACCAAAGGTACTTTTTTAGTAAATAACGTACTGTGGTAACATGGCATTATTTATAAATGTATTGGCTTAAGTAAGCATGTTTTATTTGCAGTTTCGCTTCCTGCTGTGGTTTATATGCTCAGGAAGATCTTGTAAAAAGGAAATCTCCCCGTGTGATAAATATTAGAGATGTTGCTTCAAACAGTTTAAATTCTTTCACGGTATATAAA
This sequence comes from Pelobates cultripes, assembly GCA_933207985.1. NCBI lineage: Eukaryota > Metazoa > Chordata > Amphibia > Anura > Pelobatidae > Pelobates > Pelobates cultripes. Next base: position 34,281,179 of record OW240915.1, read on the forward strand.
CAAATGTATAGATTTGTGAACATTGCAAGATGGTCTTTTAATGGTTATTTTACTTTGTAGCAGTACAGGTTCCCACGGCAGCAAGCTAAACTACATATTCATACAGTTTCCGACATGCAGACTTTGTTATAAAATACCATGACGTGCCAAAAGGTGTCTGCAGAATTGTCTACCATGACGCTGTCAGAATTATGACAAACTGCAGACTGATACATATTTTTGAAAGAATTTTGCCTATTAATACTGACATCTACTAATAAGTACAGGGAACATATAAGTAGGTTTTGACAACCCGAACATCATAGGTGGGAGCAGAGGTCATCATCCACTATAATACTGATGGCTGTCCCTGTGTAATGAAATATACTAAATTTCTATATTTGCCCTGGGGTTAAATTCTGTATTACAGGGGATAAACGAGGGACTACTTCAGGAAATCCAGGGCAGTTATTAGTTATTGTAATGTATTGTAAACCCAACTCTGTACCCTACAAGGTTGCAAACATTGCTGTTGTAAATTTAGGGGGGGGGGGGTTTGTTTTTGTGTTGTGTACTTTTTTTTTGTGTGTGTGTGTGTATCATGAAAGATGAAAAGGCGATGTCATATGAAAAAATCTAATTAAATACAAAGGACATATGAAAAACTCTTGATAAATAAATAAAATGTGGAAGCTGATAATTATCGGGTAACTAAGTGGTAATATGATCCAAAAGAAAAAAACGAGAAAAGAATCATTAAGTTAAAGGAAAGGGGTCCTGATAAAACATATGGAGAAAAGGGGGGGAGAATACGAAAGAGGACCTTGACAGAAGATTGACAGGTAACATGACATATCATTGGTACTCGGGCTACTATCTACTTTTTCTCTATTCTAGGTATTATAGCCATACCGAAATAAAGAAAGAGGCAAACCGAATAGGATCGTCACGTGGTCGACAATACAATTCAACCAAAATGTTGTTAGATTGAAGAAAAAAACCACACCAAAAAGATAATCCTAGAACTGTTCCCTAACCCGCCCCCACCCTCCAATCACTGGTTTCCCCCCACAGAGAACAGTCCCACAAGGTATTTCTGACCCGGAAAAGGATTAGAATGCCACCCTTATAAAATAGATATTGGTGATTGTTAAACTACATGCGACATAGTTACCACTTAGTGAAGTGGTGAGTCTGGCCCTTTATATGTCATCAGGTCATTTATATAGTTTAAAAGATTTGAAAGTTTTTTTCAGTACTTTTCCTTTTGCCAGTCTAACCTGAATGTAAAACGCAGCTAGCATTTCAAAAGCAAACGCCAGACTAAGGAATTTGCGGAGAAAGGGATTAGTATGCAAAAAGGCCATCTCTGGAGATAAGTCATGTCTCACTTTTTCTAAGTCGCATATCTTACTCCCAAATTGTTAAATTGTCTGTTACAATCAGAAGCAGACCACCACCCCCACACATTTGGGATGCATAGTAAGCAAGATGCCTATTTTTAAAAGCATTTATTGGTGAGTTGCCACTAAGAGAGGTTTGCAAAGTTTTCATCGAGATTTGCAAATTGATCTGCTTTGAAAAGAACAATCCTAATCACCCACATAGATACAGATTTTAAATATCAGTTTGTTGGTGTGCAGAGCATAATTGGATGGCAACTGCAATTTCATTGTGCAATCCAAGGGTGTGGTGAAGTCAACGTTGAGAATAGAGTTTAAAATTTGGAATTCTTTCCTCCAGTCCACTTGGACCTGCTCACAACACAGGCCTTTATTTTAATTTGGTGGTGGGTGAGTGAGGGGGTGGGGGAAGTGGTTGTAGAAGCATACATGATTTTTATTTTATTTATTTTTTTATTATTTTTGGGGGGATCCTGAAAAGCATTTCAGTGGAACACATTAAACATACCTCAAGAGGTTAGGTAGGAGCCAATGGACATACCTCAAGAGGTTAGGTAGGAGCCAATGGACATACCTCAAGAGGTTAGGTAGGAGCCAATGGACATACCTCAAAAGGTTAGGTAGGAGCCAATGGACATACCTCAAGAGGTTAGGTAGGAGCCAATGGACATACCTCAAAAGGTTAGGTAGGAGCCAATGGACATACCTCAAGAGGTTAGGTAGGAGCCAATGGACATACCTCAAGAGGTTAGGTAGGAGCCAATAAACAGAACTCCATGGTTCTCGATGTAAGGGTCACTAATCTGTTACATATGACCCCAGGTTTATAGATCATGGAACTGACTGATTTAATATGTGCAAGTATCACATATTAATACATTAATACATTATCTACATTATCTACATTTATCTAAATCTTCATTACTCAGTTTTTTTCCATGGGTATTTTGGTCCATTTAACAAGCATTCTAATAATGACTTGGCAAATATAGACTTTTGTTAATTCTATTTGTTTTTGTACACAATAGTGGGTATTATAAAAAGGACCACGCGTTGATGCATTTACTTGTTTCATAGACACACTGCATTGTGTTGTTTGTATCAATATACAATAGGCAGGCTGCCTGGTGCATCTTAAAAATCTGTGTTGAAGCTGAACGGACCTTACAAAATGCATGAATTGTTGGGACAGTATTCTCAATGAGCTGGGTGTAATCTCAAAGTTACACTACTGTTCATTCTCCTGTTTGATTAATTGTTAGTTTTATATGTGTTTGTTCTCTACACATATCTGAACGGGATGGTCAATACAAGCTAATACTCTGAACAAACACCATAATTGATGGTTGACTTGATAGTTGATCATTGTCTTCATTTTCTGGGAACATGAAAGTTCTGTCTCCGTGTTGACTAAAGATTAAATACTGAGAACTTAAGTACATTTTTATAATCTTTATGTATGAAGTTTTTTATTATTTTGGATTTAGGAATATTCACTGTAACTTTGTTATAGAAAAAGAAAAATGAAAACAAGGCACACAAAAACTCACTCACCGTCAGGCAATGCCGCACACCATAATCCTGTGCAAGAATCGTTCGTTTAGTGCAGGCTTCCCCAAACTCCGGCCCTCCAGATGTTGCTGAACTACAACCCCCATGATTCTATGAATGAAATAGATAGGCTGAGAATCATGGGAGTTGTAGTTCAGCAACATCTGGAGGGCCGGAGTTTGGGGAAGCCTCGTTTAGTGATTCCTATCCAAAACCCCTACTTTGGCAAATAATTCTGATTATTCTCCTAGGAGCATCAGGTCTTCTAGGTGGAAGTATATACAGCCCTGTCAATTGGAGCAAATGAAGTATAAGACTTAGTCCCAGCTCAGGGGCATTAGCTGTTTTTTTATAATTTAAATTAGAATGCACTGGTAAAAGTCCAACCCTACATGCTTCGAACACTTAATAATTCGGTCATGGCAATCACAAAATATGCATAAGTATATCTCAAGAAATTTCAAAGTTAGCAAAGATAGCTGCAACTCAGTATATAGGCACTGTTAACAGGCTATAAAAAGCATACTGCGCTGCGGAATATGTTGGCGCTTTATGTATGCCAGTAATAATAATAATACTCGCACATCTCTTATAGGTAAATATTCCAAGAACTCTCTGCAAGGTAATGATAAATTATCTTCATGACCTGTATCATTTTATCAGTGTTTTCATTAATCTCTGTTTTTGTTTTTGTTACAGAGAAAACATGCCAAGTCACTTTAAATTTAAAGAATATTGTCCCATGGTCTTCCGAAATCTGAGAGAGAGGTTTGGAATAGATGATCATGATTTCCAGGTAAGGCTTGGTGTTGCTGGTGAAATATATAAATGACCTCGGCTTGAATTCAATATCACGTATATGATGCACTATGAGATCTGTTTTTGATATGACATTGTCTCATGGAGCGATCGATACAGATTAGCTGTTTTGGACTTTTTCATTTCATTGTGTCACATGTTGTATTTTCACTTTCATGCTAAAACCTGCACTGATTCACTGACATACCTTTGTAGAACCACCTATGCCAAAGTGAAAGGCTGAACTAGATGGACTTAAGTCTCTTTTCAGCATATGTTACTACACTTGTGCACATATTTTGGGTTGTACTTTCATTGTCATAGTGCCATATGTGCCTATACACTGTGTTGTATCCTTCGTAGAGCTACCTGTTCTCATAAGTTATGGTGTTGAATCTACCTGTTCTCAAACACTATGTAAGGGTTAGGCAACCTTCGCTAATCCAGGTGTTGTGAACTACATCTCCCATAATACCATCATGGTCATCATGCTGGCAAAGCATCAAGGGAGATGTAGTGCACAGCATCTGTCGTGCCAAAGGTTGTCTTCCCCTGCACTATGCTGTACCATCACTTTTATAGTGACACCTCTGCCAATACACTATGTTGTATGTTAACTTCCATTGTGCCACGTATGCATGTATATCTTGTTTCACCTTCCGTTTCAGGACATAACTGAAAATAGAGAAATCTCAATTTATCCCTCCTGGTAAAATATGTTATCAATAAATAATATTGCCTCTTGTATCGATACAATGAATGCCACTGCATTAGAACCTCCAGTGCACCTGCTGTGAAACTGGTCAGTCCTGATTTTATCCTTGTGCAAACATATTATTATTATATCATCCGCTGCGAAATTCTAAATGGGTCACATATTCGGTTATATATTCCTGCATCTTCTTACAATTTTTCTTTCCTATGGACCAAGCTGAACAAGTGAACCTTACTGTGCTTTCACTTACTGCCTTCGAGTGTCGTTATACCGTCTTATTTCTTAATTAGTCTGGTGGTGGAGCTGAAAGCAGCTGCTGCTTTTCTTTCTATTTTGTAACTGCAGCAAGGCTGATTTTAATGGCGTCTTCATCACCTTTCGCATTAAAACCGCTTTTCTACGCGGCTGGGTTTTAGCAGAAAATCAGGCACGTGCAACACCAACTGCAATCCGCACCATTTCTAGCGATCTGTAATAAATTTACATGTTGTCTGCGTCTTTTTTTTTTTTTTTTTTATCTGGATGTGTCCTTTTTCTATGTTCTTGGTTTTACAGATATATAATGTGTTACTATATTTGCTAGCCGAATTACGAACATGCGTTGCATGGAGCTTCAACTGTAGAGTGTGAATGAATGTAGGGCACAAACGGATTTCCCGTGTGTGCTTTCTTAGTCTAAATCGCTGATACTTAGAGGGAATACACTGATAGGTTGATGGACCTTGTTGCTATAGCAGCATAACAAGCGTAATCAAAGGTTCAGTGTAGATTTTGTGTGTTTCAAACTATTGGGGAAAGAATAAAATGGCACAGCTGTGCTAAGCATACTGAAACCTCCCAGTTAATGTTTTGTCTGTGGATCAGCACCTTTTAACATTTGCCTGCAGGCTAAGATTGCATTTAAAGCAGGCTTAGGCATATTGTATCACTCAAACTGTTATATGAGATTGTTTCATCTGTCGAATGGTTTGGAATGGCATAATCATCAGATCTAACTTTAGACCTAGTTGTGAGGGCTTGCTGCAAGTTTGTAGGATTTTTTAAAAATATCTTTATTGCCAGATGTGAATGTTACCATCTAGTCTCCAGGTTTACAATGTCTCCAAACCTTTCTCATTTGCTCTATCGTGTGTGTGTGTGTGTTTTGTAAATAGAATGCAGTGTAGAATTCCCAGTACAGAACAGATAAAATACACATCTACACCTTAAACAAGTAAAGACAATTAATACAAATATTAAGCTAATTAAATACCTCTAGGTCATTGTAGGCAAACTGAGAGCCAAATGTACATATCACATGTCTGATTCTCATGGGTACATAGTACTTTATATTAAGGATACTTACTGTAATAATGAAAATAATTAGTCTGTTTCGTTGTAGTCCACAGTATGATCTTGTTGTGATGAGGGAGCATATTTTATTTTCACATAGCCATAGATTCCAATATCAACAACTGAATGACCCATGGGATAGGACTATAGTTATTAAAAAGAAAACCATTTCTAAGCTTACAAACATTTGCCAGCACGTCTGCTTATTTTTAAACCCTGGGGCAAGCCTTACTCAGAGTTTTAGAATTTGTCCGGTACCTCGGGGTCTTCTTTCAAAGGCAAAGCAATCTTCAAGCTTCTAAGATGGCAGCGTCCATAAATATTATCATCAGCTTATAGCCAGGCATGCGCATCACGTTACACACATGCCCAGTTTACTCTGAGGCTCTGTGATGCAGCGCATCAGGATGTGACACAGTGCTGGAGATGGCGAATGATAAAGATGATTAAAACTCCACTCTTTGTCAACTTTTGTCCACCTGCTGATTATATATAAGGAAAAGTAGTCCCCATGCTTTCCTTATGTAAAACATAGCAAGAAAACATAAATTAAAAAAAAAATTAAAACCGAGGCAGACAAGGACCAATTTGGGGCATGCCTATTAAAAAAAATAAAAAAAAAAATGATAGTGCCACTTTAAATCTGTTCTGTTTTTAAAAGCATTTCATTGTATTCTAAGGTTGCTTCATCTTGTGTGTGTGTGCTATGTGAAAGTCTAAATTTCCTGGCTTGCATCTTTGATTGTTTGTTAGAAGAAGAAATCCATATTTTCGGTTGATTTTCTAAGAAAGTCTCACGAATGAATAGTTGAACGTAATTATTATTTCATTATAACCGAGAATAATAAATCCTGTTTAGCTCAGGAAAAAAAATGGTAGAAAGTAAAGCATATGATTATAGTCTATTTATTTCATAGAGTTGAATTAGCATACATTATATTTCCCCACAATTAATGTCAATGATCACAGGAAAATAGCCTGTTATTCTGCACAGGGTAATTAAAGTCTAATTTGTTACAAGACTGACTCATATTTCAAGCCGTGAACTATTGGAAAAAGATCAAGGTGAATGTTAGATGTTTATGGAATTGAATTAGATAAGCTTTATTATAGCAGCAGTATAATAAGGCTAATTTTGATCCAATAAGATGGAATTCTCTAGTTGTTGCGTTCACAACCGATCTACTAAAAAATCTGTGGATGGCAAGGTCCACTTCAATAAATATATACAGTTGTAAGCAGAATTATTCAACCCCCACTGAAAATCAGGTTTATTTCCAAAATGTATAGACTTTCAGCTGTTTGTAATGAACAAATGAAACAACATCAATTGAAATAGCTCAACACAATGAATACTTCAAGAGCTTCCCCAAATTCAACTGAAAATGTAACTTATAATGGCTTCTCCAATCTCCAAATTATTCAAGCCCTTCATGGCAAGCATCATTAGTACCTTGTAGAGCAACCTTTTGCTGCTATGACCTGCTGTAAACAAGATGCATAGCCAGATACAAGGTTCTGGCAGTGTTCCTGAGAAATCGTAGCCCATTGCCCAGGAGCAATAGCAGTGTTCCTGAGGAATTTTGGCCCACGAGCAGGCGTTAATGTGCATGCACAGCGAGTGCCGCATGCGCCTTAGGCCTCCCAATAGGAAACCATTGAATTATGGGTAAGTAGTTGACGCTGGAAGTCCTCGTGCAGAACTTGAGGACGTCAAGCGTTGGTTACCGGATCAAAGTCTGTTAGCATCCAGGAAGAGCCTCCAGTGGCTGGAAGCAGACTTAGTGCTGCAATGTAAACATTGCAGTTTCTCTGGAACTGTTGTACATTGTAGCACAAGTGCAACAGGGACACTGCACCCAGACCACTTCAGTGACCATGAACTGAAGTGGTCTGGATGCCTACAGTGTCCCTTTAAGTTATCTAATGTACCATAGACACTCAAATAGAAAAGAGCATGTAACATGTATTTATCATCTGTTCATATCACTCAATATTAACCATGCCTCAGTATGAAATTCATGTCTTTAAAAGGACACTATAGGCACTTGGACCACTTCATTCCCTTAACCCTGCAAGTGAAAAAAATTTTTATTACACGGTTAAGACTGCCTCTAGTGGCTGTCTCCCACACAGTCACTGGAGGCACTTTCTGCAGTTTCAAAGACTTTAACTATGTAGAATGTTGCTGAACATCCTCACTCTTTGTATGAGAAGGACCGGTGTCTTGCAGAACCCCATAGGAAAGCATAGTGTCAATGCATTCCTATGGGTAAAACCTATAGTGCGCGTGGCACACTGGTTTGGACGGGATACATGAAAGCTGAGTGACACTGTAGTGTTAGGAATACAACTTTTTATTCAGAACACCACAATAGTGTTCCTTTAACCCCTTAAGGACACATGACATGTGTGACATGTCATGATTCCCTTTTATTCCAGAAGTTGGTTACTTAAGGGGTTAATGGGATACTACAGTGCTAGGAATAAAGCTGTACAAGCAGTAGTTAGGCAGATAACAGTAGAGTGTGACCCAAAATTGCTGTTCAGCCAGATAAACAATTAAACATTTCTATAAAAAAACAAAACAAAAGTAAATCAATATACATCATTTGAAAACAAACCATTAACGTACATTTGATGTAAAGAATTGAGATTCATATTCTATCTAAAGCATAGATCTAAACCACGGAGAGAATTCCTCAATGCATTCTACCAAAAAGTGAGTGTGCATTTCCCCCAAAGTGAAAGATCCACATTTTTATATTCCTGAGTTTTTGAGTTTGTGTTACTGATTGGTGGATTTTGGTGGGTTCAACATTCCATGTTGCTCCATGCTGTTAAAACAACTGACTGCAGTGCACAGCATTTCCTAAATTTATCAGTAAAATCCATAAACTTTTTTGGTTTTGTTCTCGTTCCATTTGAAACTTTTTTTTTTTTTGTTTAACCCCTTAAGGACCAAACTTCTGGAATAAAAGGGAATCATGACATGTCACACATGTCACGTGTCCTTAAGGGGTTAAAGGGACACTATAGTCACCTGAACAACTTTAGTTTAATGAAGCAGTTTTGGTGGCCCCTGCAGCCTCACTGCACAATCCTCTGCCATCTGAGTTAAATCCCTTTGTTTATGAACCCTAGTTACACCTCCTTGCATGTGACTTGCACAGCCTTCCATAAACACTTCCTGTAAAGAGAGCCCTATTTAGGCTTTCCTTATTGCAAGTTCTGTTTAATTAGAGCCTCCTGTATGTGATTAAAGTTCAATTTAGAGATTGAGATACAATTATTTAAGGTAAATTACATCTGTTTGAAAGTTAAACCAGTTTTTTTTTTTTTTCATGCAGGCTCTGTCAATCATAGCCAGGGGAGGTGTGGCTAGGGCTGCATAAACAGAAACAAAGTGATTTAACTCCTAAATGACTGTGAATTGAGCAGTGAAATTGCGGGGGAATGATCTATACACTAAAACTGCTTTATTTAGCTAAAGTAATTTAGGTGACTATAGTGTTCCTTTAACCCTAAAAACACTTGGGGTCCTAGTCTGATAAACACTGGCCCAGTACATATTTATTTTTTGGAAAATATAAAATCCTGTCTTGAGCAATTACCTATGAAATCAGTTTACTTTATTTTTTTTAATGCCGTCCTAGTTTTGCTTACTGTATTAGTGCATGGTACTTGTGCTGACAAGAGACGCCTTGCTTCTGCCATCATTTCTGTAAAGTGGCATTTCCTCTTAGCATTGTGTATGCTCCAGCCAGACGCAGAATCTGTTAAGTATTGCACTGTTTCCTAAACTTTTTTGACTGGTACCCAAATTACAGACATAGAATTAGCTTGACAACCCATTCTTCAACTGTAAAATTAGCTTAATGACCCATACATCAATTAAAATGTACACTGAATTAAATTCTACAGAACACCTTCATTAGACTTTTCCTGGTGTCACAGTGGTTTGTGTTGCCCTGGGGAAGGCAGTGCAACCACATTATTGTGTGTAGTTGCCTAGCGGTTGATGAATATGATGTGTCTGTTTTAGCCAGTGGAGGACCATTAAAAGAGAATGCTGGAACTAAAATTGGCTAAAGAACCACTGTAGTAAACGTGATCTGGGTCCAAGTCCTGAGCATAACTTTGGACAGGTTTTATTGTTTATTTCTTAGCTGTTTGGCTTTTTATTTGTTTCACAACCTGCAGTTTTTATTTAATTTATGATGTTCTGTCAGTTGACACTTACCAATGTAGTATTTTATTATCATTGTTACTTTATGTTTTTGTTTGTTGCTGGGGAATAATTCTACATTTTTTTTGTTGTTTAACTCCTTATAAAATGCATGTAGTCCTGCCTGACGTGAATTTATTTTTTGTATCTGTTTATATGCTGCTCCCATAGTTACTATACAAACAATGAACACATTAGAATCATTGTGTTATGTCGTTTCCTGGGTATAAATCATTTCTACAAATATAATCCACATACCATGTTTTAGGCATTATTCAATATTGCCTTTTATACAGCTTTTATTTTTACTATATTGGTTTTAGACTATACATACAGCCTTTCTCGCACTGCTAATCTGTATTTTGTATAACTTGGTGCTACAGGTCAGTGTAACCTTGGTGGGAGCACTGCAACCAATACTTTATTTGAAGTTTAGGCCAATTTTAAGTGGTTCTTTGTTTTGATTATTTGCGTGTTCCCGCCTTTAGCAATATAGTGCATTTACTTGATGTTGCTGCAGGGCATTGCAAGTCTGTTTTCAAAGTTCTCATTGATCAGTAGAACAGCATTCTAGGTAGATCAATGTGTGTCCATTAATATTGTACTGGACGTATTGTACTCCCTAATGTAAGACACAGGGACCTGGCTGCAAAGTGCATGCATTTGGAATTTTAAAGGAACATTATAGTGTCAGGAACACAGTCCTGTATTCCTGACACTATAGTACCTGTGTGGCTGTTTAGGTCCCCATCCCACTTAGATCTTACCTTTCCTCTCACGCCGTGCCTATCTCTCCGCAGCTGGCCCTGCATGACTCTGCCTCCAATGTTGAGATCATCAGTTTTGATGATCTCAGCCAACCAAAGACTTTCCCATAGGACAGGCTATAGATAAATAGACTATATTAAGTTGTCATTTTTCTGATGACTTTAGTGGCCCTTTTACGTCCTGTATGCATATTGTGTATTATAGCCAAGCCATTTTTTATAAGTGTATATTTTGGTTTTCCTAATAAAACTGTACAAAACTCCCCATTCCCCCAAGCTCACAATAAATACATTTATTTTTAACATTGGAGTGCTCTCTCTTGTGTTTAGATTACTGGGGACCATTGTTAGACAAAAAAGTTTACATTTCATACTCTTTCTTGTCCAGTTAAGAACCCCGTGCAGCTTATGTCCAACTGATTTCTCAGTTCCTCAAGGAAGTGAAAGTCTCAGACTGGATCCATGGCCACCTATATACTTCCTTTTTATAGGGAACAATTCCATGCCACTTATGTATTTGCAATGCAACCACAAGTGAGACTTAATTCAGTGAAAAATTAAACGGGAGTCACAAAGCTACGAACGAAAGCTTGGGCCACACATGTAGTGCTTCTGACACGCTCTCTGTGTGGTTCTAGTGCCCTGTCTTGTGCTTAATGCCAGATATCAGGGACACAAGCATAAAAATGTGGGGCTGTCCTAGTAAAACTTGGACTATTGGCAGCTATGTACTGCATGTGTTGACTGGCTCACCAGCAAAGCGATCCTTTCCACCCAGACACATTCACTCAACTTACATTACCAGTTAGTTTATTGAACCATAATTGTGATTCATTTTATTTTGGAGGAAAAGAGCTAATTGACTCCTGTAGAAATCTGGATTGAGTTGGGTAAATAATGAGTAATGCATAATAATTTTTCCTGTAAGAGGGTGACCCCTCAGAGAAATTGAAAACCGAGATTTTACTCACTTGTCACAACTTACATCTGTTCCCTCGCTTCTCCAACGGAGATACACGGGTCGCGGCCTGCCTCTTGCATTCGAGCGTCCGCGACCCGTGAACTCCTATCGCGGGGCGTCTCTCAGGCAACGATAGACACCAGGGAGACGTGTGCGATCGTTCCAAGCTGCTGGGCAGCTCGGCTGAATTTAATAAAGCCCATACTCCCCTCCATGCTCATCCAGCAGATTGACAGCCCCATACACCAATAGAGTGTTATGGAGGCTTGTTAAGTACCGTAGGTGTGCCTTTTGTATATCACCATATTTAAACCTGGAATAGCTGAGCTTTCATTGCTCAGTTGTTCTGTGCTACCTTGCTGTATTACCTGCATTCCTGTTATCCTGTATACCTGACCTCGGACTGCCTATTCGTGTTTGAACCTCTGCTGCCTGGATTTTGACCTTTTTGGATTGTCTGACATTGTTTCTGCCTTGTCCCTATTGGATTATACGCATCTGACTTTCACTTTATTATTATGTACTATACAAGTACTGCATCACTGAGTTCCATACAAGTTGTGATTGACATCACTGCAAAAGAAACCTGGAAAAGCCGTGTATGTTCTAAACTGATGTTGTACACCGCTTTGCACACATTAATAGGGCGTACTTGTTTCTTTTGGAAGTGCTGTTTACTTGAGATCTTATCCAGTTCCCTAAATAGTGGAAAAAAAGAGGAAAATAATTTCTGTGGACGGTTTGGTCAGAGATGAAGTAAAGTGGCTATGAGAGAAAACTGGCAATGTCTGTGACACCAGGCACCGCATATGATGTAGATCACCCACCATCATCTCATAATAATGACTAGACGGACATTTTTGGCATCTCTTGATATCTTTGACTAATTCACTTTCTTTTACTTCCAGATCCACTTTCACAAACAGTCTCTGTGACAGTCTCACTATCTAAGTGTCAGTCAGTACTTTCTTAAAGACACACAGTTTGACATTCGGTCTGTGTCACTTCTTTTCCTTTTTCAATGTCATTCACCCCCTCTGTCATACTTCATCTTTTGTATCATACTTTACGTCTGTCACACTTTCCTGTCTATTAATGTCTGTCTGTCACTTTTGTTCAGGCATGCATGCACCAGCAACAATATATGTGACATTTCATTCCCTCACTGGATCCTTCCCACTAGTTTTGATTCTAGTTTTGATAGTTTCTGATCCTGCACCATCCCATAGTAAACATTATGTTGAAAAGGTCCTGATTTTGCCCTCTGGTTGGTTTCCTTTTCTCCACACCCCCAGACCAGTTCCATCATTGAAATATCAGCAGTTAGCCATCCTTTGGATGAAAGATCCAGAAAACCTCCGATGCATCTGATGTCCACCGATTTAGCCATGATGTTCAGCTGGTATTACACCAGTTAATATTTGGGTATTTTATTTGAGATTTTATGCTTCTCAGGCTCTAACTGAATGGGTGTCTGATATTGAGAGTGCTTGGCGTGTAAAGTGGTTTAATTATAGAGATGTAGAATTCTCGTAATTAGTAAATGGTTCCTCTACTCTTCTTACTACTCTCTCTAACTTTACCTGCAAATATGGGGTAGGGGGAGGGTATCCCTTAAAAATTAAGATGCTTTGCTTGGTTTAGGTGAATATTTAATGCAGATTTGTTTAACCCCCTCCCATATATGTCCACGTTGGCACCATAATGGGATATGCCTAGATCTTTGTCGTAAAGAGGTTAATAAAAACCGTGCATTGCTACCGTTTGCTTCCTACATGACACCAAGTTTGCTTTCTAACTAATAAATCTTACCGCTAATAAGCTCCTCTCATTTCTCGCAGCAAGTTGCAAAGATATCATCAATATCAAAGTAACCATAGCTTACACAGGTTCATTTATAGTAAAAGCTCCCTAGATACTTTCTTTGTGGTTTCCAGTGTGTCATCCAACGTATTTTACGATGTTCATTTATGGACCCGAGGGTGTTCAGCATAAGTTAGATTATTATGGCTTTGATAATATCAGTTACTGAAAATCATACAACAAGAAAATAAATAAATATAAACATTTTATTACAGCCTCATAAATTGAAAATTATGTAAATAGTAGATTCTTTTCATATTTTTCCACCTGTGATATAGGAGGGCATTATCATTTATGGTGCAAGCTGTAGACCATGTAACTATATTGTTTAGGTTGAAAAACCTAATGTCCACCAAGCTTAATTTATTCACCCCAAGTATTATTTATCTCACTGTAACTCGGAAATGCTGCTGCTGCTATTTATAGCCTTCTTGATAACCATCGGACATCTAACATCACATAAAGCTCCAGAAACTGTATATACTATTCTTATATACAAATCCATCTGCAGCCTCCCAATCTGTCTCTCCCCCACTAATTTCCGCGCTAACTCTTTCCATTCTATTCCGTGTTCACCTAACAAGCTCTTACCTCATTACTTCATTCCCTCATGAGCCTTTCAGTGTCTACGCATTCTTCATCTGAGCCCCTATCACTGTTCAGTCACATCAATCCACTCACTTTAGTTGAACCAAACTCGATAAAACCCATTTATACGTAGACCCTTTTCTTGGTCCTCCAAAGTTCTGTCCACTTCCTAACCTCCAACCAATATCTTTGTCACTGGTCTCACCTACCTATAAAGCCTTTTGACTTCCACCCTCTATTCAAACCGGTATATCATTCCAATGACATCTAATAGATCTCCCACATACAAATCCAATTCAGGGCCAATTATAGTGTCTAGTGTGTCCATTGTTGACTGTTTGATCTATGAATGTATAGTGCCTTGAGACAGGGGTGTTGTAAATAAGTCCGTAGTATTACCAAATGAAATTATATAAAGGGGGTTTCTCTATTCCTGGTCTAAAGGTGTTAAATTATTTATGTAATGGATTGGACTGAATTAACACTTTTTGTGCACATGTACCAGGCTGTCATGCCACCATTGCCAACCCCACCCCTCAGGCCGGCCCACCCACTGCCTGTCCCATGCCCATACCTCCCAATGCTCTGAACAAATTCTGACTGGCAACTCTTTGTATGTGGGAGATCATATACAAAAAAAAATATGCTTATAATTAGTGATGTCCCGAACGGATCGCCGCGGACGGCGAACATATGCGCTGTTCGGTCCGCCTCCTATTCGTCATCATTGAGTAAACTTTGACCCTGTACCTCACAGTCAGCAGACACATTCCAGCCAATCAGCAGCAGACCCTCCCTCCTAGACCCTCCCACTTCCTGGACAGCTCACTAAGAATGCAGCTTCACAATGAATGTAAAATGGATGCTGTCCAGGAGGTGGGAGGGAGGGTCTGCTGCTGATTGGCTGGAATGTGTCTGCTGACTGTGAGGTACAGGGTCAAAGTTTACTCAATGATGACATAGGGGGCGGACCGAACAGCGCATATGTTCACCGTCCATGGCGAACTGTTCGGCGAACCGTTCGGGACATCACTACTTATAATATTTACACACATATATAATAATATACATGTGTGTGTGTATATATGCATGCATGCATTATACTATCAGAACAATCTGACCGATACACACACACACACACACACACACAGACTTGCCTATCTATTACGCACCCACATACACACACTGACCTAATAACTGACCCATATACACAAGACACATTGACACACACACACTAACCCATACACAGCTCACAGTGAACATGGACCGGGTATCTCTCCTGAATAAGTGCCACCACAGGGTTTAGTCTGCCCAGCCTGTCCTGCTCACATAGCTCCCAATGAGGAGAAGGCGGCCATGGGGGTTCAACCTGAAAGACTGCTGTTGCTTTTGCCTCCCTGCCTAGTTTAGTGGAGTGTGCACCAAAGCCCAGGAATGGTCTCAGCCCCGCAAGTACCAGAACCGCCTGCAGGATACACCAAGCAGCTGATCACACACAGCTTGTATGGTCGCTCCAGCCCCTGCTTACTTACATTCACGGCTCACCGCCCCCATCAATTCACACATGCGCTATAGTGCTTTTATTGTGAGGTACGGTGTGAGCGATTTATGACAGTGCAGCCGAGAAATATAAAGATGGAAATGTCACTTCGCTGAAATTACACCATTAGATAAAACCTGGGTTAAACCTTTTTAAGGCAATGCTCTGTTTTTTGTTAGAAATCTTGGCCTTTGACATCACAATCCAGTTCAGTCCTGGTACACTTTGCGTTAGAGACGGAGACACTGAAGCTTTGTTACTGTATTCTCTCCCCTCCGTGATGCAAGTGGAAGGGCTGGTAACAATGACAAAATTCATCTAGAATAGAAGGGAAGGAGTGTGTGGATTTATACTTTTCATTTTATTTTTCAGTACTCCCAAACGCATATTTGTTAAATATAACGGATGAGTAATCGTGCTGATAATCCCCAAAATTATTCGTCCAGGACCAGTTTGATTCATTTTTCAATTAATTGCATCTTACCACTGAGTTTAATCAGTTTAGTATTTAAGGTGCCTTTAAAGAAATAAAGTTCAGATTTTGCTAAATGCATTATTAAAGGCAAGTATAGTTCCTTTGCTTCTAATCACAGGTTGTTACTGTAATCCATAAAGCAAGGTCTGGGGTAGTGGATATTGCAATTGGCTAACCGTATATTCCAACATGATGCTGCAACTTTTCATAGACTAGGACCTCCAATGCCACCTGGTGGAGAAAAGATGTAGTACATGTAATAGACAAATTACTTTTTTCTCATCCACCATAGACAATTGCCTAGAGAATGTCCCTTTCCAGAATAGGGTAGCATATGGAAAAATGTTTATGTAGCACTTTAAGGCATATGAATATTTATGGAGTTAAAGCGGCTGTTGATGTAAGATGCTTATACAGTAAAATAACTGCATCACATCTGGAAAATAGCTAAGTAGGGATTAAATTAAACGTTTGTCCACTCGCAGATGTGTACCATGAATTGTTATCTTGCCCTTAATGATGCCATTGGAAAGCATTAGTTCTCGATTAAATGAGATACCGTTGAATGAAAAAAAAAAAAGAATGTACGTTACAAGAATTCCTAGCAATGTATCAATTGTAATGTAGCTCTCTAAAGCACCCTCCTTCGCTCCCTCTGGATCTTAACACTGGAAGATAATCCTCAATTTTATTTGATTTATGTATGCTTTTGAAGAAAACCGCTCAATTATAATGATGCTGCCAAAGGTTCGGGATTTTTTCATTTCCTGAAATAAATGTATTTATTTTGATTTAGTATATTGGATTAGCCTTATTCGTCCAGTAGACACGATGCCAAAATACATGAGTATTGCAGTTTTTCAATTATACCTTTTTATTGGACTAACAATACCCAAAAGATAAATTTTCTAGAGTTTTCCTCTCTTTCTCGGGTCTGAAGCAATACATATCAATGTGATAGAGATTAACACTTAAAACAACTAATTTTGTTGGAGAGGGAGAGAGCAATGAGTGGGGTGTTCTAAATAGCAGAAAATGTGCCTGAGAGTGAAAGGTGCAGATTGGTTGAGAATAGCCAGTACGAGTAAATAAACAGAGGAGTGTCAATAAGCCAGTTAAAAATGTATTTATTTTTAAAACGAGAAACTCTTATTGAGAAGTTAAAGGGACATTATAGTCACCAAAACCGCTATAGCTTAATGAAGCAATTTTGGTGTATAGATCATGCACCTGCAGTTTCCCTGCTCAATTCTCTGCCATTCAGGAGTTAAATCACTTTGTTTCTGTTTATGCAGCCATAGCCACATCTCCCCTGGCTGTGGTTTACAGCCTGCATGAAAACAAAATGGTTTCATTTTCAATCAGATGTACGGTAACTTGCTTTATAAGTTATCCTGCTCTGTAAATTGAACTTTAATCACACACAGGGGGGGCCTGCAGGGTTTAGCAATCTATTAACAGAGCAGGAGATAAGAAATTCTAAATGAAACAAAATTTGCAATAAAGTGTAAACATTAAATAACTATTACAGGAAGTGTTTAGGAAGGCTGTGCAAGTCCCATGCAGGGGGTGTGACTAGGGCTGCATAAACAGTCATTTGACTCCTGAATGTCAGAAAATTGAGCATTGAAACTTTTGGGGCATGATCTATATACCAAAACTGCTTCATTAAGCAAAAGTTGTTGGTGACTATAGTGTCCCTTTAAGGGTGCTTAGTGAAAGTGGCAAAATTGTCATTGTCATATATTTTTAAGGGGAGAAAGAAAACGGATACTTTACAATATCCATTAATGATTTTTTAAAAATATTTTTTAAATTAAAAGTCTTAGATTTAAGTTAAAGACAATGGTTTGTCTTTGCAAGTAAATGATCCAGGATTTAAACACTGCCCTGGGCAGCTTTGCAGTATAACAGGTGACATTTGTTAGGCAGAAGATAGGGCGGTAAGATGGTGAAAATCGGATGGGTAGGGCTTAGTGGAAATTTCTGGGCTTTCTGATTCTTAGACTGTCCACCTGCTCGGGCTTTATTTAATTATTACATTTCATTGTGGGTTGGTGTGATCTGTCAGGCAAGAAGTATTAGTAAAAAAAAGGGGTCAAGGGCTGCGCTTGAGTGAGGAGACAAAAAGTTAGTAAATGAATAAAATCGTATTGTGATAAAATGAACAGTGATAATAAAGTCAAATAAAGTTCGTCCGGATTTGTAAAAAGTATAAATGAAAACAGTCTCACTGGTATGCAGTACCACGATAATAATCCTCAAGTATGGCTCCGTCCGTATAGTAGATAGTCCGTATATGTGAAGATAAAAGACAAAAAGAAAAAGCTGCCAATGGTGAAATATTGTATATCCTGATGTTGTGTATATTCAAAGGAAATATATTTCACTCACATTTTGTGGAGCTTGTGCCAGCTCTGGGAGAAGAGACACTAAGTGGTTTGATCCCCACTAACGGATATACTTGGATGGTCCCTTTATCCGGCTCGGAGTTCTTGTGGTGTCGGCTGGGATCTACTTCAGATGTGTGTTGATTCCTTGGAAGATAGGTCCGCCTTTCCGGTATCGGATAATAGGTATCCACGGAGTATATATAAAACGGCAAATAGTGCTCTCAGTATGAACAACAAAGTAATACTTAACTTTAAGTAAGTTATACTTACAAGAATAGAGCAGACAGGTACTGCTCTATTGCCACAGCTCTGGTGGAATTATCCCCACCTAAGGATTTCTTTGGACGGGATATGCTTTCAATTTTTTAAATAGAATAAGAATAAAAATAAAAATAAAAATTGGATGGATAAAACTATAAAATAGTATGGAATGATATAAAATGTATATATATATAAAAGTATATATATATATAAAAATGCCAGGAGTAAATAAAAGTGTATAAAATACAATAAAAATAAGTTTGCAATTGGTCCTAGTATAAAAGGTAGCCAAAAAAACTTTTATTGATTAAAAATACACTTATTAAAACCATTTACGCGTTTCACCTTTGGGGTTTTCTCAAAATGGTAAAAGAACAGTACACCTGGCAAGGAACTGAATATATAAGTTTACAGAAATTGAATTTGGCGCCAAAATTTTTTGTGCACCAATCACAGACAAGTATTAAAAACAAACATTATATACATTGCAAAATAGCATTACAACCTTATAGGTACATTTCTATGAGCCTTAGTAGGTTTGAAAAATTAAGATATTGTAAAAACAAAACTTTAGAAAGAATTTAGAAGAGAGTTCCATTACTATTAATCCCGGTCACGTGACACATCTCAAAATGATAAAAGAACCATATGGATGCCTTTGATAGTGTCTTATAAGGCTAATTGGATAAAAAATAATTTAAAACGAAGCTTTTAAATTGGTTAAATTATATTTTGTTCCGATCACGTGATCGGAACATAGCGCACATGCGCAAATCAATTGGTGGCGAAAACACTTCCTGGATTGCACGGAGTGCTCAGTGGCCGGCTGGAAACACAAAGCTCCATGGGAAATAGAGTCCTGCCGGCCACTGGGCGCTCCTATAATAGGATACATGAATTGGATCACATTGTGAAATAGAGAAAAAAGCACTATATAATAAAATATGATAAAATGTTGAAATTAAAATCATTAGTTAAAACTGCCCCCTCAGATTTGTATATAAGGATAAATAAAAAAGCTAATTGATACATAAAGATAAATAAAAAAGTTAAGAATGTTGGTGCAGATGTTTATATAAAAAATATATAAGAGAATAGATTTCTGAGTGGAACATAATAACATTACAAATATAAGGGTAAAATAAAACATAAAATTGAATTAAATGGTTAAAACTAGGAAATATTGATAATTAGACATATCATAAAAAGTTATAAAAAATTATGCAAATCAAATTCTGCATTAAGTCCATTGGGTGTTAGGGTCTTTAACTTATAAACCCATTCCATCTCGGTTTTTCCTAAGATGTTTTTCATATCTCCGCCTCTCCAGGGTAGGGAACATTTTTTTATTCCCATATATTTTAGCATTTTAGGGTCTTTATTATGAATTAAAAAGTGCTTTGATAGAGAATGAGTTAAATAGCCATTTTTTATATTCCTACAATGCTCGCCTAATCTTATTTTTAAACATCTTGTAGTCATCCCAACGTATTGGAAGCCACACGGGCATTCCAATAGGTAGATGACGTTCTTAGTATTACACGTAATAAATTCTTTAATTTTAAATGTAGTTTTGGTTTTGTTTGAAGTAAATTCTATTATTTTCGGTGGCATTGTAGGATCAGCTGATTTGCACACAATACAATTCTTACATTTGTAAAAGCCTAAAGATTGGGGAAAGAAGGTTACAGGATTGTTGGGTTTGATTTCTTTGGTAAAATTGGTGGTTAGGATAGATTTGACATTAGGGGCCCCTCTAAAAATTATATTTGGTTTTTCTGGAATAATTTTAGAAAGTTTTTCATCATGTTCTAAAATGTGCCAGTGTTTTTGGATGATCTTTTTAATCTCTTTACTTTTATTAGTATAATTAAAAATAATAGGGAGGGATATTGAGTCGTTTTTGGTTTTGGGTTTATACTTTAAAAGCTCATCTCTATTTTTATTTTTTATCTCATTAATGTTTTCAAGTAGATCTTTTTCTTGATAGTTTTTCTCTATAAATCTGTTTTTAAGAGCATTCGCTTGTTCTTCAAAATTTTCCAATTCTGTGCAATTTCTGCGCAATCTAAGAAATTGGCTTTTCGGGGCACTATCAAGCCATGGTTTGTAGTGGCAACTATTTTTATCGATTACTGTGTTGACACAAACTTCTTTAAAAAAAGTTTTTGTGTTTATTTTCCCATTTTTGATGAATATATTGAGATCTAAAAAGTTTATCTGTTCTCTACTAAATTCATGGGTTAAAATTATACCCCTGTTATTAGTATTAAGAACATTAAAAAAAGAAATAAGATTGTCTTCCGACCCATTCCAAATAAAAAAGAGATCATCAATATATCTAAAATATGAGACCAGGTTTGCCCTTAAGTTATCTCCGTTGTAGATAGCTGTAGATTCCCAATCTGCCATAAACAGATTGGCATAGCTTGGGGCAAACCTGGTACCCATAGCAGTTCCTCGTCTTTGGAGGTAAAAGGAGTCTAAAAACCAAAAGTAGTTGTTTTTTAAAATAATATTTATACCCTCTAAAATAAAATTGATTTGTTGCTCCGGAATTCTATCTTCCTTTATTAAAATATTTTTAATAGCTTCACATCCAACTTTATGGGGTATAATGGTATAGAGTGATTGGACGTCACAGGTGACTAAAATAAAATTGGGGTCCCATTTAAAATCCTTTAAAAAGTTTAAAAGGGACATAGAGTCTTGGAGATAGGATTTCATTGTTTTAACGGCAGGTTGTAGAAGAGTGTCAATGTATTGGGATAGGTTACATAGAAGTGAGCCTATTCCAGACACTATTGGTCTGCCTGGGGGATTAGTAACATTTTTGTGTATTTTTGGAAGGAAGTATATTACCGGAATTTTGGGGAATTTTATATTCAGGAAGTTATACTCTTGTTTAGTTAAAATAGCTTGAGATACACCTTTATTAAGAAAGGCTAAAAAAAGGTTTTGGATAATCTTTGTTGGATCTGATAAGAGTTTCTCATAGACGTCAGAGTCGTTAAGTTGTCTATGCGCTTCTTCTATATACATGGCACTAGATAAAATAACTAGACCACCACCTTTATCAGCAGGTTTTATCACAATATCATTATCGTCTTGTAGCTCTTTAAGTGCTTTTTTTTCTTTATTTGTTAGATTTTGTGTATCGTATTTTTTAGTCTGTAACTTGTTTAGATCCTGTGTAACCAATTTTTCAAAAACAGTTAGTGGGGCAGTTTTCATAAAAGCTGGATAAAATTTGGATTTTTCTCTAAAATGCGTGTTAATAATATGTTTGTTGGGGGAGGGGAAAGAAGATAAAATAGCACTATTGTCATTAGGATTAAGGATGGAATTTTCTTCTGTTTTTTCATTAAAATAACGTTTTAAGGTTGCTTTCCGAACAAACTTATTGATGTCAATAAAAGCCTCAAAGGGTTTAAAAGAATTGGTGGGGGCAAATTTAAGACCTTTATTTAAAACTGACAGCAACAAATCAATTTTATTTTAGAGGGTATAAATATTGTTTTTAAAAACAACTACTTTTGGTTTTTAGACTCCTTTTACCTCCAAAGACGAGGAACTGCTATGGGTACCAGGTTTGCCCCAAGCTATGCCAATCTGTTTATGGCAGATTGGGAATCTACAGCTATCTACAACGGAGATAACTTAAGGGCAAACCTGGTCTCATATTTTAGATATATTGATGATCTCTTTTTTATTTGGAATGGGTCGGAAGACAATCTTATTTCTTTTTTTAATGTTCTTAATACTAATAACAGGGGTATAATTTTAACCCATGAATTTAGTAGAGAACAGATAAACTTTTTAGATCTCAATATATTCATCAAAAATGGGAAAATAAACACAAAAACTTTTTTTAAAGAAGTTTGTGTCAACACAGTAATCGATAAAAATAGTTGCCACTACAAACCATGGCTTGACAGTGCCCCGAAAAGCCAATTTCTTAGATTGCGCAGAAATTGCACAGAATTGGAAAATTTTGAAGAACAAGCGAATGCTCTTAAAAACAGATTTATAGAGAAAAACTATCAAGAAAAAGATCTACTTGAAAACATTAATGAGATAAAAAATAAAAATAGAGATGAGCTTTTAAAGTATAAACCCAAAACCAAAAACGACTCAATATCCCTCCCTATTATTTTTAATTATACTAATAAAAGTAAAGAGATTAAAAAGATCATCCAAAAACACTGGCACATTTTAGAACATGATGAAAAACTTTCTAAAATTATTCCAGAAAAACCAAATATAATTTTTAGAGGGGCCCCTAATGTCAAATCTATCCTAACCACCAATTTTACCAAAGAAATCAAACCCAACAATCCTGTAACCTTCTTTCCCCAATCTTTAGGCTTTTACAAATGTAAGAATTGTATTGTGTGCAAATCAGCTGATCCTACAATGCCACCGAAAATAATAGAATTTACTTCAAACAAAACCAAAACTACATTTAAAATTAAAGAATTTATTACGTGTAATACTAAGAACGTCATCTACCTATTGGAATGCCCGTGTGGCTTCCAATACGTTGGGATGACTACAAGATGTTTAAAAATAAGATTAGGCGAGCATTGTAGGAATATAAAAAATGGCTATTTAACTCATTCTCTATCAAAGCACTTTTTAATTCATAATAAAGACCCTAAAATGCTAAAATATATGGGAATAAAAAAATGTTCCCTACCCTGGAGAGGCGGAGATATGAAAAACATCTTAGGAAAAACCGAGATGGAATGGGTTTATAAGTTAAAGACCCTAACACCCAATGGACTTAATGCAGAATTTGATTTGCATAATTTTTTATAACTTTTTATGATATGTCTAATTATCAATATTTCCTAGTTTTAACCATTTAATTCAATTTTATGTTTTATTTTACCCTTATATTTGTAATGTTATTATGTTCCACTCAGAAATCTATTCTCTTATATATTTTTTATATAAACATCTGCACCAACATTCTTAACTTTTTTATTTATCTTTATGTATCAATTAGCTTTTTTATTTATCCTTATATACAAATCTGAGGGGGCAGTTTTAACTAATGATTTTAATTTCAACATTTTATCATATTTTATTATATAGTGCTTTTTTCTCTATTTCACAATGTGATCCAATTCATGTATCCTATTATAGGAGCGCCCAGTGGCCGGCAGGACTCTATTTCCCATGGAGCTTTGTGTTTCCAGCCGGCCACTGAGCACTCCGTGCAATCCAGGAAGTGTTTTCGCCACCAATTGATTTGCGCA
The DNA here is from genome assembly GCA_933207985.1 of Pelobates cultripes. Classification (NCBI taxonomy): domain Eukaryota; kingdom Metazoa; phylum Chordata; class Amphibia; order Anura; family Pelobatidae; genus Pelobates; species Pelobates cultripes. The sequence continues at coordinate 34,305,297 of OW240915.1, forward strand.
TGTGCGCTATGTTCCGATCACGTGATCGGAACAAAATATAATTTAACCAATTTAAAAGCTTCGTTTTAAATTATTTTTTATCCAATTAGCCTTATAAGACACTATCAAAGGCATCCATATGGTTCTTTTATCATTTTGAGATGTGTCACGTGACCGGGATTAATAGTAATGGAACTCTCTTCTAAATTCTTTCTAAAGTTTTGTTTTTACAATATCTTAATTTTTCAAACCTACTAAGGCTCATAGAAATGTACCTATAAGGTTGTAATGCTATTTTGCAATGTATATAATGTTTGTTTTTAATACTTGTCTGTGATTGGTGCACAAAAAATTTTGGCGCCAAATTCAATTTCTGTAAACTTATATATTCAGTTCCTTGCCAGGTGTACTGTTCTTTTACCATTTTGAGAAAACCCCAAAGGTGAAACGCGTAAATGGTTTTAATAAGTGTATTTTTAATCAATAAAAGTTTTTTTGGCTACCTTTTATACTAGGACCAATTGCAAACTTATTTTTATTGTATTTTATACACTTTTATTTACTCCTGGCATTTTTATATATATATATACTTTTATATATATATACATTTTATATCATTCCATACTATTTTATAGTTTTATCCATCCAATTTTTATTTTTATTTTTATTCTTATTCTATTTAAAAAATTGAAAGCATATCCCGTCCAAAGAAATCCTTAGGTGGGGATAATTCCACCAGAGCTGTGGCAATAGAGCAGTACCTGTCTGCTCTATTCTTGTAAGTATAACTTACTTAAAGTTAAGTATTACTTTGTTGTTCATACTGAGAGCACTATTTGCCGTTTTATATATACTCCGTGGATACCTATTATCCGATACCGGAAAGGCGGACCTATCTTCCAAGGAATCAACACACATCTGAAGTAGATCCCAGCCGACACCACAAGAACTCCGAGCCGGATAAAGGGACCATCCAAGTATATCCGTTAGTGGGGATCAAACCACTTAGTGTCTCTTCTCCCAGAGCTGGCACAAGCTCCACAAAATGTGAGTGAAATATATTTCCTTTGAATATACACAACATCAGGATATACAATATTTCACCATTGGCAGCTTTTTCTTTTTGTCTTTTATCTTCACATATATGGACTATCTACTATACGGACGGAGCCATACTTGAGGATTATTATCGTGGTACTGCATACCAGTGAGACTGTTTTCATTTATACTTTTTACAAATCCGGACGAACTTTATTTGACTTTATTATCACTGTTCATTTTATCACAATACGATTTTATTCATTTACTAACTTTTTTTCTCCTCACTCAAGCGCAGCCCTTGACCCCTTTTTTTTTCTTGTATTTCTCACATAAGGGTTCCTTGAGGGATTTCCCTTCTAGGGTTGCTGCTCAATTGAATTAGCGCAGACTCTTCCTCCTCTTTGTTTTACCAAGAAGTATTAGTACTTTACTTGTTGAGATGTTTTATTTTTGTGTGATTGTGGGTAATGAGAATTTATTGTGCCCATCCTTTAACTCAATGGAAAGAGATTACATTTTTCGTGCTCATCGAATTGTTTATGGCACCGGGTTCTCGAACGGTTGTTTAATGGTACGATGGGTGAAGAAGGTCCATAGTGATGAAATATTGAGTTTAGAGTTAGAAAGGACAAAATTATGTTTAATCAACAAAAAAGCTGTTTGTGGATATTGGAAGCAATGTTTTAATATATGTAGTTATAGATCATTTTGGGTGCATACCATGTGATTTGTTTGTTTGAGTGTTCTATAACATAAACAGAACATGTTTCTGAAATACATTTTGTTTATTTTAGCATTGTCCCCTCATAATTCATATTACCTGTTATGTTGTTATTAATATTTGTATTTATTAATCGCCAATATCACTGCTGAGCTATATGTATTTATTAATTGCCAATATAGCTGCTGAGCTATACAATATCTATAATCGCTACCAAACACAATATCTAAAGTCTTCACTGATAGTCGATGTCTGTATTCTTCCCTGATGGCCCATATCGGTCATTATCTATGTTCTTTATTGAGAGTCAATATCTATATGCTTTATAATAGTCCATAACTGTAAGAGTTACAGAATGTTTTGACTTATTGTAACTTGTTCTCGGTTTCTATTTTGCAGAACTCCCTTACAAGGTACGCCCCTCTAGCTAATGATTCGCAGGCTCGCAGCGGAGCAAAATTCCACAATTCCTGCGATAAAAGGTACATCATCAAAACCATTACAAGTGAAGATGTGGCCGAGATGCACAATATTCTAAAGAAATATCACCAGGTATATAACATTTTGTTGTTGTTGTGTTTTTTTTTTAATTTTTTTTTTTTTTTTAATTTAAAATTTTTATTTTCAGTAAAATGAAATTGAGGGTACAGAAAAAAGAGAGGGAGGGGGGGGAGACCTCTCGGTCAAGACATCTTATTCCTCGTTTTGTAGCATACATTCGTTCGGTATCAATATATATACAGAGTGAGATTGACATGGAGGAATGAATGAGTATACCACATTGAGAGCGAAACATTTAGTAAACTGTTGACAAGTGTGCATCTTTAGACATTTACATCAATCTAAATAGTCGTGCATATAGGTATACAACCTCCTATTTGGGTATTGTGTGTCCCTAGTCTGGGTCATATGGTATCGTCTCTTTCGGTGTATGTGGGTTGTTTCTTTGGGGATGTTTCGTCCTGTCTAGTCGGCTTTCCGCATTGGTCTAGTTAGGTTATAGTGGATGGTGATGTATTAGTGATAGCCATGGTTCCCATAGCTGTTCCGTGAGCCGTGTTTTTGCATGGGAATCTGAGGAGAGTACTTCATATCTATAAAATTGGTATATTTTGTTCAGTAGTTCTTTGTGTGTTGGGCAATATGTGCTCCGCCAATGTAGAGCAATGAGGTTTCTAGCCGCTAATATGATAGTGGAGGCCAGTTTCTTGGCTCCTTTTTTCCATGTGGGTGGAAAGAGCAATAGGATCGCCACCATTGGTGTGAGGTCAACCTTGTAACCCAAAGTTTTCCCCAATAGTTGTTGTACCTGTGACCATAGGGGTTTGATCTCGCTACATTCCCACCAGATGTGGGTCATGGTCCCTTCCCTTGAGCCGCATCTCCAACATTTGGAGTCCACTGTGGGGTATATTTGGTGTAGTCTTTGTGGGGTAAGATACCATCGGTATATCACTTTTTTGTGTGCCTCTACATGAGAGAAGCAGGATGTGAGGCCTTTTAGGGCATTCAGTGACTGGAGCCATTGGTTATCAGTGAGTTCGGGCATATCCTCTTTCCCCCATTGTTTTACATAGTTAAAAGCGTGTGGTGGTGTATGGCCTAGAAGGGTCTTATAACATAGGGAGAGTGACTTGGGTTTTGTCGGTGCCGACATGCATCTTGTAATAATAGTCAATGTGTGGGTTCCTTGTGGTGGAGTTGTCGGGAGTTTCAGTGTCACCTTGGTGTGTACAATGCTCTTTAGTTGTATGAATTGGAACATAAAGGAGTTGGGTATCTTGTAGATGGCTTGTAGTGTAGGGAAGGCCATGAGTTCAGTTTGGGAGCAGAGGTCTTTGATATGTTTAATACCATATGTAGCCCAGGATTTTAGTGACAACCAATCTGACACTCCTTCCAGCGCCCCTAACGGGGCATATACACAGAATTTTCCTTTCTCAGATATGGTAGTTAAAAATTTGTCCCATATATGCATAGTCAATCTAGTGGTGGGGTATAATGGGAGTTTCTTTGGCCTGTAATTTTTGGGGGACCATAGTGTGTTTAGCATGAGGTGCGGAGAGAACTTTTCTTGTTCCATGTCAACCCACTGAAATGCGTTTCTGGGGGCATGGATACGAATTGCGGATTCGAGGATGGAGGCTTCATAGTAAGTAGCTAGTTTTGGGAGGCCGAGACCGCACATTGTTTGTGGGAGTTGGAGTAAGGTTTGAGGTAGTCTGGCTTTTGTTTTATTCCAGACAAATCTATTTAAGGTTGTTTGTAGGGTTTTTAGTTCGTGTGGTTGGATGTTGAGAGGTAACATTCGGAATACATAAAGGATTTTGGGAAGTAGCACCATTTTAATAGTGTTGAGTCTGCCTAACCACGACAGGTGGATGTGTTTCCATGATTGGAAGTGTGAGGTGCAGGTGTGTTGCAGGGGTCTATAATTAAGAGATACCATTTTTGAGGCATGCAAGGCTAGCTTCACCCATAAATATGTGATGTGCTTTTGTCTCCAATCGAAATTGAAGGCCTGACGTAAGGTATTTATCTGCGCCATGGTCATATGTATCGGTAGGGCTTGTGTTTTATTGCTGTTGAGCTTGTAGTATGATATAGAACCATAATCTTGTAGTAAATCCATTAAGCGGGGTAAAGAAACGTCTGGTTTGCTAACGCAGAGCAAGATATCATCTGCAAACATTGACAGTCGATAATTGGATTGTCCTATGTGTATGCCTGTAATGAGAGGGTCTTGTCGGATTTTGTGGGCTAGAGGTTCTAATGCAAGGATGAAGAGGAGAGGGGATAGGGGGCACCCCTGTCTGGTTCCATTAGTTAGGCCGAGTGGAGAGGAAATGAATCCAGATTGGTATACTTGAGCAGTAGGGTTGTTATATAACGTCATAATCCCTTGGATAAGCTGTGGTGGGAGGCCGAATTTCGTTAGTACTGATGTCATATACGCCCAGTTCAGCCTATCAAAAGCCTTTTCAGCGTCTAGTGCTAGAAGCAGGCATTCCGTATTTTCTGATTCTACATGGGATAGTATGTTGAGTATTTTCCTAGTGTTGTCGGAGCCCTGTCTCCCTTTTATGAAGCCTGATTGATCATTGTGTACTATTTGTGGCAAAATGGGGGCTAATCTGTTGGCTAACAGCTTGGCATATATTTTGGCGTCACAATTCAGGAGGGATATGGGCCTAAAGTTGGGACAGTGGGTCGGGGGTTTTCCCGGTTTGGGGAGTGTAGTTATGTGGGCTTGGAGCATAGCTGCGGGCATAATTCCTGTTTGAAAAGAGCGGTTAAATAAAGTGGCCATGTGGGGTGCCAAAATGTCTTTGAAGGTATGGTAGTATAGGTTTGTGAACCCGTCTGGCCCAGGTGATTTGTGTTTCGGTAATTGTTTGATAGTATCTATAATTTCTTGTGTTGTAAATGGTTGTGTTAATTTATGACAATCTTCCGGCGAAATGGATGGTAGTTGTACGTCATTTAGGAAAGCATCTATGTCTTTTTGATTAGGTGTGGGAATTCCATTTTCGCCAGCTAAGTTATATAAACTACTGTAGTACTTGCCAAACTCTTCCACCACTTCTTGTGGATCAGTAATCTTGTGTCCTTCTTTAGTGAGTATATAGGCTATCTTGGAGGGTGTGATCTTTGTTTGGAGGTGGGCAGCTAAAATTTTTCCTGCTCTATTCCCTTCTGCAAAGAATTTATGTTTCATTCTAGTCAGTAAGTAAGTAGTTTTGGCAAGTTCCAAATCTTTTAGTGTAGCCTGTAGGTGGAGAATTCGTTTCGTGGTACTATGTGATGGTGAACGCTTGTTTGTGCGAGTGAGAGTGGCAAGTTCCGTATGTATGTCTGTATATGCTTTTGTGCGTTGTCTCTTGTTAAAGCTGGCGTGTTTAATGTATTGGCCTCGGAGGACTGCTTTATGCGCTTGCCAAAGCGTCTCCACTCCTACTTCTTCTGTGTTATTAATAATAAAATAGGATTTTAAATCTTCTGTGAGTTGTGAGACTAGTTTGTGGTCATTGAGGAGGGTATCATTAAGTCGCCATGTGCGGTTGCCATTGGTAGGGTGCGTTGTGTTTATCGAAATCGTTATGGGTGCGTGATCTGACCATGTTATCATGCCTATATCTGTTTTGGAAATTCGTGATATGTGTGTTGATGGAATTAAGAAGCGGTCAATCCGGGAGTACGTATCGTGTACTAGAGAATGGTGTGTATAGTCTCTGTCTAAGGGATGAAAAGTCCTCCATATGTCGGTGTAGCCATGAGCATTGAGGGTGTTATCGATAAGGGTCGTAGCTCGTGTTCTACGTTGTAGTGTATTTCGTGAGACTGTCGTGGTCGAAGTGGAATCTAGATTTGGGTCTATAAGGAAATTAGTGTCTCCCCCTATTAGTATTTCTCCAAATTTGTGCACCTGTGTTAGAGTGAGGATATGATCTAGGAAGGTGTGTTGGTCAGTGTGCGGGCTATAGACATTGACCAGTGTGTAGTGAGCATTGTTGATGATGCATTGCAAGAGGAGGTAACGTCCTTTTTTGTCACTTATCTTTTTTATGAATTGGAATGCTACATCTTTACTGATCAATATTGTAACCCCTCTTTTTTTTTTCTTGTAAGTGCTGTGGTATCCTACCGGATAGTTTCTGGATGAGAATTTGGGGTGGTTTGCGGTTTGGAAGTGGGTTTCTTGGAAGAAAGCAACATGTGCTTTGTGTTTTTTTGCTTCCGACAATGCCATGCGCCGTTTATGGGGTGAATTAAGTCCCTTAGTGTTTATAGAAAGTACGTTAAGTGTCATGACAAGGGATTTCTAAGTTGTGTATACGTTGCTGAGTTATCAGCACAGATATTTTGTATAGCCAAGTAATAGTGTGTGCCTTGGGTCGTCCGACCCTCGGTAATGACCATTTAGGCGGTGTTGTTTGTTCGATTAGGCGGTTAATTTGTGGTATGGTCATGGGGATGTCTCGGTGGTGGTTAGATGTCATGTCGAGAGGTGGAGAGGGATTAGGGGTAAAACATACAACATATATCAAACTATATACAGAGAGAAGGTCTCTATGGTGAGACCTAAGGTTCGTCATTTTCGTCGGGCACTGAAGCCCCCGTGGGGGGGGGAGAATCCCAGAAATCTGATAAGGATGAGTTATTAGTGTATGGGGTGGTGGAGGGTAAAATAGACTCTCTGGCCGTAAATAGGGATGTGAAGACCGGATTTCCCTGGTATAATATCTAGTCGTCCGTGGATATAAATACTCATAGAGAACCCGGTCATTCCATCTTGGGATGTGCAAGTCGTATCTCATAGAGCCCAAGTATACAGATCAATAAATACGGCATTCACTGTACATTTCTATCTCTATTCCAGCGTACGGTCACCACATCTTAAGCTATCTCAAATAATGTGCCAAGGAAAGGTGTTGCCTTTGTGTAGGGGATGGGGACAGTGGGGTATACACAGGGGAGTTGTATGTGTTACTCAAGCATATAAAAGAGGGGAAGATATAACCTTGGTAGGGTCAACACTTTCAACACATCTCAGTGCCTGCCTCGGAACGTTAAGGTGTGTCCCATGCTGTATCTCCAGCCCTGAGGGGTGTTAAGATAGCGTGGAGAGTTTCTATGGACCGCTGCACCGAGGGAGTGGAATCATGTTAGGTAATGAACGTAGTGAGTGCTACATCCTAGATAGTGTTATGGTGTTGGCGTAGTTTGGAGGGACAGCTGATGTTAATGTTTGTCATGTTCTATGGTGTATCCTTTTAGGCAAACGCCGGCAGGTGGAGTAGTGTCGTTTATGTGGTTTGGGTTGTGTGACCATGATGAGTCACGGTGAGTGGGTCGCTAGAGTAGTTACTCAGATGTGGCAATGTGGTGACCGCCAGAGGGGTCTATGCACCCACTGGGATTAATAGAACATCATATTATAACTACATTAAGTAATGTTAATCAGACATAACAAAATTTGAGCAAACTGCGACTAAAGAACATTGAACAAACCATTTCCGATAGGGTGACCTATCGGTGGCACGTAGTGCCGTGAAGTCCATGCACCTGTTTTTTTTTTTTTTTTTAGTAAGGTGCAGGTATTCAGTCAGTTAACTTAGTCCTATAATAACATGTATATGGTTTCACTTAGCTGTGGCCTTTGTGTGCCAATCATGCGTGAGTCTCTTCGGTGATACAGCAGCTTTCTGCCCGGCAGGGGTGGCTTGGTTGCTGACATCCAAAGGAATATTCCACTCTTCCAGGATCTTCTTACCGTCCTCTGGGGTGAGAATGTGTTTCTCGATGCCATTACGTCGGAGTATGAGGCGAGCTGAGAAGCCCCATTTGTATGGGATATCTGCCGTCCTCAAGGCCTTGGTAATTGGTAGAAAACTTTTCCTTGCTGCTAATGTAGCCGCTGAGAGGTCGGTAAACAGCTGAACTTTGCTGTAGGCGTCTGGCAGGGTCGGTTGTTTTCTAGATGCCTGCATTATAGCTTCCTTGGTAGTATAGTAATGGACTCTGGTTATAGTGTCCCTCGGGATGGACGCCGGGAGGTGTTTCGGTTTAGGCAATCTGTGCGTTCTGTCAAGTAGTAGGGCTTCCTCTGGGATGTCCGGGGCTAGAAGATGGAAGAATGTTTTGACGTGGGTGCCCAGGTTGTTTGGGGTGATCTCTTCAGGGATGCCGCGTATGCGAATGTTGTTTCGCCTGTCCCTGTCTTCGTGGTCGGCTAGTTTTGCGAGGATGGAGTTTAGCCTTGCATCCACCGTATCATACGCTGCCGCCATGTTGTTATGGGCGCTGATAATTTCCTCTGTTTTGTGTTCAAGGTAGTCTGTACGTTCCCCCAGGGCCTTGATGTCTGCCCTTATTTCCTTCGCTAGTTTAGCAAAATCTGCTTGTAGGGACACTTGCAGTCCGTTTAGCATTTTTTGTATGGAGGAGTCAGTAGCTGGGGGGTCCTTTGTAGAGATCGAGGTGATGTCGCTCCGGTCGGAGCTGGAGGCCGGTGATCGCGGCCTGCTGGCGCCATCTTGTGAGCCGCGTGGTGGTGAAGCCATGGCAGAGATCTGCATGGAAGGCGTCTTTAGTTTAGGTTTTTTTGCTGAGCGTTGTGCCATATTGCAGTTTGAGTTCTTGTACACCCTCTGGGTTGTTTGGGGGGTATATGCTGAGGTCAGTCTGCTTTTAATCGCTGTGATTTGGGATTCTCGCTCGGAGCTGATCTCTCACACGTCCATCTCCTTGAGAGGTCAGATCGCCTGTCTAATTTATTTTTTAAAGATAAACATTTAAGTTGCATTTATGTCAATACCCATTCTGTGCTTGAAAGTTTGTCTCCTCATCTTATATATGTGTTTTTTTAATTTGTGCAAGGTAAACACTTTTAAGAATATCTGGTAAACCAATACTTTTTAATAAAATTTTAAAAAAGAATTAGGAGAAAGCTTTTTTTGTGTGTGTGTATTAAAATTTAAGTGTATTACTGTTATGTCCCCTGCATGGGTTCGTCTGTGTACCTTACAGGGGCAATCCAAGCACCATGACCACCATAGTTCATTGTTGTTATGGTGCTTTTAGTCTGCTGACCATTCCATCCACCCTAAGTGACAGGGACACCGGGGGCAAGTGTGCTAGGTCCTATCAACCTGTCATTGCTGTGAGGGTTGGAATGAATTGCACTTGATAAAGGAGAAGCGTTGTTTCCTCATTATCAGTTTGACTGGATAATAAACCCTTACTGTAATTACCCGATTCCAGCTCCCATGTCCCTTGGCGCTAAGTCAGCATTCCACCTACTCTGATGTCACCCAACACATGGGGGCGTCAATGAGCATGTGCGGTGAGCCCTCCCCTAGTCTTCAATCTTTTAAAAAGTGCCTTAAAACCAATCTCTTTAGGAAATCTTATGGCCCCCAGAGTAACCTCTACTTCACATACCTGTCCCTTGCTCTCTCCTAAAGGGCAGCACTCTACTCTCTCCTACAGGTCCTGCTCTGCTTCACTCCACCTTGTTTGATTGCTATCTCCTGTCCTGTTGGGTTTTACGCCCCACCTCCTATAGACTGTAAGCTCGTTTGAACAGGGCCCTCTTCAACCTATTGTTCCTGTGAGTTTTGTAATTGTTGCTTTCCTATGGAGATTTTACTGGCAACTGCTCAATATTTGAATACAATCATATAAAGTACTACCGAGCAGAGTACAGAAAATTCATAGACCAGGAGTACCGGAAGAAGGGCTAAAGGGGTAGCAAGACTGGCTTGACCCTACATACAATATTACCAAAAAAGAAAAATAGTAAGAGGAAAAACTCCCTAATAAGGAGGGGAGAAATCCTCTACTACAGCTAGCCCCAAGCAAAAAATATGTGTAGCCTACCTAAATCACACATTAAAATACATCTATCTAAAAATAACCTTTATTAGACACCACTTAACTTCTATACACACCAAAATAAAAGAAAATAGAGAAAAAATGCGGACTAATCTCGGCTGAAAGTAACTGCTGAATATATCTGTAGCAATATGAGTATATCAGACTTAGACTTAAATTGTTACATAGCGTAATAAATGTAAACAGTGTAACAAGATCTATTGAAGGGATCAAAAGACAGCAGAAGCGTAAAAAACAAGCTGAAATGATACTGAGCTGTAACCCTATATATACCAGAACAGGAGGCACTAGTATAGTCCCCTCTCTATAGGTAAAAGTAAAACTATGACTCTCACTTACTCCTACATACTCATAAATAGGCAACAAGCCTATTAGTGATGCAAAGGAAATCGAAAGGATAAGTAGTAGAGGAAACTGATATAGAAAGTGGATGACAAGAAAGGAGGAAAATCCTCCACAGGATAGTCTCTAAGTATAAATGCCCCAATTATACTAATGGCCGGCCGGTCGTTGTGGTTACTGTGGGTACAGCAAACGTACACAAAAATGTGTTAATAAAATTCTAAACACATGTCCGCATCAAAGTTGCCCAACGCGCGTTTCGGCGGATAAACCGCCTTTTTCAAAGGCATACAGTAGCGATCCCCCGCTCAAACTTACCCCTTAAAAAGCATGTAACTCCTCCTACCATTCAGGTGAGGACCAATCCTCCCCGCCGATCACCCACAGAGGAGTGTCAGTCCGTCCCCCGTCCAAGGGGAATAAACTACAGTGTCTTGAAAGGTCCAATTCTCCGCGCATGCGCGTGGACTTTGAAAAAGAGAGAAGACCGAACAACAATAAATGCCTATGAACAGCATTGCTCAAATCTAGACTCTAGGACTATATGAAATAGCCCACCCAAATATCAATAAAGTAGTCTTAATTGATCTATAACTGAACATGTATAAGTTAGATCTTCCAGCTGTCTAAATAAAGGTGTATATGTGCATAGTGACTCCCTGACCATAAGGAATAAAGGGATATCTATTATTAAATCCTTGTAGGACAGCTCTTTATTTAATATTAAAATTGAACCGATAACTGTAGGGGGGAGGGGGGGGGAAGGAGGGGGAATTTGTTAAATAAAAAAGGGAGACAAAAAAAGGAAGAAATTAATCAGTAAATCATTAACTGTGTAACTAAAAAATAATAAATAAGCCAACACAATGTACACATGGTCATTATATAAAGAATTCCATCAGCAGACCAAAATAAAATAGAAAATAAAGAGTAATAATAAACTTGAGCTTGAATTGGATTAAAGTAAACCAATTACAATAGACTCTAATACAAAATACAGAATTCATAAAGATTTGCTCCCAAAGGTGACTAAATAAACGGGGCAAAGGAAAAACCTTCATTCAAGCCCAAGGGTTGAAGTGTCTTTAATTCGTATATCCACCTAGACTCTCGTTGTCTCAGAATCTTATCAAAATCTCCATGTCTGGGATTTCTCTTCACTAATTCCAATCCACAGAAGCGAAGGTTATTCGAGATAACATGATGATATTCTTTTAAATGTCTAGAGATAGGTGTCTCGAGACGATTCCTAGGGGATCTCACATGTTCAAATATTCTTTCCTTGAAGACTCTAAATGTTTTTCCCACATATTTTTGTCCGCAGGAGCATATCAACAGGTATACGAGGCCCTTGGTATTACAATTAAAGAAGCTCTTAACTTTAAAAGCCCCTTGGCCTAAACTGTCACTTATTGTCTTGGAGCCTTTAGAAATGTACTTACAGGCTACACATCTGCCACAGCAGTAAGTGCCACAAGGGGGAGTTCCCAACCAGGAGGGACGTATCTGTGTCTTAGTGGAAAAATGACTCGGTACCAACAAGTCACGGATATTACGTCCACGTCTGGCTGTAATATTAACCTGTGGGCCAAGAACCTCCTTGAGGTGTACATCATTTAGTAAAATGGGCCAAAATCTATCCAAAGATCTTCGTACCTCTGACCAGCCTGTGTCATATGTGTATAGAATTTAAGTGGTATCTTATAAAGGTTATTTTTAGATAGATGTATTTTAATGTGTGATTTAAGTAGTCTACACATATTTTTTGCTTGGGGGTAGCTGTAGTAGAGGATTTCTCCCCTCCTTATTAGGGAGTTTTTCCTCTTACTATTTTTCTTTTTTGGCAATATTTGAATACCTCTGTTTTGAAGGCTGATCCATGTATAAAGTGGGTAGATCTTAGAGACACCTCTCACCATTTCAGATATTCTAATGCAGCTATAGAACGCCTGAAATCTGTTGTCATAACCTCCAGTCACTAGCTGTATGCACGCTAAATAAGACTTGACGTTCTCGCTGCAAACAACATTGTAATTACTAGACTTTCTTAAAGACATAATATCTTTGGCATTCAAGTTATTGACTAGTGACCTATTTGAAAATATAAATGTGAAGTTTTCTATTGATTGATGCTAAGTTTTTATGTAGTCGCATGGGGCCACTTAAGAGTCTGGGCAAGTACTCTGGAATGTAAGAAGCTAGACATGTATTAGACAATGCGTTCACATTTGCTTTACAGAAAAAAAATAAAACATATTCTGTACATTAGCATCCTTTTTATTTATTTTTTGTTCCCTGTTTTCAGTACCAGAAGAGGTGATTTAATGAGTAACTGAAAGGTGTTTAAAGAAACATGATGAAATCACTTTATTTCGAGTGCCTAGAGTATTTCCTCTAGAGAGAGATTTGATGCAAGTGGAATGAATCAGTATTTCCTAAACTACTTTAGTGTATGGTGTGAATCTGTACAGCGGAAAATCTAGCTCCTCTTAATATACACTCCGTGCCCCCACTGCGGACATTTAGTCTTGGAAAAGTGCTGAGTTCATCATCTCTGAGTGTGTCATCAGTGATAATATGAGGGAAAACAGGTTGTGAAAAAAGTTTAACTACACTTGCAAGATCTATGGTTAATCGCTCGATATATTAAGCCTAGTTTGAAGGCACATATTTTAGAGTCCCCATCCCATGTTGATTGCAGTAAACTACTGCAGCTTAAAGCTGCGGATCTTAATACATGTGTTGCGATGTAAAAATGGGTCCCCCAAGTTATTGTAGTCATTCTCTGCTGAAAGTAAAGGATACATAATATTCATCAGGCCCTGGGCATCTGTACTTATAAAGTTGTTTACTGTAGCAGTTCTGCATTTCATGTAATACTGAGAAGTGCCTTCAATTAAAGAGTTACTCTAAGTATCTTACAACTTTCCGTTATTGCTGAGTTGAGGGTGCAGAGAGTACACAGCTCCCAGTCTCAGCTCTAAGAGTGGTTTACAACAGCAATGATTTGTAAAAATCACTGCAGGTATAACCCAGCCTCCCAGGGCTGTCAATCAGGCAGCTGGAATTCTATCCTCTATACTTCCTGTATCAATGTTGCCCAAGTTGTTTAGCGTTGCATATCACAGTTGCTACTCTGAAGGATCTCTGTCCCCTGGAGAGGGCCTTTAGCTGCTGCCACACACGTGCCTAACCAGAGATCTTGACAAAGCTTGACATAGACCTTTTATCAGGTCAAAACATTTGAGGGGTCTATCTTTGGTGGAATAAAATCTCCTTCTATACTTGTACTGAAGATGCTGCTTGTTTATCTATTTTCCCTACTGCTGAGAGCTATTGCAAGGAATGTGGCTCCAAGTATTCCTCTATTTGAAGTGCTGGTTCGTGTTATTTACTTTTGGTTCACAAAGCTTGACCAGACCGTAGGTATGATAGCAGTTGCAGTATGGCTGGTTTGTTTTTTTTTCAATTCATAAAGCAATTCCATTTATCCTGTGCAATGAGTGGAATTGCTGCATGAAGAAAAAAAAAGATCTGTTCAGCAGAGGTTTATGGGATAAGATGATGGCCCCATCCGTCAGATGGGGAGGCTTAACAAATATCTCATCTGTATGTGGAAATGTTGCTGTTGCTTGCAGTATGAACTGATCTTCATTAAACCGGCCATTTAGTCATCATTGAGTGCCTGTACCTTTTCTGTCATTCTACTGCTGTATAGAGTTTTCCCTGCCTCAGTCGGGGGTTGCACTCTAATTTGGTGACTCTGAAGAATGCAAATTCCTTCTAGTTTAACACAATGTGGCAGTCATAACCTAGCTGAGTCAATACTTTACTTGGATAAATCTTGTTCGAGAATGAGATGAGCCAAGCCAGATACCTTACTTTTTTTTTTTTGGTATGTTTTGCACATACTCTGAATGGCATAAAAACTGACTTGACTCTCATCTCCCATAAAACAATAGGTCGAGACAGAGGGTCTGGGCCTAGCTTGACAGGCTCTTTGTCATTCTACTGCTACAAGGTTTCATGGCAAATTCTTTAAATCACCAGAGATTTCATTTTCTCTTAATTTATTAATTTTTGTTAATGTTTTATTTCTTTGCAGTTTATTGTTGAATGTCACGGAAACACACTTCTCCCACAGTTTTTAGGCATGTACCGGCTAAATGTGGATGGGCTAGAGACCTATATGATTGTTACAAGGAATGTCTTCAGCCACCGTCTCTCTGTCTATAGGAAATATGATCTAAAGGTAATACGCAATCCTTAACATGATAATAGGTAATTCAGTCACTGTGCCTAGCTGAACTATGGAGCGCACATTCTTCTTATCTGCCTCATTAAAACATATATTTGCTGTTATCTTAAATGGCTGTAGTGTGTTTAAATGCTATAGGGGGTCACAAATCTCGACACGCTACAACTCTTACCATACATTGTCATAGTCAGGTTACCGCTGTGCTGTTCTATGGCGAGTGGGGCAAAGTTATACTGGAACAGTGAAAGAAATGGCCATATACATACAAATAGTGTACATCAACACAGGTAAAATATCGTAAACATTGTTTTACCAAACAAGAACAGCTTAAAGAACCACTATAGGTACACAGACCACTTCAGCTCAATGAAGTGGTCTGGTTGCCAGGTCCCCCTAGTTATAACCGTGCAGCTGTAAACATAGCAGTTTCTCTGAACATAGCAGTTCCAGAGAAACTGCTATGTTTACATTGAGGGTTAATCCAGCCTCTAGTGGCTGTCTCACTGACCGCCACTAGAGACCGCTTCCGCGATCCTTGATGCAAAAATCGCATCAAGGACATGCTGACGTCCATATGAAACCATTGGGTAATGCTTTCCTATTGGCGGTTTGAATGCGCGCGCGGCTGGAACTAACATTGGCAGGGGGGAGGAGAGGTCACCAGCGCCGAGGGAGCCCAGCGCTAGATTAAGGTAAGTGGTTTTAACCCGTTCAGCCCAGCAGAAGGGGGACCGTGAGAGGGGGGGGACACACCTAATAATCCTATAGTGCCAGGAAAACAAGTTTGTTTTCCTGGCACTATAGTGCTCCTTTAATAAATACAAGTATTTTTTAAAAACTTTTTTGTAGTGTGTGTGTGCACGCCAAAAGAATCCCTTCAACTTAAAAACGTTTTGTGTATGCACATCACAATGCCCCCATGTAATGTAAGACAGGACTGCAGCTGTTGGGTGTTTTTATTTTTTTATTTTTTTGGTGTATATTTTTCTAGGAAAAACTATACATACATTTACTATATGTTTTAAAACATTAAACTGTAGGCACTCATTAGGCGTTTTACATATTTAGCATTCCACTCCCCATATCCAGCAATAAAAACGAGAAATACGGGGACTGTACATCCAGCATGGATTTTCTAGAAATTCCTCAGTAGTCATACTGTGAAGTGACCTTTTCACAGGTGTGTTGCTGACGGAACGTGTCTGTGAAGAGCAATGTAAATGAATCTTCACTTTAATCATTTAACAGGGAATGCATTGTTTGCTTTTCCTTCAATACCTGACAGTGCGGTTATTTTTCACATGAGAACGTCGTAGATTAAGTCCTTAGATTGTGCATGGAAAATTTCCTTAGGGCAATTTTTAAAAAAATGCTAAATTCCATGTTGGACTACATGGAAATATAAACATTTTTTTAACATTTGTTTAACTTCTACAGTGTTTTCAACATGGGTTCAATCAGCAGGAATATTGGTTTCCATGGTGATTTCTCCACCGTTTTAATATTTTTCACCAAAATCTTTTTCTTCTTAAATGCTTTTAACTGTTTATTTTACTTTCATTTCTTATGGGGAAAAACATCTACGTATTAACTTTATACATTTAACATTTACACATTTTTATATGTATACAGTTACTTGTCCTGAATAAAATGTGGGGATATGTATAGAGAGCAAATAAAAAATATTTTGACTCCAAGTAATTTATTCAATTTAAAATAAATATATATATATATATATATATATATATATATATATATATATATATTTTATGCCATTAAAAACAGAGATCGTATATATTGATTTTACTATTAATTTTTATCGGCCTCATGATAAAAATAATAATTTGTACAAATCTGAGATCATACATTTCTGGACACACCAACTCTCTCTCATAATTCGGTTGTTTTGCATTAGCCATTGGTTTTCCTTGGCAAACGTAATCTTTAACTAAGCAAGATAGTTTGAATATCGGATTCACATTTAGGAAAATATATTTTTTCAGTCCATACACGAGTGTATAGATTAAAAGAGATGCTTACACAAAGTTCTGTCCCTTAAACACCGAATGGCCTTTCATAGTGGACATATACAGCACCCCTTCTCTGAAATGAGTTGCACCAAGCTTTATTGACACCATACCTATAAGCACAAGATGTTTACAGTTTGATTAACGCAATGTATAGATTACATTGTATTCTCTTTAGACTGACACCAAGTCATGCTGGCTGAGTATCATGTAAAGCCGGGGTGCCCAAAAGGTAGATCCCCCAGGTGTTTTAAAACTACAACTTCAATGATGCTTTGTCATTCTAAAGGCATGCAAAGCATCATGGGAGTAGTAGTTTTGCAACATCTGTGAATCTACCTTTTGGGAACCCCTGATGTAAAGCATTATACGAACAGTGTAATAATTCAATGTATGCAATATAATGAATGTTGTATATGTGTACGCTACCGTAAAGTGGCTCTGCCAATTTATAGTCTTTGCCCACTTTGTGTGCAGCGGTGCTGTGGGAGGAGCTGTCAAGAGATCTACCTAAAGCTGTCCGTCAAAGGTGCCGCCATCTTCTTCATGACGTCTGTCTGTAGCGTTGGGCATTTCATCTGCCCGGAGCCCCATCATTGCTGTACTTTAACGCAGAGTGGAAAATTTTGGAAAACTGACAGATCCTCCATAAAACAACACCAACACATGATGGAGAGAAATATGCTTCTTGTCAAATTTTGTCAACTTCAGAATTGACCATAAGCAATAGAAGCCCCTACTTTGTATAATTTCAGTAAAATTTCTGTGAAATCCCAACTCGCTCGGTATGAGTATTTCATAAAGGTTTTTATGTTTATGAACTATTCAGAAGATCTGCTTTAATCCGTTTCCTCTAATGGATAAAATGTAAATCCAGTGCATTTTGTTAAGTGAAATTTCACTATTCGATTTGTGATGTTTATATAGCCAGCGCTATTTGTGTAGGTATACAGCTTCGTTCCATGCAATCATTTGATGATATCTTTTGTTGGTTTGCAGGGCTCGACTGTGGCTAGAGAAGCCAGCGACAAAGAAAAGGTATTGTTTGCTATTTCGATACATATATAACTAAACTTATATATGCTGTGATTAACGGCTAATAATTATCAGTACGGACTTGTATTAGAAATAGGAAGTATACACTTCACGCAGCTCAAATCACATGGTGAGTCTTGTCTGAAAAAGTCAGTGGTGGTTGTTGTTAAAGGCGCAGTAATTCCCTTTTTAATCCATGTGAACTGTTGCAGAACACATCACGACTCGCTTCCAAACAGTCTACATTCCAAGTGAGGTTCCATACAGAAATTCTAGTGGGGATTCAGGATTCACTGACTCATGGACTGTGAATTTCCTATAATAACTGGGTTTATTACAAAACCCATACAGGGCCTCTAGCTGATGATGGTAGTTTGGGTCAGGAGCATGGGAAGGAGCTGTGGCATTACATTCAGAAAACGGGATGAGATTTTCCGCTATACATCTTGACGTCTCACTGTCTCCTCAATGCTTTGATAGTTTGCAAATTCTAGTAGAACTTAAAGAAGCAAAACTATGAATGTATAGCTCTCTCAAAGCCAATACGAGACCTGAAGTATTAATGGAGCAGTACAAGCCCAGTTTTATGTCGTGTGATCTAGGAGGTAAAATGGGGCACAGCGAGCAGATAGAACCACAAACCAATCCACAAGTTTTTACATAAACCAAATATTTACGCGCAAGGTTGCCATGAACACGTAAGTGTCCTGTTTTTTTATATGCTATTACCGATTACATACATAGCCCAACGTTGGAGTACATGTCTGTGAAAACCAAATATAGTATCAATAAATATAATGGCCCAGCTTGGTGGGGGGGTTTTCCCACCGCCTCACCCCATATACTCCATTCAGTAGTATATACCGTATACAGAAAGATTGTGTAAACTAGAATGCATGCTGAAATGGGAGCAAAAAAACAGGGTCTTAGACAATACTGAGAATGGGAAACCGCTCTAATAGCTCGCCCTTCAGTGGATCCCCGCTTGGTTCTCAAACTGGTTTGAGCTTTACTTGTGCCATTACAGAGAAAACCTAAACCATTTGCATATCAGACGGATCCTGCTGAAAGCAGCGGTACAGATCCGAAAGGCAGGCTGGTTACCTCTCCACGAGAGACACAGCAACCCCAGATTATCTTATCATATAGCCTGGTCAGTGAAGTATAGCCCTTTATTGTAGTGATATGCACCGTGATAAAGGGGTGCATGATCAAGTGGGTTTTACTGTCATGATGCTCGATAACAAGCAAAGGATTTTTTTTGAGAGATGCATTAGAAACGTGTTTTATTTGTTATTTTGGCACCTGGAATTCCATTTTGACCTTGCTGAAATAAAGTAAGAAGGCGATTCTCACACAATGACTTGGTGGTGGCAATTCATGAGCTAATCTGAAATTCTCTGCAACAACCAATTTATCTTAGAAAATATTGTCGGTCTGTTTCTCGCAAGATTCCTTCTTTACATTGTATATGCTAGGTTTCACAACTATAGCTTATTATAGGGGTGAGATAAAATCTCCTCTCTGGAGGAAAGTGTGGAGCAGATCTGTGCGATACTCTTACCGGTGTATTTATAAAATCAAATGTCACAATAGTCTGGAGCAGACATGTTGCACGTTTAAAATGACGTACTCCGTTTGTCACATTCTTGTATGTGTTTTGACTTTTTCCTTCCCCAGAAGGTTCATTGTTCATTGAGAGTACATCAGTCAGGAACCCATGGCTTACACAGATTAGACCTCTCCAAAGCACGATAGTGAAGTATTTAGCTCCCTGGTGGCCTGTATTTTCATAACGGAGGTGCAGTTCCAATATGATATAAAATTAGTGGTTATCGTTCGGCTTACTTCTTTTTTTAGTACTGACAGTCTGGGCAGACTGCCAGAAAATACAAAGTGGGCTACTCAGTAGGGAACGGACTAAGACGGGGAGAAAGAAAGAAAGAAAAAAAGAATGCTACATTCCTCCCAGACAGAACATCGAAATGCATTTTATTAATTTTCAAACCCTTTTCAACAAATAGTATATACTTAGATTGTAGATTACCATACAATGAACATTGTTCCTTTTCTAAAGGCATTTCCTTCAATGGCGTTGATAGTTATGGTCATGCTGTCAGTCAACGAGGGTACGGAGATTAAGGAGGAACAAACGTACAGTTCTAGGATGATCAAAGCAGGATTAATATTAGCAGTGTAAAGAAACCTACCTGTGCTGTTTTATACTACAGTATAGTACAAATAAAAAGAATACATTAAAATCGATTTTGGAAAAAAAAAAACTAAGTTAAATTATATTAAGGCATATTCATTCGGTAAGACTGCTTGCTGACATTTTTTTTTTTGTCTATTTCCTACATATATTTAAATATTGATTATACACTGTTGTGAAATAGGACCTGTAATATCACAACTACCTTATATAGTATGTTTGTTAATGTGTGTAGTAAACTTTTCTGAACTAATACCCATTAAACAGTGAATTTTATATCTACATTTAAAAAGGTTTTTACCTGCTTTGGTAGAAATGATGACAATAAATATTTTGCAGGCTGCCTAAATTAGGTTGGGGCCTGTTACAATTAAACTATACTGACATAGTGATGAGTTCTTATAATAATATATATATTTATAATTCTTTGTATTTTAAACCAGAGATGGATATTATGTTATAGTTGATAGTTTGTATAAAAAAAAGTTTGCGTAAATTTAGCTGGAATGCTGATTAAATGACAAAATGCTTAAATCGTTCCAAGAGTTTCCTTTTCTTTATATTATATTAACAATATATAATAGTATTATAATAACAATTATAATACTATTATTTATTTTTTCTTACATTTTTAAATATGTTTACTTTTTGTTTCTGTTCCCTCCAAGTGTCGTATATGATTCTCTCTAATTATATTTAAGGCCAAAGAATTACCAACATACAAAGACAACGATTTCATAAATGATGGTCAGAAGATTTACATAGATGAAAACAACAAAAAGATGTTCCGTGAGAAACTAAAAAAGGATGTGGAGGTATGTTATCATATGTTATCATTTTTCATTTAGACTTAATGGTCTCAATTTCATATTTTGGGGTAAGCTTTTTTAAATCTGTCAGAGAAACCTTTCAAACAATTTAGCTGTAAAACTTCCCATAGATTTAAGCGCTGGCTTCTTATAAAATCATCTGAAAACTTTTTCTAACAGATTGCGATCACTTGAAACAACGTATACAAAAACATTAAACCGAGGCCTATGTTGGTTGTTACTCTAAAATACCTATAGAACAGTCTGCTTTGGCATTGTTACTTTTGTTAAGTTACTGGAAACACAATCACAAAGAGTTACATAACGGAGGGGCATGGCCAACTGCCGACCTTGATGGACGCACAGTGAACTAGCTCCGGGCACTCCAGGTACTAAATCTGTTAACATACAGAAATGGGTAACCCCAAAAGAAACCGGAGTGGCCACCAAGCCTCGAGGAAGACTCCCTCGTGAAAATCTGGCTCCCTAACAAGGTTATTCAAAGAATGTGCCAAGAAAATACCGGAGAACATGGATTCCAATATGGCGCCGGCGGCCCTGCAAATCGAGTCTGCGCCTCCAAGCCCTGCACCTTCTGCAAGCGCCTCTAGCTACCCAGACATCAGAGAGATCCTGAAAAATCTCTCTTCACAGTCGGATTTGGTGGCAATGCTCGGTAAACTCAAGGCCACCTTTCAGACTAGGCTTGAAGGCCTAGAAACAGAATGCAGACACAAAATGCTGACTTCCGAGGTAGAGTCTCAAGCTGCTTACCTGGCACACTTACAGAGATCGCTGGACGATGTGGATAACCGGGACGTAGAAGTAATATCCGGATCAGATGCCTGCCTGACCTGCCCAGCATAATAATGGAGCTATTCAACCTAATTTTAGTTAAGGCCGCAGACACACCGATACTATTTTAGAGCGTGCACCGCTCATTAAAACCTAAAAACACAGGAGACTCGCACAGAGATGTTATCTGTAAATTACATTATTTTACTGAAATAGATGAGATACTGCGCGCACTCCGCTCCAGCACCACCCCACTGAAATCCAAGTTTTTCCTGACCTATCGTGGCTGACCCTCCATTCCAGGAGAACCCTAAAGCCCTTCACGCATAATTGCCACACATCAGGATGTACAACCATTCATCAGATCTCTGGGTCTAAATTAGTCCCAAGTCCCAACAAAACCGTATACATGGCTACCATAAATGTAGCCTCGCTAAAAACCAGGGGTCTAAACACTCCTGAAAAAAGGCGAATAGCTTTAACAGAAGCACATTGTAACGGATCATCTGGCACCCCGACTGGGTACCTCCGTTAAAGGATGCTCCTAGCGCTTCCTGAGGACTCCAAGCACTGCAGCAGACACCACAATCACGAACCAGAGAAGCGTATACCTTCTCTCAAGCATGTGAATGCTGTAGACAGTTGAATAGGAACCATACGAATAGGTTTACTCTCCTAGCAGTCAAACTGGAACAGCATACAATAAATCCTTCCCCCAATAATGAGACGACACTTCACTTTGAGGGTTAAAACAGGAACTCCCTGTACTGTCACATACAGTCGATTTTATTTCCAATCCACAAACATAGTACAGCCCACAGGGCATTACAAAACAACCAATCAATCCGTACAATACACCAAGACACTCCCACACAAACTCCTCCCCTCTGCCTGTGATATGATTACTGAACACAATGGGTAATCTCATTATCACCGGCAGAGGAATACAGTTTTTACACAATATTTATAACTTCTAAAATATACATGTCACAAACATAAAACATACATTCACATAAAGTCTGGTCCATAGTCCAAAGGCAAGAGGCGGGCAAGCAGCCCCCTCCAAGGACACTTGGCGAGGCCGGTTTCGCCACATTTCTCCCCTTTACCATTCAGACTAACAGGGTATCTGACCTCCTGCCGGTCAGTGCCCTGGTTAGTCCAGCAACCCACCCACGAAGCACAAACCGCAATACAGCCCACCCACAATAACTGGTTACTACACCTGGATAAAATAGCAACTTGTCCATGTCCAGGTGCCTCACCACGGCTGTGCGGGGGGCTGGTAGACTGCCTTGGTGGGTTGCTGAGTGGGCAGAGACCAGCGGTACTCTGCCCGGGTGCCAGCGCTACAACTGAAGTAGCCTGGTTGGAGCCTGGTTGTGGGAGGGGGAGACCGACGGTCTCCCCTCTAGATACACTGCTCTGTGGCTGGGGGACAGGACCGACCGTCCCTACCCCTGGTGCTGCAAGTGCAGAGACTACGGTCCCATCTGCATAGTTGTGGGGCTTATCATCTCCCCTTGGTGGGTTAGGCTGCCGCTGGGGAGAGGGGGTAACCTGCTCCTCTCCCTGACACTCTCTTTGCTGGTGGAGAGGGGGACCAACTGTCTCCCCTTTCAATATTTTGTCCTGCGGCTGGGGTGCGAGACAGACGGTCTCTGCTTCCTGGGGTACACACTGCCGCTGGGGAGGAAGGACGGCACCTTCAGCTCCCTGGGGTACACACTGCCGCTGGGGAGGAAGGACGGCACCTTCAGCTCCCTGGGGTACACACTGCCGCTGGGGAGGAAGGACGGCACCTTCAGCTCCCTGGGATACACACTGCCGCTGGGGAGGAAGGACGGCACCTTCAGCTCCCTGGGATACACACTGCCGCTGGGGAGGAAGGACAGCACCTTCTGCTCCCTGGGGTACACACTGCCGCTGGGGAGGAAGGACGACGCCTTCAGCTCCCTGGGATACATACTGACGCTGGGGATCTGGGCCGACTGCCCAGCATCCCTGTAGGGCCGGTAGAGAGACAGCCGTCCCATCTCTACCTGCCATCGGTGGGTCTTCCCAGGACCAGTCTATGAGGTCCCCTACTTCTGCAACTGGTAGTGAAGTAGTGGGGACCTCGGCTGCGTTTTCCCAGCTGTAGGTTGGCAGGTCTGGGTCCGCCACCCAGTTTTCCTGTTCTGCGTCTATGCTCTGCGGCTAACATGAGTTCAGTAGTTCCACATAGTCCATCTCTAGCTCTCGTTCCATGGCAGCAAAACGGCGGATGTCTTCTCCCAGTCCAATAGATCTCGGGCCCTGTAACATCTCACTTCGGTAATGAAAGATAACCCAGTACCGTGACTCTGCTGGACTGCCAAAGTCGACGTCTTCTGTTAAGGCCTTCCACAACAGGCCAGGGCTAGTGTAGTTCTCCCCCTCCGGCTGGATGCCCTCTGCCCTCCACGTCTCTGGCTGGACAGTGCACCACCACAGTGCCCGGTATGAGGCGTCAAGGCTCAGTTCCCGTTCCACGAGGTACTCAAGTTGTCTGACCTGCTGCCCTCCGGGTTGGTCTCCCAGAAGCGGCATCCGCCAGGCCGTTTGTTCCTCCAACTGGTATGCGACACCAGGAAGGCGCTGCTGCCACTGATACTGGACTTCCTCCAGGGCATCGTACCATAATTCTTTCCGAGCGATATCTCTCCAGTCTAATTCACTCTCTTCCTCAGGTGTGTGTGTTGCCCAGGGGTCCACGAACCCCATTTTCCCAAATCTTTATGTAGACAGGGACGCTGTATGAACACTAGCGTCGCCTTCAATTTGTAAATCCACGAACTGTGTCTCTGAGCTGCTTTACCTCGCACTAGGACGCCATCCTGCCGCTTGCCACCAATGTAACGGATCACCTGGCACCCCGACTGAGTACCTCCGTTAAAGGATGCTCCTAGCGCTTCCTGAGGACTCCAAGCACTGCAGCAGACACCACAGTCACCGAACCAGAGAAGCGTATACCTTCTCTCAAGCATGTGAATGCTGTAGACAGTTGAATAGGAACCATACGAATAGGTTTACTCTCCTAGCAGTCAAACTGGAACAGCATACAATAAATGCTTCCCCCAATAATGAGACGACAATTCACTTTGAGGGTTAAAACAGGAACTCCCTGTACTGTCACATACAGTCTCTTTTATTTCCAATCCACAAACATAGTACAGCCCACAGGGCGTTACAAAACAACCAATCAATCCGTACAATACACCCAGACACTCCCACACAAACTCCTCCCCTCTGCCTGTGATATGATTACTGAACACAATGGGTAATCTCATTATCACCGGCAGAGGAATACTGTTTTTACACAATATTTATAACTTCTAAAATATACATGTCACAAACATAAAACATACATTCACATAAAGTCTGGTCCATAGTATAAAGGCAAGAGGCTGGCAAGCAGCCCCCTCCAAGGACACGTGGCGAGGCCGGTTTCGCCACACACATCACCTCAAAGCGGAGGTGGTCTTTCTCCAAGAGAAAGACTCTGCACTTGCCCTCAGAGACAGGCGTTGCCCCACAGAATATTTTAGTAATTACACCTTATTCAAATCACGGGGGGTGGCAATTCTTATGGGGACAAATGTACCATTCACTTACAAGGACCACAAAGTTGACAATGGCAGGTACCTATTTGTGAAGGGGCTAATAGGCAATACTTTGCAAATCTCTTCTTCCCTAACAGAAAACAGTGTCACTCACAGCGCAAAATACTAAGCAACCTAGAACACTTTACAGAAGGCCTTCTGCTTATGGGGGGAGACTTCAGCATGTCATTGGACAGCTGCCTGGACTCCACATCCGCCACAGACAAGGGATCAGAGCTGGCTATCCTGAACGGAGCCAAAATTAAGAGGAAACTTCTCCTCACTAAGAGCCTGTATTATGCACAAGGAAAAAAAAATGCAGACGCCTATTAGCACAGGCGTTAAAAAAACAAAAATTCGATCATAAGCTCTACAACCTTAGGGAGACCCCACCACACTCAATACTATTAAAGATTTCCTTACCAGCAGGATCAAATCACCTTTACCACCCAATATTCGGCAATCCCTAGAACTTTCCATTTCTAAGGACGAACAAGAAGTGGCAATAAATTCACTCCCCTTGGCGAAAAGCCCGGGTCTGGACAGCTTCAATGCCAAATATTACAAAAGCTTTTCCACACAACTATTCCAACCCTTATTGAATTCCTTCAACTCCCTCCTTGTAACTCCATCCCTTCCACCCCAAACACTGGAAGCCACCATCACACTCTTGCCTAAACCAGGGAAAGATTCCACACAATGTAGGAGCTACAGACCTATACCCCTCATTAACATTGATATAAATATTTTCACAAAGATCCTCGCAAACAGTCTAGGCCCTCTGCTCCCACGACTAATCCACCCTGATCAATCCGGATTCATACCTGAAAGAGAGGCCAAGAATAATACCACTAAAATGTTCAATCTCATACACCTCTCAAAACACACACACGATCACACACTACTACTTTCAATCTATGCCGAAAAGGCATTTGACAGGGTGAATTGGTCCCTAATGCTGGGCACACTAGTACAGATAGGGTTTGGCCCAAACTGGCTCAGATGGCCGGGTACTCTTTACTCCAAACTAATGGCAAGGCTTTGTATCAACGTTCAATTATCGGAACAGGTCAAAATCTCCAACAGCATGAGACAGGGATGCCCCCTATCCCCACTCCTTTTTGTCCTCGTCCTTGAACCCTTTCTACAAGGGGTAAGGGACAACTCCAATATCAAAGGCTTCCTAACAAGGGGGGTGGAACACAGTGTCATCCTTCGCGGATGACATGCTTTTCTCAGTTTCAGACCCTGTCCACTCCCTGCCCCACATACTCCAGGAAATGTCCACATATAGTACAGTCTCGAACTTCCAAGCAAACTTAAGACCCTGCCATTAAACATACCAGACCCAGTAAAATTAAAATTAGTCTTCCTTTGCCTGGACGAAGGGGTCCCTCAAATATCAATATCCCAACTTTACGACTGCAACTTCCCGCCTCTCATTCAATTGATATCCAAAGATCTCACAATATGGCACTTACCGCACTTTGGATGGTTTTGTAGGATAAACATACTAAAGATAAACATCCTACCCAGAATCTTATATTTACTCCAAGTCCTCCCTATTACCCTACCGAAAATGTTCTTCGATACCATACATAAACTATTCACAGCGTTCATTTGGTCACATAAACATCCAAGACTATCATACTCACTACTGACTAGACCAAAAACTGACTGAGGATTGGGACTGCCAAACGTGGAAACATACCACGGTGCAGTACTTCTGGCCAGATTATATGACTGGACAGATGTTAACATGGGCAAACAATGGGTGGCAGTAGAAGACATATTCTTTCGAGTCACCATCTACATAATGCCGTGGCACAAATCAGCCTTAGTAATTCAAACCGTACACTATCCTAACAAGTTTGATTATGTTCAGTTTCTAGCTCAGATGAAACTCATGGATTACAGTTTATTGGTGGGAATCCATGATGTGGAGAGAGCAGAACAAGAAGAAGTGGAAAGTGAGGATAATGATGGTGAAGAGGAAGGAGAGAGTGATGGTACACATCCAGTTGGTACGCCACCTGACAGTCCTGGGAATACCCTTAACAGCACACGGCCTCTCGCTCCTGGTGAATTCGATCCAACTATAGACGTATATGGAATAAAAAGCCATGACAGTAAGTTACAGTTTGCATACATCTGTATATGTTGTTTTTTTTTTGTAGTTTATGGGAGTACATATGAACATGTTTATTAAAATCGCTATATATTATTTTTTACCTGTAATCATAGAAATTGTAATAAATATATGTATAGTTAAAAGCACTTTGTGCAGATTAATGTATTACAACTTTTTGTAAATAGATTTTTATTTCATGTACTGTTTTAGGTTCTTTCTTCTTGGTTTCAAAATCAGAATCCAATTTTGGCTACACTTGCTGTGTAAGTTGATTTAGGGTGCAGGTTTAGCTGAGGGCAATCCACAGTTGTGACATATAGTGAGAAAGATTTGAAGAGTTTTCAGTACAACTATCTAAGCACCATGACTACTACATTTGCTGTATGTTACATCAGATGACCCGGCCCCCACTTGCTGAAGTTACTAATGCAGAAGTTTCAATTCATCATCTGATCTGCTCAGCCAATAAATGTAGTTAATATGTGGATAAAATTGATGTTACTAATGTAGAAGTAGAACTTCTGTATTAGAAATTTCAGCAAGCAGGGTTCTGGTCACAGTGGATTCCAAGTTTTGATCAAAATATTTGACATGTCTGGCAAAGAGCTTTCAGACTCCAACCACAACCTGATGGCACACTAACCACTATCTTGGCTTACAATGCCTAGACTGCACCTTTCAGTTTGGGAAAACCAATTAACATTCTCTCATGTACTTCAGGTAGAAGGAATATAATATATCTTGGCCATTTCTTTTTCGTAGCCATAACATCAAAACAGGACTTATTCTGTATAAACAAAAACCTGATTCTCCTGTATTTAATCAGTGTTGTCCGTACAGACTGCGGCATTATACTAGTATTAAAACCATCAATGGAGTTTTGTATTTATCCCTGGAAACATAACACGTCTATATTCATATCGATCATAGGAAGACGTCACGCTAACCAGTGTTTTCATCACTTTATAGATGCACCAAGGAAAGAAGTCTACTTCATGGCCATTATTGACATATTAACTCACTACGATGCAAAAAAGAAAGCTGCACATGCAGCCAAAACTGTAAAACATGGTGTAAGTATCCATCTTCCTCCCAGCTGCGGGGATCTGGGGATTTTTAGAGCGTACATGGTGCTTTTGCCAGCATGATAAAGTACAGGGAAAATGAATGTTTCCTCTAAAAAAAATAAAAGTAATCCTTAAACAAATAAACAATATGGATATGATATGGGTATGTTTGGATACCTGTTGGTCTAGTATAGGACTAATCGTGTTATCCTGCCTTGCTGTGTGTGTTTCCTCCAGCTATCATAGACAGTGTTGCTGTGTTCAAACAATGATGGAAAATCTTGCAGGATGTCTTTTTACAGGTTTGTTTCTAATATATTATGCTCGCTCTTGCCACGTGACTGTGTAAACATGTCCAGATGGCCCCATTACAATACACGGGCTACTCAAATACTATTATATGGCCCTTATAACACTCCCTTCTTGCTAATGCATTTTTTTCCAATGATCGATATAAATCTATTCTATTGATCAGTTTCCCCGTTTGGCTCCTCATCGGCATCCATCCATCACAGTTTAAGTAGATCATCAATGTTTTCTCTATTGATAATTTGTTAATATCTTGTCAGAAGGCTGTAAGTCCCTCTCTTCTTCTCCTTTTCTTAAAATGTAAAGGGTTAATTGGGTGAGAAACCTTCTTCCATTTTGTTTCATACCATATTGTTGGATCGATTGTGTGGTTTGTGTGTTTAACTTTTTATTGCAGTGCTGCGTTCAGGTGTAAATTAGGTGTTAGGGAAGGATCTAGCCAAATAAGGGGCGTCTTGACATTACCATGTGTGTGAGTGTGTTGTGGCAATAATTCAGTATGAAAATCTCATCTTTACTCCGTTCTTTCCTGGGATTTGAACAGAGCACAGGTCATTTCTCTTCTTTGTTTTGTGTGGTTGGCTTCTTGCCTTCTCAGCCACCCACAAACTCCAGGTCAAAGAGATGGTTTATTCTTTCCTTGTCCTGCTACTGAGCAGTGCGGTTTTTCAAGATTTTGCAACAAGTAAATCAATCTTTTACTTGGCCAATCTTACAGCTCATGTGAAAGTACTACCTGTGTTTAGGAGAGGAGATCTTGAACATTTTGCACCTGTGGGACTACTTGGGAGCCGGTGCTAAGCAAACTCTTCCATAATGTAGCATTCTATTCCAGAGACATGCAAATTTAGTCTAAAATTACAGAACAGCTGTGCTATTATAACTATAAGGAGTTCCATATGTTTCACTTGAAACTGAAATTGGCTTCTTCCAAATTCGTGTACATATTTGCACTCTACTGTGCTTCAAAAACAAAGCAGAGCTTCTATTGTTTTAAAGCATGTAGTCTAAAAATGACCCTTAAGGGCATCAACCATTGCCACCAACCTAACTGGACTGCTGGGAGAGGATGCGGGCGGGAGAACCGGACGCATCGGCAGGCCAACGGAGGAAGCCTGGGGGGGATACAGCAAAATTGGGTGGGAGTAATGAGACAGGGGAGAGAAATAATAAAAGGTTGAAGATAATGAAAGTGAGCGTTAGAAAGGGGAAGGCTATAGAAACAAGGAGGGAGAAATGGGGGGAGGGGGAGAAGGAAAAGGGGGGAAGGGGATGGGGGAATGGGGAAAAAGTGTTGAACTGTATATGCACAATATGCTTCACAAAGCATAGACCACACGAGGACTAACAAGCACAAAACCCCACACCAAACAGCAAGGGTTATACGATCGATAGACAGTTACACTCATAACTAAAACCACTCCCACGCTGGTGACCCGAAAGATACCCACCACCCCCCCGCCCGCCACAGACTGGCACAAACCCCGCAGAAGACAAGACTGAATAAGGAAACGTAAAGGCACTGACTGTCCCCGACAGCTCACTTCAACACCGTACACCTACAGGTAGAAGACAAGAAGAGGCGAAAGACGAGGTGTCCCCGGCGGCCGAGAGGGGGGGACCGCACTGACACGACAAAAGAGACTAATGTAACAGACCCCAGACGGAGAGCATACGTTGGCACATAACCCCAACCGCAGAGTGTACAACTATAGATACACACCCAATGGACCAGGAGCCCAGTTGAACACCACGAGCCACACTCACATCACCAATCCTGCTAGGCGAGGGCCACGACCTGAACTAGACTTAAGTATACCAGGACTACTGAGGGAACCATGGCTGCAGCCGCTCCGGTAACTACCGTGTAGTGGTACAGCCTTGGACATCCACCCAGTTACAAGAGACTCTACCCGAACTATGGAGGGACACGACCACACACCAGTTAAGGGGGCACACACCCACTCTCACCAACACACACCACGACAACAAAAAACAAGACACATAACTCTACCCGCGAAAAAGACAACACACCACATTACTCTGCTCCCCTCTGGGTTCCCAAACAGCTACAGCGATCTATCACGCATAACGCGCCTGCGCCTGTTGGTCCCACCCCCGTACTCGCCACCCGCGCTGCTAGTGGTCCGGCGGGCTCGGGCCCCCAGCCCACAAGGAGGGGAAAAACATAGCACTTTCCCGATGTGAGCATACTGTCCGAAATGGCTTACTCTGACCATAACAACACAAAACTGCAGGGGACTTAATGCCCCAGAAAAGAGAACTCACCTGTTGAGAGACCTCAAGAGACAACATGTCTCAATTGCTCTCCTACAGGAAACCCACCTGAGGGCAGAAGCGAACTCACTACTTAAAAACCGACACTACTCACTTAACTTCTATAGCAACCATCCCACGATGAGGAAAACGGGAACAGCTATCCTGATCACTGCCAGCCTCCACTTTGCGGCTACAGATCACCTAGTGGACGTCGATGGAAGGTTCCTCTTTGTAAAAGGGGATATAGCCGGGAAAACCTATACAATAGCAAATAGCTACGTCCCGAACTCTGGACAAGCCAGCTTTATTCGCAGAACACTGATGAAGCTGGCCAAATTCTCAGAGAGAGTCCTTATATTGGGGGAGGGGACTTAAATGTCCCACTAGACCCCCTGGCAGACACATCTATGGGACGAAGTAGTATACCAAGCTCGACTATAAAAACCATTCAAAAATACCTCAGAAACCTCAGGCTAATAGACAATGACGTGCGCTCCACCCTGTAGAACGGGACTTTACCTACTACTCCACACCACACCACCGATACTCCAGAATCGACTACATGTGCTTACAGCAGGAGGGGTTCACCTATCTCAGGAAGGCTGACATTCAACCCACAACCTGGTCAGACCATAGTGCGGTGAAAGTGGAAATGGAGTCACCCTTGTACCGCCCGACCAGGATGGCTTGGAGACTCAATGATTCCCTTCTTCTAGACGAACCAACGAGAGCGCAAATCACTGATTATATCCGTCAGTATTTTGAGGAGAATACCACCGATGACCTGTCAGACATGACTATCTGGGAAGCGCACAAAAGCATCCTGAGCGGGCACCTAATACGAATGGCAACACAGAAGAAAAAGGAAGCTGGAAA
Source organism: Pelobates cultripes (assembly GCA_933207985.1). NCBI lineage: Eukaryota > Metazoa > Chordata > Amphibia > Anura > Pelobatidae > Pelobates > Pelobates cultripes. The sequence goes on from OW240915.1 coordinate 34,337,199, forward strand.
GCAACTAAGAGACCTCACCCAACAGATAGCAGACCTGGAACAGAGGCATAAAAGGACTCAACAACACCAGACATATAGGGACCTAATCACGAAAAGAAGACAGCTCACGGAGATAACAGAACGCAAGCACGCTAGACAGGTACAACGCTCAAAAGCTTTCTTCTACGTGCATGCTAATAAAGGAGGGAAGCTACTCGCCCAAATGCTAAGAGGTCTGCAGAACAAGGCCCAGGTACACACCCTGCGAACCAGACAAGGCAGACTGACGCAATTCCCGGAAGAAATCACGGAAGAATTCAGGTCCTTTTACACAAAATTATACAACACCACTGACATAAACGGAGACACCGACACCGCACAGAAACAAACGGAAACAGCGAGATACCTCCAGGATTTCAACCCCGACGCCCTCACCCAGGAAGAAGCAGAAAAGCTAGACGCACCAGTTACTGAAGAGGAGGTCAAAATAGCTTTGAAGGCCGCAAAGAATGGAAAAGCACCCAGCCCAGACGGCTTTCGTAGAATACTACAAGAAATTCAGCGTTGAACTGATACCGAAACTGGTAGTAGCACTAAACAGCCTAAGAGACGGGGTGTCCTTCCATAAAGAATCCCTGGCGGCGGCGATTATGGTGATCCCGGGCAAAAACACGGAACAGATGGGAAACTCCCCAATATTACTCATCAATGCGGACGTAAAACTTTTCTCAAAGATACTACAGACATATATGCCAAGACTGGTCCACCCGGACCAGACCGGTTTCATCACGGGCAGGGAGGCCAGAGACCACACCCTCAGGCTCTTTGTGATCCAACACACAGCAAAACATCTGAAGAAAAACTACTTCTGCTATCCACAGACGCAGAAAAAAGCATTTGATAGAGTGAATTGGCAATTTATGATAGAGACACCACGGAGAACCGGCGAGAGGATGCTGAAGTGGATCGAAACGTTCTATAATCAACCAAATGCTAAAGTCCGAGTGAATGAGGCACTTACCGACAGCTTTAAGCTCAAGAACGGAACCAGGCAAGGCTGCCCACTCTCGCCGCTCCCGTTTGCACTCACCCTGGAACCGTTCCTAGACAAAATACAGAGGAACCCACAGATAACGGGCCTCAAGCACAAAACACAGGAGCACAAAGTAGCCGCCTATGTGGATGATATGCTGTTCTTCTTGGATGAACCCCTGCTAATGATAGAATTCCAGACATATGGAAATTTATCGGGGCTCAAACTAAACATACCCAAGTGCGAGATACTAAATGTGACGGTACCAGAGGAGGAATGCGCACAACTGAAACAACAATTCCCATTCCACTGGTGCACAGATCGCATGAAATACCTGGGACTGCAGGTCACCCCCGAAGCGAATGACCTCTACACACATAACTACGCACCTCTCCTGTCCAGCGTCTTAGAGGACCTCAAGAGATGGAACTACAACCACATCCTGTGGCAGGGACGAATAGCAGTCGTGAAGATGAATATCCTTCCCAGAATACTCTACATGTTCCACACAATCCCCCGAATAATTCCACAAATATTCTTAAAAACGCTCCGGACAGCAATCCTTAAATACATATGGAAGGGAGACAGAGCCAGGATTGCTCACGAAAAACTGTGCCTCCCCAAAACGTGGGGGGATTCGCACTACCATACCTGAACAAATACTGTCACGCAACGATTCTACAGCGCATTAGGGAACACTGTGCAAAGACCTAGCAGAAAACCAGCTCCACCAATACCTCTGGCACAAAGAGGATGAGGCCTCAAAACAACTTGGGGAAGACTCCCCCATCACCCAAACACTCAAATCTTGGACCAGACTGAGGAAAGCTCCTTACATTTCCCCTACACCAAGCCCGCTGATCCCCATCACAACATAAGAGACCGACTACCACCGTCCGCATGGCCACTGGTCAACCAGGAATATGTCCCACTGCACACGACACTAACAGAAATGGGGCTGAAGACCTTACAGGAAATGATGGTAGGAGGGTCGTCGACCCTCATGTACCAGTTCCACTATGCCCAGCTTAAACACTTTTACCACAACCTACCACACAGAAACAAACTGCACAGGGAACTAACATGGTTTGAAAAGATATGCTTCCACACACCTGACGCAGACGGCACTGTCTTGGCCGTATACCAACGACTGGCAACAGGTGAGAGGGAAAGGAAGGACCTATTCAAAAGGCAATGGGAAGACCTAATGGACAACACATACACGGAGGGGCAATGGGAACAAATATTGCTGCTACAGCACAAGAGCTCATCGATCACGAACTACCAAGAGATGAATTACAAGCTGCTGTCCCAATGATACCGCATACCAACCCTACTGCATCGGATCAACCCGGCAGTGCCGGACGCCTGCTGGAGATGCGAAAACGGAACCGGCACTCTTAAACATATCTGGTGGGACATGCGACAGAATCCAACCATACTGGAAAGACATCGAGGTGGAAATACAGAATATAATGGGGGAACCCACAAGCTTGACAGCAGACCTAGTTCTGCTACACCACACAAAAGAAACGCTCTCAACATACAAAAAAAATCAATCCTCAGACACCTGCTGAACGCAGCAAAAGCACTGATACTGATACTATGGAAAACACCGAACCCATCGACAATCAGACAATGGAAACACATGACACCATGTCAGACATGACTATTCAGGGCCCAGACAATGGGCAAGTTGAAAGAGCAAAGACCTAGGGGGCAGGAGTAAGTGAGTAAGCTACTAAAAGAAAGGTAGACAGACACACTCACAACCCCTGAAGAGAGAGTATAGCAAGGCCAAAAAGCACCGGAAAAAAAAGAAATGGAAGAAAATGACAACATGCACCACCAACAGACTCACACAAGCTCAAAACATAACGAACACATTCCCACATAGAGATTCACCTCATAACTCATACAGTACACACACAAACATAAACCACATAAGTGCATTTACGCCTCAAACCACAGGGCCAGTCACACAAATATGACACCAAAGACTCCACCGGACAACAGATAAGACACCCAACAACTACCCAGCAAAGACCGCATCAGATAAATGCCCCGGCAGACACAAGGACTCCTGATGCTGACAATAAAGGGAGGAAGCTAGATAAAAGCGAACACATGTGGCTACAAGACCCCACACTACACCTCTAGTGAGAAGTCCAACCTAAGGTTAACCGACACACACCACAAACAAACACACAACCAAGACAAGGGGGAGACACACCACACAGGAGAACACCTCACACATACAGTAGTCACTAGTAGACCACATTGACTTTGAAAATATGAATGGTAAAACTGGAATACACAGATAAAAAACACCAAACAACGCCCTTATTAACGGGACAGAAAAAGATCACAGGAGCACGACATATTCGCCAAGATTACACTAACGAAATGTTGAAGGGACCTGCGTGTCCCGTTGTTCACAAATATTAATATAGACCTATGACGCTTAACTACCTACAGGTAAAACAGGTCCTCCAGATCACATAGCGTAAGAAGACTACGCTTAGTCTACACTCTAATGTAAGCTTAACCAAATTGGATCTGCGAATCCAAAAAAAAACATGATAGAGTTGTATATCGGTTGACAAAAAAAAAAAAGACAAATGGAGACCTGCGTGTCTTACCGCTCCGTCATACAACTGTCATGTTTGCTTGTTTTATTTGCATTCAACTAACAATAAAAATGAAATTTACAATAAATAAATAAATAATAAAAATGACCCTTAGAGAATACTGGACAAGGGTTTATCAGAGTGATGATCTACTGGTCGCATGTGACATTTAAAGGGACAATATAGGTAGCCAGACCACTTCATCTCATTGAAGTGGTCTGGGTGCAGTGTGCCTATTCCCTTAACCCCTTTAGAGAAACTGCAATGTTTAGATTGCAGGGTTAAAACTGCCCCTAGTGGCTCCCTTCCAGACAGCGCTAGAGGTGCTCCCTCCTGTCTCATGGAGTTTAACTCTGTGAAACACTGTGACGTCAGAGGAAGAGATGGAGACAACACAGAGGTGTTGGAAAGAGGTAAGTGAAATATGGGGGTTTTATAATACGTTTATGGCAGAGGGACACTGTAGTGTTAGTGTTAATTCTGTTGTAGAGAGAAATAGTCCACTTCATGCAGTAATTCTTATATCAACCATTAAAGTGTATGCAAACGATTAGTTCATGTAGACAAATACAGCTTAGGGAAGCATATTGTTTGTCACCTTAAAAGTTGAAGAGCTGTGTTGTTTTTTTTTGTTTTGTTTTTTACAGTAGAATCAATGGTGTAGTAAGTGCTGAATCCATTATAAGGAAGCGTACCTTTTAAATTGGAGTTGCAGGTGACTTTTACTTTCAAATAACAAAATTAAAGATAGTGTGACTCATTTTTTTGAAGTGTCAAAAGTAGGTGCTTACAAATTTAGGTCTGGTGCCCTATGGCAGGGGTAGGCAACCGTTGGCACTCCAAGTGCTGTGGACTACATACATCCAATAATGTTCTTATTGTCGTAATGATGGCAAAGCATCAGGGGAGATGTAGTCCACAATATTTGGAGTGCCAAAGGTTGTCTACCCCTGCCCTATGGTAATATTCACCACATACTGTTTCGCCAGCCCCTTCTTGTTACTTGCCTGGCCTCCGTTATTTTGGGAATTTTTCTTGAGAAACCGGTTCACTACAAACTGTAGTGCTTATTAGTTATAAAATGTAAATTATAACGGTTACTCATGTACAGCAAAGCGGAAGCTGTTGGTGCATTATAAATAAAGTATTTTAATAATAATGGTAACTTCAAAGAGCATGACCTGTGTGGGCTAGTAGAAACTCATATGGGGACTGCTTTCATGGTACAAACTTAGCAACCCATCAGGAAGTGAAAGTGTTGTAACCTTTCTCAAACCATACCAGTATTATTTGCATCAAAACTATCAATGAAATCACTGAAGACAATACAGGATAATATTCCTGGTCTTTTCCATAAAAGTGTAGCCAATACCTGAATTATGGCTCTGAATAACTTTGTTAGTCAGTTTAACAAACCGTGCTATCACAATCAAGATTATTGATCCGAATAGCAGGTCACTTCATTTAATAGGCATTGTGGGCACAATGTCTGCCACCAAAGTGGGAAGTTCGGCCAAGTCCTCCAGACAGGAAAGATAAGATTGGGAGATTTTAGGGACAGGGGAGACTAGAAAGGGAAAACAAGTATTCCATAAAGTAACACTTCACCGCTCAAATCCAAAAAACAAAACAAAAAAATAACAAAAATCACTATTTTATAGATATACCCTTATGAAAACATGCTTGCTTTTAATTATGCATTTATTCATTAAGGGTATACCTAAAAACAGCATGCAGATGCTACAGATCTCTCCCCTTCTAACACGGCCGACTTCACAAAGCAGCTCAATTAGAAGTCTTTACAAGGCAGGGGCTCTGTGTAGGTGCCTGCCTCTTGAGTCTAGCTCCACTGAGCTAAACAACCAGGAAATAACATGGTTGTCTGATTGACAGCTATGGGGTAGTTTATAAAAGTGCCAATTTCTCTTGAAATCTGCACTTTTTGTAAACTAAAAAAACAAAAACGTTCAGAGGTCTTATGGAGTCCATGCCGCGAATCATCAGAGCTGTTTTGGTAGCACAAAGGGGATCTACATGATATTAGGCAAGTGGTTTTAATGTTCTGGCTGATCAGTGTATATTGTACGTTTGTATGTTAAGTAATCATTTCTTTTAACAGAAACATGTGTTTTTCAAATTTTTATGTGTTTTTTTTTTTTCTTTGCAGGCAGGTGCAGAAATTTCCACTGTTAATCCCGAACAGTATTCTAAACGTTTCTTTGACTTTATTAACAATATTCTGACGTAACCTCACCTGATGTCAGTACAAACTTGTAGTAGAGAGAACGCGCGTTGATGCAACATGGGTGGAAGGACAGACAGAACTCGCTGCATCTTATGCTCACCATGCGTTGAGGATCCCCCGATAATCTACATCTTCTGGCAAAGATGTGACGCGAAGGGATTACAAACTTCAGCTGCTTCCTGGCATAGTCCTAGTTATTTTTGACTCATTCATGTTTTAAATAAAAATAAATGAACCAACTCTGCAATGCGAGTTGCACAAAACAAAAAAAATAATAATTGCACAGCGATCACTGGCATTCAAAAGACAGATGAAGAATATGGTATCAAACAACATAAATGCATGTGAAGTTTATTAAACAGGTATCAAGCGGTAAACTGTAGATCAGTTTATTTTTATTTTTAATATTTTTTTTTTAAACTTAGAATGGCAAGGCAGTATTCATTGTGAAAGAAAATACGACAAATCTTATTTGATCTGCAAGTTTTTCAACGTCATCGCAATGCTTCGGTCATAAGGATTATTGTGTGGATTTTTGGGGGATTTAAAGGGACTAGTGCCAGATAAAAGGATTATGAACAAGATCACAACCCCCTCCTTAAAACTTCACTTTTTACATTTTTGGAAACGGTGATGCCATACAAATGCCATGTTATGTGTCTTTACACTTTTGCCACAGTAATCTGCACTTCACTTTAACGGAGACAAGTTTTTCTTTCGGGACTTGGGGAAGCGTCGTTGTTAAACCATCATGTTTCATAATACCAAACATTCTTTTGCTTGCTTAGGTTTAGACAATATTAACAATCTATCACTTAAATAGCGTTCAAACAGCAAAGAAACATAAAGGATTATTTTGGGGGTTTTTTTAACGTAGTGTTGGAATGACATCATTTCTCTGCATGATTATCCAGGTGTTTCCCTTGTTGCTGTCAAACAATTTGTATTCTAGCTTTTTTTTTTTACCCCCTTTTTTTCTGTAAAGCGGTCTAATATTTTTAGTGAAAGGGGTTCATATAGGAGAGACAGAAAAATCAAAAGGAACATTTTGGAGATTATTGTTTACATTGGTAGAACAAGGGCATTTTTTTTTTTTTAATGTTACCTGCTGAGAAATTTAATTATCTGTATCCAAATTTATTATATTTCAGTGGACATAGATTGCTGTGCAGCGTAGAAATGAACAAATCCATCGATCAGGGAGCATTGTTCTGTACTTGACTTGCGGGATGTTCTGACATCTTTAACAAAATTTAATATATTGAACCAGCACGTTAACTTTTGAAGGGGAATGTTTAATAAGTATAATTTTGAAAATAAACTATCCACGAGTTTCAGAATAAACTCCCAGAATTTCTTAAATATTTGCCATCCCATGTCTTGCTGAGAATGATGAGTTGTAATTCAACATGATCCGATGGACTGTACAATATGCTTTTTTTCCCTGTTCCCATTCTCCATTTAATACGTTAACCGCTCATCCTATACATTATTAAGCTATTTTACATTTATGGCTCTGTTACGTTTAAACATAATATTACTTTTTATCTGCACAAAATAAATCTCCACCACACTGCTATTCTAGAGTAGTTGTGGATCCCAGTCTTTATATTGATGTTCTATAATGACTGTTGTTAAAAAACAAACATTACTTCTGAAACGTTTTTAAAGGGCAACTGTCAATTCACATGCATTCTTATATTATGTTTCCTTATCCACTATATAAAAATTGTAATACTCATTACAGGTTGTGTACCTATACGTCAGCGTAGAAAGAAAGCGGATCCAAAACAAAATGTTTATATTTTTCCTCCAACGCAGTGTGCGCACCTTGGCTGTGACAGAACAGAACTGGATTGTGATGTCATTTAAAAAAATCTTCAATATGCATTTAGAAGACAATTGAGCATCACATGAAAAATGTTTTATTTAGATAATTTAGAATTGTTTTCAATGTTCTGTTCATTAGTGTAATTATCGGAGAAATTACAGTTCCATTTTAAGCACTTGCTACTAAAGTCATTTTTATTTGGAATGTAAGAGACCTTTATAATCTGTGTTTTAAAACCCTTTGAGATGGTAAAATGGGCAAGTCAGTTGGGCCAAATATGACTTACCTGTTGTCGGTTTCTATGTTTCTATTAAAGGGATTGATTTGAAGTCATTCCTGGATTTATATTGGTGTACCATGAGTGGGTTAAATTCTGCGTAAATTTAAGAATGGCAACAGGAGAGGAGCCATCATGGAGGTACTCTTTCCCAACCCTCCTAATCTGAAACCCTAAATAAAGAGTTAAACAAAAAAAACAACCTTGAATTATCTTCTGACGTATTAGAACAACTAGGATTACAACAAGAGGAATCAATGCAATAATTGTGTCTATATCTGTTTAGGTCTTAGTGAATAAAGTACAATTAAAATATATATTAAAGGTCAATTACCACTGACGAAAGCACACATTCAACAATACCACAAACTCAGTGAGTTCTTTACCTACGTCCGCACGTAGAAATATAGAAACATAGAACATCTTCCAAAACCGGTGTATAGATGCATACAATAGATATTTTTTTAAATGTAATTTGTTAGTTTTAATGATCAATTTCCAGTACATACAACTATTGTGTATTTCATCACAATCTGTTGGAGAAATTATATTTATCTACAAGAATTCCCAGTAGAATTTAACATTTAAAAAAAGTTTACCCAAAAATATTAAATCAAGGACATGGTATATTTTACTCCATGCATCCCATAGAAACGGGTAGTTCTAAGCATTTTGTGATTTCATAACCCCCACAATGCCTTGCTAGACCATGGGCTCCTTCCATTTTTAACTGATAAGTTCACTGTAAAAGTTTGATGCCAGTAAAATGTATAGTACTACGAACTGCAGGAAAACATTTCCTCAAAAATAATTTATACTTAGCTGGTACTGAATATATTTAGCCAATAATTGTGTGGTGGAAAAACTAAGAGCACAATTAAAAGTGAAAAGTGGAATTCAGAAAAACTTCAGCTCACCCGTCATAACTCATATTTTTGTCCTTAAGTTTCCCTCCTGTCGTGTTTGCTTTGACTTGGCCGGACACGAAGGAATTTCACATTCAATAAAACTGCACTTGTCATGTTTTGCCAGCTGCAAGCTAGACAGGTTAATAGCCGTAATATCTTCACAATGTTTTATTTGGATGGTCCTTGCTTAGGACCTGTGTCGAGAGGAGAATAATGGTTTTATTTAGCTCTTACACTGTGGTATTGCTGTGCCTTTTAGCAATTATGTGCTCTTACACAGAAAGGGGAATTAGGACAGATTAATAACGTGTAAAAATAAATTGTGGAAAACTATGATCGTGATGCTGATAACATATCACCCATCCATGTTGTCTCTATGATCACAAGCCCAAATTATCAAAAAATGTTTAGTAAGACATTTCATTCTGTAACGCACATACAGCTTTTTCTGCTTTGACTCTAGAATGACAATTGGCATTTCATGTCTGTGGTCAGGAGTCTATATCATCACTGGGCATAACAACACAGGGAACATGCCAATGTTTTTTGTGACCTTTGCTTCTGCAAGTCATCTCAACTTCTCTCCTTCCACTGATTGACGGTGTGGGAGAACTTGAAAATAGAGTTCCTGGTGAACTGTGCACACTGTGGCTGTCTATCTCAGTGCGTTCTCCTGTGTTTGCACCACAGTACAGACAGATCAATATACAGCTTAACGTACTAAAGCATTGCTGATATTGTGCAGTCAAGGTGAACCCCTCTTTTCTTTCTGTTTTATCAACAGCTTGCAATCCGGTACTCGCAAGCAGATGTCAAGAAAGATCTCACATAAAAATAAAACAAAACAGAATTAAGTTGAGCGTACGTGTGTTTTTTTTACCTCTGGTTTCTCTTTTGTTTTAATCCAGAATAATTGATTTGGAGAAATTTTCCAACTTCGTTCTTCTCCAATCTTGGCTGTATTCAGGCTTAAAATCTGAAATTATCTGGTCATTTCGCCATGTGATGAATAGCCCTAACACTGACTGCAATTATGTCTAATTTGTTATTGTATAGCTCAGGCTAACTATATCCAGGTGTTTTAAAGAAGATGTTATAAAACTTAAAATGGATAGCAGTCGCAAAAAAACACTTTAGCTCAATGATGTCATTTTGGTATATAGATAATGCCCCCGCAGTGTCACTTTTTAATTATCTGCTATTTAGGAGTTAAATCACTTTGATTATGCAGCCCTATTCACACCTCCCTGCATGTGATTCACACAGCCTTCCTAAACACTTCCTGCGAAGAGTCATCTAATGTTTACACTTCCTTTATTGCATGGTCTGTTTAATTTAGAATTTCTTATGTCCTCCTCTGTTAAGTCTTCTAGACCCTAATAACCCGATATAGTTTTCTAATCTCTGTTTTAATCTCTGTGTGATTAAAGTTCAATTTACAGAGCAGAAGATTTAATTGAAGATAAAAGCATTTTCTTTCCATGCAGGCTTTGAGAGTCACGGCCAGCGGAGGTGTGGCTAGTGCTGCATGGACAGAAACAAAATTATTTAAGTCCTAAATGGCAGATAATTTAGCATTGAGACTGCTGATTGGAAAACATTTCTCTGGAACTGCAATGTTTAACATTGCAGCACTAAGTGCATTAGGGACACTGCACCCAGACCTCAATGAGCTGTAGTAGTCTGGGTGTCTATAGTGTCCCTTTAAAATTCTTCTCCGCTCGGGGCGAGAATTGATCATTTCAAAAAGAGCTCACTCTCAGTTGGAGCACTGCTGAGTTAATCCCTCTCTCATGCACTGATTACTCTGCTCTGCAGTGTGTTGAGTTAGTTGCTAGGGGCAGCTGTTGGTGAGATTTGAGAGCTTGTGTACCCATCCAGGTTAGACCTTAATGAATATTAGAGGGGTAAAGCTGCTTTTAAATATATGCCACCATAGTTTGTTACTCCTAACAGACGTTTAATAGTTCACATCTTCTTCTGATCAATGGAGTAGAAAATACTTGTGGGACAAAGAAAATAAAAGATAACCACGTTCCTCTTACAAATGCATCAAAACCACTGCAAATGATTGTGAAATATGTTACACAGCTTTTTTTGTGGAATTCCATAATGTCAGATTTATTGCTCTACATTAACATTTGTAAATTTTTGTTTTATTTTTCATATTAATGTTCCTAATTAAATATGTGAACACGTGCAATATTGTCTAGACTCTAGAGCATATGGAGAACACGCAAAGATGCGGCGTTTACCATTCATTGGAGCTCAATATTTCTAATGCTTTCTAATGCTTAATGTCATATTGCACGTTGATATTAAGAGCACAAAAAAAATATAAATATTTCACAATGGTCTCCCAGATCTTGAAATGGGGAACTACAAACCCAGAGTTATGTCTAAAGGAATAAAGAGGAATTGGAAAAATAAGAATTTTTATTTTATATCAATAAAAGTAGAGATTTGACTTTGCCAGCTAGCTCATAAAACTGTCTTTAGTGATTTTTTTTTTATTTTGATTTTTTTTTTTTTAAAACATCCCTATAAATTTATTGGAAGCTCCAGCTGCCACTTCTTTCTAATGTACTCTGTCTGGGATTCGTTTTATTACTAAACCCAGAATTTTATAGAATTGAAAATTGAGTTCCAAAATTCAGGCTAAAATAGGAAACCTTTGACTAAAGCGGGGTGGATAATCTTCCAATTCAACACGTTTGTCAACTTTTTCAAATTGAATGGTTCTTAAGTAAAGTTTGAATTGGTGAGCATTAAAACTGAATTTAAAATGTAAGGTCACAATAGCCAATTTTATTTAAAAAAAATTCTTCAATAACAGCAATATCAATTTGGCCTACAATTTGATATTCACTTTGAATCCCCAAAACGTCACTCTTCAGTGCATAATCCATTTTACAGCGCTACGGAATTTGCTGATGCTATATAAATAATAAAATAATAATTATCATCCCACAGTTTTATTTATTATCATTGTTCGTCACCAAACCTCTCTTAGTTTATAGATTGCGCCTGGTCCTCCCAACACCACATGCTCTTATTGTTGTGTAAAAACAGCCAAATTAGTAGTCAGGCTTTATGAATGAATGTTTTTTTTTTTAAGTATATAATCCTTTTTATGATTAGGGTTAGCACGGATTAGGTTTAATTAAGTTTGGGGTTATTGATGGTTGGCTAGGATTAGAGTCAACTAGGATTACATTAGCAAGGATTAGAAAAAGTGTCAAGGTTTAATGCTGGTCAGTATGGAGACAGTGTCATTTCACCATTTCAATCGAGTGTCTGGGATGCAAGAAAAGAGCCATGTCAAAATTAGAGCATTTGTAATTTAACCCTACTTTTCCAATATATAAATCTTTATTGAATTATGAAAAAAAATAGACAGCAGGACAATGACCTAACTAAACATTAATTGCTAGATATTTAACAGTTTGTTTTTTTGTTTTTTTAGATATATCATGTAATTCTAATAGTAATATACACTGAACAGCCACAACATTAAAACTACGGAGAAGTGAAGTGAATAACATTGATTATATTGTTACAATGGCACCTGTCAAGGGGTGGGACATATTAGGCAGCAAGTGAAGTCAGTTCTTGACGCTTGCCAGTTTTTTTCAGCATCCAACACAGCTGAAAAATGGCTAGACGATTGGGTCAGAGCATCTCCAAAATGGCAAGTCTTTTGAGGGTTCATGGTATGCTGTGGTTCGTACCTACTAAAAGAGGTTCCAGGAAGGACAACTGGTGAACCAAGGTCTTGGGTGCCCAAGGCTCATTGATTGACGTGGGGAGCGAAGGCTAGCCCTTCTACACTAATCACACAAAAGTGCTACTGTGGCTCACATTGCTGAGAAACATAATTCTGACCAGGGTAGAACTGTATCATAGCACACAGTGCATCACAGTTTGCTGCATATCGGGCAGCACAGCCCATGATGACCCCTGGCCAAAAGATCATTCAATGGGGATGTGAGCATCAGAACTTGACCATTAAGCAGTGGAAGAAGGTTGTCTGGTATCATGAATCACGTTTTCTTTTAGATCAGGGGAATAGTCAGGTGTGTGTGCATCGTTTACTTGGGGAAGAGATGGCAGCAGGATGAAGAAGGTAGGCCAGTGGAAGCAGTGTTATGCTCTGCTAATTCTTGGGTCCTGGCATTCATGTGGATGCTACTTGGTCATGTACCACCTACCTTGAGATTGTTGCAGACCACATACACCGCTTCATGGCAATGGATTTCCCTGATGGCAATGGCCTCTTACAGCAGGATATTGCACTCAGCCACACTGCAAACAAATGTTCAGGAATTGTTTGAGGAAAATGATGAAAAGTTCAAGGTGTTGCCTTGACCTCCAATTCCCCAGATCTCAATCTGGTTAAGCATCTTTGAGATGTGCTGGAACAACAAATCTCATTGAAGTGGTCTGGGTACACTTCCTGCAGTTTCCTTGAATTTGACTTCATGAAACAATGCAGGGCATTCTCACGATTTGCATGAGGACATCCAGAGTCTTCTAATTCTCTGTTGGAAAGCAGGGAGTCAATGCTTTCCTATGGAGAAGGCCTAGTGCGCTCATCATTGCATTGGATTCCTTCAGGAATCGCCTCTAATCTCATGAATAGTTTTTGGACTAATGCACGTCGTAGCATGTTAATGGACCAATGCCTAAATGTGGACACCTGTTTTCACCCTTTTGTGGCATGTTAGCTCAGTGTTGGCTTGATATGTAGTCTAGATTTCAATCCTTATATTTGATCAAAAACAGGCAAAACCATTAGAACGTGTTGCTTTCAGAAACATTTCCACCATGAATCATGCCAGCACTGACTGACAAGTCCAAAAGGGCAAAACCATATATATGTTAAAGTAAATGTATCTACCGGCAGGCAGGTAGCACTTTAATCACTCAAAACAGTAATCTGTAATTTGCTCTAGATCACAGCAGTCTCGATTGTCCACTGTATCATTGAAAATAAAAGCTATTTGATAGCATAAGGTGAATAGCAGGAGAAGGTCGTCTTATCACAGGACTAAACCAGACCACACATAGAGAATATCTATAAAACCCAAATTAAAGCTGTTCCTGGAGATGTATGCAAAAACTGATCAAATAATTAGTTTCAATGTATTTTAAGTGGTGAATAAACTCTACATGTATTTATTGATTTTAATTCACATTTATTGTTTATTTGCTAAATTTGACTAAACCAAGAAAAGTGTCATAGGCAAAGGTTTCCGGAGATGAATCATTTTGTGACGCTTGTTATCTCTCAGAATATTGTGTTTACACTCCGCTACCGTGGGCTTTTCTAAGCAGCTAGCCGTTTCCACTATCAAAAATGTCTTTACAAATATGGACGTAAAGAAGTACTCATGCCAATCCAAGACCAGATAGTGCAGGTTAAATCTCCAATAGAACTACTCTTAGACTGGTCAGTAAAGTAGACCCACCCCCATATCATTTCTAAGGACCTGTGGGGTAATTTACCTAGCCCTGGAGTAGCTTTGCCTCGATCCACTGTGCAGCGATACTTGCACAAATATGAGTCAAAGAGTCAGCAGAAGGAAACTTCACACACTAAAAAAAGAGACGTCTAAATTATGAAACACACAACACAGATAAGCCAGAGACATTTTGAAACCAAGTACTGTGATTTTATTGAAGTCTTCGGCTACAAGGTATGTCTGGAGATTGAAAGGAGAAGCATCTAAAAAAATTAAAAGAGCACCTTGTCAAGTATGAGGTTGAGCTATCATGCTGTGGAGTTTTGTGGCTGCCGAAGGCACAGGAGACATTTTAAAGGTAGAGGGGAAATGGATTCTACTAATTATCTACAAATCTTAGAAGCTAATGTCCCATAGTAAGTGAAGAAATATAAGCTGGTGTCTATAGTTGGTCCATGCAGCCTAAACACTGTAAATTCTGCCTTTTCAGAATGAAAAGTTTACATTTGTGTCTAGTTACACCTCTAGAGGCAATCACTCAGACAAACACTAGAGGTGCTTCCTGTGTCAGTGCGTCACAGAGTGCAGGACTGGTGTTCAGCATCTCCACGCATGCTCTATGAGGAGATGCTGATTGGCGCAGCACAGTGTTCTGCTGGCATGTGCTAAAAGATTGGCTGAGATCATCAAGATTGATAATCTCACCCATGAAGGCAGGGCCAGCCACGTCAAGCAGTGCATAAAAAACAATGTCTGCAAAAATACCTTTCTCGTGCGATGGGAGGAAGGTTGGTAGCCTAAATAGTTAGTAAAACATTAGAGTGTCAGGAATACATGTTTGTTTTCCTGACACCATAGTGTTCCTTTAAGTAGTGTGTGAAATAGGAAGACTGTTAGGTGACTACAAGAAGCATTTTGAGGCTATGATGTCACAAAGTATTGACTGATAGTTACAGCCTGAGTTAACTCTAAAATAAGTGCTCTGTGGGGAAAATCTTTCACTTCTCTACGGAGGCTACCAAACTATGTATAGTACAAGTGAGATTTGGCTCAACTCAAAATATACGTATAACCACTGAATACAAATTCCTAGATTTTACTATTAACATGACGTAAAGTCATGATTTTATTAAAGACACGGAGGCGAGTATTATGCTTCTCTTTCTTTAATTCTCCCTCAGCAGCGAAGAGAGATATATGCAAATGAGAGAAAAAATAAATAAATAACAATAACATTAGCATATGGAACAGTGCTCATAGGTATCCGCCCCCTTAGTATATAAGGTGTAGCACTCCATGCTTCTTCCTCTTTCTTCCGTGATCCGAAGACCAGATCCATAACCGAACTGTAACTTGGCCCGAACAGGAACAGTGGGCGAAAGGTAATGTCCAATCCTTGAGGTTAAACTGTAACGTTTTGTAACGGAAAATCACCACTTTGACCGTATTATTCAGGCTAAAAGAGAGGAGAAAATATGGTAATATATGGTCGGCAACTGGTTGCATCATGTAACTTCAAGTAGGTAAAAACTAAGTCGTATAAAGTAGTAGTCATGTCGACATATCAAAAGGTAATATAAGATTATGTCTACTATATCACAAAGTCACCTACCTGAGAGACGTATGAGCGCACCTACAGGTATCTACATAGTAGGAGTCCACCTGATCTGTGGTTGGTATCCGTGAGAAAAAACCAATCCCTCCACCCAGGGAGGGTGGGAGGGAATAATACTCGCCTCCGTGTCTTTAATAAAATCCTGACTTTACGTCATGTTAATAGTAAAATCTAGGAATTTTATTAAAGACACGGAGGCTCCTATTATGCTCTTTCAAAGCTGAGCAATGACTCTTTCCGAAAAATGTAGGATTGGTTTAAAATAAAAATTCCTGAATGTGGATTCCGTAGACCAGTCTGCGGCCTTAAGGATGTCTTCTAACCGGCACCCTATCGTCGAAGCTTTAGAAGCCATAGCGCCTCTGACCGAATGAGCCGAAAAAATTGTAACGTCTATCCCGGCCGAGGCCAATAACCATTTGGCCCAACGGGCGAGAGTAGGTGTGGACACTGGTAGATGCGGTTTCTTTAGTGAAATGAACAACGGGCCATAGTTCGACGGTCTTAGGGAAGAAGTACGGGTTTCGTATTCCTTTAGGCACAGAATTGGGCATAGCTTTGGTTGGTGCGGGGGGTGTGGATAGAAAACTTGTTTAGTCGCTGATTTAGTTCTTCTTGAAATATCGAAAGACACCCCTTCTGGAGTGAATGATCGGGCTAGCCAGTCCAAAGCCCTTACATCCGATACCCGTTTACAGGATAATAAACATAAAATCATGAGTAGTTTAGCGGACAACTGTTTGATTGACAGTGCCGCGTTGTCGGGCCAGTCTTCCAGGAATTTGAACACTATGTTGACATCCCAAAAGGATCCGTACCTGGGTTTAGGTGGCCGTGAAAAACGTATACCCTTGAGTAAGCGACATATCAGGGGGTTCTGACCGAGAGGAATCCCGTCCACCGTATCATGGCCTGCTGAGATAGCAGACCTGTAGATGTTGACTGTACGGAATGCCTTGCCCGATTCGAACAATTGAGTGAGGAAGTCCAGTACCGTCTTTACAGAAGCTGATATGGGATCCACTGATCTTTCCAGGCACCAATCGGACCAAGTTCTCCATGCCGTAGCATATGCGCGCCGTGTTCCCGGTGCCCAGGCGTTCGCCAAGAGTTGGGTAGTTGTTCCCGAAACTTCCGCGATTTCCCAGGGTCCCCGGAAAGGAGCCATGCCATGAGTCGGAGGATTCCCCGTTCTATCAAGTCGTGATTCTCCCCATCCGGATTTGTTAACAGGGACGTTTGATCCGGTAGCAACCGTGGGAAGTCGGTCACCATTTCCAGAAGGTGGGGGAACCAGGGTTTGCATCTCCAGCACGGTGTTATCAAGACCAACGAGGTTCTGTAGCGTCGAATGTATGTTAGAGTCCGAGCGATCAGGTTGAACGGGGGAAAGGCGTAAGCTCGTCCCCCGGTCCAGTCCTGAAGGAAGGCATCTGTCGCCAAGGCTTCCGGGTCCGGTCGCCAGCTGAAAAATTGAGGAAGTTGAGTGTTCAGTCTGGACGCAAAGAGGTCCACACTCAAGGGACCCCATAGTCGAGCTATCCTGGCGAAGACTTTCGGTTGAAGCTTCCAGTCTCCTAAATCCCTCAGATATCGGGAGTTCCAGTCTGCGGTGTAATTGTCCAGGCCTGGAATGTGTTCCGCGGTCACCGACACGTTGTTTTGTAAACAGTAATGCCAGAAGTCTCGAGCCAAAACCGCTAGGATGCGTGACTTGGTACCTCCAAGATGATTTATGTACCTGACTGCCGAGATGTTGTCTAACTTGAGGAGGATCGAGCATGAGACGCCCTTGGGTGTGAGGCTGCGAATGGCAAATGAGGCCGCCAGTAGTTCCAGTGAGTTTATGTGCAGGAATGATTCGTTTACTGACCACCTGCCTCCTGTGGATATGGAGCCGCAGCGCGCGCCCCAGCCATGTAAGCTTGCATCCGACTCGATGATCATGTCTGGAGTGGAACCGAAGATCGCCCGTCCATTCCACGCTTCCATGTGGGTTAGCCACCAGTCCAGTTCCTCCCTGGATTCTTCGTCCAGCGTGATGTTGGATTCGTACGACTGACCCTTGCTTAGGCAGGAAGCTTTTAGGCGTTGTAGCGCCCGATAGTGGAGCGGTCCCGGGAAGATCGCCTGTATAGAGGCTGCTAGTAAGCCGATTACCCGAGCTAGTTGTCTTAGAGAAATGTCCGAACGGTTCATTATCCTCCTGATCTCCTTCTTGATTTTGGACATCTTGTCTGAAGGGAGGCACAGGATTTGTTGTACAGAATCGACTCGGAATCCTAGGAATTCCATCTGTTGAGAAGGTTGTAATACCGATTTCTCCCAGTTCACTAGGAAACCAAGGTTCTGCAGGAGGTGAAGGGTCCACGACAGGTGAGACAGCAGAAGGGATCGCGTCCCGGACATTATGAGGATATCGTCCAGATAGATAATGAGGCGAATCCCGTGTAACCTGAGAAATGCTACCACTGGTTTCAGCACTTTCGTAAAGCATCAGGGAGCGGAGGAGAGCCCGAAAGGGAGGCAACAGAAACGCCATTTCTTTGTGCCCCACCGGAACTGTAGCAGATTCCTGTGTGTTGGCGCTATCGGGATCGTGAGATATGCATCTTGCAGATCGAGTTTCACCATCCAGTCTCCTGGGAGAAGGAGGTCTCGGAGGCAGTGTATGCCCTCCATTTTGAAATGCCGATATTGTATGAAGGCATTGAGGGGTCTCAGGTTGATAACTGGGCGAACACCCCCGCCTTTCTTCGGCACCAAGAACAGGTTGCTTATAAAACCTGGGGTATCTAGAGGAATTTCTTCTATGGCATTTTTGTTGTACAAGGTCTCTATCTCCGTGGAGATGAGGTGGTAGTGGGACTGTGGCATGTGTGGTACATGTGGGGGGGAAACCTGAAAGGGAAGACCCGTCAATTCTAGGTGGTAACCCTTTACAGTCTGCAGTACCCAACTGTCGGACGTGATAGTGGCCCAAGTCTGAGAAAACAAAGCCAGTCTGCCCCCCACATTTATATGGGAAAAATGGGGAAAAATCGTACTCACCATAAGGGCGTTTTCCTGGGGTCGTTCCTCTGCCGCCACGGGCATTCCAAGATCTTCCTCGAGAAGGGAAGAATGGAGTGTAGGAACGCTCCTGGTTTTGTCTCTGTGTGTTGGAGGAGCCTCTGCCCGGTCTTGAGAAACCCCGGGGGTTGCGGCCGGATAGACGGCTCCTACCTCTACCGGCCCCACCGAAAACCTTTTGGTGGAAGACCCTCTTCATGGATGATTGGGCTTTATCCAGCGCCGTGAATGTTTTGACATAGGAGCCCAGGTCTTTGACGAAGGATTCGCCAAACAACAGACCCTTAGCCGCGGCCCCTGGTTCAGAGGAGGCCATACTAGCCAGCTTGGGTTCGATTTTCAGCAGGATGGCCTTCCTGCGTTCTGTAGACATGGCAGTATTGGCATTGCCGATCATGCAGACTAAGCGTTGGAGCCAGCCAAACGCTACTTCAAAGTCTACTGGTGCCTCACCCGACTGAGCTGCTTCCAGCAGTTCGTACAGCTTGGTGACAGGACCCAGAGTGTCTAGGAACTTGTCCTGACAATTACGGAGGGAGTAATCTAGTCCTCTCTTGGCCTTCCAGCCGGTTTTGGCTAGAAACTGGGCTATCTGGGGGTCCACTTCTGGGGTTTTTGCCACAGCATCAGGAATTATGGGTCGGGGGCACTCCGCTCTCAATTTGTTACGGCTCTCTTGAGAAAGGGACTTACGTACCCTGAGGGCTAGGTATCGGCTGATGTGCTCAGATGGTTCCCACTCGGCAGAGCGTGGGTGCCGTAAGTTGTCAGGGTCGAATAGCGGAACCTCTTTAGGGTCGCGGGTTGTTTCTGCCTCGGGCGCCCCTGAATGAGCCGGGGTACGCGTTGGTGTCAAGGGGAACTGCTTTCCCTGGAGGCTTTCACCCTCTGAGAGCTCGTCCTCGTACGGGTCAGAGTACGGGGCGTCAGACCCCTCATCCCCCTCCTCGTCTGAGTCAGACAGTACATCATGGGCCTTAGCCCTTTTCCAGTCTCTGGTAGCCGTAGCTCGCCCAGAAGCTCTATTGCGCGGTTGTTGCGCGCCATCATGGACAGCCTGAGGCATGTCAATCAGAGCAGGGTCAACCTGCATGGGGGGGGGGTCTTGTGAGTGTCTGCGTTTGGTTAGCGCTTTGCGCCCTGGTAGTCTCCCTTCAGGAGGGGTATGGGTCAAGGCTGGGGTAGAGTGAGGTTGTACCTGTTTGAGCGCTTGCGTAATGGAGTCCGAGATGGTAGAGGACATCGCGCCCATGGCTGAGGATATGGCCTTTGAAATAGATTTGGACATGGTGGTGTCCAGAAGAGATTGGAATTCCTCAGAGCCCATGAGCCCAGGGTCGACCTGAGGATCAGGATCAGTAGTGGCCATAGAGGGGCTATGTTTGCCAGGGAATTTGTCACCAGATTGCATGGTAGGTAATAGAGTGCAAGTGGGAAAATAACGAATAGAAAATAATAAAGTGTAAATGTAGAGTACTAGGATTGATTAACCCAGGTACAGGATGGAAAATACAGGGAGATGGAAGGTAATTCCCAGAATATAAATGCAGAGAAATCAAACTGTACTAGTAGAGGGGGCTGCCGGAACGAAATCCGGTGAGGGAGGGGTCAAACGGCACTAAACCGAGTAGAGGAAATGGCCGCCGCCTAGACCGGCGACCAGAAACCAAGAAAATGGCCGCCGCGAGCTACCGCGCATGCGCGGTGCGTGCGCGCGGCGGGAAACTAAGGTAAAGCGAATCGCCGCGCGGACGAAAGTAGGTCCGGCCGGCGGTACTGAAAATAGTGCCGGGAAAATGCCGCGGGGTCCCCCCGGGCGCAAAACCGGCAGACTGTGACCGGGGAGGGAGCCCCCAACCGGAGGGAGGGGGCTGGGGGGAGGGAATTGATAAAATACCCAGGGAGCAGATAGGGACCGGCCACAGTAAATAAAACACAGGCAATAGAGATAAAACAGGCAGTGTATGGAGAAGTGGGAAGAAAACAGAGAAAAAAGGAGGGATAAACCAGATAAGGAGTATCCCCACAGTAGTAACACAAAAATATATATCTAACAACTATATAATATCCTCTGAGACATCCCACAGTGTACACATAGAAATAATAATATAAGAGTGTACTTATCTTCTGAGGGAGCAGCGAAGAAAGAGGAAGAAGCATGGAGTGCTACACCTTATATACTAAGGGGGCGGATACCTATGAGCACTGTTCCATATGCTAATGTTATTGTTATTTATTTATTTTTTCTCTCATTTGCATATATCTCTCTTCGCTGCTGAGGGAGAATTAAAGAAAGAGAAGCATAATAGGAGCCTCCGTGTCTTTAATAAAATTGCTTGAAATGTCTTCATAGTGAAATCTGCAGTGAAGTCAATAATAGAATTTCTGCCTTTTATATCTGTACTAAGGTTACTGAGTGCAGTGGGTCCAACAAAAAATTTAATCTCTAAGTAGAGATGTATACTATCCATTTTTATAAATATGTGCTGCACAATGGTTCTACTATAGAGAAGGGGGTGTTGCTTGGTAATTAGAGCAATTTTAATAAACAATTTGTCAGCCATCTAGTGGACATTCTTTGGAATAACTCCCCTACTACCACTGTAAGCAGCAACCATGTCCATTTTTCTCATCCTATGTGGGGATCATTCAATGTGTTGTATTTTATAAACCAGGTAACTACAATTGTCATAAGAGGTGGCTTCTATAAAGTGAAGCTCTCCTATTCCACAATTCTTGATCTGTTTATAAACTATGGCATAGCTAGGGAGGGCTACATTTATTAGATATTTCCCAGTTGTTATGAAAGTACTTTCGTTGCCCGTTATATCCAAAAATGAACTTCAGGTCTGGAACAAAATGAAGATGACCAGTAAAAGAAGTCACAACAGTCACAGCTTATAGGTGACCACAGCCCGACTCAGACAGCCTGTGGACAGCTTTAGAAACGCTGGAGACTAAAAATCGAGCACATATTGTGAATGTGTTTTTGGTTTGGTTTGGGTTTTTGTATTGGGTGGATATATTGTGTATTGTGTTGGTTTTTAGTGGGTTTTTTTTCTCTTTTGTTTTTCCTTTCCTTCATAAAACAGAGCAAGGGCGACACAATTAAATTCAACATTGATGTGAAATAAATCCAGATCGTTGTATCCTGTAAATTCTTTACGTCACAATACTGTGTTTTTAGTAAGGACAGGACATGAAACTAATCGGCAAAGTACACTATATAGAGAGAGAGATTAATGAATGAATTGGTGAATTCATTTCTCTTAATTGAATTAGATTATTTCAATTTAACCATTAATTTGATAAATATCCCTAACAGCACTATTTCCAGCTAAATACCAGTAACACCTAAAATGAATCTGGTCTTAACAATGATTAAGGGCCTAATAATATTTTATTTTGTTGTCAAGTGCCATGCAATGTGACAGCTTTAATCCTCTCTCAGACAGACACGAAGCACAGACAGCGTTCGTGAACAATGACCATATCTCTATATACGTATATACAGGTGACAGCCGACCCCCTGGCCTCTGGTATAGAGAGGTTTGTGGGCTACTGCCTCAAAGCACAACACAAAATGCATAATGTAACTATAGTCTTATTATTATTATTGTAATTTATTTATTGCAGTAATACCCATAGCCATTTAGTATCAGATTAAGGAAGGGAGTGAAGTGTGGTGAGACAATGTTCTGGTTTGGCCTCAAGCTGGGCTACTTGTTTGCAGTTGCCCCCTAGTAGCCAGCCCTTCGCTAAGTATATTATCTGGCTTGACAGTCACATTGATAATAGTACCAATCTACCTTCACCAGGCTGATTATACTGCGCCACAAATTTAATTCCCATAGTTTCCCAGGCCATAACTGGTTCCATATTTGGAATGATGATGGCTTATCCTCAATGTATCAAATTCACACTGAGAAGTTCCAGTAATTTAATGCCCTATTTATTTATTCATTTATTTTATTCATTTATTTTAACTGCGTCTCCTTTTTCACCAACATTTAGTGGCTGTCCCGTAGCCATCAATCATTTTTTTAACCCATCAATCATCTCAAATTTTTTAAAAATGTATTTATTTATTTTGTTGCCTAGGCAGAATTCAGAATCGCGAATTAAAACAAACATGCTCGTCCTTTGTGCGCTTTGTTTGGCTCGTGATTCGGCTACATTTCTGCTCAGAGTTCTGAACCATCAGCCAAAATTCGCACGAATTGCAGTTCAGAAGAAAAAGATTCTCCAAGCTCATACATGGGTAAATAGGTTAGTGCCTATTAAGTCATAAAGCAAAAGGTAACATATTTCTATAAATGTGCTAATAGAAATGCACTCTTATATATAAAATGTGTTTTTACGGTTTGTTTCTTTTCATTTCAGGCTGATTTTGAAAAGCCATTTTCTGAAACATGTTCTAAAACACAGGCCATAAACTTGTCAGGGCCACAGACCATTGATGAAAGATAAGGTACAGCCTTTTGTCTTGGGCTTTTCAGATTAGCTTTACATTAGACACTAATGATTATTCAACTGTTTTATTGCTTCGACCTGACTTTTGACCAGAGAGGAATGTTCATCAATTCACTGTCCCTAGTATGACCAAACTAAACTCAATAAAGTGCCCAGTAGCTTCCATGTGAATGTTTTCTTCCTTTTAAATAATAAATATCTGCGCTTTGTTCCTTGGAATTCTATTCATTTTACAAAAATGACCTACTGCTGAATGAAGGTTTCATATTTTTGTAATGAAGAAAGGGAAACTCTCAAATACAGCATGGGATAAATTAGAATATTAACAGGAGAACTTCAAAAATGAAAATTTGTTTGTTTTCGTTTTCTTTTTTTTAGATTGTCAAAATGAAAAGTGTCTGAGTTCAATTATTGTAATTTTTGGTAAATCTTATGTTGGAATTTCCTCAAAATCCCTGTCCATCATCCATACAAGTCCCTTTTAAAGAATGTATCCATAATATTCTTGTATGTAGAGGCCCAATACCATCTTAAAATAGCTAGACTGTAAGCTCACGGGCTATCTAGCTAAGCACTTTGTGTAATAGAGCTTTAATGGCAAAATCTTAGCTTACAAGAAGGACCCTCTCTACATTTTGTACTTGTCTATGTATATTGTATTTTCTCCCCTGATTATACAGAGCTGTGGAATATTTTGGCACTTTATAAATACCAATAATGAATAAACAAACCATAAAATACTTAAGGATACTGGCCCTTATCTATCTGAAGGTGAAAACAATACAGTGCTTGAGCCTGACTTTACTTTATTGGATCCTAACAACACTAATATTTAAAAAAAAAAGAAATTCAGGTTTGCAGAGCCACCATTTGGACAAGACTGAAGTATGTCTTCAATCTCCAAGCTTTCACAATAGCTCACTTATACGAACAATTTACAATATTTTCTACAGCACTGTGAGCCTTTTTCCTCCTTGAATTATTTTCTGGTGCTCCAAGAAATATTGGACTGAACTGGATCTCATGTAGTAGGAGCAGAGGCACACCACCCGTAAAGTGCTGCCTATAGAATTAGCTTCTCCTGCCTCCTTTGATGTAGCCAACTTGGGGGAGGATGTAGCAGATAATCATCTGATTCCTGGCAACTTACCTTCCCTCTAGACTTCAGAAGAGAGTGCTTTGTCCACTTTGGCCAACAAAAACTTATGATACCCACAAGATATTTCAGATTGACATGGGCGGTAATTTCAAAAATATATATGGTCCAGAACACCTTCTCAGTTAATGCAATCCTTCTATTAAAACAGTGACATGGATAAAGACAATATTTCAACCATCACCTTGGCCTTTGTCATACTGTTTGACAAAGATGAACTTTCCAACCACTCAAGGAGATTTTGTCTGCAAGCTGATAGGGATGGACATTCCTTTACCATTACTCGTTTGACAGAGGCTCCTACATTTTTGGAATTCTGTGGCCTGCCTCCTGTTTCTCTGCCGGCTGTCCTTCTGCACAAGTGGAATATAGAATACACCACCCCGTTTTTCCCCAGGGCTTAAACAGCAACAATCTGTCAACCTACCAGGAGAACCTCATACCATGTCTATCAAGACACTTTGACTATAGTCTGGCTCAGTAAGCTTCTTCTATGAAATGTTTATGACAAATGTTTATTCTTTTGTTTTTCTTTGTTACACGTTCTGCTTTAATCTCTAGTTTAGTAGTGCAGTGCAGCATTTTATTTTACTTTTTGTTTTTTTTGTGTTTTTTTGTTATCTCCAAAGCTTATACCCCGACCACAAGTTTAGGCGACCAGTTTGCAGTTTTCCAGATTTTATCATTCTAAATGTAGTATGAAAAATATACATAGGCTCAAATGGGCTACATACCATAGGGCTCCTTGTGTTCGGTGTGTGACATGCCACCTACCTTTTTAGCCAGGGACAACTGTGTAGGGTTTTTGAACACAACCACAAATGGAAGGAGAGCTAAGGGGGAGTCATGGAATCTTACTGGGTTATTCACTACAGTGAGAATTGTTGTGAATTCAAAGTGAATTTCTAATTGAAATTAAGTCTGCTATACTTCCAGTTTGGCTACTCTGGTCTTTAATGTTAAATTATTTGAATTCACTTGATTCCCCTACAGATCTCACTCTAGTGAATAACCCATGTTGTCCGCACTGAAATTCTATTTAGTTTATTAGATCACCAGAGCTTTCGTGTACAATAACTTAGTGTGACAGCAGGCAAGGGTTTCCAAAACAATTATATATTGTTATGGGGTAGTTAAAGGGTTTCTCCAAGCACCATAACCACTTCAGTGATTAGTATTGAGAATAAGAAACGCTGCACATATATACATACTGAGGCTTCCTGCTGGAAGTGTAATGCTACCGCTGGGGTGTAATTAGAACATCATTAGCCTGAAACAACAGTTAAATTCTGTGGATAGTTCTATGCACGGAGGGCATTCATTGGCTGAGAGCGTTCAGATGACACTTTCAGCCAATGAATGAGTAGTGGGATCAGCCTCCAGGTTCTGAAGCTCTGCAGAGGCCGGTTGTCATTTATCCTCCTTTACTAGAGTCTTGTCACCTGGTGGGACTAGCTAAGCGTGTTGCAGAATGTTTTGCACCTTTACCTGGGAGAAGCGCCAGAGTACTCCTAACATCATAACCTGTACAGCAAGCTCTAGTGTTGTCAGAGACAACATGGGTTTACTTCAGGGAGATCATGCCAAACTAATCTTATTGATTTTTTTGATTGGGTAACTAAAATTATAGATCAGGGTGGTGCAGTAGACATTGCTTACCTAGATTTCAGTAAGGCTTTTGACACTGTTGCACATAGAAGGCTTATCAATAAACTGCAATCTTTGAGTTTGGATTCAAATATTGTTGAATGGGTAAGGCAGTGGCTGAGTGACAGGCAACAGAGGGTTGTAGTTAATGGAATATATTCGAAGCTTGGACTTGTCACCAGTGGGGTACCTCAGGGATCTGTACTTGGACCCATTCTCTTTAATATTTTTATTAGTGATATTGCAGAAGGTCTTGATGGTAAGGGATGTCTTTTTGCTGATGATACTAAAATTTGTAACAGGGTTGATGTTCCAGGAGGGATAAGCCAAATGGCAAATGATTAGGTAAACTAGAAAAATTGTCAGAATTTAATGTGGATAAGTGCAAGATAATGCATCTTGGACGTAAAAACCCTAGGGCAGAGTACAGAATATTTGATAGAGTCTTAACCTCAACATATAAGGAAATGGATTTAGGGGTGATTATTTCTGGTGACTTAAAGGTAGGCAGACAATGTAATAGAGCAGCAGGAAATGCTAGCAGAATGCTTGGTTGTATAGGGAGAGGTATTAGCAGTAGAAAGAGGGAAGTGCTCATGCCATTGTACAGAACACTGGTGAGACCTCACTTGGAGTATTGTACACAGTACTGGAGACCGTATCTTCAGAAGGATATTGATACCTTAGAGAGGGTTCAGAGAAGGGCTACTAAACTGGTTCATGGATTGCGGGATAAAACTTACCAGGAAAGGTTAAAGGATCTTAACATGTATAGCTTGGAGGAAAGACGAGACAGGGGGGATATGATAGAAACATTTAAATATATAAAGGGAATCAACACAGTAAAGGAGGAGACTATATTTAAAAGAAGAAAAACTACCACAACAAGAGGACATAGTCTTAAATTAGAGGGACAAAGGTTTAAAAATAATATCAGGAAGTATTACTTTACTGAGAGGGTAGTGGATGCATGGAATAGCCTTCCAGCTGAAGTGGTAGAGGTTAACACAGTAAAGGAGTTTAAGCATGCTATAAGATAAGGCCAGGGACTAATTAAAAGTATTTAGAAAATTGAGCAGACTAGATGGGCCGTATGGTTATTTTCTGCCGTCACATTCTATGTTTCTAGTGGTTATGTAGCTTGGAGTAACATATTATACTGAGAACCAACAATTTGCAGCAATTAAGGTAACAAGTTAAGAAGAATGAATAAAAATGTAAGTGACCTTTGGATTGAGCATGTATCAAAGAAAAGGGGAAAATATGTTCCAAAAATACATTTAGAAAAGCACTAAGTTCCCCAAATAATGCAAATAAAGTAGATAAAGAAAGTAAATCTCCTGGTATTAGTGTTTAGCACAATGCTACACACATGGAATGTGTGATTTAACACCTCAGTCATCCAAAATACACAGAGCCCGACAATAATTATCCACACAGGCAAACAGTTTATGATTGGTGGAAAGGACCCTAAATATTCCCAGTGCCCTCACAGTGACCTCTCTGTGTTACCTCCACTCTTGTAGTATAAATCAAACAAGGCCATGCATGGGTTCCAGTGAGCTTTTACAATTCAGCTGTTGCTCATACATATCACACTGTAAGACTAACGGACAGTAGATTAACTAGTATAAACAAACAGGAGTCACAGCCAGCAAACATCGTAGAGAATTTGTATCTTTTGGAAAATTCCAGCTTTTGCCAGAGATATTTTTTTTTCTAAACAAAGTTTACATTTTATAATGTATTAAGCTATAATTTGTTGCGCAAGGAATTTATTTAATCCTTCAGAACTTTGTGTGTTCCGTCCGCGTATATTACACAGATGCCCGTCTGACATCATGACAAATAACAAAAGAAGTTTTAAAATAAAAGAGTATCACTGGTGGACATTCCGAATTTAGGAAGTCACTACCAGACCATTCACCCCCTGGCATTTAAGGAGTGTGAGAAAAAAAAAAAAACAAATGGTTGTGGCATTAGATATTTCAACTTTCCAAATGATTTATCAACAAATATTTCCATAGACTTTATTTGTGACTTCTGAAGAAAATTCATTTAAACAGTTTTTCTAACAGCATTGAATCATCTGGAAAGCGTATTAAATCGAGGCCATGGGACCTCTTATTATCTATTTCATTAATGATATGGGTAAAACTTCAATAGAACCCATTGTTACTGTTTGCTTACTGTAACAAAAACTCCTTCATGTTTGATAATTTTTTTAGAAGTCTCCCTGGGTGCATGGCAAGATGATGCTTAGTAAGATCTATTTATAAAAACTAGGTCTATAATGAGGGATTTCCGTAATTAGACATTTATCACTGACTTTTACCAGTACCCGACTGAATGTCAGCCACGAATGTATCATGTTAGTTTGTTAGATCAGGACACTCGCTACCTTTTGTTCCTCAGGTCAAACTTGAATTCCTCCCAAGTGTCCCTGTTTAGGATGGACTGTCCCTATTGTGGTCCAAATCCCTCTGTCCCTCTTTTCTAGGAGTTTCATATTGTTGGTGTGTCTGAGTGTGTACAAAAAGTAAAAAATGGGGGAAAACCTTGGTAACTGATATATTAAAATAATACAGGCAGCTACATACAAGAAAGCGACTTAAAGAAAGAAAAACTAAATATATAAAGTATGAGCACTCTAAAGCTATAGGTATATCAAGGAAGACAGAAAACACTGTACCTCTATAAAAAGATCAATGAGCCTTTATTAACAACAAAAATAAAGATATATAGGAAAAGTGTGGTCCTGTACTCTCTTATCCATAAAATAGACCCCTGAGTAGGGGCAAAATACCAGATTCTATACCAAATATACATACCAGATATACACACACACTGCATTATATACACACACACTCTGCATTATATACACACACACTGCATTATATACACACACACTCTGCATTATATACACACACACTCTGTGTGTATATAATGCAGAGTGTGTGTGTGAATGCAGTGTGTGTGTATATGATGCAGAGTGTGTGTGTGTTTGTGTAGTGTGTGTAAAATGGGTGGGGGGCATTTTTATTATTTTAATATTATTTTATTATTTATTATTATTTTAATTTTTTTTTATTTTATTTTAATATTATTTTAATATTGAATTTAAGGGGGGGGGTAGTCCCCCCTCCCTGTTTGTTACCTGGCCAGGGAGGGGGGGGCTATGTCATTCCCTTGTGGACCAGTGGATGGGCTGTGCAGTGGGGGCCCGGCAGGAAGCGTTTACTTACCTTTACAGCAGCTGCCTGCAGCTCCGTTCACCTCCGTTCCCTTCCGCTCACAGTGTAAGTCTCGCGGTCTGCGTGCTGTGGGGAGGGTTGCCACGGTAATCCGTGGCAACACTCTGATGGCAACGGGTCTCGCGAGACTTACACTGGGAGATGAAGAGGGGAGGTGAACGGATCTGACAGGAGCTGCACGGAGCTGCTGTAAAGGTAAGTAAATGGTTCCTGTCGACCCCCAACAGGAAGCCCGGCGGTCCTGGTCTGTATTATTATTTTTCAGCACAAAAAATGTGCCGAAAAACTCGGCTTATACTCGAGTATATACGGTAGATATAATATATGTGTATATATATATATATATATATATATATATCATATATATATATATATATATATATATATATACACATACATATTAATTAATTTTTTTATTAACATTTATTTATTTTTACACATGCAGGGAGACTGCCTGTTAGTTCAGGCAGTCCCCCTGCAGGCAGCACTATGGACGCCTATTGCGGCCTTGTGACCGCTCTTTCAGAGTCATCACATGGCCTGCGGGGGCCTAAAATGCTGATGGGGTACTGTCTGGGCTGTCAGACAGTCCTCCCAGACCGGGACGAACACTGATCGCCGGCATGGGAACGGTGGCAATCGGGTAAGTAAGAATGACTTAGAATGAGGTTGCAGGGGAATTTGAATGTGATGGTTAAAAGAAGTTAGAAGAGAGTTGCAGATATTGGTAAAATAAAAAAGGGAATGAGTAGGTAATTGAGTGAGACTCAATACTTCAAATAATAGCCGTGAACCCCTCTTCCAATTGCTCCCATTTTGGACCAGTATGGACTGATATCTTTACCTGATACTGGGTAGATGACCTAACTTAGCTCTAAGAGATGTTGCAATGCACACTCAATGAGCTTTGAAAGAGAACTGAAATTCTGCTGATTGTGGATCATAGTCGGAAAAACAACAGAACACACCAATCGTTTTGGACCAACTATATTTTGCGAGATTAGCAAAACCTTACAAAGATCATTACCAAGATCATTTACAAATGTGTTTTTTTTTTTAATTCTGGATTATGTAAAGTAAACCAAGCAGGAATACTAAAACTGATTTAATGTGATAAAATATATAATGGCATTTAAAAAAAAAATAAACTCTTGTATTTGTGTTTATGTGAATAAATATTAACTTTAATGGATAATATTCATGAAAATGTGTAGAATTTGCATTTGTTACGTTTATTATAAAATTCATTCTTCTAGGTGAAATTTAAATATCACAGTCTGTTGAATAAAATTTCCAGAAATAATCATAAATAGAGCGTTAATATTATGGAAAAGAATAGAGAATTTGCCTTTTTACAGGGTGGTGTATTCAGTTCAAGGCAAGGAGAGCTTACACTGACAAATGAATAGAAATATATATACCACATTATATTGATTATACGGGATGCAAGAAATACAAATATTTTATTTGTTGCACTTTGTACATAATTCAGCTTTAAAAAAAAAAAAAAGTTTGCGTTAGAGACACATGTAGAAATAAAGAAAGCATATTAACTATTAAGTTAGCTTTTCTCCCCTATCACATTCTCCCTTTAAATCTTGTTCCCGTCTATCATATTATATGCTGTTTACAGACTTGGCTGGCACTATACTTGCACGCTATTTTTACTATAAATAGATTATAATCTACCATTGCCATTTGTTTACCCTACGTCTTTTAGATTGTAAGCTCATGTGAAAGGTATGTTATTTAATCTACTTGTATTTCTTGAACACATCGTACAGCGCTGTGGCAATAATAAAGAATATGTTTTATATTGTATGGAAGAGGTCATTTTATATAAGACCCCCAAGATGAGTCGGTAATGTAGAGTAACCAATCACAAAGTGAAACTTTCTCCTGGTGGTTAAAGGATTGGGTTTAGGAAGTTGAGACATTGTTGTCAGATCAGCTGTTGAACAGATGTACTTTTGGATGTAGGGTAGTTCTAGAATTGCCATGCGAGGGAGCAGGCTGCTTTCATTTGCATCCCAGAAGCAGTTCCTTTGATTTGTTTACTTTTAGTAACTGCCTAATTACTGATCATCTAAATGACGCCCACCATGTGGCTTTTTGTTTAAATGACCAGATGTAGACTGACAAGTGCTGGGTGGCTTTAGAAGTGTCATTTTAAGAGGTCGTTTATCAATACGCTGCTTCTTAACAGCTAGAACCTAAGAGTCCGTAACAAGGAGGAGAAATCAGCAGGTTTACGGAAGAAATAGAGTGTTTGTTTTCTTTATGTTGTTTATGTTGTTGTTTTTCAACATTTTGCACTTGGGAAGAAGTACACTCACCCAACCAGCTGAGAATGGGAATCTGTTCTAACAGCAAACCTGTCACCGACACAGGCCCCAGTTTAATAAGCTTTCCAAATGATTCAGTTCTGTTAGAAAAACTTCCCTAATGATTTATCTTCAAAAACTCCCGTAGACTTTAATGATGACTTCTGTAGATAAATAATTTAGAAAAAATTTCTAACAGAGTTGGACCATTTTGGAAAGCTTATTAAATCACGCCCATAGTGTGTTGCTTAACGTAAAATTCACAGAGCAAAATTCTTGATTTATTGCAGAAACGCAGCTTTTCAGACATTATTGGTAGCCATCTATGAATGATCATACTGGGTTTTTGCATAAACTCCCCGATCCCTTACACGGGTGCCAAGTGGGGGATGACACAGCAACCAGCTCCCCAAAGTATCTTAATTCAAATAGTGATTTATTTAGATTTTTGCTGACATAAGCCTCACTAGGTCAACCCTTTCCCTCAATTTTTTTATTCATTACCATCATACTTTCACTTTTTTTTTTTAGCTATGTAAGTGTGTGTTTGTCTGACTGTAGTGTGTGTCTGTGATATGTATGATATGTAAGTTGCTTATTGATGCATATTCTATTATGCTGACTGCCATTTGCAAAGGACAGAGATTATAACAATGATTGACAGGGAGCTAAAATTGATGCACACAGTTACAGGACAGAGAAGTGTGGATTTCAACATTTAATTTTATTTTGCACTCTTGCAAATACATATTTGTTACTTACCGGGGTTAATCAAACATAGTAATTAGAACCCTGGAAAGTGACTGTACACATTTAAGGTTTTTACACTCCATTTATTTTAACATTACACTCCCATCTGTGCTGTTACATAAATGTGTCTGTGCAAAAAAAATCTTCTTCCCAACATTTAATGTTTTTGTATTTTGTGTTCTGAGCTCTGACATTTGATTTCCTAAAATAGCACAGCTAAGAACATTACATCTGTAATGACTTACAGATGGATACATTTAAATCATGTCCATTATGTCATGTCCCTACCCAGAATCCTCTCTGCAGATTATCACGACAAGCAGCATGTGCGGATATACTCTCTGTGTGCAATCTGCAAAAACTAATATTCAAAAAAAAAAAAAATACTTTCATGGAAACAAAGAAATTAAGATATTCCATGGGTGGACAGTTTACTACAAAAGAAAAAAGTCTGAGTAATTTGTATTATTTTTTCCTCAGCAATCAGAATTTATCAACAAAAATGTAACCATTTAAATGGTGTTTTATACTAACTTTTATATTTCTTTACCTCCTTACTAGTTCCTCACAAAAACGTAAAAATATTTTTTTTAAATGTATTTTCTGAAGATATAAAATATTTGCATAAAATATGTTTTACAGTTTATCACGTGCTATAGACATTTTCCAAACTACGCCAGGTTTTCTACTTTGTGTATTGATAATTATGCTCACATTATATATATTTTAAAATAGCTGTTTATTCACGTTTTTTGTCATCTATATATGGCTGTAGAGTAAATATGTATAAATCAGAAATTCTTCGCTCTGGTGTTGTGTAATAAATTTTAGGTTTGTGCAAAGTAAGCTACTTTAGTGCAGTTTATATTTACAGAATTATACGTGGGGATTTAAAAGTGCATTTACACTTTTTAGGCCAAAGTAGCCAAATTGATCTAATTTTCCCATATAGCTATGTTTTTAATATGACTATTTTGGCCTATGTATGTTACATTCATTTTGAATTCCTGACAATTTACACTTTGCGGGATTAATCTCTAAAGTATGAGTTGTTCGGAATTCAACTAGAGTTTAAAAATTCAGGACAACTCATCTGACCTGTAAAAATTATGCAAGTCAATGATGTGATCATTTTGGCTGAAACAAGACTTTATCTAAAACTTTATCTAAAGCAAGCAGGGTCAGTTAAAAGTTACACTTACATCATCACAATCTCTTGCTTAAATGTAAGATCACATAATATACCGAATTGTTTGTATCCTTCTCATCTAGATGACAGAATATTCATTGATTTATTCAATAAACGTCAAATTGTAAGGAATTTATCATCAATTCTGAAAAATGTTGGCCATAGCTGTGACTATAGCCAAGTTGGGGAATTTTGACAAATCTGAGATTTTTGCCAGATTTTTGTAATTTGTTTTTCAATTCACAATTTGGTGCTTAGTTAATAGACCCTTTGATATGTTAATGTAAAATCAAATCCAAAATCTATCAAGGTAATAGAAGGTGACTTTCTAAACTAAGAAAATCTAAGGCCACCATTCGGAGCATAATTCAAACTCTATACATTTTGTACAGACAGAAATAGCACATTATCACTGGAGAGACTGTAAGTACCTCTGTAAGTAGCAGTGAAAAATTGAGTACATTTAAAAAAAAATGTAGTTTGTACTTTTATTTTTGTTGTGAAGAATTTAGAACATTGAAAAAGACTAAATGTACTATAGAGTTTTAGGAAGTTGAACTCACCCTTTAAACCCAGATATAAATAACATTTCTCACAGAAAAAAATAATTATTATTATTGGCATTTATATAGTGACAACCTATTTTGCAGTTTTTAACAACATTATTAAACCAAAAAACGAGACAAACTATTACACATTTTGACAGAAACATTAGGTAAATGTATGGTATGTGCTGTCGTTTTTACAGTGAATGTATTTGTCATTTTCAAATGTCATCATTTTAAAAGATAAAGATATTTTACAAAGATCGATCCAAACCACAAAATAATGTTCATTGATATAAATTTATATTGATGCAGTATACGGTATAATACAGATCGGTCAAAATCATACTCACAGTCACTAGAATATAGACAGTTTGTGTGCTCTACATATAATAATAATAATAACAAAGTATTTAACCAGGAAAGGTACATTCAGATTACTCTTTTCAAGTACGTCCTGGGGTCAATCCTGGTGGTATCCAAATATAGAATATAGAATACAAATCGTATAATAATATGAGCAAAGGAACAAATAATTGCGGTTTCATCCTACATTTAGGTGCTAACTTTGCTGAAATGTTTCAAAAACACGTTCGATAATTTTTGTTTTCAAAATGTGATAGTAAAGGCGTCACATGGATGTATAGAAAATGTTTGTACGGTTTGAATACCTTATGAATACGATAAAGTATTTTTAAAAGTACAAATAAATAGTTTTAGTTACCATATTCAAACTAGCACTGAATCCAATAATGGAAACAGTACATTTCTCATATAATTGAATTAATTCTGCATGATCTGGAAAAATCGCCCCAAATTATTTTATATAACAATAAGATCAGTGGCATTATAATATCGTGATATTATTGGAATTATATAAACTTGTGCACTGCAAAAAAAAATTATTCCTCCAAATCTGGCAATTTAGGTTTCTTCTACGTGACATTTCAGCTCAGATGAATTTTGTCTGTGCAATGACTTTGGGGGAAAACTATTCAGACGAACCAAAATGGTGCTAAAATTTGCCAGTGAACAGCAAAATATATACATTAATATAAATATAAATATATATTTTGCAATACACTGGTAAGAACATTTTTCTGCTATTTGGTTCACCGATCAAGTGACAAGAACTAACCAATAGGAGGAAAAAACAGTAAACAAGTCTACATTTATAAAATGATATATATTTATTGATTATATAATATATAAATATAGATGTATTTGTTACTGCCCCTTCTTTTTTCCCCTCTGTTGATCACTTGATCTGGGCATAAGATCAATATTTAGAGGTTGTGCCTGCACCATCCATAATCTTTTTCTATCAATAATCTTTTTCCATTAATAATCTCTTTCTATCAATAATCTTTCTCCATTATTCAACTTTTATTTGCCGCCATGGACGGAAGTCAGAATCACAAAAACAACAAAATGGTTTGTCCGTTGTTAGTTTGTTTTGCTACATGTAGCTTTTCGGAATTTGGGATTTCGGACGATTCGCAGATCACCCAAAATTCAACTAATCGCAATTCATTTAAAACAGAGTGCACAAGTCTATGTAATAAAAGTAATAATATCAAAGTATCTAACCAGATCTAACTGGTTGTTTGTTTTTTACTATGTCCTGGGGCTGTAGCTGTTGTTAATATTACCCAACCTATAGGTTCTCATTTTATTGACCCCAGGAGAATACATGGTTGAGACTGCTGAGAACTGAACTTTTAACACTGAGATACTGCAGGTGGAGCTCTATCTACTGAGAAATCTTACCTGCAATGTATGCACTACATTCACATTCAGGATATTTACTTTAAAGTCTATTATATTAACTTTATATTTAAAATACGTCAATGCAATGGCATACAGAGGATTCAAATAAGGCATTTAACAGCTGCATAAGATAATATTGTTTGCATCTATTTTTTTTAAACGTCTCTCTTCTGCTAAGTGAATTGCTTCAAATGATTTTTTTCAATAAACACTGAATTTTAGTAATTGAAAAACAAATTGCAAAATTTAGGAAAAAATCGCAAATAACTAATGTGAATTCCCTAAAGTGTGAATTCAAAGTAAATTTCAAAATGAAAATCAAAATAGAAAACTGTTTATTGTACATCGTTAGTTATTCTAAGGTATTAAATTAATTAGAGGATGCTTTGATGTAGAAATGAAACGTAATGGGTGTTTTAATTAATTGAAAACTGAATTGCAAAATGTTGACCGAAATAGACATTTGGAAACAATTCTCAAACGTATACCTATAACTAGCCACAGCATTTCTAATTTAGCAGAAAGTTTTTGATAAAATGTTGCAGTTCGATTTTCATTTCACCACAAATCACTATTTAGTTAAGAAACCCAACTAAAAGCATAAGATGACATATGTCTGGTAAAACATAGTGTTTATTTTGGTGGAAGATAAAAGCCATGATATACTCTCCTTTACTCTGTCTTACAAGGCAGGACATAGTTACTGGGGGTCTCCCGGCAGCTTAGAAAATAGAAACCTATAATTCATGTATCATGTCACCTTGGAATCTCTTAGTGGAACACACACACACATACACACACACACACACACACGTACACAGTAACACAAACGCTCACGCAGAATCACAGAATCACTGTTTTAACATCTACCAACATATCTTTTTGTTCCGAACATTTGTCTAGTTATAAGTCTTACCCGTTGTAACTGGTTACGTATGGATTCGTGTTAAAAGGAAAATATGGGTTAAAAAGTAACCTTAATTAAGTGCATTATAAAGACAGTGCATTAAAAAAGCAAAAACAAGTGAAAACATAAACAAACCGGTAAGTTAGTCACCTTTCAAGTTTTCCTTAGTGCAATGTTTAATGCAGCTGCCTCCAGCTTCCTCATCAGGAAGATATTCTCGTCCGTCAAATCCTTGCACATCAGATGCTAATGGGATAAGAAGTGTATCCGAAAGAACTCATTGGAATGAACTGCGCTACGAAGTGATAGCTGCCATATGTCGGCTGCTAGCAATTTACACGGTTCACGATTAACTGAATCACAACGTACTAAAGGCGAAATTAGACAACAGAATAAAAAAATAGCATGTGTTAACATTTTCTTTTATATGTTTCTCCATTATTTTTCTAAATTTATATTAAAGATTTAGCAAATTACATCACACATTGCAAATGAAAGAAAAAATTATGTTCCATTTCTCCTCTTCTCTGTACGCTTTGTTTATGCTGTTGACTGTCTTCAGCTTGAAATTGACAGACACAGGAAAGCCTCCCTGATAGTCCGTCAAAAAGCTTGGGAGGAATTCTTCTACTTCCGTTAGATCCACAGAGCTGAAGATGCCACATAAGTAAGAGGTTGCAGCCACTTCCTGTTTGTGCAAGAACTCACTACAGAAGATGCAAATCCTTATGATTTGTACCAAACACACAGTGGCGTATCTACCAGGATCGCAGGGGTCACAGCTGCGACTGGGCCTGTCACTCCAGGGGGCCCAGCCGCAGCTGCAACCCCTGTGACCGTGGGCTGCCACAACTTCAGACCCTGCTCCGCGGTCGCTGGGTGACCGGTGAGAGGGGAGCGCTGTGCTGTGCTGCTCCCCTCCTGCCAGTCTCTCTGTGCAAGCACCACGGCTGAAAGGAAGTGCTCACTGAGAGAACACTTCCTGTCAGACTGGGTACCACTCAGGCGCGCTACACACAAACATAAGGTACAGGGGAAGACTGGGGACAGAGGGATTGAGTGCTGGATGGGAGGAGTGAGGGGGCTTAATGAGAACTGGAAGAGGTGGTGAGAGAGTGAGGGCTGAATGGGGGGCTGAGAGAGGTATTACGGGTTGGATGGGGGTGAGACAGAGGGCTGGATAGGGGGTGAAGGGGACTTATGAGGGTTAGATTGGGGGAATGGGGGTAATAAGGGCTGGATGTGCGGTGAGGGGGGTTAATGAGGACTGGAAGGAGGATGAGGGGGTTAATGATGGCTGGATGGGGGGTGAGAGATGGAGTGAGGGCTCGATGTTGGATGAGGGGCGATAACAAGGGCTGGGTGGGGGGCAAAGGTGCGTAACCTCAGCCTGGAGTGTCCCTTTAAAAATGGTAATAAAGCGAAAAAACATAATTCTAATAATAAGTATTGGTGAAGGAAGACAAATACTGTCTGATCGTGATGGGAGGTGTAGTGCGACATCAACCAATGCAAATCAGTAGCAGGGGGTCTTTTGGCAAAGCAGTACCATTATTTAAAGTTTACTTACTAATTACACATCGTTTCCCAGGCTTTAAATTGTAGTTTCACCCGATCTTTTATTGACTTGCACCTCCTATTAGACCGTCATTACCACAATTAGCAGCTATGTAATAAGATGGTGTTTATAACTTGATTGCCGTAACACAAAAAATGACCCATGGACTTAAAGTCTAGAGGACACAAAAGGTCCCTTTTAGATATGGAGAAAAAAATAAAAACACAATTTCATTTTAAAATAATTAAACAAAAGGACATGAGTACCTCACAAAAAAGACAAAACACATAGAAGCCCATAAAAAGAGCCTAATGGTTCAGCAAATAATGGGGGTAGGAGGGTGAATATAGGGTTTAAAGAGAGTGGGTTACAGGGTATGCCCCAGACGAAGGCGCTTTTCCAGCGCTGAAACGCAAGTTGTTGTTTTTTTGTTTTTAATCACACTTCACTTTTGTTTTTGTCACGGATGTTAGCTGTGTAAGGGATGTTGCAGATATATTTATTTTTTTGTGTGAGGATAGCTTTTGCCAGGATGGGATCTCTTTAGGGATAACCAATGGGAGCATGATGGGCAGGCAAGGCTTTATAAAATTGGGTTCATTTTTATATGCAGTTTACAGCCTTCTCTTGCTTAAAAGTTTGTTAGATAGTGACCTTGAAGTTGACTCTATTTCAAGTTACCTTTATGAAGGCTGTGCCAATTGTCTTTTTGGCCAGGTTACAAGGACTTGTTTGCAACATTTTTTTCAGGTGGCTACATTGTTATTATCCAACCATTAGCTGTAAACTTGTTAGACCTGCCGGGTCCATCTTAGACAAGCTTACCATTTGGGGCACTCTTATTGGTGGACTTAGGTGTCTTCAGGCTATAAGTAGGGGCATGATTGTATTACATCCCACAAGTCTTAAACATTTCCTCCTATGCCTATAAACCTTGTGTTCCCCCATACAAATGGCATATTAGGCTTGTTTTCTAAGTTTCACACTTGGTCTGCCCTGTAACCCACTCTCTTGAATAAGCTCCGTTGAACCCTATATTCACCCTCCGACCCTCATTATCATCTAAACCGTTAGGCTCTTTGTATGGGCTTCTATGTGTTTTGTCTTATTGAGTTTTTATTTCATTCTCCATATCTAGAAGTGACCTTTTTTAAGTCCATGGGTCATTTTTTGTGTTTTGAGTTTTGAGTTTTTAGGGATCTTCACTTTGAGGTTCCCTTTACACACCACCAGTCCCTTATTGGGACTTTCTACCTCTTTTGGTCTAACTTGATTGTCTTGTCAAGCTTGTCTTGCTTAACAACAGTGAGAGACATTATATTCCTTGTATTTAAACTCATTCTGATTTGAATTCAAATTACATTTACAGAAAAATAGTCAATTTTTCCATGACGTGTAGTTAATAAACAGTTAATGTTGGGGAACTGGCAACTAGCCAAAAACATAACATACCAAAATAGCCAAATGTAAAATAACATCATCAATTCACTCCATGATAACTTATTTGATGAATAGGATGATGTAAAAGATGATTAACAACTTGTCATGAATGGGTTAAACTTATTTCACCACCTACTGTGTAGAAAGAATTCTGACACTTTAATAGATCCAGCGAATAAGGACATGCTTTAAATTAAGAACACCAAAAAAAAGACCACTAAAATATGATAAATATGCATTCATTTTACATCTAAACTTATTTTGTCTTTTATCCCCATTTAGGAAAGAATATTTTTAAAAAAAATATATATATATATATATAATTTTTTATTTTTTTTTATCTAGCATACATTTTCCCCTTTCCCTTATTCTGATAGTGAAAAGGTAATTGTGAAGTACATCCACGATCTGTGATTTAAAGGGTTTCCTTAGCACTAGGAGAAAATGAATCCTTCTAATGCCAGATCCGGGATTGTAAACTTGCAAGACGTGAAGGTGACAAAATGTGACCCATGATATCTTTCTCACACTTTCCACAAAATACATGTTTTACTAGAAATAAACCAAACACTTTTCTGAGTTACAAAAATCACACAAAACCCAAAACGTAACCTAGGCGGCATATGGTATAAATGGAAGACAAGAAGAACCTTGATAGAATGACCACGAAAGGGTGTAACGAGAAGAGAAGATGTGTCATTTGGAGTAAAGCTATTGAGTTTCATATGATTTTGGCACATTCTGTCATACTCTATAACAAGTAAACAGAGTAAAACATGGGTTTACTGTTTTTCCATCTGACATCTTTTTTCAATTAAAATCTTAACGCAAGTCCAACATTTAAAAACAAAATCAATTAATTCTCATAATAGACCATTCTAATTACTCTAATACTACCCTATAACGCTTTATAATTCTTCACATTTATTATTGTCTTTTTTTTTTATCTCATTGACATAAAAAATGTAACATCGACACCACCCTAAAAGACAAACCCCAGATCCCTACGTTACTGACCTAAACGCTGCAAACTTCGTCAAGGCAAGTCCTACACCCCCACCTTTCAGTTTATCTCCAGACTCTCACCTATCACCCCATCTGAGTAACCCTCCACTTTCTGCAATCTGTCACACACTTCCCTATGATTGGTCCTCGCACAATCCCCATTCATGCTGTCTGCCCAAACACCTCTGCTTTTCCCTTGTCATGCCCCTATCATCCTTCCAAGTTCAAAGTTCCTTTTTAAGTATCTAACCTGACGTCATCTCGTCCATCATTTGTGTTTCTTTTCAAGCTATCCCAAGCCTATTCACAGACACTAGTAGGTCCAGCATTTTACATTTTAGCCATTCTGTGGTTTTATGTTAAGACAAATGGGAGAAAGCTCTGCGTACGAGAACGAATGTTCATCTACATCAAGTTACAATGTTTCTCAACCAGTCACTACATACTACACGTCACAGCATTTGCATTATTATTATTACTAATTTTGCCATTAAGATAGCACCATCTTTTTCTGCAGTGTTTTACAATATCATTTAACAATAATGAGACAATTACAAAAAGTTACAGGAACATTAGTTTGATGAGTACCCTGCTCAAAAGAGCTTACAGTCTAGCACAGAGATAGGCAACCTTCTTACTCCCAATCTCAGAATTCCTGGACTTGCAGTATCTGTGGGCTAAACAGGACCGGATTATGATGGGTATGTATGATTGCCCTGGAGCTGTTTGCAAGTAGCTGCGAGAGACAGTACTTATTACATTCACAACACAGATCATTGTTGGCCGTACTAAGCAGGGTGCAGGGAGTGCAAGTCATCATTGGGGTGCCCACGTGGCCTGATCTCCCGGTGACTGGCAGGAGGTGA
Organism: Pelobates cultripes; assembly: GCA_933207985.1. NCBI lineage: Eukaryota > Metazoa > Chordata > Amphibia > Anura > Pelobatidae > Pelobates > Pelobates cultripes. The sequence continues at coordinate 34,379,138 of OW240915.1, forward strand.
GTCCACTGCACAGAGTTTCCCTCTTGCCGTTCATTGCATGTAGCATGGCTGAGCAGTCGGACTGGGGGGTAAAAGAAGAGCACAGGACGGGATGGGACAAAAGAAGGGCTTAGGAGGGGAGAGAGGAAAAGATACACATCTGTGCTGGGGGCACAAAGAGTCACACAGAGGGATTGGGGGGCAAAGAGACACTCAGAGGGGCTGGGGAAGAGGAAAAAGACAAACAAAGGGTGTAGGGAGGGACAAAGAGGCAAATAGGAGGGGTGGGGAGGGACAAAGAGGCAAATAGGAGGGCTGGTGGTCAACCAGACACACAGAAAGGGAAGGGGAAGAAAAGACACACAAAGGGGCTTGGGGAGAAACAGGCCACAGCAGCCAGTGCCCTGCCTGTCAACCAGCCACAACAGCCAGCAATAACAGCCAGCAATTAAGATAAGAAGAGCCAACTTGGGCTGGGTATCAGAAAGTTATGTTATATTGCTATAACATGGGGGTCAGAGTGTTAGAGAGACCCCTCTCCAGGGCCAATTAGACTCCACTGTAGTCTCAAATCTCAAAACATACAGTTTACAAATTTGTGCAATAAATATTCTTATAAACACTGAAAACATTGTGGGTGTTTTTTTACATTTTAAAGTTAATGTGGAGCTGGCTTGCTGGTGGTCAAATGCAGGTTGGAGCTTAGGATTGGCCTAGGTGAATGTTTGTACATAGCTGTCCCCCCTCAGCCCCAGCTCTCCATGTTGGATGCCTGTTGCTTTTCCGGTGCGTACAAATGCGTGCGTTTCTTAAACGTCTAATAATTACCACAGCGACTTAATCTGTACCTAGCGACCAATCTGCTTCCTCAATACCAATATGCGTCTATATCTTTGCCACAACATGCCTCTGCTATAGTGCTGTAACATATTCATTGTAACATATTCTATGTACAAATGTATTTTATTTATGGCTATGGGTTGCAAACATACTAAATAGTCTTAAAAACCCACACACAGCTAAATTCAGGTGAATAAATTAATGTAAAAGCTGCAGGCAGAAGACTCCTTGTCTTTATTCGTTCTGTCCTGTTGCCATCATGCATTAATCAATTCTGAAGTTAATAAACAAATCATTCGACTGGGAGTCCCTAATATGGTTGCCATGTCAACAACACTCTAGCCTTCCTCCAGCTGCAGGCTTGGGCTGCTCTCTGGTCCCTGGAGAGTCAGTGACAGGAAAACCCTCCACTCTCTAATGTCAGTGCCAAATATCTCTTTATCAGGATTATCAGGAAAGTGGCAGGTACTACTTGGATGCTCAGCAATACAAATACACAGGGACTGACTTGTCTGAATTCAGTATCCATTTATTATTATTTATATAGCGCCGACAAATTCCGCAGCGCTGTACAACTCACCACTTACAGCAAAAGTGCAACACCATGAATAAACTTGGCCTTTCTTATGACCATACCCCATACTTTCCCTTAACTAACAACAGCTAATATGAACTAATCAGAGGTAGTTACCAAGTCAGAACAATCTCCTGTAGAGTTTGTAAGTAAACAGTTATTCATCTTGTGAATGCATTGAAGTGGTTATGGTGCCAGCGGTGGCCTCCCCTTTGCTTCCGAAAGCTTCCTGCACTGAGCCATGTCCAGTGATTGCAAGACTTAATTCATTGGCTGATAGTGCCCAGGTGACACTCTCAGTGACACTCTCAGCCAATGATATAGCTCTGCACAGCAGGGCTTAGCTCAGTGGAGCTAACGAACCATCGTTGCCAGTGACTGGCAGACCCTTATGTAAGTTTAAAAACTGTTATCAAACAGTTTGATTACTTACCCTGAGAGGGAGCCAGGACACACTTGAATATGGTGCCTGGAGTATTGCTTTAAGTTTGGTTTTAAATAAAAGTTGATGCGTCATATTTAATGAGTCAGTAATGGACAAGAGGTTGTGTGTCTATCCATAATCCAATTCACATTACTTAGGACATACACAAAAGTAAATGGGCATCTCATACATTCTTATTAGGCTGACAGGCTGCCCAGCGGGACAACCAAATGAGGAAAAATATAGCCATATAAAGCTCAGTGTTGGAAACAATATTGGACTGACAAGACAGGGGCACAAAATTAGGACTATCCAACCAAATATGTGACTGGCAAGTATGGGTCACTTTGTGTGAACTTTCCTGTTTTCTTTTAATTAGATTTGGCTCACAATGTAATCTCTTTCGTTGTGATTTAAGGCAGCAAATCAGACAGAGAGTGCTTCTAGGTTTGTATGGAAAAAAATATATTAGATTTTCAGATTCCACCCAATTTATTCTAGGTATATGGTGGCATATCCTTTTTTTCCACTGCTTTTCTAATGCTAATGCTATGCTGTTTGAAAAATCCTTATTGTCATGAATCAACCTTTGCCATGAATTTGTAGGCACAACGCCTTTTAATGCAGCCTCATCCAGTGGAATTAAACACTATAAGATTGCTGATTGTCAGCACACACAAAAATAGATCCTATATTGGTGGCACAAGTTTACTCTTCACATTCCTCAGTTTCACAGATTGTAAAAACAAAACAAATATTAATAGAATTACAAATATAAAAGTCAGTACCATTAGGACAGTTTATTTTCTATTAGATGCTTGTACATACATAGAAATATATTATTTGTCTTATAATTTATGCATTAATTTTTAAGTTGTATTATGTTGTAAAAAAAAACCATTTAGCACGTTTATTAAATAGAACTTCTTGACAGTCTTGCTTCACAAATTAGGAAACCACCATTAAATCTACAATTACATCTATCAGTAGACAGAGAGAGAGATAAACAGACAGACAGAACATTGGTTAAAGATAAATGGCAGAGCCGGGATGCCACTCATTCTGTCTGGTGACAGCAACCACTAGTGATCCCTTAACGTGGCACAATCACTACCAATAACATACCAAGAACATTTCAATAGAGTGGCAAGGCTCACACCTAAATCAATGCCAGCATGCATTTTATTTGCCTATGCATGCCTACCAGTTTAAAGTGACCTTGTCATCCACACAAGGGCGTTTATGTAGAAGAATATAGATTGCAAGGCTGCAGCTAGGAGATAATCACTCGATCTTGTTCCAAAGGAAAATAATTAAAACACCTAATGAAAAATAAATAGCAACAACTACAACACAAATGAAAAGTAAAATGTATTCAAGAAAGTATTTGTGAGGATTTTTTAACTTTTTATTTGGAATATAAAATATGCCCCAAAAATCGCGCAAGTAAAACAGACACAGTATCCTACAATTAAACAAAAACACAATGCTTAATTTCAGTATATCATGAATTATACAGTAGGTTTGTACATTCACACATCAAACATCATCTCTATAAGTATTTCTTTTCAATCTACCAGTAAAACCCAAGACAGGGCTGATGGGGAGAGGATTGTTAGTGCTGGACCACCTATATTAATAGCTATGGTAAGTCTTTGTGAGGATGTTTAATGCGCAATAGTTCCTTCAAGAAGAATGTAAGTACATATCGCCAAACAAGTCATTAAAGTGATATCAGCATAATTCTGGTACCAAAACTGAGTAGGGATTCTGAGGCCAAATAACAGCTGGTTTTTCTTCCAGTTTATCTAAACCTTTAACGGTCTCCAAATATGCTTCATTTATTATTTTATATTTAGTCAGATAACACAATTGTACATCACAAAAGAATATCAACTAGTATCGGCTATAGAAAGGTAATAGGTACAAACAAAATGGACAAATATATCCATTGAAATGCAATATGAATACTGTGACAGTACAGAAGGAAACAACGAAATTATCAATATACATAAAATATACAATAGGTATTGGAGAATCTCAGCATATACTTGTAATGTTTCTCTCCATTGTACCTCTCTGGGGAACATGTTTTACCATATGAAAAAAAAATAATAATAATACTGATTGAATAACTTTATTTAAAAATTCAGATACGGAAACTGAGTAGCAGGACATTTCACAGTCGTTGAGTGAATCACACCTTTGTGAATAGGCCCCAAAAGAATCTTTATATTGTATTTCTTGACAGACGCAAATACAGAGAGTTCTCAAATTGCAATTAGTGACTTAATCAAAATATGATTAATTGCCAAACACATGCAGCTCATGTGAAGTATGCAATTAATTAACCTTCTCGAGGTTTGTTTTAGTAATGATCCAGTCAATATTCATTAAATTGTCAAATAAGGAAACGGCTCTACATGAACTCGTATTTCTAGTTATTTAATTAAAATAAACAAAAATGTTTACATGCGGGAATATCACACGTGATCTTTGTCATTGTTGGTTAACCCCTGATGTGCCAGGTTTTATAGGAAATACAGTTTAAGGGACAGCAAACACACACAAATGCAGTTTTACACTTTACAAGGCTACTTAAAATCATTTATCTCAGTAAATAAACATGGCGATTCAGTTCCACTATACGTTAAACCCACCACTTTGTCACAGTACCTCAATTCCAATGGCAGGTTTTATATACAATGTCCCCAACAATGCACAGCCAACCATTTGACTGGATGAGCATACAGACTACATTGTGCACTATAGTTTGTCCTAGAAAGCTTTCCCTTTGCTAATCAACATTATTATAATTGATACTGATGCCCCATGGTGAACAGACTACTTGGTCCACCTTCCTATATTTGGCATCATTGCAGACTATATCAAGTACAATCAGTCAAATGTATCTTGATACCCACTATGTAGAGCTGATCACTCAGCTAATTACAGAACAAACACTGCATCTTCAGGAACATTGATCCAACTACAGGGAATGAAATAGACTCTTGCACAGGTGTCTCTAATTTCAATCCATTAACCTTAGTTCATTTGGAGAGCCATATAAGGATGCTTCTGTTTTATGAATGCTATGTCAAAGCCCTTGAAATACTCATCTTTTGCCTGTGGATATTCTTTAGAGCTGTCAGCTGGGGGATAGCCCAGAGCTGCCAGGAGCTGTGACAAGCAGGGACACAGGCAGAATGGAGAACTGTAAGGGGCTTCTTAACTGCTACTGTGTAAGAGACACAGTGTCTGCGGATTGAATGCATCCCGTCACTGTGATTGGCAGATTAGGATTTGTTCACACAATACTACTTAAATTCTGCACTGTAACTGCTGCTGCTCTTAGCTGAACAATTAGGATTACAGGAGGTACGAGGAGGGAACAATTAGAAATAATTCATATAGGGAAAGGCAAACAGAAACATAGATTGTGATGGCAGATAACAACCATTTGGCCAATCTAGTGTGCCCAGTTTCCTAAATACTTATATATCTAGAATAGCCTTCTGCCTATCCCACACATACTTAAACCCCCTCACTCTGTTAACCTCTACAACTTCATCTGGAAGGCTATTCAATGAATCTACTACCCTCTCAGCAAAGTAATACTTCCTGATATTATTTTTAAATAGAACACACTAAAGACAGGCAAGACCTTATTGGGGACAGCAAGGGGAACAACTCTTGTCCACAAGAGTAGCAACTGAAAAAACAGGGAAGGTTACTTTTGGGCTTACTGAGAATATGGAGGACAGAATAAGAATCATTGAGAATACAAGGGGAGGCTAGTAGAGGGATATTTGGGAGATCATGGGGAACAGATTAGCCACAAGAGGCCTTCTGGAGCTTATTGGAAACAGGTGAGGCAAAAAGGAGAACAAGAAAGAACAAGGGAGTCTGACATGTCCTCAAGAAGGATATATTTTAAAAAAAAGTAACTGTAATGTCAGCCCTGGTGTGTTGCTTAGGTACAATGAGTAGGTACCATTTGTAATCTCAGGATAGCAGGCTGCAGCTGTGCAACTAGCTGAAAAAAAACAAGTAAGCTCTTAAAGCAAGTAATATGTACTATGTACACTTACCTCTGATTCGGTAGTTAACCATTTTGAAATATACATTTTAGATACAATCTTGTATTTTTACTGGTAGGCTGCTAAAAGTGCATCGTAATTCATCTAATGCAAAGCAGTTACACAGGTATTTCCTTTTAGAAAATGTAAGGACACTCAATGAAGATAATATTTTATTTTATTCAGAAAAAGATTATCCATCCGCCATACCTTTACGTGGTAGCTACAAATGTAAGGCCAAATTAGTTGAAATGAAAGCACAGCTGGCTTGGAGAATATTTCCAATTCAGTTACTTTGACCTTAAATTTTAAAATCACTTTGAATTCACGACCATATTTATTTTAGTGAATAACCTTATTGGGTTTTTTTTCTTGGTAACAGTTAATCCAGCGATCAGTAAACTCTGTGCCAAAGAAAGGAATAATGTAAAATGTTTCCTCCAAAAGTATATTCCCCCCCAGCATTACACAGAAAACTCACAAGAATAAAAAATCAGAAAAAAAAAAAAATCAAGAGTGATGAAGACAAGGCACAGCCTCAACCAAACAGCTGTCTCTGGCTTCCTCTGAAGATTACTTTTATAAGCCATGTGTGGTGACCTATAGCCTTTTGTAAAAGACATCCTAGCACTAATCCTACTTTCAGAACTCAGCATTACTTGACAAGACCTCATTTTTAAAAGCCTGCCAAGAGCAACCTAATATGAGGCCTGTTCCCTTGTCCGACTCTCTGCATGCTGCATGTGTTCGTTTCACAATCAGGTATTTGACATTGAGTCAGGTTACCGAAAATAGCAGATATCTAAAAAGACACCTTTCCCCCCTCTGCAAGCTGTTATTCACCTGCACCTGTTATTCACCCGCACGCACTTCATTTTAAGGGGACAGTTTTCTGCTTAAGTCCTCTATCCCCGAAATGATTTATTGAGTTAGTAATTTTTAATTTTTTTTTATATCTTTGAAATATCTCAATTAATTATGAAAGGCTGAATCACGTTTGCCCTCTGTTCGAATACGTTTTCATTGAGAGACCATACAGTGCCTGGGGATATAGTCTGTGTATTATTAATTAACTGAAATTAATTAATGTGCAATGTTATGTAAATTATATAAATCTCCATTAGTTACATTATTATTATTAAACATTCTAATTAAATATGCTAATAACAAGGATATCAGATCTGAAACACAAAGAATACAGGTGCCCTTGGTTTCCGATTAAACTAATTTTAATACGTTGAAACAGTATTGTACGGCCAAGTCATTCATTGCACTCCGCAGCCTCTCTCACTTTTTTAAATATGGCGGAATCGTGATTTGTCTCTGCACCTCATCCCGTACATGTTGGCATGGAGTAAATTGCACAATGAGCAGAATTTGTGCCTCTTCCAGTCAGCGCATTGCAGGCAGAATCTGAAGGTTCCAGATATAGAATTTGTGCAAATAAAACATGTATACCGTGATTTAAATGGACATAGGAATGTGGGATAGTGTGTAGGTAATGTTTTTTAGTTTTGTTTTGTTTTTGTATTACGACTGTAGTCATTGCTGCCGCCCATGAGTAGTGTGCGTTTCAGTGCAGGTTTAATTTCTGTGTTAAACAAACACTATAGTATCAGGAACATAAACATGTATTTACGTCCCTGACCCCCCTTAGATCTCAGTAAAGAGGTTTTTTAAACTCACCTTTTTGTCTCACGCCGAACTGGTCTCGCCACTGGTCACGCCATCATTGTGAGATTATCAAACTTGATGATTTCAGCCAATCCAATGCTTTCGTTGGCTATTGCAAATGAGCAGCAAAATTCCACGCTAGGCCAATCAGCATCTTCTCATAGAGCTGCATTGAATCAATGCATTTCTATGGAGAGTGTTCAGGGTCTCCATGCAGAGCGTGGAGACTCTGGATGCCGGTGTTGCCCAGTGTGCAGCACTGGACTTGAAAGCACCTCTAGATAATGCACTGGACTAGGAAGCACCTCTGCAGGTTTTTTTTTCTTCCATATCTTTACTTAAATTATTATTATTATAAATAAATAAATAAATAAAAATTAAAGGGACACTATAGTCACCAGAACAACTACCACTTATTGTATTTGTTCTGGTGAGTAGAATCATTCCCTTCAGGCTTTTTGCATTAAACACTGACTTTTGAGATAAAATGCAGTGTTTACATTACAGCCTACGAATATCTCCAGTGGCCTCTCCTCAGAAGGCTGCTATGGGGTGCTTCCTGGGCAGTGCTGCACACTGTGCAGTACTGCCATTCAGTGTTTCCACCCTCTGCATGCAGACACTGAACTTTCCTCATAGAGATGCATTGATTCAATGGATCCTTATGAGGAGATGCTGATTGGCTAGGGCTGTGTTTGACTTGTGCTGGCTCTGCCCCTGATCTGCCTCCTTGACAGTCTCAGCCAATCCTATGGGGAAGCATTGTGATTGGCTCAGACCAACACTTCTGATGATGTCAGCAGACAGCAGGTAGTTCATGGACAGAGCTAGCAGCTGCAGACTTGAATACAAGTAAGATTTTAATATATTGAGGAAGGCAAGGGCCAGGTGGGGATAGATGGTTTTTTTAACACTGTAGGGTCAGGAATACATGTTTGTGACCTCCAATCAAGACTGCGCAGGGGATAAGTAGCCTTTGCGAACTTTATGTGCACACCCAGAGCTTGCCGACTAGTGGAGTCAGCTGATCGTGCATTCCTCACCATATGTAGGCCCACAGTCAGTACACCATCTGAGTATAGTGGACGCCATTTGCCATACTCAACAGATTAACTTTTCATATGTAATATGCACCGTTTTATGCCTAACTTGTCCCAATAGGACCCAGTGGCGACAAAGCTTTATAAGTTTCATTAGTTGACCCAGCAGGTTTCACTAATCGTGGTTAAAAGGGAAGTCTAGTAATTATTTGCTTATACTTTATGCTTGTTCACTGCTTCCCTTTACCCTATCAACCTAACTACTCACGTTGTCAGTCTACATAACAAGCAGCCAAGTTAGTATTGACCCCCCTACTGCTGACAAATTGTTGATATCGTTGATCAGTTACTTACCAGCATGTTCTCTATCATACTACACATGTCTATAATACTTAAAAAATGTGCCGTTTTTCCTAATGCTCTTGTTGTTAAGCTTGAAACTAGCTCAGGGATTGCTTTCAGGGCACCCAGAGCCTGTCTGTATTGATCACTATGGACAACAAATATTAAAAATAAAAATAAATAAATAAATAAATATGTTCTATATAGGATAAATATTATGGGTTAAAATGGTTACATTCTGGGGGTGGAGCCTAACTGCCGATCTAACCGGACGCATCTCGATAGAGCTCCGGGAAAACTGAACCTATTTACATACTTCCAGTGACCAAAATCGACTACTCAGCATCTACAGCACTCACACCAACCGTGGGAGCTCTAACTTAACTCGATCTAGGTGGTTTTGCTTACTTTCAGCGGTTCCGGGCACAGACAAAGTTGCGGACTACTGCGCGTGGGCAGGTGGGAGGCTGCCGATCCCTCTGTCCCTGGACTCTCTGCTTGTTGCAATAATCATTGGGGCATACCTCCCCTCCCCCCGCTGGTGAGGGACATCCCGGCACCAACATCTCTGGTGCTGTCGAGCCTGGAGGCAAACTTGCCCACTTCAGCCACAAGACAGGCCCTCCCAATAAGATGGCGGATGTCCCCTACCTCTTCAATGGTGGTGACCAACAGCCACAAGTCCTGACTAGGCTGGACTGGATATCAGTCGCTGGCGGCTAACTCTCGTCCCACAGCGAGAGCCTACCCCTACTACACCTCCTGAGACAGAGGCTTACTCTAAGCATGCCAGGAGGCCTACCAGTGAAAGGTCCAGGAAGCCGCCAAACCCTTGCCTCATGCAATTCCACAAGATGAACCACACCATTACAGCTAGCTGAGATCACTAAGAGCAGACGGATCCTTGCAGTTTCAACAGTTGTCACAGAGGCGAGCACACTGCTCCTACTACTCTTATCTGACCGGACATTCCACTAGATACGGGCTGGTGCTTCTTTGGCCCTCTACTACTACTGACCGGGACTGTACACTGCCTCTGATGGGAATCGGCTAGATGGTTTTTCCATCCCCCTCCTCCGGAACCACACACCAGTAACCAGACCAGCTAGTCTAGCTTGTTGTAATCAATCATTTCTGCTGACCAAATGTCCAGTGCAATTGTTAGGCATCATTGTTTTCTTCCTATGTTTGTACCTTTGTTGCAGTGTGCTAATCTTGTTTTATTACTCTTCTGTTAGTATTAACATAATACTACTCATGGGCATAGTGCCTTCAAACTAGTTAAATTTATGCAACCAGTGCCTTTGCCTCAAATTCTAGCCAGTTGACCTTCTATGATCCAGCACTAGCACTGTGTTTCTCTAGCCTGAATAATTACTATAAAATGTGCAGAATAAGCTCTGCTGTTTTGTTTTCCCACTACATGTTTACAACTGTTTATGTCGCTTTACAGTATGAAATGTTGGCATGTACCAACCATGTACAACAAAAATAAAGAATTATATAAAATGTAAAAAAATTAATTTAAACATTTTGCAAAAAAATTGTTACATTCTGTACAATTTAACAAGTTCAAGCATTTTTTTAATTTAAGTATATTTTTAATATGTATTTGCAATATACACTTTAATTCTCATTTTGGATGTTAATGTATTAAATATATACAGATATATTACGCACTTTATATATCACATTGTCTTGTATGAATTGCACTCAGTGATGTTTTTGTTTACATACTATGGTTACTATCGCTATGGAAACTGACACTTTGTGTGGGCCTAATGCTCCCCTTACTTGGTCGTGTGATTAATTAAGATAGTATAAATAAAGTGTGGTTTGGGAAGGAGTTTACATTGTTTGAAACACCCACAGCCCATAGATACAAACTTTGGGGATCCTTTTTAATCCTCTCGCGCATGCATGACTGTACAGCACTGCCATCCGTTTCTGGCACCTGAAGCACCAGGAGTAGAAGAGAACTGGTTGGAAAAGCATGGTGGCGCCCATGAGGGATAGTTTCAGGTAAGGATAAATCACCTTTCCCTGCACCCCGGGGCCACCAGACTAGTGTCGATCTCACCGTGCAAAGAACCCAGATGGTGACAGAGCTGCTTTCATTTCTCACCTTTTATTTTTTTTAATTTGAGACCATAATGCTCATGTAACATGTCTTTCACATTTTAGTTTTAGCAAATATTTCTGTTATATTTCTGTGTACAGTTACAACTACAAAGTATGCACCTATTGTACCATACCATCACTCTATTACCATTGTGAAACACCCACAATAAAGTAGGGGAGTGCAAAATGTAACAATAAAATACTTAAAACAACTTGCTCTTATGGCAGTGGATTCTCTATGTCTGTATAAAAGATACAATAAAAGACATTCATAATGCAAAACTGTAACACATATGAGTTCTAAATGTAGCTTTTTATAGAACCACTCACATGGACCTGAGCCTCATTTAGCAGACATGACAAGACACATCATAACTTTTAAGATGTTTTCATTTTTTTCCATGAAAATAAATATGTTATTATTAGATAAAATAACATTCTCTACAGGTTTTGATTTAGTTTGGTTCCCCAGATCTCATGCCCTATTATCATTTTTACAGAGTCAGTTGCTGTATAATTTATATACACAAAAGTTTATTCTTTACATTTACAACATTAAGTTCAAGTTCATTAAGTACAAATGATTAAAGCTCTAATTAATTAGATGTTGTACTTAATAATGTCTATTAACATGTGAGTTACTCATTGTTATTTTTTGTTCAGTTCCCAGAAGGATGTCTAGGATCAATTATTCCCTTGTGTCATAATATTTCCAGTAAACAAACAGCAGATATATACATATACAGACAACATAAATTGCCTACAGACATAATTGTTTCATGTATGTGATTCATAGTGATCCATAGTGATTTAAGTATGTTAGATAATAGATCATGTATGTTTCTATACTATTACCTCTCGGGTCTTTTTCTCATTAACAACACAATGTTAGAAATGCCCAGCATAAGCTTATGGTCAAAACAAAATATTGTTTCTCTATAAATGGTACAGTTGCTCTCCTTTAAGAAAAATATTTATGATAGGTTGCAATTCCATTTACAAGCCACCATTTTAATGAAATACATGTCCAATATGGGGGACGTAACCCTCCAGTTTTTGGCTCGGTAAAGGTTGGGATCAGGAGACATTTCAATAAAATAAAGAGCATACACTGCATTAGAAAGTAATTATTTCACCACACTGCAACAAAGCATAAAGGTAGGTACATGCACCACCTGAATAGTTTGTTGACGGAGCAGATAGCCTAAGCCCATCTCCCATGAGGCTTATACAGGGCCAGTGCAAGGATTGTTGACTACTGTACACAGGCGAAGATGCATTTTGAGTATCTCGTTCTCCCCTACCCCATCCCCTCTATGTCTCTTTATCCTCCCCAGCCCCTCTGTGTGTCATATCGACCAGCACCTTGTCTCTTACTCCCCACAACCCTTCTGTGTCTCTTCGTCCCCCTCCCTGCAGCCACTCTGGGTGTCTCCCCCCCTCCCCCAGCCCATGTCTGTCTCTTTTACCCCCTCCCCCAGCACCTCTGTGTATTTTTGTACCCCTCTGTGTGTCTCTTTCTCTCACAGACTCTTTTGTGTGTCTCTTTCTCCCCTTCCCAGTTCCTCTGTGTGTCTCTTTCCATCACCTTGTCTCTTTCTCTCTCAGCCTCTCTATATCTCTTTGTGCTCCCCCCGAGCTCATCTGTGGATCTCATTTCCTCCCTCCGCCCCTCCAACCATGTGTCTCATTCCCACAGCCCCTCCATTCATGTGTCCCATTCCCCCAGCCCCTATGTGTCTCATTTTCCCAGTCCTCCATGTGTCCCAGTCCCCCATGTGTCCCATTACCACAGTTCCCTAATGTGTCTCATTTCCCCAGCCCCCATGTGTCTCATTCCCTCTGTCCCCCATAACTTCCATTTCCCCAGACTCCCATGAGTCTCATTCCCATTTCCCCCATGTGTCTCATTCCCCCAGTCCTCCCCATGTGTCTCATTCATCCAGCCCCCATTTTTCTCATTACCCCAGTCCCCTCATAAGTCTCATTCCCCTGCCCCCATGTATCTCATTCCCCCTGCGACCCATGTGCCTTATTTCCCCAGTTCCTCCATGTGTCTCACTCCCCCTGCCCCCATGTGTCTCATTCCCCCAGCCCCCATGTGTCTTATTCCCCTAGTCCCCCCATAAGTCTCATTCACCCTAACCCCCATGTGTTTAATTTCCCCAGTTCCACAATGTGTCTCATTCCCCCACCCCTGTGTGTCTTACCCCATTTCCAAAGCTGCTCTCCCCCAGTCCACGACTCGGTCACTCTCCACAGTCAGCAGGATCTTGCTCCCCCTTATGGTACCATTGGTCCTGGACTTAGAATGAGTAGGGTGTTTTGGGAATAGTAGCAAAAGGAAGTTTGTAGCAGGAATGAGCTCTCTGATGAATGTGTATACAATGCCATTTAACCGAAACGCCATGTTCACATTTGTCAGAAAGAAAAGGGAACCCATCATTGCATGTCTACATCTAGGTGGATGGATGGATGGATGGATAGACAGACGGCCAGACAGACATAGATAGATAGATAGATAGAAGGTAACAGGAACTCCTGATACAGTGCTATGGAATGTGATGGCACTATATAAATAATAAAATAATAATAATAATGAAGTAACATTTTTAGAGTTATTCCCCAAAGTGAGAATTCGGAGTGAATTTAAAATTTAAGGTAAAAATAGCCGAACTGAAAAAAAAAAATCTCTATCTCGGTTATGCTTCCAGTGCAGTTACTTTGGCCATAAATTAGAAATTCACTTTGAATTCACTTGAATTCTCCGTTTATTGAATAACTGTGTTTTGAAGATGAAGGGAACACTTTAATTATATTCTTTGATCTCATAGACAGCTTTCTGATCCGCTTCATGTCAGCAGCGCCTCTTAACCAAGTCGCTGCCAAAGAAATCACTAAACTGAACTCACAGCTTAGAATTAAAACATTCTAAACCTTTATTTGAGTCTTTGCTCTCAGTAAAATGTAGGTTCATCATGGATTCACCCACTGTTGCCATAGGGGCCATTTACAACTTACCTTTTTTGTGTTATCATTGTTTCACACTAATAGACAGTGAATCTGTCTAGCTAATGAAAGCATTAACAGGAGACAGGGAAGGGAAAATGCTATTTCATGCTGGACCAGGGCCCAGAGAAAGGATTATTGCTGTCGTAGACTTGGCTGTTGTCTTAGCCGTGCAATGATGACTTATGTTTAGATCTTCATCTTCCGTGCTGGAATGAGGCACCATCACTGGTAACAGTGCTCCCAGCTATTGACATGATAGTGTGTCTAATGGAATATTGCAGAAGGGAATGTATCTGAATTGTAGATCAATAAAGGCATTTTGTGGGCTACAAATCCCATAATTCTGTCCAGTCAGAGTAGGCTTTCTAACTATCTCAGACCTCACACCTATTAGGGTCATGCAGCTACCTAACTCGCCTGTACAGGATCGAACTGGCCATAGTACAAACTGAGCATATGCCAGGCGGACCACTATGGCCAAAGACTGAGGCCAATAGGGGAGATCAAAGGATCCAATACAGACCCTATCACCCTGCACCCACAGCCACTATCACCCATGCACACAGAACAGTCCCTATTTCAACCACACAACATCAGTTCCTATCCCCACTACACACACACTACAACACCTTACACACACTCTGCAGCCTCTATATAACCCCACACAGTAGAGCCCTATTGATCATCCTTATATACACAATAAAGCCCCGGTATCATCCAGGCAAACTCTACATCCCCTATCCACCCATATACATAACAGCCTTTTTCACACACTCCATTAAAAACAGCCCTCTCCACAAACATACAAGCAATGCAAATAACACCATTCACAAGCAGTCCTCTCCACACACAAACAAGCAATGCAAATAATCTCATTCACTAGCCACTGTCTATACACACACAAGCACCATCTCCACACAGTACTACCAGGGCCGGTGCAAGGGTTTTTGGCTACACAGGCGAAGATTAATTTTGCCGCCACCCCCTAAAAAAAATGTATCTTCACCTGTGTGCCTCGCAACCTCTCTTTTAAATTTCTTTCCCCCCTTTAGTGTTATATATCTTCTCTTGAATGTCTTACACCTTTGTGAGTGTGTTACACCCCCTTTAGTGTATTATATCACCCCTTTAGTGTGTCATACACTACCCTGTGTCTCTTACTTGCCCACCACCCCCTTCCTGTGTCACTGTGCTTTAGTGTGGGGGATAGGGGCAGAATAGTGTGGGAAGGGGACTTTATTATTATTATAATATATGTAGTGCCAACAAATTCTGTGGTGGCAGGGTAGGGGCAGTAATGGGGGGCAGCAGGGCAGCATTGTAGGGGACTGGGGTTATGGGGGCTACGAACTGTATTTGGAGGAAGCAGGGCAGCATCATGGGGGGTAGGGACAGTATTGGGGGGCAGCAGGGCAGCATTGTGGAGGACTGGGGTTATGTGGGGTAGGAACAGTATTGGGAGGCAGCATCATGGGGGGTAGGAACTGGATCGGGGCAGCAGTGTGGAAGACTGGGGCTATGGTGGGAAGGAGGGGACAATATTGTTGAGGAGTGGGGCTTAGAGACACACTCCCTCCCCCTTCCCCCTACCTACTTTCTGCTGAACTGGGGTGCAGTGGGCTGTCTCTGAGGGAGTTCCACTCTATGTCCGCATTTTCCATATAGCTACCTTGTGTGCTCCGCAATGGTGCCTGTGAGTCGGAATATGATGTCACCTTCCGGCTCCCTCTACAGGGCGTATGAGGAAATGTGGACATAGTGTAGAGCTTCCTTTCTGACACCCTCCTTCTGCACTAGCCAGCTGAGGTACTGGCGCTCGGCCACGCTACAGAAGGCTGTGCACTTCTCTCCTGCCATTCATCCGGATATTTGGTATTTGGCCGCCTGTGCCGCCTTATGGTAGTGCCGACCTGAATACTGCATAAACTTCCTACACACACACACACACACCATCAAAAGCAACATCCGTCACACGTGCTACCTCGTAAGAAGCTTCCAAACACATACAACACCACAGGCAGCCTCCACGTACACATTACAGGCAGCCTCCACGTACCAGGGCCGGACTGGGGATACAAAGCAGCCCTGGAAAAAAAAAATTGTGCCAGCCCCATAAGTCACTGCGCCATATATTGTCGCGTGTAATATGTAAGGCTATGTCTTTCCATGACAGATGATTGAGTAATATATATATATATATACATATATATATATATTGCTTTTTCTAATATAAAATATTGGTCATTTCAGGGTAAAACATTTAATTATACAGTAAGCATACTCACATGCAGACACAGGCAATTTCACTGACATCTCAATGACACACACAAGCTCATTGATACACAGCCTCGTAGACAAACAATCTCAGTGATATACATCAGCTTATTGACATAAAAACACAAGCTCACTCACTAGCAGGCACACGCATGCAAGCAAGCTCACTCACTAGCAGACTCACACACACAGCTTAATGTGGTGGTACTGGTGTCTATAGCATGTCCCTACAGGCTTTTCAACGTAAACACTGACTTTTCAGAGAAAAGGCAGTATTTACATTGCTTCAAAGTGACACTGCTAGTGACAGTCACTCAGACGGTCACTAGAGGTGCTTCCTGTGTCAGTGCACCTACATTCAGGGCCTCCACACTCTGTAGGTGCTGAACGTTCGCCATAGAGATACATTGATTCAATGCATCTCTATGAGGAGATGCTGATTGGAGAGTGGCGTTTTGAAGCCAATCCTATGGTAAAGCATTGGATTGGCTGAAATCATCAAGCTTGATGATCTCAGCTATAGAGGCAGGGCCAGT
Source organism: Pelobates cultripes (assembly GCA_933207985.1). Lineage (NCBI taxonomy): Eukaryota > Metazoa > Chordata > Amphibia > Anura > Pelobatidae > Pelobates > Pelobates cultripes. The sequence continues at coordinate 34,396,033 of OW240915.1, forward strand.
TGAGGGGAGACGAGCACGCTGCGTGGGGAAAATAAAGGTGAACAAAAACACTATTTTTAAACACACATATACACCATGACAGACACAGAAACACACATATACCATGACAGATACACACACCATGACAGACACACACACACACCATGACAGACCATGACACAGACAGACCATGACACACACCATGACAGACAGACACAGACACAGACACACACCCCATGACGGACAGACAGACGCACACACACCATACAGACACACACACACACACCATACAGACACACACACACACCATTCAGACAGACACCATGACACAGACAGACACACACACCACAACAGACAGACAAACTCACACTGATACACATTACTAATACCTGCCAGGGGTGGTCTGCTGGCGGCCGCTGGGGGAGGTCTTCTGGCGGCCGCTGGGGGACTTGTACTGGCGGCCGCTGGGGGAGCTGTGTTGGCTCTGCTCTCCCGCCCTCACGCGCTGCTGAATGAGACCGGGGCCGGAATATGACCAGGGGCCGCCAGTACAAGTCCCCCAGCGGTCGCCAGCAGACCCAGGTGTCTGCCCGGCCCCAGGTGCCGACGGCCCACCGGGAAATTTCCCAGTATCCCGGTGGGCCAGTTCGGCCCTGCCACGTACACACTACAGGCAGCCTCCACGTACACACCATAGGCAGCCTCCATGTACACACCACAGGCTGGCTCCATGCAAACACAACAGGCAGCCTCCACATACACACCACAGTCAGCCCCCACATAAACAAGACAGGCAGCCTCCACGTCCACACAGCAGGCAGCCTCCAGCCTTGTACCTCACTTATGGAGACACCAAAAACAAGTCACCAGCAAACACCAGAAATATTTACAGTAAGTATAGAGGTTTTTCAAACATCACCATAAGAAACAACGCCAACAATTACAATATCAAGAAAGTTAGCAATGAGGTTCCATATTGTATTATAAATATTTTCATTCTACAACCTTCCCTGATCTAGAGACAATGGCAAAAACATCCGTACCCCTAACCATGCTTTCTCCTCGATATTGGATGGAATATTGGAAGTTGACCATCATCATGACAAGCACTTGGTACCAGTGGCGGACTAAGGGGGGGGCGGAGGGGGCGGTCCGCCCCGGGTGCCTCTAGGGTGGGGGGTGCCATGACCCTGGTGTGGGAGCTGGCGGGGGATGTGTGAGCTGTGGCCGCACAGGGCCCCATGGCAGTTAGGGTGCCATGCAGCCAGAACAGCTCACACACTAAGAGAAGCTGAACTGGCCGCACGGAGGTAATTGGGGGCGAAGCTAATGAAAACGGGGCGGAGCCAAACCGGCAGTGGGGGTGGGGCTTGATATGGCTCTTACCGGTTACTGCTGTCACTGCTGCACATGGAGGTGCAGCAAGATGGAATCCCTGCCTCTCCACAGGCTTCAGGGAATCCAGTCCTCCTCCAGCCCACTGTCTGTAAGTAATAATGTGTGACAGTGTAAAACTGTCTGTAACTGTGTGTGTGTATAAAACTGTCTGCAACTGTGTGTGTGTATATGTATGTGTGTGTGTGTGTGTAAAACTGTCTGTAACTGTGTGTGTGTGTGTATGTATGTGTGTGTGTGAGACTGTCTGCCTGTAACTTTGTGTGTATGTGTGTGTGTGTAACTCTCTGCCTGTGACTGTGTGTGAGTGACTGTATATGTGACTGTCTGTAACTGTGTGTTTGACTGTCTGGCTATGACTGTGTGTGACTACCTGTAACTGACTGTGTGTGTAACTGTCTGCTTATAACTGTGTGTGTGACTGCATGTGACTATGTATGTGTGACTGTCTGCCTGTGACTGTCTGCTGCTGTCGTGTGTGTGTCAATGTGTATGTTACTGTCTGCCTGTAACTGTGTGCATGACTGTCTGTGACTGTATGTGTGACTGTCTGCATGTGACTGTGTGTCTGTAACTGTAAGTGTGTGTGCAACTCTCTGCCTGTGACTGTGTGTGAGTGACTGTATATGTGACTGTCTGTCTGTAACTGTGTGCGTGACTGTCTAGCTATGACTGTGTGTGACTACATGTAACGGACTGTGTGTGTAACTGTCTGCCTATAACTGTGTGTGTGACTGCATGTGACTATGTATGTGTGACTGTCTGCCTGTGACTGTTTGATATTGCCTGTAAATGTGTGCGTGATTATCTGTGACTGTGTGCTGCTGCCGTGTGTGTCAATGTAAATGTGACTGTCTGCCTGTAACTGTGTGCATGACTGTCTGCATGTGACTGTGTGCCTGTGACTGTATGCCTGTAACTGTGTGTGTGACTGTCTGCCTATAAATGTGTGTGTGGGTCTGCAGGGATTTTGTAAAAGGGGGCAGGGGTTTTGTATTGGGACAGGAGTCTTTATAAGGGGGCATAAGCAGGGGATTTGTGGAAGGGGTTGCGGGGGTTTTGTAGATGGGGCAGCACAGGATTTGTAGAAGTGGGCAGGACAGGGGTTTTAAAGGAGGGGGCGGGGAAGGACAAGGGCTTTGTAGGAGGGGCTGACAGCGGTTTTGCAAAGTTTACAAACTGTAAAAAAAAAGAACACATTTAAAAAAATTTACAGGTTTGTTTTTTTTGTGGGGGGGCGGAGCGAGGGGGTGCCAAGCACAGGATCCGCCCCGGGTGCCAAATGCTCTAGGTACGCCCCTGCTTGGTACAACAGTGCATGGAATCTGCTGGTGTACCACAGTCTTCCCAGCTGTACAAATTAATTAAATATCCAATATTTCCATACAAACCATGCAATATACAGCCACAAAAACACAACATAATGGTCTGCCAAGGATAATGAAGCATCAACAAGGTTGCAGGAGAAGGGAAACAGAATTGGGGTGTCCGAAATAAATACAGGAGGCATCACCAGGGTTTTTGGGGAAAATAAGGCAGGGAAGACAGGAATCCCACGTTTTTCATGGGAAAGGAAGTTGGTAGCATCAGGATCTTCAGGTGAAAGGAGTTCGTATTGTGATCTGTATCAAAATAAATGGGAAATGGGAATAGATAGTGCAGGGAAAGTCAGAAGCAGAACATATGGAAGACTATTACATTTATTGATGGGTGTCTGAAAGGGAGTGTCTTCCTTTATATTCATACTTGCCCTGAGCAGAGATTTTGTTTTCCATCATCTGAACCAACACAACAAGGAACTGTGTGTGACGAAGTGCCCTTCGCCACTTGGTCCTGGAGAGGCCTACTTGCCAGTCCTGTGACTATGACTCTTTCATGTATTTGGCTTTAAAGCCCCTAGTCTACCTTCAGACAGACTATTTATGTAGGCTGCTTTATTTATCTTATGTTTTAGTCACCCTGTGCCCATTATAGGTGCAGGGTGTGTGTAATGTAATTGTTTATAGTGTGTGTGTGTGTGTGTGTGTGTACTGTGTAATGTATTGCCTGCTCTCTTGTACTGCTGAGGTTTGCTACCAACTAGGTGGGTTTGGCTATGGAGCTTGTCTAGTGCCCTCTGTTGGTAGCAACAGCAATATGCACTACCTGAATAGCAAGACTGGTCATTTGCATATTCGGGTAGCTTTGCAAATTGCTAATTCTGCAGACACGTGAGATATTTTCTGTTAAATATTGTCTCCCCCACCCCTTTAAAAATGTGCCATTGTGTTGTGATAAGTCACTGTGTGTTGCCTGCTATGGTTTGACTGTTTGTGATTTTATTGAGTTTTCACAGCAATGTTAATGTGGTGACCATATGGGCTGGTCCCAAGGGAAATAAAGGTTTAGACAGTTCTTCTTGATCCCTCTAAATGTAGCCTTGTCTCGTTATTGGAGAGAGCTGTTATAATCACACTGGGGATTGCTATGCTCTGAATGCTCCCCTGAGCTTGAATCATTTAGCTCTTTTAAGAGCTTGTTCCTGACATGTTCTCCTTGGAGGAGGGGTCTTCACCACACAGTCCTGGAGGCTGGAGGTTCATACAGGGTGGAAGGAAGAGTTCTTTCCTACACAGTCCTGGAGGACAGAAGTTGATCCAGGGTGGAAGGAAGATGGCGAGACTCCAGTCAAGATACAGTGGTTGTGGAGTCTGCGGTGGTTGTGGTGTCTGCTGCACTGCTTGGAGTCCTCAGGAAGCGCTAGGAGCATCCATCAACAGAGGGTAGTCAGTCGGAGTACCGTTACACTGGGTATATTACAGGACTCATCATAGAATATTTATTATGAGTACACTTTTATTATTCATATATCTAATTATGTACCTGACTTATGTAAAATTATTGTAAACTTACTTTCATAGAATTCAACCAATAGAATTGCCCGGTGCACTAGAAGTTAAACAATCTAACAGGGAGGTTACACGTTACTTTGTAGTCTGTTAAACTTCAAAGTGATAAGACTGTGTCACAAGGAAACGTTGGCAAAGACACAAAACATGTTCTCCAGATTTTAATAAAACTGCTCTTTTTTATTAAAAGGAGGAAAAAGAACAGTTGCCATTGGGGCCCATGTTTTTCTAAAAGATGTAACTGTCTCTATTGTTAAATTGCTCTGGAATGAAAAATTGTGGTTTCAAAGCAACAGTCAAATCATCAGATAACGGATGAAGAGGAAAAAATGTAAGTGACTACTAAAAAGATTATTTTCCTGTCACATTATCACTGCCGAAACTGTGGGATTGATTTTGTAAGCTCACCTTAAAAAGAAAAGCTGTCAGTGTGCCCTTATTATTAATATCGCCATTTATATAGTGCCAACAGATTCCGTAGCACTTTACAATATTATGAGAGGGGGGATTTAAGTATAAATAGGACAATTAGAAGAAAACTTACAGGAACGATAGGTTAAAGAGGACCCTGCTCAAACAAGTTAGAGTCTAGTCTATAGGAGGTGGGGTGTAAAACACCTTATAGACTAAAACACTACTAAATTAATGCTGAAGTTTTGGACGTAATCTGCTCAACGTCCAAGGTTTATATGCTAAAGAAAACACAAACACAAAGTAGCTTTCTATTTGCTTCTTTTACATTTTTTTTAGTAAAGTAGATAAACGGAATATCTAACCCATCTTAGATGATTTGATTTTTTTTAATTATACTTGTCAACTATTCAGTGAATATTCACTTTCAAATGTCCTGCTAGAATTGCACTAAATGGTTTCCTTGAAGTCTCTATTACATATTATCCATCCACATGTGTGTGCAATTGTTCTAAGCTTGTCATACCTTTCTCCATGTGTGATGAATATAGCCCCATGCAGCGTGCGTCTGTACGAATCAGTGAATCACTACAGACAGTGATGGCTAATTTCTGACATTTAGCCACTCCCATGATGCTCTGCAGTCATAAGTCAGCAGTCATTGACATAAAAGGAAACATGCCAGGGACTTCTCGAGAACCATGTGGATCCAGTTTAAAAACTATTTTAGAGATCTGCAAGAGAAATTGAAACTATAAATACTTCTAGGAAAATGTGAGTTAAAAAAGAAAAAAGGACAACCAAAACATAAAAAAGATAATTCAGAGACATTTTGGATAAATCTCGATGCTCCGTGGTTCTGATTTAATATAAAAGGTAGATTTGGGGGCATGTCTGTACCATGGAAGAACTGACGGTAAATTCCCAGATGTTGTAGAAAAACCCTTCTGCTTTGCAAGATTTAATGGCAATAGCATTTAATGTAGTTCTTCATCTTTGGGAAGACCACCTATGGTATAAACTCTGTATACTATAAAGCATATATTGCATAGCTACTAAAGAATATAAAAATGTATTATACATTGAAATAACAGAGCACATTCATCATCAGCTTTTATGTCGGAATTAACACCTTCATCGTCATCATCTCGAAGTTTGGCAGTTTGTGATTTCCTGCACATATTTGGATAACGTAAGTGTGAATTATTAGGACTTTTAAACAAAAATTAACATTTTAGGCCAAAATAATATGTTATCTTGGGCTATATAACGAAATAACGTATTCCTGTTTAATCTATTTTGGCCAAATATTTCAAATTCACTTTGAATTAGCAACAATTCACACTTTAGTTAATAATTCTTTGTGTAAAAATCTGTTAATAAGCCAGTTCACACCAACAGTTATGAGGTATTAGAGAATATAGGAACATGAAGAAAAAAGTAACAGGAGAGGGGTCTGATTCATAAAGAGGGACTGACTGCGTTTTCTAGAATTGAACATTACATTTGTTTTGTTTTTTATTATTATTAAATCAATTCCAGTAGGAGGAAAGTGGTATATGAATAGAAAGTGTTTAGTGGTGAGACCCCTTGCTAAAGGTTTTTCTGAAGCGGGTGTTTAGAGAATAGTAGACTTGGAGATTCATTTTAATCTTAAGTGCAATTCAGCTATGTTTGGGACAATGGGTCAAATTCCTGAAAGCCGAGCGGAAATGTACAAACAAGCCACGCAATGGGTGTACATGTTCATTTAGATTCATCATTCTGAATTATGCCTGTAGCACAAAATGAAAAATAATAACAACAAAAAAATTAAACTAAAATGGTTTTGTTTGTTTTTTTATTTACAGATCAAGTGAGAAGTGAACAAAAAAAAAAGGTGAGCTGTAAAAAAACAAAACAAACAAAAAAAATTATATTGCAAACATGCACATAATATATAATATGTATCTAATTTGCAGTATAATTATTGGTCCATTCCAAATCAGGTTTTCGCTATCAAAAACAAGTCAAGAGCATAGACCCAAAGTCAGATGGTTTTTTTCGTGCTTCTCTTGTTAAACTCATCTAGCAGTGTGAAATTCTTGTCTATTACTATTATTTAAACGTGCTGTCTCTGCATACGTGTTATTTGATGGATATGTCTTTTACGATTGAGAACTGCTCTGTGGATGGGACAATATCCTTGTTAAGATTTGCACATCAAAAATAAAGAATTTTTTTTTTTTTTTAAAGCAGATCCTCAGGGATCAGGTACAAATGGTGCCAACAACAGTCATTGTAGTGGGAGGTCATTTTGTCATAAGATGTTTTGGAACAATGGTTCCTCTTGCTGGGGATAAAGAATGAGGAATTGGCACAGAGCTTTAATCTGCTTCTCCCTTTTTGGGCCCTGGCAAAGGGTACTGTGACATGTCCCATCATTCCACTGTACAACTCAACACTCAGGGCTGGTTTTCCCATTAGAAAATGAATGAGAAGCACAATCAATAAAAATAAAATAAAACAAGCTTTATTAAATAAATATAAACATGTACATAATAGCTATGTATACATCTACATTACTGTATATACTCATGTATAAGTCGAGAAATTATAGTCGTAAATGTCATTTTAAAACGCAGAGTCCACTTATCCACGGATCAGTGCTAGTTTCGATAGAATTTTGCACATTGAATGCGAGGCAATGTCGAGTTATCGGTAGTGCTAGTGTACTTAGCTGTACATTGACCCAGATACCGGGAACACACACGGACAACAGCAGTCTGTTGATGCTTGACTGAAATCTGACACTAAGCCACATGCATCATTGCTGACTGCTGAGTCAATCAGCCTCTATCATCGGGTGAGGATAGGCCACAGTAAGGGCATGTCACTTGCTATCGCCTACTACAAGCACCTACTCAACCCCTGTCCTCCTACTCAGCCCCTGTCCCTTTACTCAGCCCATGTCCCTCTTCCTTGGCCCCTGTCCCTCTCCCCCAGCACCTGTCCCCTTACTCAGCCCCTGTCCCTCTTCCCCAGCCCCTGTCCCTCTTCCCCAGCCCCTGTCCCCCTCACTCAACCCCTGTCCCCCTCACTCAGCCCATGTCCCCTTACTCAGCCCCTGTCTCTCTTCCCCAGTTGACTCTTGTTTGTTGTCTAATGATTATTAAGATTACATTAATAGAAAACGGAATAATAATTAAATTCTTATCTACAGAAAAATGAGTTTTGAAAAGAAAACGAGAGCTTCTTACACTGCTTCGCTTAAGAGAAAGACGAATCAGCTTCATATACCGATTCAACAGATGGCAAGGGCAAAGACGACATTTATGCTGATGGCATCACCGAAAAACAGTGTCATGATTTATACGCACATTCTGACAATGACAAGTTGGAGTTTGATGGATTCGAATAGGCCGAACAATGTTTGTGCTATTTTGGAGGACATGAATAAGAATTCCCTGTAATAAATTTAAGGGATTTGTTACAGTTAATAAATGAAATGTTCCTGTTCATTATTGCTAATTTTTTAATCCAGTTTTTAGCGGTTTGATTGTTCCACGCTCTATCCCTAGGTAAAATCTGACAAAATTATTAAAATAACATAATTTCCTAACTCCAAACTTTACTCTCGACTTATCCACGAGTCATAGCATATTTCACAATTGTTGGTCAAAAAACTCCACTCGACTTATAGACGAGATTGAGTTATAGATGAGTATATACGGTACATAACAGACTATCAGACTATATACCACACAGTCACTATATGCACAAAATACTTATTGGTGAAGAAAATACCAAATACCATGTGAGAGAGAAATACCAAATTTTAAAAAATCCCAACGTTTCGGCTGAAAGCCTTTATGAAGGAAGCATACAAACTAAGGGACTATTGTGTGTTCGATATATACCCATAAACGAACAAATAACCAGCAACACATGGTATATCCCACCCATCCACAATCACATGATAGTAGATGACAGAGTTTACAAACTCAATATCCTTTCCAGAGTAACGGTGCCCCTAAAGGCCAAAAGTGACCCAAAATAAAAGAAAGCAAAACAAAGAAATAAAAAAAACTAAAATCAAGTGCCACTGCTACAGAATTAACCAACAGATCCATGAAAGAGAGAAAAAAATAATAAACAATATATATATTTTTTTATTTTTTTTTTAAATGACAAATATAATAATGAAAGACATAAACAAGGAATGGTAATAAAATAAAAATGCTAAATAGGTACACACAGGGAATACATGATTTTATGAAATATATCATGCTAGTATTTTAAACATACCTGAATGAACACAATGTCTCATAGTCTATCAGATATCCAAATAGAAACAATATTCTACCATTATTGGATACACTGAAATAACCAAGAATTCTACGAACCAAAAAAAAAAAAATTAATTTTAGGAGAAAAATATAAAAAACACAATCGTAAAAAAACTAAGAAATAACAAACAACAAACACAGAGGGAGGCAGCAAGAGAAATACCAAAATAAAAAAATAAAAAATAGAACATATCGAAAAGACTATTTATCCAATATCCATCCTATCTGAAAGGATTGAAGTTGTATTCCTCATTCAAACCATGAGGAAAGAGGGTGTTCAATTTGTATATCCAGTGTAGTTTGGAACCCCTGAGAGAATCTGTATGGAAACCACCAGGGTGAGGTTTGTTGATTCACTGTATAGTCTGGAATCTTAATGGAGATACAGAGCGACCAGAATCCATAAAGTGTTTCTTTTTAGCGCCTTAGAATTTTGTGCCTATTGGCACCTGACATGTAATTCCGGCCCTTTCTACACGTATCTCCTACACAATGATCTGTGCCACCCTCCCAATCCGTCTATGCCACAGCTGGGGCTTCACAATTGATGAGTAGGGAAGTCACATGTGGATGTGGGACTAACGGTACTCAAGCACTATGCCGGCTTTCTATGGGGAAAAATTGGAAATTGATCAACATGGGATTTTGTTTTCTGTTTTTTTCTGGAACAACAGACATAGGAACATATAAAGAGGAGAACGTATAGATCTCGATTACTGTGGGCTCACTCAAAAAACCAGCGGTGAGATGACCAGGCGGCTTTCGAAACCTAGGACAAAGTAGCCGAACTTGAAATAATTCTTCAGCTAATCTGTATTTCCAGCTGAGAAAATGGACCTAATTCAGGCTATTTTAGCCGACATCCGTGCAAATCAGTTTTTCTTTCACTACAAATTGGACTTTATTAAATAAACATCTTAATGCTAAGACGGTGAAATATAATTGCTAAAATGCTTAACCGAGACAGCTGGAATTCTTTTCTTTTTTGACCTAAATTTTTCAGTTTAGTATTTAACTTCACACAATGCATTTCTTAAGGATTTGCTCACTAAATAGTGAATTTTAGTGAATCAAAACCGGAATTGGAAAATTACAGCTAAATTAACCAAGATGAGACTATACCTGATCTGTCTTGCGTGAATTATGCAGTTTATTTTTTTTTACATTCTTTGTTTTGATTATTTAGGGTTCAGGACAAGACAAAGAATGTTGGTAGGTTATGAGACATAGCATTAACATGTTTGTCATGCAGCATTAAATCGTACAGGTAGTAACTTAGAGGGCACAATATAAGAAGACTGGTGTTACTAACAGACCGTAGTGTAGTATCATTGCTAAAGTGGTTGTGTTTACATTTGGCCCAAGGCCTTGATGTCTGGGAGGTGGTATTCCCTTACCATGCATGATGCCAGTGTGATGAAGTCGCTGTGTCATATATGGATGTTGTTGTACCCACATTCTGCGTAGGGGAAGGTCTATATATTGGTCTAGGCCGATGGGTTATTAAATTAGTTGCGTTCATATATGGCCCGAAATCTTGTTGTAAGGGAGGTGGTATTCCCCCACCGTGTATGATGTCATTGTCGTGAAGTTGCTGTGTCATATGTGGAAGTCATTGTGCCCACCCTTGAGGGAAGAGGAAGGGGGATAAGGTGAGAGAGAGAAGCGAGAAGAGCAGAAAAAAAAGAGAAGAAAAAAAGGGAGAGGGTTGGGCGTAGGGAGTGCAGAGCCCAAGGGGGGGGTGGAGGAACCCCCACGATTCAGTTTCATTTTTCATTCCCCACAATTCTTGGTTTACCATATAAACAACTCAGTTGTTTATTAGATTATGCACAAATCTCACTCCGTTATGCTGAATGAATTGCATAAACTAATCGATTCATTCTTGATTTGCCAAACGAATTGATTCGTTCATGCAGGGATTAACAGGAATTTGATTCGTTCAGCAAGGCTGAACAGGATTTGTGTATGTGTCTATTCTTTACCGATATACTAATTGTGTAGATTTGATTTGAGATCTGTAATATTAGGCCAGAAATAGCAAGAAATCTATGACAGCAATCTTGGCCTAAAATTTGCAATTTCCTTATAAATTCTCCCCAAATCCTAGTTTAGTGAATAAGCGTGTCTGAATGTGACACATATAACCTGGAGGTAGTCACTGAAGTCCTTATTGTAGCAAACTGAATTACAGCCAAGATATCAAAGCTGTGATTATACAGGAATTAGAGTTTTTTTCCCCAAATCAGCTAATATAGTCCAAGCTTTGCAATTTAGATTTCAAATTACTACAATAGAGGCTTTAGTAATTAACCCTTTAGACTGTAAGCTCATTTGAGCAGGGTCCTCTTCAACCTATCATTCCTGTAAATTTTCTTGTAAATGTCCTATTTATAGTTAAATCCCCGCCTCTTATAATATTGTACAGCGCTACGGAATCTGTTGGCGCTATATAAATGGCGATAATAATAACAACAACCCTGCATATTATATCACTGTTCCAGACAGCCTATTCTACAACCATTCAATCCAAATGTGGATACTTTAGTAGCTAACTGTATACACGTTTAAATAATTAAAATAATTAACAACACAATTGAAGCAAATAATTCAGTTGACAGACATATTAAGCATTTTTGCATCTATTTAATAAATAGTTAAAAAGTATAATAGTAACATAAATGACAGATTCGACAAACCATAAAACACAGATTCTCAAAACATGAAAGGAATACATTATTTAATCCCCACACAAAAACAGCCACCACACCCACCAGAGCTTCCTTAGCGAGAATGTTACTAACTTAGAATGACATTTTCCAGCCCTGCCCAAACCCACCTTTTCTTCCTGTTTGTTTGTGCAAACTGCCCTTTTATTAACCTTTAACTGTTCACGATAAACCCTTTCAGCTTAATGCACTAAAGTGTGTGTTTTTAGGAATTCAACGTGAAAATCAAATTTACTCCAAAATAACCAAAGTGGTAAACTTGTACATTGTTTCAAGTTTGGCTTTTGTTGCGCAACATTTTAAATTTATTTTAATTACAATTTTAACTTAAAGGTTTTTTTTTCTAAATTGTGAATTGTCGCAAATTTAAATCTAAGTTGCAAAATTTAGACAAAAATAGCTGATTTGGGGAAATAAACTTCAATATTCAGAGCTTGGAAAGCTTAGCTGGAATTGTGCAATTTAGACTTTAATTCTATACAGTATGGAGTTTAATGACTAATGCTATAAATTCATTTAATCTGAATTTCCCATTATAGGCCCAAATAACTAAAGTGGTAAAATATGTAAATCGACTATGTTTCCTGATTGACTTTTTTGGCCTACAATTTTACTTTGAATTCTCTTATAATTCCTGACAATTCACACATCAGCGAATAACTCTGAAAAAAAAATCTCTGAATTATTTTTCCTGAAACTGTAATTTGTGTTTCAGATCATTAGAACTCAGAGTTTAGTAAATACATGTTAATGATAGAATCCTGAGCATTTATTGCAAATGTAACCTAGAAAGAATTGCATGCAAAGCAAGTAACAGTTGGCACAGAAATACAGAAGCTCACATAGGCTCTAACAGGATTTTATTAACAAAATGAAAAAAATGAGAAGCTTAAATAATTATAGGGTTAGAAATTACAAGTGATAAAATGTAGCCAGATTAAACTAGAATCTATGAAACTGTGAATATATTATAGCTGTGTTCCATTTTATTATAAAATTAGAATTTTGCTCAGGTCTGGCTAGGCATCATGAGAATTGCAGTCTACAGCTGGTGCAATGTAATTATCTGTTTATATCCCAAGAGGCAGATATACATATCTCAAGTCTCTATTTCAATTTACCTTATAGCCACTGTTACCATTAAAACTACAACTCCCAGTATGCACCATGAGGCAGACCAATTTGTTAATGATTTATGATAAACTCAAAATAAATGCAGCTCACTTATATCCCACCCTTGGCCATTTATGCCTACATCTTAAAAAAGGTAATGTTCAATTCACTGTTTAGTAAATAACTCCCAATAGCTATTTAAATAGCCCAAATCTTCTGTCAATATGTTGTAGCACAGTAATTTAGTAAATAACTCCCAATACCTATTTAAATAGCCCAAATCTTCTGCCAATATGTTATAACACAGTAATTAAACTGTTTTAAAACTAATTAGCAGAGTAATTAAACTAATACTTATTTCTTACACCTTAAAAAGTTCTAACATTGTTGAAAATACAAAATGCAAAGAATGTCTCATTAAACACGTTGTTTTTACATGTACAGTATATGCTAAATATCATACAATATTTTAGCAGTTACTAATAGAATCTATGATCTATAAACCATTTCATTACATCAGCAACAATGTAACGAGGAGAGGAGATTCCCTGCCTAACTCCTTTATCGAATTCTTTCAGGACCTATTTTAATGATACATACGCTCATACATAGAGATACACAATCACATCCACACACATTAACAGACAGACATACGGGGTATGGGTTTAGGTGTATTTTAAGAATGGCTCCAAAACAACTTGTTTTAAAAGGTGCGTTTACACAAAAAGCAAAGGATGATTTCATTATTCAGGTAATGATTGTAGAAGGCTGAGACTATGTGAGACTGGCAGAATGAATGAGATCCAGTGATAATCGATTGCAATACCTATAACGCCCAAAGCATTTTATGGACAGATTCTGAACACAGAGGGAGGGGGAGGATTTAACTATTAAAGAGCAAGGATGGTGATAGGACAATCTCTATAGTGTGTCTCACTGATTCATCATATCTCCTGCTCAGTAATAACGACACGTGGTAAATATAGGTGTTATATGTGTGTGGATGTGCAATATATAAACACAAATATAACACAATGTTACTATGTATTTATTATTATAACTGAGCAGAGCACAGATGGAACCCGGTGATCAACTTGTTGTATTTTACATTTTAATATTGTGTATTTTGTATTACAATGTCCATGTGCACACAGTCGGTGGAATCTCCCGTGCAGACAGTATACATACAGTGTGAGCTATGAGCTTCTAAACCCAACTAACAGAGGTTTCACAATATTCACAGGGAGTGTTTTAAATGCTACAATTTGGTTCTAGGCTAGTTTCCATGGATTTACAATAAAAATAAAATAATTGCCAGCAAAGAGATGTGTGAGCCTTTTAACTGTAATAATTCAAAGATCTGTCTTTATAGCAACCCTGGAATATTCAATCATGTATCAATACTATTTCATCAAAATATTAGTTGTTACACGTACTTGTTACTGTCAATCAGCATGTAAAGCTGTTTTTAAATAGTTAATTTAAAGCTATAGTGTCAGAAATACAGATTGTTTACATATTGTATTCCTGACACTATACTGTTCCTTTAATCCCTTGTGCGTTTTTTTCTGCAAAGTAAAATATTGTTGTATAGCATCTATATATCTATCTGTAGAACAGTACAGGCTTCTAGCCATATACATGGGTTAAAGAGCTGAAGCATTATTCACTAACTGGCCGACAGGGGGCGCAGCAGATTTAGTCTTCATTCCTCTTTCCAGTTGAAGATAAATGTACAGTATGTGACGTCTGACAGCAAATTAGCATTTATCACTTTAACTCTTCACGTACGGGATAGATTTAATCGATTTTTTTTATGGTTGATTTTATAAGTATATGATTTTTTGTTTATTTCTTTTAAGACAATTTTTTATGAAAAGAAACAAAATTCAAAGCTGTAAGAGTATACATTTAAAAAGCAGTTTTCAGATTGCCTGCATATAACTCATCTCGTTAGCTATAAATAATTTATATGAGTTTGGTGAATTAGCGTGAATTTAAAAAAAATCAGACGTTGTGCTAAAATGATTATTATTAAAATTTTAGGCCGGGTCCTCAACAGTGTACCTTATTGACTAATAATCGTTCACAGACAAATCGATTGAAACTGGTAAATTTAGAATAAATAATATCGTACATGAATGATACCTGATGAACTATTTACATAATAAAATGATAGAAAGATTAATCTAGGCTATAGCTCATGCAATGCCCATAGAAAATATTATTTAACAGTTGTATTATATTATTTTTTAGGATTATTGAATATGTTGGATAACTTGTGGTATTGAGAGAGATGTCTACAAATTCATAAAATTGATCATTCTCAAGTTGTAGTCATATTGCAGTTGTAATAAGACAAGTTATATATGTGATAGCTATAATTATTAAGAGATATAATTGATTGACAACACATTTTAGTTTTTCTGTGTGCTTGTTTTAAACAGTTCACCATACAGATGTGTCCCTTTACTGTACAGAGGTGAAACGAATCTCTGGGCATTATATTTATTATAAAATGTAGCAATCTTATATTTATGTATCACTTGAGTTTGTCTTAGATCAGGACTGCCTACTATTAGCACTCATTATACCACTGTAAAACAATTTCAATCTATGTACTTACCTGATGTCATTAGGTTTAGAAGGCATTTAATTTATTATCAGAGGAGTACAGAATATTACGTATTAAACATACATTAAAAAAATGCTAATTATGTTTGCTTTTATTTTTTTTTAAATCTTCCTCTCAAACATTGTTATACCATTTGTAGTTCTGGGTATAGCAAGAAGTGGGTGTTAAATTCTCATATACCTAAAGAGTAATTCTTGGGCAAAGTGTTAAATGCACAATTGCAAAAATGACATGCATCATGAACGTTCCATTGGTTGCTAAGGTGATTGCTCTACATTTAGAACGTTGGCCAGGGATTGCTCCCCAGAATTCTAGCTCACTGTGTTACATTATATCTGAGTCAGAATGGAAGTGTCTGTCTGTACAGAACAGCCAGTACAAAATAACAAACACGTACAAACCAATTGCTTCTGGAGGTAGAATTCGATTTTTAGGCTGCTAGTTATTAATGATCTATGATTTGTAAACCCTAGGCTATATCTTTCTATCCTTGCTGTGTGTGTACTGGTCTCCTATTCTTTCTCATTGCTGTTTCCAGAACCCCTAGTATTAGATTGTGTGCACACTGTATACTTGTACATAGAGACGTAACGGCGATCAGCCTCCATTTCACCAAGGCAAATCATTAAACACATGGGCTTCCATGACAGCAATAAAATGTGGGATTGATTGGCGCATTGCACGCCCTGTGTACTCGATTTAAACGTGTTTACGAGGCTGGCAGTGTGACAATGCTACACAGAATACACAGAGCTAGCCAGCCTGCTCCATGTCGGTGCTGAGAAGAAAGCGATCTTAAAATGGCTGCTGTGCACCTCCTGTGTCTGTCAGCACCCAGCAAAGGGCACTGCCTGGGATCACTAATACAGACTGGGGGACGGGGGACACTCCACAATCAGCCCTTTTTATAAACTAGAAAAATATCTATTTTTATTTTATTTATGCAGATATAAGATATTAATAAATAATATTATATATAATATATACATAAAAAATATTATAAATATACATAATTATATACAATTATAATATTTTATTTCTCTCTCTGTAAGCCCATAAATTGTCGTGACAGATATAAAGCCCAGAACAGCTGTACACACAGGCTAGTAATAAAGTGCTCTTTGCAGACAGGTGCTAACTTCCAGAGGGTATCTGAACTAGTGTAGGGTGCATGTCTGCATCGATTTATCCATCATCAGCACTAAAGCATGCCTTGATCACAGGCTCGGGTTATTATATACAGTATCTGCATACTGTGTTCATATTATCACAGGGAACAAACACCGCTCCTATTATATAATGGGGTGCAGTTTTATTCCAAGGGTGCCTGCTTCAAACATCAGCTAAAAGTATTTACTAATTAGTGTGTCCTGGTTAGTACAGTGAGGTCCATCATGACATTGGGCAATACATGAAAAGCGCTGCCCTATAGTATTTGCAATTTATATGCTATAAGGGAATAAATCAATTAATCAATGATGGATCTTAATTAAACTGATGTGAATCTCTCACTTGCAGATCAAAAAATTAACACTGTACAAGGCACGCAACTTTCTGCCAATATATCTTGTTATTTATCATAATCATGTAAATTATACTGTGGGTAAATAAACATGGTCCATGAAACCCTAATCGCAATTGTTTTATTTATTTGAAATATATTTTTTAGAGATCAGATTTGGCTCTATGGCTTTTTACTAAAATCTCAAAATAACTTTTTATAGTTCTGTCCCCAAACGTAATGCCAATTAAAGGATATAAACCAAGTCAAACGTGGAAAAATAGTTCAGGTTAACTCAATCTGATCGTCTTGATCTGATGTTTGACTGTTATCTGGTCATGTGCATTTTTAGTGTGTATTTCCCTTTAATTTGCACACTAGCAGTAACATAGACCATGTGCCCTGTTCAGCTCTATGTACACAGCCAGCGGGCAATATTACTATACACTGCTCCAGCCCGCCCTGGGGGCAGTTCGATGTGTGGAACGCCGGGATACACAACGTTCCATTTTAGAACGCAAGCCTGGATGGCCGCGAGGGGCCCTGTGAGCTCCAGGAAGGGGCCGTTTTCGCGGCGCTGGCTCGAATTCGGGGTTAAATTAGAGACGAATAAAGCGAGCCAGAGAGCTGTCTGGGAAAAAGGAAAGAGAAAAAGGAGAGGAGAGGGGCCTGGGCGCCTGCGCAGAGCGCCTCCATGTGACGGTGCTGCTTCCTAAAATGACAAGGGCCGCTTTGTTAAGGCCGCAGGCTTCCAAGAGCCTCGTAATTCTCCTTTAACCCGCTGTGTGCCGATGGAAAACGCAATTCGTTGTAAAAAATACAAAAATAAATAGATTTTAAAATAAGTGTAGGCGGGCTTTGCAATGCCATCATCCCACCTGAGTGGGGTTTCCACATAGGGCTATTCATTAAGGTACAAATAGTCGGCAATGCAAAGTGAATTTTAAGTATAAGATCATCACCAGCCGAATTGGGGAAATCAGATCGGCTATTTTGCCTTAGAATGTGGATTTCCTTTTCAAATAATTTTTATTAAAGTTTTTTTTTTTTTTTTTTTTGTATAACAAATGATAATAATACAAACATTGTATTAGGGGTAGGAAAGGAGGGGTAACATGGAAATGGGAAAGAATGTGGATTTCCTTACTAAACATATTTGAATGAATGACCCTGGCAGTATGTGCTTCCTCTATCTCAGAAATAAAGTATATTATTCAGCATATTCTCACATGGAAACCATCAGAGCTTGACAGAGACTCATCCACTGTTTGTTTCCCACTAAATATCCTTTATCTGAGTCTCTGCTCGAGTTCAGTGACCCATGTGTAAGGCTAGCCTTTCTTGCTGGGACTGAAACATTATGTTCATAGTCCATCCTAATGTCTGATTCTTCCTGCAAACTATGTATAAATGTATCTGAACTTCCCCCAACAATAAGCTGATGAAGCAAATTTAGTGTCCTGTAGGTTTGTAAAAGATCCCTTTTCTTCAGCCAATAAAATTATCACTTATACAATATTTTGGTTGTTTTCATTTCTTTGTGTGCACCAGTTATATATATACATATATAATTTTAATATTATAGGTGTTTGTGAACTATGTATCCTATGACACTCAGCCAGCGTTCAGGCCTACGTAAACACTTGCAACACTGAAATTAGCCAGTCACTGATATTCATATAACCAGTAAGGGTTACAGGGCGCATCGTCCAGCAGTATTATGGTTACTATAAATATTTTAACAATATATTTTAAATTCTGCTTTCCTCACTGCAATTCACTGTTTGAATGCACCGATGTTGTTTCCTAGTGTGATCTGTCCTTGGCATGAAATGGTACAATGTGACAATGAACACACAACCATGACACATTTTTTTCACACACCTGAAATCTTGTCAGGCATGTTTAGATGTAACCAAGTACTAAAAATAAATGTAAACTTGTGAAATAGTGTTGCTGTTACTTATGCAACTGCTCTCTATTGTTACAGAATAAAATACATATTGTTCTAGAGCTCTTAAACAATGAGATTACAAAACATGTGCTATAAAGTCAAACATAATGTATTAATAAGATAATGAGAGCTTTACTCAGACAGCCTACTTATACATAAAATCAGATAAGACATCCTTATTACTCAAGCCACTAATGTTAAGAAACTGTAGCAAATCTTAACATAAAATGTAAAATAAAATTGGGGATTCGGTCTTATATAGGATCGTATAAAGTACACTTATTTGAGGTAAATCCTTGAATTTTTAGAATTAAAAGAGGATTCTGTAATTATTCACCATGAACATTGCTGGATGTCCGCATTAACAGACATAATAAAAAAATACAAAATTATTGAAATAAAAAGTTCATCTTTTGATTTTAAGCTTGTTTTTGGCAGTGCCTTCTTTTATTACTATTATTATTTTATTATTTATATGGCGCCAGCAAATTCCATAGCACTGTACAATGGGTGGACTAACAGACACGTAATTGTAACCAGACAAATGGACACACAGGAACAGAGGGGTTGAGGACCCTGCTCAATGAGCTTGTTCTTCACCTACTATTCCCGTAGGTCAAAGATGTTGAGTTAAATGTTTGTCGAGATTACTTTCGTACGTTGCAGCTATATGAAGCTATGTGAAGTATTGTAATTATCCATGTATCTCACTCCCTTTTATTTTTATTTTTTTTAAGGCAAGTAGTTTCTATTTTTCATTGCATCTTAAATAAGTACGTTTGCAACAGTTTACACACAAAATACAATTAGGACTTGCTTATGTTTTTAAAATCTTAATTCGAGGAGAGGAGGAATTTGTTTAATAAGCTCGATGGACAATGCAAAAATTCAAATGATTTAAATTGATATTTTTTTCCAATTATTGTGAAATGTATACATTTCTCAATTAATTGAAGTTAGTGTTCTTTCTTAAATACTGTGTATGCATACATGTCTATCTTTCTATCTGTACTCGTATTTGATGCATACAAATGTACTGACTTGAAGCTAAAGTGATAATGAATGTCCAAGCGGGATCGCAAGTTACAGTTTAGCGAGCAAGCAGTTAGTTTAACATATTGGAAAAAAAAATTAAATATTGTTTTTTGGGGGCCTAATCAAATATAGTTATAAAATTACAAGTTGCAACACTTAAATGTAACTGTTGGGAATTTCTCAAAAGCAACACAATTGTATTATATCATAAATAAAAATAAAGTCTAAAAATATCTGCAATAAAGAATAGCACATCTCGGTTCAGTTGGAAATAAGCAACAATTTATCCAGAGCACACATTTTTGGGATCCTTTGTGTGAATACTTTAAAAACTGAATATTTTAATCAACAAGATAATAATTTTCTACAAAGCATCATGTTGTTATTTGGATGTTAAAGTCTGATTTTCATCCAAGTCTCTTGAACAGTATTTTGTAGACTAAGCATTTGGTTTGAAATGAATTGTAATCCGTCCGTAATTTGGACATCCAAATTCTATAATTCCGAATCACTATATAACCAAGTTAATTTGATTTGCCAGAAAAAAAGCAATATTTATAATTTTAATAGATATATAATATTTTTATGGTTTGAGTTATTGTTCTTCCTTTGATCACTATTTTCACTTGAACTGTTAACATAATGGGAGGAAAATGTGCCTGTCAATGTACTGCACAATATGCATATTAGTTATATTTTGCAGTACACTAGCCCCTTTTCTCTCCCTATTCAATTATCCAAGTCATTTTTCCTGTAACGATTGCATGGCCAAAATTAATCTAAACCGAAACACCATATAAATTAATATTGGACCACCCAGGCTGAATATTTTTTCAGACAAATCAGTTTGGCTAAACAAAATAGTTTCATTGTGCACAAGTGTAGAATTTTATAGACAGAAAGATGGGCCTTGAAAATACCTTTTAAGAATAAACTCGATCCCCCCATCCTCAAGTCAATACCCTCTGAACATGCATTGCATTTTAAATTATATTTATGTAATGAATTGTCACATTTATTGAAGATTAAGGTGAGGGGTAAGGTAGGGTAAGTGTAGAGTTGGAGTTATATGATGCATTTAATAATCAGGACTGATAAATGACTCTATTTTGTGTTTTTATTTCTTTTTAGTTGCACTGGATGTGTAAGCATTTTAAAATGCTAGCTATACCAATAGGATATTGAAAGAAAGCCATGTCTGTCCTTTAAAAAGAACAATATCTATGGTTGCACTTAAAGGGACACTATGGGCACCCAGACCTGTTCATCTCATAAAAGTAGTCTTGGTACAGTGTCCCTGTCCCACTTAATCCTGGAATGTAAAACATTGTAGTTTTTGAGAAACTGCAATAATTACGTAGCAGGACTAAGACTGCCTCTAGTGGCTGTCGATGTATCCTTCCTGGTAAAATACTTAATAAATAAATAAAAATGGTTGCAGCTCAAGGGAGAGAACAAAGAGTAGAGAACACACTTGCTCTCCAGCACCATAGAGACCACAGATCAAACATTAACTCCTCCAACACATACAGATCAGGCACCAGTGACTATTAGTACCGGTGGCTTTTATTTGCTGTAGAGGTTTTCATTTGCGTGCTCTGCCGTGGCCTTTCCATGTTACCCCTGTGCTAACTTTCCTCTGCTAAATTTCAACATGATGTATCTCCTATATAATAACCGACTTGTGATATTGGTTTCTCTTTTGTACTAACCTATACTATTGGACACTTTCCTAACTGATATGTATTCTCGCTTCAATAAAAACATGTTAAAAGAACAAAACAAAAAAACAATAATATAATTCATAGTGTGACTGACACTGTGCTACGCAGGGCTCCTAATCACAATTTTAACATTAAGGGCAGGAGATGAGGAGACAGAGGCCATGCTATCCACTCTCCCCAGATCAAATTAATTTTAGCTACTGCTTAGGAGTGCCACTCAGACCGATATCAGACAGACTGTGACAAGTGTGTCCCAGTGCTGCTCTAAGATTAAAAGGACCCCACACCTATCACTAACTCTAATTTAAAATTAAAAAATTATTTCAAGGCTGAAGACTGAAATTGGAAGGTTCCTAACTTGGGTTGGTCACATAAATCTTTCACAGCCATGTACTGAGAGAATTGTGCAGTTGGGATATTGCTGAAGACAGATTGGGTAATTTTCCTGCGACCGCATACACTGCAGTGTGAAATTCACTGTGAAAACATAACATATGTATGGAAAAATTGAAAAAAAATATATCACTTTAAAATAAAAATAAGTTCCCTACATCATTGTATGCTCATTGTAAACCAAGACCTGTAACTGTTAAATATTTTAAAAAATCAAGGCAAATGAGGTAAGCGAAAAAAACAATCACAAATGAAAAATCTATTTTGAGATGTTTTTTATCTTATAGGCAGAATTGTAAATACTGTCGTATCAACAGAAAGACCTCTCTGTCATTTACAGAAATAAATGCATGAGTGCACTAAACGAGAAAGAATTAAATTATTGCTGTACAAAAATATGGCAAACTGCTCTGATCCGAGGGTAAAAAAATTATCCTGGCCCCTAAGGGACTACAATCTAGAATGCAGTGAACTCTGAATAACACAATGATTTAGCTGTAACTGATCAATATTCGATATTTAAAGCCTCACCATGACTTGCCCTGTCATCATTATCATTTCTTTACTCCTGGTGAGACGTAACAGCAACAAACGCCATACACTACTCTAGAATTACGTCTCCAGAAGTTTTTTTTAGCTCTCTTGTCCATTAATTATTGAGTCATTGGAACACACCTGACCAAGAAACTGCTGATCAGCCAGTTGTACAATAATTATTATTGTCGGTCTATGTATAAAAATTACATGCATGGTTTATGTATGTCAATACCCTATAATTAAAGCTGACGGCCAGGACTTAATCCTCTTAATTATTGCTTCATTTAAAATTCAGTGTGCAGGAGAACAGGGGAGGGAAAAAAAACAACAAAACTCGTTTCGCTGTCTAAATGCTCATAGAATGCTATGTATATCTAAATAATGTGTGTGTGTGTGTGTATATATTCTTCAACTAGCAATCCAATTATTTGGCTTTCAATACTTGAGCATTGATGTTGTTTTATCTATAGAATCAATATAGAGACACCCGCCTACACCCTGTCCTAATATTTCTATATTACATTTTCATTACCATTGCTTAATCTGTACAATATGTTGCTGGTTTATAAATAAACCTATGATTAAAAAAATAATCTAATTTTAGGAAATATTTTAAACTACCCTAAAAACTATTTTGGACATTTGATCCACACTGGCAAACTGATTTATTGAACCATTCTTATTACAAGTTATATCTTATGTTGACGCAGAACATTTAATATGAAGCAGATCCTTAAAATGACAGATAGTCCAATTCTTTAGCATGTTCCATGCTAGCTTTTTGTATCACTGAAGCACTCCAAACATGTGTTCTAAACCCCTTTGCAGGATTAGTTTGGTACATGTCATTATGGGAAGGTGAAAGGTCATGGCCACTACAAGTGATTTGTTAAAGGGACCGCGTCTCGCTGCATTGCTAACTCTAGAAGTAGATTCCTCTGTTTAATCCAAGCCCAATTAAATAAATAAACCTGGACATTTCCTTCAAATAAAGTGTTCTCCGCTTTAGGGTCTTATTAAGAATGTTTAAAATGGGAGGGGAATCGACAAGAGTCAAATATTTGTTTCTTACGAACACAGCACACCGCAGTGCAATATCGTCATGAAATATATTTTCAAACGCATTTTCATTGTAATTGGATGCGAATTGGCCTCTGATCAAATCGAATAAATAGAATTATTAGCGAGTCGCATGGTGGTTGTGACTTCACTGATTGGATTTAAAGCTGCAATAATCAGAACTTTGATTGGATTTTATACTGAGCAATCAGAAATTGGATTGTATGTAAAGCTTCAGTAAGAAGAGCTTCGAGGAGTGTTTGTAATTCAGTAAAATCTCTTCTTACTGGTAAAAGCGTTACTGTGTTATTAAGGTATCCATTTGCAAAGAGTTTTAACGCTGATATAATCGCTGCAGTGAATAATTATCGCAATTATGGGTTTATTATAAGATTGATTTTTTTTTTTTTAATCCGGTGAAATAATTCCGATTGGTGTGTATAATATTAAATTGTAAAAAAGTGTTTTATTGAATAAAAAGACAAAATTTATATCATTACATGTAGGCCCCAATCTACTGCCCTTTATGTTATACTGAAATTCACTGAAATTCCAG
This sequence comes from Pelobates cultripes, assembly GCA_933207985.1. Classification (NCBI taxonomy): domain Eukaryota; kingdom Metazoa; phylum Chordata; class Amphibia; order Anura; family Pelobatidae; genus Pelobates; species Pelobates cultripes. The sequence goes on from OW240915.1 coordinate 34,420,270, forward strand.
AGCAGGCTACAATGCTTTTCAATGTGACACATTTTCCCATAAATACCATAATCCTCCCACATTTGCTGTATTCTCCCAAGTTTATACCTATATTGCATTATTGTCCATGTGGTTACATCACCCTGTATATCAGGCATCCCCTATTTTGTCATATTGTGCTCTTTCATGCTCTCCCTCCCTCTAGATATATATTTGTATATAACAAATCCTTTTGTGCACTTATTTATATATATATATACACACACACACACTCTTCTTGACACCAAAACAATCCCTTTCTAAGGGCTAGCTACACACAGGGGGCATTGGAGTGATCGCTCCAGGCCTATGGTTTCAAATAGGCCCAAAGCAGCTGTAATATAAATGCTTAGTTTTTATGTATTCATATGAACTATATTGCAGCCACTACAGTGAGTATCCACTTTCTATGTATCCCAGGTGTCTTTTTCTATGTGGTAACAGCTCCCCGGTTGCTGCTCTCAGTCTGACTCTGTACTAGGTACGATGGCTGTGTTTTCATGTTGAGTGCACAGCCTGAAAAGCAACATAATTTTAATGTCACATAAAAGTGAGAACCCAGAAGCTGGGTAGGTTTGCAATATGTCATACAGCACGGAAACACTCGAAATATACATTTGACTTCTCTCTCATTAAGACCATAATCCTAAACCCAGCACTGTTATTTCCTGTCTTGCTACCACTTACTGGCGGTGAGCGGATGTGATCCAGTCTGAAGCAGCACCTGGCTGGTGTTTGGGGGGCTTGTGGGGGAGTCGGGGGGAGGGAGGGCCAGGGTAGCTAAAGAGAGGTCTTGAGAGGTCCAGCAGATTGCTATATTTATTATTTTTCTTTTTACATTGGATAGCTGCTGCATGTAACAAAATTAAAAGACCTAAACAGCGCTTTCATCTGTCTCCACCTCTGTCTGGAGGCATTCAGGGTAAAATATATCCACATCTCGGTTTTCAGCCCCTAAAGCCCTTCCTAACCAGGTCTTCTGACAACAGCATGCAAACTCTAATGACAAGACATACAACAATGAAATTTGACAGACCAGAAATAATCTTTTCACCTCTTCTCTCGGGCCTTAGATCAGCTAATATTTGACTTCGCAAATAGAGATTATGGTTTGCCTTGTGAAACCTGGTTTAAGGAGTGATCTTCTGATTAGGGTTGCTTTTCTTACTTCAAAGACTGGTTCCCACCCAGTTTTGGAATTTAATGAAGCGACAAATTGTAATGAAAGTAACCATCACTGAGAATTTGGGAGAAATTTTAAAACATACCTATTGCCTGCTGATATAATTTATTATTATTTATTTTATCGCAATTCTTTTGAATTCAAAACTTACACTTGAGACAAATATATTCTTGCGTTCAGAAATATTAGCCGTTTAAACTAGCCATCAATGACTGATGAGTGACTATACTATTTTTTTTAAACATAATATATGTTAAATCTTGCAGGTTGTGCTTATGGAAAAATCATTGAAACAATTTGAAATAGTCTGAAAGTACGGTATGAGAATTCAGCCATATGTATATGCAATATGGTACCCACAAATTAATATTGTCATCATTGCCACCTTCTAGGGGAACACAGTTATTAGTGTCTAATAGGCACAGGAGATGCAGGTGAAGTGGGGCAGTGCTAGAGGGCAGGTAACGACAAAAACACAAAGCATGCTTATATAGCAAAAAATCGAAATCATGTTCATTGTGAACCAGTCCCAATTTTTCCCCCGCTCACAGAAGACAGACTGACAGACATCAAGAACACTTTATCCATATGCCAGTGAGCAGGGAGCTCACAAACCTGGGCAAGTGACAGGTCCATATAAACTTCAAAAGGCCATAATTTGCAGAGAAATAGTATGTGTCTTTCAATCATTCGTTGCTCTGCATAATGTCTCTCCTTGGCTGGCAAGCAGCGGGTAGAAGTACTGTCGCACTGTCATGTCATTAGCCAGGCTGACATTCTATGCCTGGGGCAGTTATGATCTTACTGAACAAGGCTGTAATAGTGCTTGTAACAGCCCTTGGAGGAATCAAGCTGTACGGGGCCTTCCAGGATGCACACACCAGGACCGAGCCACACTCTTTTGGCCTGTATGACACATATGACTTTTCATGACATTTTTGAGCCTGCTATTACTTTTTGTCCCTGACTTGTCTGATGGACTAGTTATTTTGGTTGGGTGCTTTTATAGTGAAGCAGACAGTCATCTTCAAGCCACTGCTGAGATTTGGGGGGGTTGTTTTGATGATGCAATGCATACTTTTTAGGGATCTGTTTTAATAATGCAATCCGTACAATTGGGAGATCTTTTGATAATGCAATATCTAGTAATGTTTATAGGGATGATATTGGAGGCCAAAGACCCAGATGTGTTTTTTTTAGCCCTGGATCTCTACAGGTAATGAAGGGGCAGTAGGATAGTTTATTTATTTATTACATGAAGCAGTTAATTCTCATAGCAGTCCCTGATATAAATAAAAGATCACTAGTAAAGTTCTCCTACAGCCTACTAAAGGGTGAGGGGATGATGCCTCCAGTTGATAGTCAGGAAGGTTGCTGGGCAGAAGGACTTCCCCTTCTCCATTGCTTATAGTATGTCCAGGCAGAATTGCACTGAATACCTGACAACACAGCTTATTCTTGTTTCTGGCTGTTGTTTGTTATTTACATCCAGGCTTTAATAGTTGGTAACATTTGTGTGGAGAGGTTGGTAAATGACTGGCATAGAAAAAACCCTGACTACATTTGGAGGAGGAGTTGGTTTTGAATATCAGTTAAGCTCAAGACTTAATTCTTGGATAGTTTTCCACCTATGAGTCTGAGTTTCTACCAATGTTGCTATGGGAGGCCTAGCAATGGGAGGTACGGGGGCAGTCGTTTCTTGTTATGGAGGTTGCTGTCTATAGCCCTCAAACCTTCATCTGAAAATGAATGGCAGGAAGTGTGTTGGGACATCTGAAAATGAGCCTCACCCCCGCATTCATTATAGACTGTAACATTGCAAGTTGGGAATATGTAAGACCACTGAGAAGCGGATTACAGTAGTCAAGGCTAAGGAGAGGACAGCAACATGGATAAGCACCTTTGCCGAATCAGGTGTTAAATAGGGTCGGATGTTCGCAATGTTTTTGGGATGGTAGCGGAGGGATTTGGCGATTGATTGGACATGAGAGGTCAAGGAGAGGTCAGAGTCAAAGAGAACACCTAGGCAGTGAGCCTGCGAAGTAGAGCGGATAGTAGCGCCATTAATTTGGAGGGAGACAGAGAAGGGAGTAGCAACACTTGAGGGAGGGAAGATTAGAAGTTCTGTTTTGGACAGGTTAAGTTTAAGGAAATGAGCAGCCATCCAGTTGATGTCCCTGGAGGTGTTTACTGATGACTGCAGGATGAATGGGACAGTGATCATTACATTTATAACATGCTGGTTGATATCGCTGGTTATGGAATCAGTGGGAAAACAAGTATGCACGGACCTCTAAATGATCCTTCATATTGTGCAGGTCATACTGATAGATGTATGATAGAATATGTTACAACTCCAGGAGCCTCCACTTGTCAATGCTACATATTGCATGCTCTACGTGAGGACCATCAACAAAGATCTGTGAGTTTTGTGTGGATAAAAAAGGCTATTAATAGTACTTCCCCGCCAAAAGTTTTGAGCCCTTCACAGCATTAGTTTGGAACTGTTTTATAATTATTTTGATGGTATCCACTTCAGTCATAGATTTTCCCATTCTGGTAGATAACAATTTAGTAAATATCCTCTGCAATTCAGCCTTTAAACATATTGAATATGAAAAAAGTTTACAAAAATGCCTCTAGACACACATACACACACACACACACAAAACCAGTGCTGTGACTTGATAAAAAAAGAAATAAAATAAACAATATTGTAAAATATATATATGACGGTAGGCACTGTTACTGGTGCTGGAAGACAGGCACTATGTGTGGGTCCCCAGATTACTTTTGTGTTTTGGTCACCCTGTGCCCATTATTGGTGCAGGGTTGTTGAATGTATTGCTTGTCTGTGCCTCTCCCCCTCCCCTTTTTTCCTGTCCTATTGTTTTCCCAGCAGGGCATTGTCCAAGAGACACTGCCTGAGCGGTTTAAACTGGCTTCCCTGTCCTTCTTCAATCTCGCCTCAGCCCTTGCTATTGTCTGACCCCACCTTTTCTTTGTACTATAGTACTCGATGCACCCTATTGTATGTAAATGAGGCTGTTGCGGGTTTAAAATATGTGTGCTATGTTGTTAGTTGTTGTTTTTCAACCTTTACAAAGTGTTGTCTGGTGTTTGGTCCAGGGTGGAAAAGGCCCTCAGTGATTCCAGTCAAGCCTTGGCGACTCAGTGTGAAGTGCTCCAGGGTCCCTGGTAGCTACAAGGAAGCGGACTTGGCGGAGGTACTCGGTTGGAGTACTGGAGCTCCATCACAATATATATACACACACACACATATAGAAACGCTGTTGACAGATGGACACCAGAATGTTAATTTTAGCAGATTTTGTTTGGAAGATTTAGACTCAGGAGAACATGGGAGATAGTCTAACCGTGTACTTATCTAAAAGGATTCTTTTCTTGCCATGTCTTGTACGCATTACACAATGCTTTACATTACTAAAATGAAACAATTTCACATATTTGTGGTGCAGTGGATCTATTACTGTGCGGCTATTATATCCTGGGCCTTCTCTAACAAATGGAAAAAACAACTATACTCTTACTATGTGGGCAAAGCCTCAAACCAAAATTCCATGCACCTGTGATATGTTACCTTTATTCCAGGAAAACAAAAATGTCTCAATATAAATGTGGTTAAATATAATTACTGTACCATGTTCTACAGTTCTTGTATTATTGAAAATTTCCATTGTTATCACAACTGAGAGCAATGAAATTGGCCACAATTTCCGGTGCAGGTGATTAGACTTCGTGTTCTGCCCATAATGAAGATTTTGGCCTATTTCTTGCTGTACAGACAGATTCTACATGCCACAGTACCTTTGTAAGATTTGACAAGCCTTAGGGTCTTCTTAAACCTGACAATCGAGAGCCTTTCCAAAAATAACAAAACTCTCAACCCCATCAGCTCCCACAGGGACAAGGAGCCGAACACCACTTAAAGCCATCTATGACTTAATAGAGATGGATGAAGATGAGGTGCAGAAGCAATTGGAGAACCTGTTTCCTTTCTCCAGACCTGAAGCAGTTAACAGTAGCATTCTCCCTTACAAACACACATTGTTCATTTTCCTTACTCTGGGCAAATTGTATTGATGTTAAACAAAAGGATTCCACAATGTCTAAATCAAATTACCCCCTTAGCTTTAGGTTTTCTGGTTTTGAATGGTTTTAACTTGCAATTGTATAGACAATTATATAAAAATTGAATGTGGTTACAGTCATATAATTACATTCATTTATTTTATTGCAAGCAATTTAAAATGATATATGTGGATTCCTTAAAAGTTCTTTAAGGCCAATTGCAAAGCATTTTGATCAATTACCTTACAATATGTAAATGTGATTTTTGATGTCAGTACATTTTCTTCCGAATTTAAAACGGTTTCACTATAATTTACAATAATATACAGTTTAATCCCTTTACCGCCTTGTGGTTTTTTATAAAATAAATATATAAATTAGTAACCAAGAAGTATAAAAAAATGTCCACATAAAAATAGATTTGAAATTGCTAGAAGGATTAGTTAAATGAAATGTGAAAATTGTATGAATGCTTTATTTGCAATACATACATGCTAGACATTATTTGTTATAGACTCTACTGTATGTCTTGACTTGATATAATTCATACATGTTCCAAAATATTTATGAAGAAGGACAAATACCATTTTAGTAACCATATAATAGGAGTAATACTGACATTTAATTATTGACAAATAGCTGTTCCTGTTCAATAGCAGACCCTGCTTTTATTATGGAAAATGTAGATTCCCCAAAATACCATCAGAATTTAAATATTGTACGTATATGTGGGCATTATAAACACTTATTGTAAACAGAGTTTACCAGGCTAAAACCAGGCACATTTATTATATGGGGCATTAATGCTAAACAGTGTGTGTATGTTTTCATATACATATTAAGTCCTGTGAATTAATTAGGGCACTAAGCATCCTACCTGCTACTTCTGCTACTATAACATGATGTGGAAGTATCTGCCAGGTCCCCCCTATTGGCAACAGTCAGCTAGTAATAGACATGACATGACAACTCCACGGGAATAGAGTCCTCAAATCCTTCTGCATTTGTCAAATTATGTTTAAAGTGCATTCATTCATGCCAAGACTTGCAATTATTTCAACCAGCATTTGTCTATGTCAAGCAGAAGACAGTGGTATAATCTAATAACATAGTAATCAATGTTTGTTTGCATTGATGCCATACATTGACAGGTAGATAGTACACCTAACAAGTATTGCTACATCTGAACTGCCTGATACTACATGTAGATGCTTCTACTCGGCTATATGCTCATGATGAAAATCTGCAACTCACATCTCTGAAACCCTACTTCAATTCTTCTCTAATAATTCCACCCACAAGACTAACACAGGATGAAGATATCTATCTATAAAAACTAACCGTTCTACCCTTGCAGGTCCTAATCAATCATTTTCCCTATTGGTATTATTGCATCAATCTTGCATTCACCCTGAAAGCAATCTGCCGTAACCCATGTGTTACCCATTACCCATAAGTAAAAGTGGAAAAGGAATGGCTGGAAAGCACACAAAAGTTACCATATAATTTAATGCCAACAGTTCAATATCTCTCTAAGATTTCTAATTCTTGTAGTTGTTCTATAATAAGGAAGAATTGAAAACGAGAGAGAGAAAAATTCAGCAAATATATGAGTATAACATCTTGCATCTAATTTTGTATTTCCAATAGTCTGATTTACTTTTTTCCTTATGTTGTTTCTCTGGTATCACTCTGCTCCCCCACACACAAACAACTCACCACCCTTGAATGAATTTTCCATAGTGTAATGTTATGTTTGGTTTCCAAATAGGCTTTATCAGTGGTAAATCATCTTTCCCGGTGTTATTGTAGATTATTTCACTGAATTTGTCTTCTGCGTTCTTTCCGAAACATATGGTAATTAGTCATGGGGGTACATCAAAATAAGGAAAAATTGTCTCAGAAAATAATTGCACATGACACAATGAGTTGTACACAAACTGCAGGCCACAAACTTTTTCAACATTTAGCCAGTCTAATATCTACTTGTTTTTTTTTTCACTTTTCTTTCAGCTGTAAGTAAATGGCTAAAGGGGATGCCCTAGACCAGGCATAGGCAACCTTCGGCACTCCAGATGTTTTGGTCGACACCTCCCATGATGCTTTGCAATCTGAATAGTAGGAACTATCATACTGCATTAAGCAGCTCTTATCTGTGGCGTTTACATACAGGTCTATCTCTTATTTGCTATTCATCTAATACTTTTTCTATAATTTTTTTTTTTTTTTTAAATCAGACACAAATTTTTTGTAATCCGATGTATTATTTAGTGTCTTGGAGAATTCAGTGCCTTAATCCCCTAGACCCATCATCAATATTATTTACGAATACAGTGTGTGGGTCTTGGACAAAGCATTCTTGTTGCAGTATTCATAGATAAGGATACAATATTGCTGTCTCTTCCAGGGGAGCCATGAGTATAAGAGGTGGGATTTAAACTGACCATTAGCGTGACCCAAGTGTGTACAAATACGACCAATGCTGTGACCTAGGTGGGCGCCATGTTTTACAGTGGAGAAATCCAAGTCGGTGCCATGGTGTCTATTGCAGTTATATCAGTGTGGAAAATAAATTCCTAACAATACACCAAATAATTTCATTTGAGAAACACTAAAGTAAATCCTTCAAACTCCTTCCTGGTTTTAAGACAAATTGAGTTGCATTTTGTAGCGGCTTTATAGCTTCAAATCATTCTATATGAAAACTATGTATAGCTCACTGAATAGAAACAGAGTAATTTATGACTAGCAATACATACATTTTCTTCTTAGCAGGGTAATCTATGAAATACCATTTTATATGTGGAATATTGCAACTGGTTTGTGAAAAATAGCAAAAGAAATGAAGAGAAAGGGATGGGGATCTGGAACCATTCCAGGAATCTCGGACCAGTTACATATCCGAATTGTCAAATAATTGGGGGGTTGGAAGTGTAATGTTGTGATATAGCTCTCATAAACCAGGGGTCAGGTAGTCAGTAAAGAGGGCAGAAATAGGAACACAGGAAGGATGAATCATGGTATCTCCTATTCAGGAACTTTGGGACACAAGTAGAGTTACGAAACTGAAATGTAGAATGTTCTATTGAGGCAGAGGTCCCTCCAAGTAGCCATGGCTCAGACCAGTAATTCTAACAATAGGCAGTTTTTCTACCAAAAACAAACAAACCATAAAATATGGCTCATAGCAAGTCATCCCTGGTACAGGTACCCTAAATTAACCCTCATAGTTGTTTTCCATTATGCCATGCCCTTCCACTACGGGTTTATTCGTTCAGCTCAGGAGTAAAGTGCGAGAGCAATTTCCTGTCAAGTGGATCTTGGAACAAAAAGGGCGTTTGAGGCATGAAATGCAGGAAAGGTGCATTGGGGGCCACTGGTTTGGGAAAAATTGCACAGGAGTAATGAATTAGGGAAACAGCGTTAAAGAAAATAGGTCATATGGCATTGTGGAGATTCATTGGGAGAATATAGCTCTCCATGTGTTGAGGTCTGAATTGCACCAGATCTGCACAGATATCTCTAGTGGCAGGAGCATCTTAGCCAACAGAAAACAGATATAGTATGAGCATCATATAGACCTGGAACAGGTTTTCGTGATTACTTTCTGTACCTTTCGAGGCATCCTGTGTATGTGTTGGATCTTCAGCCATCCATAACACTTGTAATGTAAACATTAAAACGTCTAACATCAACTAATTTTAAGGTTAGGGTACAAGCAGTGAGGTTCAGTTGGTATTTATTGATGAGAGATGAAAATTCACAGACAAATTAAATTAACATATTGTTCCTTATAATAATCTTTGTGCCGTATGACAAACTATAAATATATATTCAATACTCACTTGTATTTCAGAATGGTTGTCTATGTGTTTCTGTTACCAGTCATACTGAAAAAATATAATTATTTTTATATTTTCCTGCTAAATTCATTTTTTTTTTTACCAGGATGATAAAAGTCCACTAAATGCATTATATCAGGGAAATCAGGCTCAATATAAATCCCCCCATCTCATTTAAAAAAATAATTTATTAAATGCCAGGGTCTCTTCAACAAACTAACTAATTATTGCTGCCTCATTCAGCAGAAATATGGAACTATTGCTGCCTGAGATTCAGATGATTCAAACTCCTGGACAGCAGCTGCAAATTGTGGCTACAGTCTCTAAGTCCAACCCTTTCATACAGGATTCACATTATGTAGGTCTAAGTGCTGCACAAAGATTGACACATGTCACATTGTACTACAGATTTTATCTAATGGTGTGATGTCATACTGTGCTCTGTGGGATTTGAATACACAAAGCTACTTACAAAACGTTTTCAGCTCAAAATGGCAATCTTCTGCGAACGAGTGTTTTATAGTAACTGGCAAAGAACTAAGGCCCAGAATTAAAACCTGAATGACAATTAAGTAAATAATACACATAAACCAAATCTATAGCCAGTTGACACATTTGTATAAAGTCAATCTTATTTTTTGGCCAATTAAAACTATAAAACGTATACATTTTTTTTATAATTACATCTCACAAAGTCTATTGAAAGTAAATAGACTTACTAACAAAGTATTGGTATTGGAACGGAGCATTAAGGTTTCATTATGCTGGGTTTTGTGTGTATACACTTCGGAATGTGAGAAATTTGGACATTCTGTTTAGTGAAAACAAATCATTATATTTCATATATACAACATTAATCTCTGTGGCTTATATAAAACAGCAAATCTATCAATATAAGCAAAACCATAAATACATTTTGTAGGTTTTATTTTATTTTTACTCTCCAAAATTGTTATATTTAATTTGAAGTACAATATATTACCCTTTTAAAAAATATCTTATTTTTATGTATGAACGGGTTTACATAATTACCAAAATAAAAAGGGAGGGAATACAGCTTGAGGCAATTATTGTTATGTCATTTGTAATGTAAAATCTTATAATACACCAAACATACCATATACAAACAACGTTTTAATTTAAATCTTTAAACCTGCTTTGCTGGATCTTAAAATTTAAAGGGTAACTATAGTGGTAGGAAAACAAAGTTGTGCCCACCTCCCTCGCCTAGAGGTGGCAGTTAACCGTACACGGTAACTATCGAAGATTATAAAAAACCTGCAATAATTACAATTGCAGCGTTAAGGGGACAGGGACACTTACTTAGATCACTTCAAGGAATTGAAGTGGTCTAGGTTCCTATAGTGTCCCATTAATGATGCTATGTGTTGTAAAGCGAGAAAAATAATGACATTTATAGTCATAGAAAACCAATCCAGAGGTTGTCACTTTTCCTACAGGTCACAACACTATAGTAGCCTATGCGGGATATTTAAAGTGAGCCAGTTAGTAAAATTCAAAGTTTCTTTCAACACGATCCATTTGTTTTAGAATTGCAGAAAATCGTGTCTTTTGATTACGTTCTATTGAGCTTCAAGTTTTCAGGCATAGACACCTACTTAGAACGGATCCAGCGCCACTATTAGCCCAGCTTAGTGGGTATGATCCAGTGTTAATTTTGGCTGCAAATTTCAGTTTAGTTTTAGTCCTAGTCTTTTGACTAAAAAGTAATTTTTGTTTTAGTCGTATTTTAGTCATCAGAATAGTTTTAGCCGACTAAATCTCCAGTAGATTTTAGTCAGCACAACTAAAATCTAATGGGTTTAGTTAAAGCCTCTGTCTCTTTTGCCCCTTCCCCTGCCCCTCTGTCTCTTTGTGCCCTCCCAGCCCCTCTAAGTATCTCTCTACTAAGTCCTGGTCTGTCTCTTTTGCCCCTTCCCCTCTGTCTCTTTGTGCCCTCCCAGCCCCTCTAGGTATCTCTCTACTAAGTCCTGGTCTGTCTCTTTTGCCCCTTCCACTCCCCCTCTGTGCAGTGTTAATTTTGGCAGCAAATTTCAATTTAGTTTTAGTCATAGTCTTTTGACTAAAAAAAAAAAAAAATTTTAGTTTTAGTCGTATTTTAGTCCTCTGAATTGTTTTAGTTTTAGTTGACTAAATCTCAAAAGATTTTAGTTGACTAAAATGTAACTAAAATTGTTAGTCGACAAAATTAACACTGGTGTGATCCATGTCCTTTGGGAGGCCTGCTAGGGCTTCCCCACTTCTGGCACACCTCTCTCCCCTTCCACCCCTTAAGCTTGTACACAGCCAAACAGTAATCTATACATTTGCTAGCACCATATAGTGAAGAAACCTGAAGAGGATTTAGATTATGGTAAGTATAACATGCTATGACTGGTACCCTTTAAGTCGTTGTCACACATGTAATTTAAAGGCAGAAATCAATCCATTGTCTACATATAAAACACATACAAGACACACTTTTTTTTTTATCAATCTGTGAACAGTAAGTTAAGGCGAGTTGATAACTGACTTGCAAAATTGTAAATATAATAAACAAGGTGAAAACAAAAATACCTGGCTCAGCAGATAACCTAGTTTTCCCTAAAGTTTAATTTATACGTGTAAGCCCCGTGCCAATAGCTGTATAAGGGATACTCCTTTGCGTGCTTCTATCACTTCCACTGGGATGTTACTTGAGGCATTTATACTTTTTCTATCATTCTAATATCAATATAGTGTTTTCTCTAAATACTCATATCACTGTTGTGTGTCCTATTTTGGTGTAGCCAATTTCATCTTTAAATTTTATCAGATCCTTAACGTTACCTCCATTCTGATATCTTGCGTCATTTTGCTATTTATTGTTCATCAAACAGTGAGGGCACATCAGCTATTGTCGTAGGTCAATCCACATTTAAAGACAGAATTGAAACATAAAATAAAAATTACACATATAACGTGTGTGGGTTGGTACCTTGGGATGTGGATGCTGAAAATATGCACGGTTTGGATTATTTTTTTAATACTAAAATATTATGACCTTTAAACGATTATTTTTGCTGAATGCAATCTAAACTTCTAGATAATAAAACCAGGATTCCTTTAATTTTCCTAGAGGATATGGTACTGTACACTATTAAATCAATGAAAGTTACACATTCAATGATTGGTTTAATGGCACGAGCCTTAAATCGGACTTGTCAACATATACACCTGAACTGAACTATGATTTTGCCATCAGTCAATGCAATCTGTGTTAATATACTTTTTTATGCATATTTGTTCACTATTAGATTTATGGAACCTTTTTTGTTGTTTTATAAATAAAAGATAATAAAACTATTATTAAAAATATCTATTTCTCTGTTAAAGCAGCAGGTAGAAACTCTTATTGCATTCCAAATACAATTATTATTATTTATAAAGCACCAACAAATTTGCAGTGCTGTACAATAGGTGGACTAACAGACAAATATTTGCAACATGAGGAGTTGGATACTCAGGAACAGAGGGTGTTGAGGGCCCATGTGCAAATGAGTTTAATTGCAAAATCAAATCTGTTTTGGGTAACCTCCAGTATACAAAAAAAATAACTATAATTTATAAAAATTCTCATGATAAGAATTTGATGTACTACAGAGACAGTAAGAGTATTAAGCACTAAATGATTAAAAAACACACATTACACAATTTTGAGTGTGCAGTTATTTAGAATGTTTAATTAAAAAGGTTGTGACTTGGTTTAAATAACTGGCTGGTAATGTTCCACTCTCTCCAGAAGGGTCTGTGAGTATCCAGGAGAATAATATCTAAAAAAAATACAAGAAACCAATTAAGTTTTGAAATATGTTTAAAATATACGTACATCTGTCATGTTTTCTCACTCACACAAAGAGAAACGACTAACCTTCAAAGTCTTTTAAAGTGTACATGTCATGGTACAAGACTGTTTATGTGAAATTAAAGAAAACAAAAAACAATGTACACATTGTACTAGCAAATGTATAGATTTGGAGAAAAACCCATTTATAAACAGGTTTCATCCTCACCTGGCAAGCACCTCTTTGGCATAGCCAACATAGACCTCTATGATGAGTAACTGACAGACAGGAAGAGTAGGAGAACCTTCCTACAAGTAGTTCTCCTGCTCTCTGGCACAGCAACCACAACACCTGAAGTGTTATTGTTGTGGTTACTTCCTAGCAAGTGCGTCTAAATTCACTTTAAAATATTGTTTTGAGAGCTAAACAAACATAACATCTATACTTAGATTTCAGTGATTTTCAGAAAATGACATTTAATAATGATTTTATCTTTTATTAAAAATACTTTTAGAAAACGTGTGTCCATTTATCCTGAATACAGCAGGTGTACATTTTTATTCAGGGATCACCTTTTGGAATCCAGGTCAGATCCCTGGACAAATATATATATATACATATATGTTTTAAGGCCAAAGGCCTGTAATTGTTGGAGGTGTATTTTTCTATATAAATCTAATCTCTTCCTTAGGCCATTCCATTCAGGTCATCCTACCATTTTCTCTCTTCTACCCTGGTGGGCCCTATTATTTATAGGTCCACCCGAACATCGGTTTTGCCACACCACAACCGACTTTCACCATTAATTAACCATTAATTTAACATTACGGCTTTTATGTTTCCGACCACAAATATATAGATTTGCCAACTGACAAAGAAAAGATCAGTCTATAATTTTAATGGTAGTTGTATTTTAACAGTGAGAGATTGGATAACAAAAAAAAAATAATCCAGAAAAATGCATGTCAAAAAAGTTATAAATTGATTTGCATGTCAATGAGTGAAATAAGTATTTGAACCCCTATCAATCAGCAAGATTTCTGGCTCCCAGGTGTCTTTTATACAGGTAACGAGCTGAGATTAGGAGCACTCTCTTAAAGGGAGTGCTTCAAATTTTAGCTCGTTACTTGTATAAAAGACACCTGTCCACAGAATCAATCAATCAGATTCCAAACTCTCCACCATGGCCAAGACCAAAGAGCTGTCCAATGATGTCAGGGACAAGATGGTATACCTGCACAAGGCTGGAATGGTCTACAAAACCATCGAAAAAAAGTTTGGTGAGAAGGTGACAACAGTTGGTGCGATTATTCGCAAATGGAAGAAACACAAAATAACAGTCAGTTTCCGTCTGTCTGGTGCTCCATGCAAGATCACACCTCGTGGAGTTTCAATGATCATGAGAACGGTGAGGAATCAGCACAGAACTACACGGGAGGATCCTCTTAATGATCTCAAGGCAGTCGGGACCATAGTCACCAAGAAAAAAATTGGTAACACTACGCCGTGAAGGACTGAAATCCTCCAGCACCCACAAGGTCCCCCTGCTCAAGAAAGCACATGTACAGGCCCGTCTGAAGTTTGCCAATGAACATCTGAATGATTCAGGAGGACTGGGTGAAAGTGTTGTGGTCAGATGAGACCAAAATCGAGCTCTTTGGCATCAACTTAACTCGCAGTGTTTGGAGGAGGAGCAATGCTGCCTATGACCCCAAGAACATCCCTACCATCAAACATGGAGGTGGAAACATTATGCATTGGGAGTGTTTTTCTGCTAAGGGGACAGGACAACTGCACTGCATCAAAGGGACAATGGACGGGGCCATGTACCGTCAAATCTTGGGTATTGAAAATGGGCCGTGGATGGGTATTACAGCATGACTATGACCCAAAACACACAGCCAAGGCAACAAAGGAGTGGCTCAAGAAGAAGCACATTAGGTCCCGGAGTGGCCTAGCCAGTCTCCAGACCTTAAACCCATAGAAAATCTGTGGAGGGAGCTGAAGGTTCGAGTTGCCAAACGTCAGCCTCAAAATCTTAATGTCTTGGAGAGGATCTGCAAAGAGGAGTGGGACAAAATCCCTTCTGAGATGTGTGCAAACCTGGTGGCCAACTACAAGAAACGTCTGACCTCTGTGATTGCCAACAAGGGTTTTGCCACCAAGTACTAAGTCGAAGGGGTCAAATACTTATTTCACTCACTGACATGCAAATCAATCTATAACCTTTGTGACATACATTTTTCTGGATTTTTGTTGTTGTTAATATTCTGTCTCTTATGGTTAAAATACAACTACCTTTAAAATTTGAGTCTGATCATTTCTTTGTCAGTAAGCAAACATTCAAAATCAGCAGGGGATCAAATACTTTGTTCCCTCACTGTGTGGGTGTATATATATATACATACATACACACCAAATAAAACCTAATATAAATATTTTACTGGAGCTTTGCTTTTTGTAATGATGGGTGTTGCTGATGTGTGTCGCTCTGATTTCCTGTGATGCAAAACATGTTAATGGGAATGTTTAGAACAGGTAGATATGGGAAAGCATATGGTATTTGTTGGTGATGGGTCTATTATTAAGAGGTATTAAGCATAAAATATGATAGCGGTTTATGTGGGCATAGTACATATTAGGACACAATGATAGTCCATGACAGTAAGGAGAAAGGGATTTAAGTGTTCACAGAAATGACAATTATATTTGTGCAAATTAAAAAGTGGGGAACAGGGAGAATAGATCTACCTTTCTCTTGCCAAATGACAGGTAATGAGGCAGTAGAATGCTAAAATGTAATTCTCCTTATAAAATAGACCTTTTCCCACTTATAAATATATCTTTTAAAGAATTTACATATGTTTGTACTAATCACAATGTGTGCACTTAACCGTTTCTCTGATATATTCACCTATCCGAACAGGAAAGCTCTGTAAAATGTCAGTGGAAGGATGGAAATTTGATAAAGGCACTGTACAGAAAATCCTCCATACCTGACAATCTCTTCGGGGTAACAGTTATTGATCGTATTGATGTACTCCTGCAGAGGTGAGCCGGGATCTGCAGATATCTCTTGAATCTTTTTCAGCCCACCACTTGTTACAAATAGACGCCTTGCTTTGCTGTCGTGTGGAAGAACCTTTAAATAAAATAAATTCAATATTATTCAAGCGCACAGCAGAAGCAGCAATCTGCTAAGCAGGCCCTGCTGCAAAACAGGATCATTTTCAAACTATTATTATTGTGCAGACTATTGGATGACTGCCTGAGAATCTCGGGACAGTTACAATTAAATTGAAACTTTTTTTTTCTTTTTTAATGATCAAGGATATACTGACAACAGATGAAAAGATAGGAGCCCCCGAGGCTAGCTAGCACCATATTCTGGCAGTGTGCGTTAATGAAAGAGAAAGAGGAAGCAGCGTGTAGTAATAAATGACACTGTGATGTCAGCACAATATGAAGGCCTCACCTATTGTATTGTATCATGTTCTGAGAACCTCATCCTAAGAAAGACACAGGCAGAGCGAAGACCATACAGATGAAAGGTTAAATGAAAGGAAATATTTAAGACCTAAATGACAGCTGAAAGAAAGAAAGAAGTTATAAAAGAAGGAGAGAAATAAAATAGATCAGAGGCCGAAGCAGAAAGTCTGGTTAAGAATAGAGAAAAAACACAGTATGAAAAACAAACAAAGCAATGTGATTAAAACATCTGTCTGAGCATGCACTGCTAGTCTAGGTAATACAGCGATAAGGCAGGGGAGACTGTGGGACATGAATAAATAGAAACCATTGCGAAAAGAATCTCCAGGCATATTTAACCCTTTCCTTCACAGTATGCATACAGATAATGGAATGGTTTGGCTTGTACACTGGACAGATGCCTTTTTTCAATTTACTTAAGAATTTCTCTTTAAGAAATGTAAATATTTAACATATTATATACTGCTTGAACTATTTACCCACACAGACACTTAAAATGATCATAGGACTTAACGCCTGCATACATGTGGTTCATTGATGGAAGTTCTGTATTTTTCCAATTTCGATGAATTGTTCTCTATTGGCAGGATTGCATAGTTCTATAAGCTGAAAAAATACTTGTGTCCATCTAGTTCAGCCTTTTTCACATGAGATTTTGCTGTTGATCCAAAAAAAAATAAAAAAATTCCTTCTTCACCCAAGAAGGGCAGTGATAACACTATTATTACCCCACATATTAACGTTTTAAAACGGACACAGGCTTGTTTTATATTTCCTCTGTATCGATAAATGTAATAAAAATTGTCAAATTGAAAAAAAAATTATTCTATCCATAAATATAATGTTTTTGTAAGTATTTATCCAGTTGCTGTTTAAAACGTCTGTACTGACTTGGATAAAACCACCTCTTATTGTTCTTACTGTAAAGGCCCTTTTCCTTTGCTTAGACTAAATCTCCTTTCATCCACTCTAAATGGGTGACCTTGTGTCCTATGTATAGTCCTGTCTATGAATAGATAGGATGATGTTACACAGAAGGGTTTATTCCCTGTTGGTTAAATGGGGAATTGTAAATTGCCAAATATCCTACTTACCCTGACTGGAATCCTATTCATATTATTTGTCCATAAATGCTGTTACCTCCCCAACTGGACACAGTATTCACAACAGGTTCACAAAGTGAAATTAGATGGAAAAAAATTCTTACATACATACAATGCCTATATTTTACAATGATGTCATTAGTTCGTAGTTATAGCAAATACTGTTTTTTCCAGAAACTGGTTAATTTTTTCATATTTTTTTTGTGTTTGTTCTTGTAATAGAAATCATCAGATATTACATAGGATTTTATAATATTTTGTAGACTGTTGCTAACTAAATATGTAGTAGAAATATTTTGAAGGAAATAACAAGAATACACATTCATTTTGCTACCCCAATGTATGAGAAGAGAATGCTACACAATGGTTTTTTTTTGTTCCTCTCTGCAAGGAACAAGAAGTCATTAATGTTGCAAGTATAAAACAAATCTGTATTTAATGAATCACTTTCTCCAGCAATACTTTCTGCTCTTCAGCGTTAAAGCAGCGTGAAGTGAATTGCTTTCTTATGTGTTGCAGATATATTCTGCATTGATGGGATTAAGGTACGTGTAAGGTTAAGGGCGCTGTCAAGATTCTCCTAGAACAGGCCCCTCTTACTGCTGGGATCCAAGATTAACCCTTAGAATGCCATTAACCTTTAGAATGCTGTTCCTCTCTAGCATTCAAAGGAATGAATGGTCGACCAAGGCACATATCGTAAACATGTTTTGTTTGTGATGAGCACAATGTAACTGTCATTAACTGCAAATACTGGAGAGAAAATACTATGCCACATACTATATATATTTTTATCTTCTGAAGAGGGAAGACTTTATAAAAAGGGTTCTTTAATCTCATGTAATTTGCTGTCAGTTTGTTCATGGTCCTATTGCTTTAAAAGTCAGCGATCCAAAAGGAAGTTCTTTCCAAAGTATAAACCTATTTGAGTAACAGACTTTAAACTTATGTATTTTCCTGTTGGTGTAACATACTAAGTATTAAAAAACAAAAACAGTATCAAAAAAGAAAGTGACACATTTTAAAGGATCACTATAGGGTCAGGAACACAAACATGTATTCCTGACCTTATAGTGTTAAAACCACCATCTAGCCCCCTGGGCCCCTCATGCCTCCATGAATATAGTAAAAATCTTACTGTAGTCAAGCCTGAAGCTGTAATTCTGCATGCTGTGTGCCTAAAAAAAAACAAGCAGTCTGCTGACATCATCAGAAGTGGTAGCCTGATCCAATCACAGTGCTTCCAAAGAGGCAGATCAGGGGCAGAGTCAGCATGATTCAAATACAACCCTGGCCAATCAGCATCTCCTCATAGAGATGAATTGAATCAATTAATCTCTAAGAGGAAAGTTCAGTGTCTGCATGCAGAGGGAGGAGATACTGAATGTTTGGATGCATTTTAGGATGCCATGACCCAGGAAGGATCTCTAACAGCCATCTGAGGAGTGGCCAGTGAAGTTATCATTAGGCTGTAATGTAAACACTGTCTTTTCTCTGAAAAGACAGTGTTTACAGCAAAAAGCCTGAAGGTAATGATTCTACTCACCAGAACAAATTCAATAAGCTGTAGTTGTTCTGGTGACTATGGTGTCCTTTTAAAGCAAAACAGATCTATATACACAGACACACACAGTAAACTAATTTACTAGTATTTGACAATGCTACAGGAAATGTACTAATTTATTGAAATAATTTAATTAAAAACACTAACAAGGGAAATAGGTATAATTAGTAAACATGCTTCTGACAGTTGAAACTTCACACCCATAAGATGGAAAAGTTGTAATTAAAAATTATTTAAAAAAAACAAAAAGAAACGCTCTGTTTTACTAGATGTATGAACACAGCCACATCAGACCACTTTATAGGAAGCGTTTACACCAGGAAATGGCCACATGGACCGGTAGTTTTAAACCCTTAAGGACCCATGACATGTGTGACATGTCATGATTCCCTTTTATTCCAGAAGTTTGGTCCTTAACGGGTTAAGATGAATTAGGACTTAGTGATTGGGTGTTTTGTAATAGAAACAGGAGTAATGAGACCTGGCAGAGTTATACCTGCCTGTCAAATTTGGATCCCTATGCTGCCTCGCCATACCGCTATTCAGTCAGCACCAGTAAATGATAATGGGCTAGTTGGAGACATGATCTGATCTTCCCACTTGGCGCTCAGTCAGAGATAATTAAGAGCCAATGAGGCCAGTTTATATCCCAGATAAATTAAACTCATTGCTGTGCTGCAATATGTAACTTATTAGGATTCCTTTATTAGCAATAGTCACCTTAAGTAAACTAAATAGTTATACCAAAAATATATGTGTGCTCCAGGAAAGTTCATAGAAAATAAAAGGTCAACTCCCATAAACATAACTAAATACCATTCAGGCCTGAAGAATAGGTGGACGTGAATGGTTTGACTTTACACACTGGAAGGGCTCCAAGGCACTAAATGATGTAATAAATCATGGCAAAAAAATGATGTCAGCAGGTTAAATATTGTATATAGATTTTTTTTGGTACTCAAAAAATAGAATGTTAAGAGAAAAAAAAAGAGAAGCAGGTGGGACTATTCAAAATCATCTATGATTCACAAATAATGAAGCAACTGGCACCAATCTAATTAGAGATGATTCCCGAGCTTGCCAATCAAACTGCCGAGCAGTATAAAGAATGGATATGCTGCTGGAAGAAAATCCAAGAATAAATCGAGGAGGAGATCTAAGAGTAACTATATCACCATAATTTAGTAACTTCTCAATGCTAGACCACATATTTTACATAATGCCAGTTAGCCCTTTTCGTGTACTGACCCACACCATGAAGATGTGATATATAACCTAGAAGTATGGCAAAGCTAATAACCTTCCTATAATTCATTCATATCTGAGGAGCCACCATACCTGTATGGCTCAGAGAGAAGCAGTCCTAACAAACTAGTTGTCACAGAGTTCCAATTTTTTTTCTTCCATAAAGGTAAACGTGAAAGAAAAGCGGGTTCAGGAATGAAAATTAATTAGCTATGAAGATTTTGTGTCACTTACTTTCTTTGAATTGAATGAAATCAGTTGTACGAAGATAAACTCATTCCTAGTTTTTAAACCATTCACTGTTTTTGGGGGGGAGTAGGGGTGGGAAGTTGGAGATAATGGCACAAAACATTAAGTCTTTAAGAGGTACATTCCAAGCACCAATAACACAAGAGCTGATTATAGTGACTTTATTGCCATGTGATCCACCCTCCTCCCACCCCCCCTCAAAAAAATGTTCCCAGAGAAGCTATGGTAAATGAGAAATTGTTACTATTTTAGATACGTGTTTACTGATAATTGAAAATTGATAAATAAAGGTTCCTAATATCTATGCTATTTAATTAGGTGAATAGTATGGAATAGACAAAGCCTAACAAGAAAAAAACAAAAAGACCCACCAAATAAATCTGTATTCATTTTAACAACTGTTTTAGATTTCTCTTAACCAAGAAAAAAAAAATAAAAAAAAAATAGATTACATGCGAACGCCTCAACAAGACGGTCATTATTTCCGGCTAAAAATTTGAGAAGAACAGACGGAAGCTACTGCAGTATTCCTGTTTGTAACAAACTACTGGCAGTTATCTCCTGCCATTTAACATTGGTTGCATTCTCTTAAATGTATGAAGCGTCAACATATTCAGAGCCTCTGTACAGTGGGGAACAGAGTTACATGTTCTAATGGCAGAGGCACACAAAAGATAATGAGCGTGCTACCCATAACAGAACAACTGTGACCTATCAAAACAAAAGGGATAATTAACCTAATTTAAAGAGACACAGCAATATCTTTTGCCACTCAATGGCTTAATCACGGTACAAAGACAATATCATTACCAGCTTATTTATAGAGAAGCAGCATAGTCTGTAAGTATAATGAGATTTTGCATTCATGGTCACAGTAGAACATTTGATGACACAGCTATGTCACAAGTATCTCACAGGAGTAAATTTAATTTTGCTCAAATCAAAATGAGATTTCAAAATCTTTAGATTCCATTCTCTTGCAAGCATAAAACAAATTTTTTTAGTATGTGTGGATTTTTAAATTTACATCTTAAATTTCTGAAAAAGCTGTATGGTATCAAGTCTCATGTTAAGGAATATGTTAGTACTTTATAAAAGAGGAATAATAAACAATGAAGCAGGAAAAACGAACAGACATTCACATTCCTTCCGAGATGCAAATAATCGATTTAACTCCTTCACGAACAGAATGCAAACACATCACTGCTTAAGGTGCAAAACAAAATCTATTCAATAGATAATAGATAAAAACCTTTGTTTAGTGGCACTGTATATAATGTTACGCCTTTCACCTCTTGCACAATACTAGAGTGAACAATGTGTTTGGGCTCCTCAACAAATTTCTGGGAGGAGGAGGGAGTAAAGAGGGCTCTGGGCACAGATTAGAGAATAACTGCAGGCAATTCCGTGAAATACTGATCGCTAGTTCTTGACAAGCAACTGTATCTACTGTATGTGGATACTGTGCCTACATGCAGTCACAGACGGACATGAACATTCCTAACCTACTATCCAGACTTAAAATACTACTTACAACCACAAAACACTTCATTGCCACCTTGTATTCGGGTCACTCTTTATCCGCAGTATGGTGTGTCTGTGTGTACGTGCAGAGTTACTGTATATTTGTTTTGACATTTACTGTGTATGTGAATGCAGCACTGTTGTTGTGTGAGTAGATTAGGTCTGAGTATGTGTATACAGAGATGTATGCATGTGGACTGCCATTGTGTCTGTATGTAAGTACATGTGCATTGCGGCAAGTCATATGTGAATGTGTTGAGGGAAGAAACAGGTTAGTATGAAAATATATACATGTAAGGTTCTGGGTGTGCATGCCAGTATGTGTATGTAGTATGTGACTGTAAATATACTTGGGAGGTTTTGTATCTCTATGAAATGTATGTAAAAGTTATTTGTATGTAACTATGTATGAAAGATAGTGTGTGAGTGTTTGTGCAGCTAGACTTATCTGTAAGTATATTTTTGTAGTTTTGTATGTTGGTTGTGTTATGTTAATAAACATTATGATAGACACAATCACTTGTATGCAAAATGCAGGCATACACTTAAAGGCACATATACAAAATACAAAAAGCTGATGTAGAAAGGTACGTGGAAAGACACAGAAACACACACAAGAAATTACAGATTTTTTTCTGCAGATACCCCTTCCTACCTGTACATGGGTAGCTATGTTCCACAGAGAAACAGACAGACCAATAAAGAATTCATTCTTCTATCTCTGCATCTCATGAACCCTCTGCTCTGTATGAATATCAGTGACACGATCAGCTCTTGCCTGCCTGTGCAGATAGACATGCTACATACAGCCTCTCTCACACTCCGCATATACCTCTGCACCACAACATGATTCTGGAGAGGGAAGAACTGAGGGGGAGGGGACAGCATTTGTGTATGAAAACCTGCAAGATATTTAGAACACTGTACATGGGAACATGTGCAGCATTATATAAGAAAGCACACGGATCCATATTACTGTCAGACAGCCTGAGTATTGCCTACCCAGTTTGCAACATCTGCTTCCATTTTTATTTTTTATTTCTAATTATTGCGGGCGATTAAAAAGATGGCAGTTAAAATCTGCCCACTGCAAGCCACAGACTGTTTCTCCTAGTAAACACGGATGAAGGAAGCCATTAATACTTATCTCTGCCAAATGAACTTTGCAATGTATTCTGCCTTGAACAATCAAAGTTCAAAATTCCCTTTTTACAACTCTACAATCCTTTCCCATAATTCCTCCACCTACTGACCGTCATTTACTCTGGAGTGATTGGCTTCATAACATCCAGCACATAAGATGATTTGCACTAAATTTACAGTTTGTGTTTTGTAAGAAATAAAAGATGTGATGCCAAACAATAATTATTAAAAACATTAAAACACACACACAAACACAATTTAATTAGCCAATAAGTGTTTTCGATTTTGATTGAATCCAATGAAGTGGATAGCAGAAGGCCCAGAATACTCTGTATCTACATATTTGAAAAGAGGCAAGATACGGACTTCTACCAAATGAAGCAAAGAATGCAGCAATGAGACTTTCCAGAGTATTTTTGGCGTGAGACTCTAAATAACTGTCTACAGAGCCATTTTTTATGTATTTGCATCTGCAAGCAATGCATTGTATTGACAACCTAAAAGGTTGTGAGTTCACACACTCCCAATTATTTGCCTAATACCTCAATTAGATCTTTACAACCTTGGTCCAACTTATCGCCCTATCTGCTGCCTGTGTTTTACAACTTCTGCTATCACTAAATCTGTTTGACTTTTATTGCACTCCTGGAACAAATTCACACCTTTTCTCAGTCCAATCTGTTTTAACTCCGTTCTGACCAAAGGAAAAACCTCCATCCTTTGGCATACTTTGTTTTATTTACAATATTGACTTTACTAATACTGGCCTTCACTCCACCTGCATCTTCAATTTTTAGGGGAATCTGTTGAATCCTAATAAAGCCATAAAGATTTTTGGAGGAACAAACAAGTCCTTATCAAAACGGTTCAGTTAGTACCGGTAGTTATTTTTTTTGTTGGACTTTATTACTAGTTTTAGTTCTGGGAATAAACCAGGAAATAGGACAATATTTACTTAAAATCTCTATTATATTATTTCAAAAAACAAAATGATAATAAAAAAGAATTGCTTTAGGTTTTTTCACAGGATTCCCAAATTAAATATATAACACACACACACACACACGTAATATATTTATATATAATTATATATATATACACACACACACATATATATATATATATATATATATATATATATATATATATCTCTTTTCCCTCCCCCAAATACATTTTCAAATATCGACAAAAAGCAAAAAGTTGCAGTCATGTATTTGTATTGCCCAATAAGCAAACAGTAGATTTTCTAATAATACATAATAATAATTAAGAGAGGTGTTTCGGCAACTGCAACATGTTTACTGCCTTCTAATAAAATAAGTTAGTGCAAGATAAAGGACTCCCACCGTCCTTAACCCATTAAGGACACATGACGGAAATATTACGTCATGATTCCCTTTTATTCCAGAAGTTGTGTCCTTAAGGGGTTAAAACATGCCCTTAGCATGATATTAAAAAAAAAAAAAATTAAAAAATAAAGATCAGTCGGAGTATGATCGTAACATTTCTTAAATTACTTAATTCTGTGCCATCCTGTTCTGTATCGAACTCAAAACACTGGAATGGAAGATTTGTAGGTCAATGACCCCTTAAATTAAATTCCACTTTAATCCATTTATACAATACAAAAGAAAAATAAGAGGCTCATGGTTACACTTTTTTATAATCTAATAAAGATTAGACCAAAACAGACAAACTAGGAAAAAAACGTCTAACTTCAATACGTCTAAAAGATTTTTAGCTCAACTATTTTAACCTAAAAGTTGCAGTTCCCTAGTAAAATCCTACAAATTGCCAGTATAATATATAACTGAATATGTGCCCCCATCCCTTATTGTTGTTGTTGCTATATACAGGGAAATCATGACGTACCATGTCTTTAGGTAGATCTCCAGCTGTTTCAGAACTACAAAACCTTATAGTTCTCTGACATGGGGGTTACCTTTAGCTACCCCTTTCTAAGATTCCTTGACACGACCATTTTCTCTCAAAGATACCCAGTGGTTTATTTCGGCATCATATGTTAGATATGTCAGATGGTTACACGTCCATATCTACCGTGAGAACGGAATATGGAATAAGATGTCATACACTGAACAGGCTACTCTTTTTTTATCAGTAGTATTTAGGGGAATTGTAATTAAATATTCTTTTTTTTAGGTTTACAAACTTTACACATGTTTAATTTTTGGATCATTTTCTTTTTGATATCCATTTATAAAAGTCACCTTTATGTTTTTCCTACCAGTTTGTCTCACACACAACAAGAAGTATATATTTAATGTAGTAAAGAAGAACACAATAATGTAATTAGACAGTAATTACATGTGTTATATTCTTCCCTAGTAGCACATGGAGGTTGGCATGCACAGAAAAACAAACATGAAAATTATGCTCTGGGATTCCACCCTGAACCTGGCTGCATGTCTCGATATAATACAGGCCTCTCTATGAGCCAGGTTGGATAGAAGCCACTTTACACGTTTAACCACATCCATTCCTATGGGGGCATAGAACACAGTGCACACACAAAAAAAAAACGTTTCACGTTTCTGTCATTGAAAGAGTTAAGTTATGTTTGCTGCCCTGGTTGCAGCTGTAGTCTGCTGTTACCTAATGAGACAAAAAAGACTCCTTTAATAACCCATCTTTCTTTATTAAATAAATGATTTCATGGCCTGCAATGCCCCAAGGCAGCATTCCACTTGTGTGGAGTGTGCATGTGCACAGCCCAACAATTATTCCGAGTTCATAACTTTCAGTGCCTCATTAAAACAGGGAAACCTAGCACTGAGTTTTTGTGTTAAGGGAAGCATTAAATCTTCACAGTGTTTTCACTGCTGAGAGCCTACCTGAAAATTGCACAGCTGAAGCTTTCTGTCTCACACGCACTGCAGAGCAAACACATCTACAATTCTGCACGTTTTAGAAGTACATTAAAAGGGACTCTCTAAACTTGTGCTGTTAAAACTTGTGCTGTTTTTGTCTACCAAATCTTATGTACAGCACTGTGCAATTGTAGTGATTCCTAAATAATAATAATAAACACTAGAGCTTATTGGAGCGGTTAGAGTACAAGGATGCTATGCAGCCCCTCCAATTAAAGGACCACTCTAGGCACCCAGACCACTTTAGCTTAATGAAGTGGTCTGGGTGCCAGGTCCTTCTAGGGTTAACCCATTTTTTTTTATAAACATAGAAGTTTCAGAGAAACTGCTATGTTTATCAATGGGTTAAGCCTTCCTCCAAATCCTCTAGTGGCTGTCTCATTGACAGCCGCTAGAGGCGCTTGCGTGCTTCTCACTGTGAAAATCACAGTGAGAGCACGCAAGCGTCCATAGGAAAGCATTCAGCCGACGGGGCGGATCGGAGGAAGAGAGGAGGCAGAGAGCTCCCTGCCCAGCACTGGAAAAAGGTAGGTTTTTACCCCTTTCCCCCTTCCAGAGCCGGGTGGGAGGGGGACCCTGAGGGTGGGGGCGCCCTCAGGGCACTATAGTGCCAGGAAAACAAGTATGTTTTCCTGGCACTATAGTGGTCCTTTAAAGTTAAACTGTTTTCAAGTAGTTTGATAAAATCAGTAGGGATTGCACCAAAACACTTCCACAATTACAGACAGCAAAAAACAACCACAAACAAACCCAGAACATTTCACCTACACAATGATGAACACGAGGTTCACTGAAAAGGGCACAAGTGGGAATTCAAATTAAATGACACTGTGCACAGATTATGAATACATACCAGTGTTAAAATTGTTTAGAATTAGTCGACTAAAACCAAAACAATTCAGATGACTAAAATAGGACTAAACTTGCATTTTTGTCAAAAGACTATGACTAAAACTAAATAGAAATTTGCCGCTAAAATTAACACTGCACAGAGGGGCTGTGGAAGGGGCAAAAGAGACAGACCAGGGCTTGGGAGAGAGATACCTAGAGGGGCTGGGAGGGCACAAAGAGACAGAGGGGCTGTGGAAGGGGCAAAAGAGACAGACCAGGGCTTGGGAGAGACACACCTAGAGGGCCTGGGAGGGCACAATGAGACAGACCAGGGCTTGGGAGGGAGACACACCTAGAGGGGCTGGGAGGGCACAAAGAGACAGAGGGGCTGGGGAAGGGGCAAAAGAGACAGACCAGGGCTTGGGAGAGAGACACACCTAGAGGGGCTGGGAGGGCACAAAGAGACAGAGGGGCTGGGGAAGGGGCAAAAGAGACAGACCAGGGCTTGGGAGAGAGACACCTAGAGGGGCTGGGAGGGCACAAAGAGACAGAGGGGCTAGGGAAAGGGCAAAAGAGACAGATGGAGGCTTTAACTAAACCCATTAGATTTTTGTTGTGTCAACAAATTTTTAGTAGACTTAGTCGACTCGAATCTACTGGAGATTTAGTCAACTAAAACTAGACAAGGACTAAAATAATGCAGATGACTAAAACTAAAATGGCTTTTTAGTCAAACGACTAGGACTAAAGTTAAATTGAAATTTGCAAACAAAATTAACACTGCTAAATACCTGAACCGTCATCATGTGTCCTTATTTAAATGTGTTGTGTAACCAGCATCCTACACTCTTTTATTGTCTTTTGGAGTGAACTTTTCTGTTCACGGATAGAGCAACACTAAAGAGTACTATCCTCATGTTCTATTGTGGCCACATAATTGCAAATTTAGATTTTTTTTTTTGTACCTGGGCTATTTTGACCTAAAATGTACTACTCTGTTACTGATTCACCACAGTTTATGGTTTGGGAAACATTTGTGTGTCTTCGAGCAAGTATTTTAATTGCTTATGTAGAGCTAGCCAAGATTTTTCTACCCAGAGGGCTTGTTTTAGTGACTGCAAATCTGGCAAGCATTTTATACTTACATGACACTGAATTTGGCAGACGCATGAACTATGACAGATATTTGGGGCGACAGCAATTTGGACCCCTGGTGATAAGTGTTTGATAAGGGCCACTTAAGGGGAAGCAACCTGCCTAGATAAAAATGTCCAACTACAGGGCGCCTCTTCATTCATTATAACTTCATTAGTGTGAACTGTAGCAGTCAGCATATTAAGTATATAAATACAGAACACACAATGAAAATAAAATTAATATGATTATCAATAACATGCAAATCTCTATGGAACAGTATTACAGAAATAATGTCATCAGCAATAGGACACAATTATTTAAATCAGAAAATGTTTTTTAAAAAGAACACTTTACGTAAAGCACTTAAGATGCTGAAGAGTGAAAAAAAATGGGCAGAATACAATAGAAATTGGCACATTTGTGAATTAACATGGTTACACCCCCCCCCCCCCAGCTGCCAAGAGCCATGTTTGTGCTATACACTTGCACAAGACTGTGCTCTATGGAGGATCCTGCAAGAATGTGGGATCCACCATAGACAATGCCTGAATCCCACAGCCATTTGTGATGTCTGCTGGGAATGGACAAAAGAAGACAGAGGAACTCTTTTTTTTTTTTGTCAACCCGGCTTCACCATGTCTTATGATATCTTTGTCTTATGATATCTTTGGACTGTAGTCTTAATCAGTATTTCATAAAGATGGATTGAAAAATGACAGATCTGTTTTAAAGGGTAGTACCTCACTAATATTAATTGGAGGGGATAGTTCTCCTTGTATTTTCTTTTTCTTATATTTAGTTTATCCCTTGAATTTAAAATATAAAACTGAGGCCCATTCATCATTTTTTGTCATATAATGTACTATATTTTTTCTAAAGCTGTATTATTTGACAGTTGTCTGTGCTAAATACAGAAAATGAAAAAAAAAACATTTGACTGTATCAACACATGAAATCCTCACTGTATCCATGGACAGTCACATAACAAATGTAAAGTTCTTTTTATGTTCTAAGAAATTATGCAAAAATTAGGGCACTGATTTCCATGCCCCACGTTTAGTACTTTTTAGAATAGAAAACCTTGATAAGCCTCCCCGTTTGCATAGAGAATTTTTTCTTTTTGCAAAAATTACGACAACAAAAAAAAAATTCACTTATATTTTTGTTTTACCATTGCTAGAGCCATGCCATGGGAATTATCAGGAGCCATGGGAGTGATCCGGACCAGGTCATCCATACACAGACTGCTGAAAGAGTAACCCTTCAACAGAAAACCACACATAAAGAACTCTGCCTCGAAATCATGATGTATATATACAACTCCTGAGGTTTTACTGTAGGTGAAGTAAATGAAGGGAATTGAATAGTTTGCACTGTGCCTCATTGATCTCTAGCTATAGCCTCGGGTGCAGTTATTATTCATGTAAAACAGGAGCATTAAACAAAATAAGAAAACATTTAGAACTTGAGAGAATGATACAAATGAAGAAGCTCCAAGTATTAAAAAAAATAAATATATATATATATATATATATATATATATATATTTCTTCATGTTAGTTTATAACACTATTTAATTCCCCTACTTTAACCCTTTGTGTCACTATACCCCACTCCCTCTAGCATGTAAGCTCATCGAGCAGGGCCCTCAACCCCCTCTGTTCCTGTGCGTCAGTGGTCTGATCTCAGTTATGTGTCTGTTAGTCCACCCATTGTACAGCGCTACGGAATTTGTTGGCGCTATATAAATAATATAATAATAATAATAATAATAACACAATTAAACTGTAGTAAAAATACTTTGCCAAGTCTTAATGCTGCTTGAGAAAATAGTGTGATATATATATATATATATATATATATATATATATCTATGTTATTAAAAACGACACATAGAATTCAAAGTTGAGTTGTGATAATGGGGTTAAAGATACAGGAGTGCAGATAGAAGACAGGTCTGATAGAAAATAGACACCATTCTTACAGAGGGCCTTAATATTTTGTGTAAGGATCACAGAGTTAGGGGGGAGAGAGAGAGAGACAAACAAACAGTGCAGGACATGGCACAAGAATGAGGAGAGTTGAAAAAAGCCCATCAAGTACAAGAATCAATGTACTCACATTCAAGAATCCAGAATATGCATGAAGGCATATATATGCAACCTACGCACACATATACATACATGCGTACAATGTATATGTATGTATGTATATGTGTATATTGCATATGCATATTGTTGCCTAGTTAATTGCCCATATCAATTCCCAAATCCTTCTCGTGTGTTATCCCTAATCACGTTGCTTGTGCATTCTTTACCCCAAAGTGCATCCACTAGTTCAGTTGACATGAACATCTGCCATCTTATGTGGGACAACGCGTCCTGTTACTTCCAATGAAGCCACAGCTTCATTGGCCCAAGGCAGGTGGGTGCCGGGATACCCCTCACTGGCTCAACTGCTGAGATTCCGCTTTCAGGTAGGGCAGTAACGGTAGGCTGCTGAAGTGTCCACTGTGTATATCCCTGCTACCATACGGGAGGGCAACGCTGCTCTCACAAGCATTAAGGAACCTGTGCCAACATCAGGCTGGAAAAATGCAAGCCAATATTCCCCACGTGGGTCAAATAGAAGATTCTGCACTGAGCCCAAGCGATGTGCGCCGCTCAGCATGGAATTTAGGCCCTGTCCCCCCATAACTTTGGAATTTTTTTCAACATTAAATTTTATCTGCCATTTGAGTACCCAGTCCACCAATCTATCTAAATCACTCTGCAGCAAAGCAATATCCTGCTCACATTTTAATACTTTACGGAATTTTATGTCATCTGAAAATGCTAAAACATGGCTTTCAATGACAGTGATTATTACGGTCTTCTATTTAAATATATGCTCTGTAGAAAGTGGAGGTGTTAATACAAGGAGTGACAAAACCCTGTCATTTGGAGTTAAACTAAACCACATTGTAATAGATTTGGACTATATGAAGATATACAGTGAAGGAAAAAAGTATTTGATCCCCTGCTTATTTTGAACGTTTGTCCATTGACAAAGAAATGATCAGTCTATAATTTTAATGGTAGGTGTATTTTAACAGTGAGAGACGGAATAACAAACAAAAAAATCCAGAAAAAAAGCATTTAACATTTTTTATAAATTGATTTGCATGTCAATGAGTGAAATAAGTATTTGATCCCCTATCAATCAGCAAGATTTCTGGCTCTCAGGTGTCTTTTATAAATGTAACGAGCTGAGATTAGGAGCACTCTCGTAATACCTGTATAAAAGACACCTGTCCACAGTAGCAATCAATCAGATTCCAAGCTCTCCACCATGGCCAAGACCAAAGAGCTCTCCACGGATGTCAAGGACAAGATTGTAGACCTACACAAGGCTGGAATGGGCTACAATACCATCGCCAAGCAGCTTGGCGAGAAGGTAACGATAGTTGGTGTGATTATTCGCAAATGGAAGAAACACAAAATAACTGTCAGTCTCCCTCGGTCTGGTGCTCCATGCAAGATCTCACCTCGTGGAGTTTCAATGATCATAAGAACGGTGAGGAATCAGCCTAGAACTACACGAAGGATCTTCTTAATGATCTCAAGGCAGCTGGTACCATAGTCACCAAGAAAACAATTGGTAACACACTATGCCGTGAAGGACTGAAATTCTGCAGAGCCCGCAGGGTCCGCCTGCTCAAGAAAGCACATGTACAGGCCTTTCTGAAGTTTGCCAATGAACATCTTAATGACTCAGAGGAGATCGGTGTTGTGGTCAGATCAGTGGCGGATCCAGAGCCTGATCTCGGGCAGGGCACTTGTAGATCATTGAAAGAAATAATCAAGGCACAATAACCACTACAGCTCAGTGTAGTAGTTATGGTGCCAGTAGTGCCAGGATCCCATCCCAGAGTAGGTAGTCAAACTGTTTAAGAACAGTTTGACAACTTCCCTGGGGTCTGCTGGGATATAGGGCATAGGAGCAGTGGTATGTGTTAGGGGTGAAGTGTGTGTGAAAGGTGCAGTGTGTGTGTGTGAGCGAGTGTGTGAGGGCGGCAGTGTATGTGAGGGTTGCAGTGTGTATGTGAGGGTTGCAGTGTGTATGTGTTTGGGGCAGTGTGTGTAGTGTGTGTATGGGGGGGAAGTGTTTGTGGGGCAGTGTGTGCATGGTGGGCAGTGTTTGTGGGACAGTGTGTGTATGGGGGGCAGTGTTTGTGGGGCAGTGTGTGGATTGTGTGTATCGGGGACAGTGTTTGTGGGGTAGTGTGTGTAGTGTGCGTATGGGGGGCAGTGGTTGTGGGGCAGTGTGTGTATGGGGGGCAGTGTTTGCGGGGCAGTGTGTGTATGGGGGGCAGTGTTTGCGGGGCAGTGTTTGTATGGGGGGGAAGGAGAGTACGGAGGCTTTTTAATAATTTTTTTTTTATTTAATAAAATAAATATTAATTATGTCCCCCCTCTCTTCTTACCTTTACTGGGAGGAGGGGGGACATTTCTCAATCCCTGGTGGTCCCAGTGGTGAGGTGAACTCTAGCCCGCGCTACAGGGCTAGAGTTCACTCTCGTGAGATTTGGAGCGTTGCCTTGGTAACCGCAGCAACACTCTGTGCTTGCCAGAGGAGCTGCAGGTAAGAGCTCCCGGGTCCTCTTTCCTCTGTGATCTCTGATCTCCCTCCTCGGTCCACAGGCACATTGCAGGGCCGGCACTTGGACAATGCCAGCCCTGCATTAGCCGGCAGGGGAGAATCTCGGGGGATGGGGGCAATTGTTACGGGTGCTCTACAGATAATTAAGGGATTACCCTGTTTATTTCACCGTATACCTTGTTTCGGTAGTTATACTGTATAAAACTCATTCCATGAACAGTCAGGACTATGTATTCGTGCATACGAACGACGGACCACCCAGCCCTTGGCGTGTGCCGCCACTTAACCTTTTTCATCTTTAAAACAACCGAACGACCAACCACCCTACAAGCGGAGTGTGCTTCTAATTGACCACCGGGGAGCTGCGGTCTGCGGTTAACCGCAAGCCTAATTGACTGTCTCAGGGTGGCCTCGTTCGTGTAATTCTCCGAACTGAAACTCACGAAAGACTCCCGAACGAGGACTACCTATATCCTGGCGTGTGGCCCCAATTAGAACGTTGAGTCTGCGGTTAACCGCAAGTTAAGTACCCCCCTTCATGGGGGTCTCTGTTCGGCTCACGAAGGGCCACAACCATCCTCTGGGCGGTGTTTGCGCAATTGTTCAGCCGCTACTTGCTCCATGGGTTTTAGGTCCAGGTCCCGCTCTCTATTCACCAACCTGAAAACATGGCTGCCATCCCGTGTTCGGGACAAAAAGGCATGAAAGGACTTTGTATTGAAGAGACTGGCTATACTGTTCGTGAGATCTGAGTGCTATTCGCCTATCCTGCTGCGCTCTGGTCTATCTAACGAATGGTGGAATGCAAGATGTGTCTATTAAAATGTTATAGTTATATATTTTTATACTGTTTTATATGTTACAATAAAACGTGGGATTTTGGGCACTTGGAGATAATTAAATTGCTATAATCTTTAGACTCATTATTTCCAAGCTGGGCGGTGACCATTTCAAATGATACACTGTAATGCCATTGGTCAACTGTTTGTATTGTCCATGTATCCCATCAGGTCCAGGGGGGCTGTCCCTGGACCTGGGGTTTTGCATGAATAGCGATGCCTGTGTGCCATTAAACTCAGTTCGTTTTGACCCTCAAATCGCAGCTTCGACTCATTTTGTGGGAACAAGGGTATCCTAACTGTACCATAGCTAGTGGGATTGCTTTATATTCAGAGGATTCTTGTGGTATGCTGAACGGAATGGCACTTCTCTCTCCCCACACTCGGGAACCAAGACATCCAAGTGGACCAGCCTTCAGCTAGCTTGTAACAGCCTTGTTGCCCTCCCCCCCTGGGTCAGATGGTTTTTGGCATCAACTCAACTCACCGTGTTTGGAGGAGGAGGAATGCTGCCCATGACCCCAAGAACACCATCCCCACTGTTAAACATGGAGTTGGAAACATTCTTTGGGGGTGTTTTTCTGCTAAGTGGACAGGACAACTGCACCACATCAAAGGTACGATGTACTGTCAAATATTGGGTGAGAACCTCCTTTCCTCAGCCAGGGCATTGAAAATGGGTCGTGCATGGGTATTCCAGCATGACAATGACTGACCCAAAATACACAGCCAAGGCAACAAAGGAGTGGCTCAAGAAGAAGCACATCAAGGTCCTGGAGTGGCCTAGCCAGTCTCCAGACCTTAATCCCATAGAAAATCTGTGGAGGGAGCTGAAGGTTCAAGTTGCCAAACATCAGCCTCGGAACCTTAATTAATGGAGAGGATATGCAAAGAGGAGTGGGACAAATTCCCTCCTGAGATGTGTGCAAACCGGGTCGCCAACTGCAAGAAACATCTGACATCTGTGATTGCCAACAAGGGTTTTGCCACCAAGTACTAAGTCGAAGGGGTCAAATACTTATTTCACTCATTGACATGCAAATCAATTTATAACTTTTTTGACATGCATTTTTCTGGATAATTTTTTTGTTGTTGCTATTCTGTCTCTCATTGTTAAAATACACCTACCATTAAAATTATAGTCTTATTTCTTTATCAGTGGGCAAACGTTCAAAATCAGCAGGGGATCAAATACTTTTTCTCCTCACTGTATATCTTCATATAGTCCAAATCTATTACAATGTGGTTTAGCTTAACCCCAAATGACAGGGTTTTGTCACTCCTTGTATTAATACCTCCACTTTCTGCAGAGCATATCTTTGCCTGTTAATCTGCTAACAATTTGGGAGGATGTGCTGATCACTAGCCTGACCCCTTGTATTTTTGTGACCAATAGTCTGCCTTGCTGTGTAACTATCTATACATAATGCTTTTTTTTTGGTTTTACATGATTGATATCACAGTGGTAGCCACAAATAATCTATTTTGTGTGAACAAATAACAAGGTTGAAATATAAAAACAAATACATAAAAGGAAAATGTAAAAAGAAAATAAACACACAATCAGGTAATAAAGTCTTTACAGATTTTTTTTTTTTTTTTTTTTATAAAATGTTCTAACCAAGGACTAGTATGAAAGCCAGCTGACACATTAAAGAAACAAACATACATTATAACTGTGGCTTTGTAACTTGTGCTATCCCTGGACTAGCTAATGTTTTAATATTCAAACTGTGTTAACACTTGCAAGTAATTTTCCTAAAATTCTCATCTGGCAAATTACTCACCAAATGCAATGCAAGGCGTGTCTAAATTAACAAAACACTGAAAAACATGTGGACTCTTTCTAATCATGTTGAGACAAAGTTACACACATCTCTTACCTTGCTGAACTGTCCGACAACATGCTTTAGAATATTGGGTGGAGCATCATGCAGTAGAGGTTCTAGGGCTGGCAGATGGGTGCACTTCTGCAAGATGTTCTTCAGAGCCTTTTTTGCCTGTCAAAATAAAAACACTAAGTAACTAACTTAAGAAGCAGGATTTGCAGCCATTACTGTACATTGCAATCAACACTTACTGTGACAATTCACCAATCTTAGTAAATCCCTAATGTATTTTTGAAAGGACAAATTAATGTGATTGAGAGTTTAGAAATATCTCATTAAATCCTGCTCGTATAATTTTGGCTGTTGTAATTGAGTTTTTTTGACACCATCTACCAAAGTGATTTTGGTGTTAAGGTTGTGTAAACTTGGCTGTTTTTGAAATAGTTTATTTTTTTGAAACATCAAGTCATATGGATAAAGTTGGCTAAGATAGCTTGTGTGATACTTTAAAAGTAACAGATATTGAGTGTACAATGAATGAACCGAACAAAACACGAGTCGTAAATGATGAAAACTGAATCATGCATCAATCAGTGAGGACAATGTTGTAATAGTGTATGGAAAGGAAGAAAAAAAAAAAGTTACAACTGCAAATACACGATCCTCATAGCTTAGACGGTTTTACTTTTAGCACCACATAGGTGTTTTATGTGTGTCAGGGGGACGACGACATTATACTAAACTATGAATGTGGTTAGTAATATTAACAGAGACAATATGGGGTCACAACCTACAAAGTTACTCTGGCTTAGGGTGCCTGGAAAAAAAGAGAACATTGGAGATGAAGGGGATTAAATAAGGTGGTGAAGTGGATATTAAATACAGTGTGGAAGGAAGCAACAGGTAGGAGTTGGAATGTTCAATATGAACAATAGGAATATAAAGCTCAAGTAGAAATGTATGACACAAGAATAATGCGGCTTCTTCTATGTCACTTGGCCTGAGATAATCCAGGGCTCCATTGAAAAGTGCGACAGTCAGAGGAAAGCAAGGATGCTAATATAGTCTGGGGTTGAAAGCATAACACATTTAGCCTGTATGCTGCACCAGGCTCAGCCAATATATGCACCCCAACCCCCCTCCCTACCAGTCTTGGCTGACCTCACTGAACCCCTATTTGACAAAGCGGACACTACAGCAAGCATAGAAACAAAAATAATGGAAACGCATCCTGCCGCCCTCCCCAAACTGCTGTGCTAGACCCAGGACTTCTTGGCCTAGTGGAAAATAAATCACAGGCCATGCGGATTTAGAAAGAAATGGTAGTGAACTGAAACGAGTATTGTGAATAAGTGTATATATGAAAACAGCAGGTTGAAAGCATTAAATTAAAATCCCACAATCAGCTACAGATACATCCGAGATTTCATTATTAACCCTTTGTGGGTCAGAAATATAAACAACAAAAAGAAAAAGACTATGTATATGTCTTTGTGAAGCTCAGAGATATATAGAGATTATTTTTATACCATATTATACATTGTTGTAAACTTCACAAACATTGGCCCATTTACAAACAACATTTATATTATATGCTGATAAAACACTTAAAATGTATAGAAAATATTAATGATTTATCTGACCACCAATCAGAAGCTCACAGCTTCTCTTACGCTGATGGCACCGAGTTAATGACAGACAAGGATTCGACTTACAAAAAAGGACCACATGTAACTGTCTCGTGGTTAGAAATCTTTTAAATGTTTGTATTAAAACTTTAGATATCCACTTTCAAATGCTTTCTTAATCATAGTAAATAAATCCCAGCTGCTTTTTCCATAGAAGACTTAGCTTACAAGAGGCTTGCCAAGACTAGAAAGGCGAGGGGGGCACAGATTGGTTTATAGGGAAAACTCTCTCACAGGAGAAACTGTCCGAGTTAAAATGGGGCAGAACGTTTTCAGCGGTCATTTCGTTTCTTGCAATTAGATAGTGTCCCCATGTGACCGTAGTAGTGGTACTAACAATGAAAACATTTGATTTACATACATGTCAATATGAAATAAAGGAGTATCGTAGTATATAATATGTTATTATTGGACAATTTCAATTTAAAGGGATTTTAATGTTATGTTAGTTATTCTCCATTTTTAACAAATATGTATTGCTGAGGTGTGAAAAATAATATAAAATGTAGAAACCACAGCACTTTATCCTGCAACTGGGTGTCTGTATCTTGGCTTTGACCTGGGTACCTGACAATCAGCATAGAGATACAATGTGCCTGGGTACCTGACAATCAGCAGAGAGATACAATGTACCTGGGTACTTGACAATCAGCATAGAGATACAACATGTCTGGGTACCTGACAATCGGCATAGAGATACAATGTGCCTGGGTACCTGACAATCAGCATAGAGATACAATGTACCTGGGTACCTGACAATCAGAATAGAGATACAATGTACCTGGGTACTTGACAATCAGCATAGAGATACAACATGTCTGGGTACCTGACAATCGGCATAGAGATACAATGTGCCTGGGTACCTGACAATCAGCATAGAGATACAATGTACCTGGGTACCTGACAATCAGAATAGAGATACAATGTACCTGGGTACCTGACAATCAGAATAGAGATACAATGTACCTGGGTACCTGACAATCAGCATAGAGATACAATGTACCTGGGTACCGGCGAGCAGCATAGAGATACAATGTACCTGGGTACCTGACAATCAGAATAGAGATACAATGTGCCTGGGTACCTGACAATCAGCATAGAGATACAATGTACCTGGGTACCTGACAATCAGAATAGAGATACAATGTACCTGGGTACCTGACAATCAGCATAGAGATACAATGTACCTGGGTACCGGACAGTCAGCATAGAGATACAATGTACCTGGGTACCTGACAATCAGAATAGAGATACAATGTACCTGGGTACCTGACAATCAGCATAGAGATACAATGTACCTGGGTACCGGACAGTCAGCATAGAGATACAATGTACCTGGGTACCTGACAATCAGCATAGAGATACAATGTACCTGGGTACCGGACAGTCAGCATAGAGATACAATGTACCTGGGTACCTGACAATCAGCATAGAGATACAATGTACCTGGGTACCTGACAATCAGCATAGAGATAAAAGGTTTTCCTGGACTGTGCCTGGATTAAACGGTTTGTTATTTGCTAAATCTTTAAAACAAATCTATAAGAAAACATCATGTGAACGGAAGGGTAACATAAGTTATGGTTGCTTTTCAATGTTTTATTCAGTTGTTTTATATCCAGTGAAGTGACTGTTCCACTTTAAGATATGCTTTTGAAAGAATCCTTCCTTTACAAAGTCAAAAGCAACCATTAATATTCTTACTGAAGTCAGATAAATTAAAATCAGAATGAACCCAGAAGGAGAGTAAAATTAAGTTTACATTTTTACTTTATTTGCTATTTTATCCCATGCAGCAAGGCTCCATATTTACATGAGGCAGAGCGTCACTCAACTTGTAAGTGACTATTCTATTATACGGAATCGTTACATGGGTCCTGATCTTCGCCAGATGTTCCTTCAAAACATGGATCGGAGACTCATCACCAGCTAACCGCTGACACATTGTCATCCTCCAATGATTAAATGAGGGGGGTACACATCCCTAGCCTGATATCTGTTAAACATAATTTCTGCAATGCCGAACGTAAATTTTCTGTAAACTATTAATGTTAAAATGCTTCTATTATCTTCATCAGGCAAACAGAAACTGGCAAAGAAAATGAAATAGGTATCCATCTATCGGTTTCAGCTTTAGAGGCTACATATAGACAAAGTAGACAGACATGAATTATTACAGCTCTGTGCAAATGACAGTAAATGAGTATATCAGCTGCTTAGCAATGTTTCATAGTGAAAAATAGGGCAGTTATGAGAAGCCTTGAGTGATATATGAACGATTCTTTGGAAACAGCATGTTTCACTGTGATAATGTGATATATAGGTCATGCAGATCAGAACTTGAAAAAGGACTGTTAAAAATAGATAAATAAAATATATTACAATCTCTGTATATATAAAACTATGAGGAAAATATGTACGCTGCTATTAAACGTGCTGTTCCCATACAAGTCAAGGCAGTGTTTGTTTCTACATACTCCCTTCTATATGCTTTATATAATATAGTACTTTCAATGAGAGAGGGGCTAGCTGTACGTTATGAAAGCATTTACATCTAAACAGGGTGTTTACTCCTCTCCACGCTTAGTCTGGAGACATATACTTACATTGCCAGGGTTAATATTTCAAATCTAAAATATTAAATAGTGATTATATGTACAATATTTTATAAGTTGACGAACAATATTCATTGACATAAAACTGCAAGCAGGTAAACACAGCTTTTGGTGCTTCTACAGAGACCTTTCAATCATAAGGTGAGTTTGATTTGGTACATAGTGGGGTCATTTAACAAATCTCCATGTGTCCCATAGTTGCCATGAGTCAATGTAAATTTTATTGGGGGAGAATATGGGGCCAGGGTTCCGTTCAAACGAGCGTTGTGCATCAATTTCGGACAGTACCTCTGTAACAGGAGCGGCGTTTGATTTCCAGGTTCTTGCTATTATTCTTTGCGTTGTCAGCGCTATATGCATGATCAATTTCATCTTGCACTTTGGTATGGTGGCCGGCAAGTCCAGGAAAAGGTATGTTTGAGGTGAGAAAGGGAGTGTGCACTTCACTAACTGTGCGATTTTGGAATGTATGGCATTCCAAAAAGGGTAGGAGGACACTACACTACCACCACACATGTAGCACAGATCCCACTTCTGATCGCATCTCCAGCACAGTGGGGAGAAATTGGAGTATAATTTGTGTATGCGGCTGGGTACCATATATGACCAGTAACGGGTCTTACAATGTTGCTCTATGTGAGCTGCTGATTTGATCAGCTTCCTAGGTAGATTAATAATACATTCCCAATGTTTTTAGGTGTATGTGCAATGTGCAATGAAATTCATCTGCCCAGTGCACAGGCGGGTTGGAGTTTGCAAAATGTAGGTATTGAGATAATAATTTGTAACACATGGAGATTGGATTATATGTTGATAGCAAGGACTGATTAATGCACATCTGTTCCCACTCTGTGATTTTGGCTGTGGAGGTCCGTGTCAGGGTATCTCGATTGGGAGCACTTTTTAAAAAGGACCATAACTGAACGTAGAAGTACTGTGAGGAGTTGGGAGGGTGTATTTATTCATTAAAGGTTCGAACTCAAGAAGAACGTGTAAATGAAATAATTGGTAAATGTGGGAAACACCTCTCTCGGACCATGGTCTACCATTGAATGTAGGGACGAGGTATGGGAGGGACGCTAGTGGTGTGGCTAGGGAAATCTTAGAGACGGTCTCTAGACTTTTCCCACACTTGGAGAAACAATCTAATATTCTGTAGAGAAGTCGGAATTATTGGGCGCCGGTGCTTTGGTAACCACATTATATTGAAGAGCGTGTGTGGTGATAGGAGGCGGTTCTCTATCTGTACCCACTGGGGGTGGGACCTTGACAATAGGTGTGGGATGCTAGTTGCAATGACAGTTGCATGAAAGTAAGTTTGTATGTCAAGTAGGTCTGGTCATCTTGGGCAAAACAACCATTTTAAATGCTGTGATTCGCTCTGTCCAGGACAGAAAAAATGTGTTCCATTTCTGTAATAATAACCTTCAGGAATACCAAGTTTTCACATAACAGCATAACAGAGGTCTGTAAGATTTTTGGTGACTGTAATGCCCAGATACTTGATTGTATCTGACCTCCATTCGAATTGGAAAGTTCGACGTAGGTGGTAAAGGGTAGTCTCCAGCAGGCCTTTCGGCAAAGGTTATGTCTTAGATGTGTTAAACGAGTAGTAAGACACTCGCTCGTATGCCTTAATCATTTGCATAATGCTAGAAAGGGATATCTCAGGGTTAGGAACATACAACAGGATGTCATCCGCAAACGCACGGACTTTGATCTCTTGTTCGCAGATTCTGACCCTGGTTATATCATTTTTTCAAGTCTAATGGATTCCAATAATGGTTCCAAGGCCAGGATATATAGGACTGGGAAGAGGCGGCAACCTTGCCTTGTACCGTTTGTGATTTGAAAAGGGGATGAGAGGAACCCAGCTTGCAGTACTTGTGCCTTAGTGTTAGCGTATAGCGCAAATGTTTTATTTAATTTCTAAGTGCTACTTCCCACCATATCGTTTGGTTGCTAGCCTCCACGTTGATCTTATTGTGTTTTTATACCCCACTTATTCAAGATTGTTGAAGAAGTTCTTCGAGGGTTCTCATCAATCTATTGTTCCTGTAACATTTTGTATTCTTAGATTTCCTGCATTGTCATATTGTAAAGTTTTGAGGAATATTTTGGCACAATACAAATGATGATGATAATAATTATGATAAGTGGCTGGTCAAATTTCAGAGTTTCTTTTTTTTAATCTCATAGTTTCTTTGCATACTGATCTTAACTCAAGATGGTCAGGTTTTCAGAGTTTAAATCTCATCTCCTAGTCTTGATGGCGGTCATTCTCTGAGAATTTTATTTAAATTTTTTTAATTCTTTATTTTTCTTGTGCATTTGATTATACAACAGAGAGGCTTGTAGCGCCATGACAGCGTGTACAGGCGTTTCAATGGCATACATAGTCATGGCATAAATTAACTGCACATTTTTTTTAAAGAGATAAAACAGGCTAGTAACACATTAAGGTTCATAAACATGCTGAGTACAGGCTAGCTTTGCTTGTCTATTGTGTGGGTCACGGTAGGGTCATCAAGATTAATACAATAAACATGCTATGATTCCAACATATTTAGTAGCGATTAGAGACGTTTAAACATTGCCTAACTGGCTGAAAATATTATTGCATTATCCACAAGCAAGGCATTAAACCAGCGGCATATTGTAGTTTACTGAGCAAGCAATATATACAGGCTTATTTAGTTACTTCATGTATTTAAGTAATACATGTGTCCCAGGTGGTTTCATAACCTGAGGGTTTTGCATGAGCGAAGTAGGGTTTTGTGGAGCACCCAGGTGCCGGTGGTAGCGGGGATAATGGCATATAGATGGGCAAAAACAAAACGTTTAACCAAGAACATAGTTCTGAGTGGGTCTCAGGGTGCAGGGGCCGTCCCGCGGTCACCCTATTCCCGCTTGTGGCTGCTGTTGTGTTTGTGCTGGGGCGGTGTGGTAGTCCTCTACCTTGGTGGCTTAGGTTTTGGCGTTGCGCCTCCGGTCTCCCCTGACTCTTAGGTTC
Source organism: Pelobates cultripes (assembly GCA_933207985.1). NCBI lineage: Eukaryota > Metazoa > Chordata > Amphibia > Anura > Pelobatidae > Pelobates > Pelobates cultripes. The sequence continues at coordinate 34,463,027 of OW240915.1, forward strand.
TGTGAGGCAGGCGTAGTGTGAGTGACCCAGTTGGGGTTTTGGATGTTTGTGTCTGCGCTCCGTGGGAAGAGCGCCCAGGGAGGTCTCGTTCCTCCCCAGCTCTCCCTCCATCTCCACACTCCTCTCCGCTGTTAGTACGGATGTCGCTAGGTGGGCACATGGTTTGTTGAGGGAGCCGCTGCAGTTCTCCGCCACGAGGCAATACCCAAACTCACTTGTGCGCTGCTCGGTGGTCATTTCGTATAGTGCACTGGATAGTTGTTGGTCGGCCATCTTGGGGCACTCCGCCCGGTCCGCAGTGCTCGGCAGGACTGGAGTGAAGATGTTGTGGTATGCAGTGGTGATTGCCCGTGGGGACCAGGATGACCCCCCCAGCCCAGAGGGGGGCGGGGGTGGCAGACCGCCAGCCGGAGAACAGGGTGAGCAGCCGTCCCACCCGAGCTCAAGCTTGTAGGCCTCAGGCCTCGATCGGGTTACTTTGGTGCCTTTGGAGGTCCTATCAGGTATCCCCTGAATCACCATCGCCTGGGTGATGCTGTAATCACAGTTTCAGGTTGGTGTTTGCTCATGGCCCGCGGTTAGCTCCGATTATTCCAGCTCTGAAGCAGGAGCTCAGACAAAGCATGTCTGATCCGACCGCAGGCCAGTCCCCGCCCCCCATTCTGAGAATTTTTAACCAGTCTTAGAACCTACAGGAAGATGGTCACATTCTCTGTGTTTTATCTCCAGTGTCAGAGCCTCCAAGATTACTGTAACAATCTCCATGCCATTACTTTAGTCTAAAAACGTATGTCGGATAGTTACATCCTCTGAGTTTTATTCAGTACAAGAGCTGTTATGTTGGCTGCTAGCCAAACTCACCTCGGCAGTGGTCCTTTGTGAAAATAGTTTGGGTGTTCAGTTGCTCACTTAACTGGGAATTTTCTAGCCAAGACATGCTCTAGACAAGGGATCTCAAAATCTGCTTCCCTTCCCCCACTGATGTTGATGGCGTACAACACCTAGAATTCTTTGAATGGAAGAGATGACTAGAGAATCTTGGGAGGTGTAGTTCAGCAACACCTAAAGAGCCGGAGTTTGAGATGCGCTCAAGAAACTTTTGGTTTCTTACATCCAAATTTAATCTTTTTGTGTCTTATACTGGATTTGCAAATACAGTCACCTTGACTATCACCTAAATGATCGTTGACTGTTAAAAACCTTACCTAAAAAGATATTTGGGGCTGTTTTTTGAAAGGGGAGAGTGCCAAGGTCACACATTATATATATATACATACATACACACACACACATACATATACACACACACATACATATATATATATATATATATATATATATATATATATATATATATATATATACATATACATATACATATATATATATATACACACACACACACACACACACACACACACACATATATTATATATGTAATACAATGTTAAACAAATCTGCACACCAGTCAAGCCATAAGACTTGCTTTTCAAATCTGCAGTGATGTTAATACCCTAAAGGATTCTGGGTTGGCATATGCAAATTAGTTTAACAAAGAATAACATTTTTTCCTCATTCCATTTTAAATATGGATTACTTTGAGTCTGTGTTTGCGGTAAACAACAGCTTTGAAACACAACTTGGGAAAAGATGGAAAGCCAGTGAACCTCTCATGGACAGCTGTTTCGTTGATAATGCAAATCATCAGCATTAGGTTGGTTACTGGTTTGCTATTGAACTTTCAGACAACTACTGGATCAAATATTTTGTAGAGATATGTAAATGTTCTAATAGATGACGGTTCAGATAATCTAATAGAAACTAAGGCAGGTGGGGAAGCAGCAACCTATAAATATGAGGCTCCCTCGGAAAACCTCACAGAAAGGAAAATAGACAAAAATTGGTATATAGGTCGCGCTATAGAGACAAAGGGATAATATAAAAAATAAATAAGTAGTAAAATGTTTAAAAAGTCCCAAATAATAAATCAACCTGTAGGATGCTTGAGTATGTATACAGTCCAATGAATATCTGAAACTTCTTGTGTTGGAGATGTCTTGGTTCACTTGTTGATATGTGGATACATAAAAAAGACAAGAGAAACTCCAATAGTGCAGAATGTCGACAAGTGGAAATCTATTAGTAGGTAAAGCACTCACCTATTTATTAGCAAAAAAAACTTGCTCAAGTATTCTTAGCATTCAGTGGCGTCAATCCCCCACTGCTTGGATATAGGTGATGAGATTCTTGAAAGCTCCTCGGTATATAAAAATACAAGAGACGTATATAGTGCTCACTGTATAAAATAAAATGGTAAAATACTCACATATATATGAGCAGGATCTACTGCTCAATATAATGGCGCAGGTGGTACTATCCCCACCTAGGATTCTTGAGTAATAACGTGCTCCAATTCGAATCGATGACCAGGTTTTTAAAAACAAGAAAATAAATGAATAAAATGGTAAAAGGTATATACAGGCAGAAAAAGGCCAATATTCCTTTATTTATAATATAAAATATCAATATAAAAACAGCCAAAACGCGTTTCACCACACAGGGCTTTATCAAATGGCATTAAAAGGGAGAGAAACCTGGTACAGTAGATACTTTTATAAACTAAAAGAAACAGATGTGGATTCGAATTATGGCGCCAAAATGACGTCACTGATAAAATATGCACGATTTTCAAAACTTATAAAAGTTAAAATTTGTAGTGTTAAAACATTTATAGAGACAGTCCAAATGTGTCCATATGTTTTAAAATTAAAAACGAGCGTTTTTTATTCATAATCAACATTAAAAATGTTGTAGGTTAATTTTTATTTCTATTTTTATTTTTACTTATTCTTATCTTTATATACATATTTATTTTTTATTTTAATCTTTATTTATTTTTATTATCATTATTTCTCCATGAAATTATCCCATTCTGTATTTATATTTATTTTTATTTTTTCCTCTCTTTATCCTTACTATTAGAGATACTAATGGGTGGCCACCATGTAGGGCGCCCCTACTTTGTTGGGCGTCCTGCATGATGGTCCTACCCTTTGGCAGATATTTATTTTATCTCCCCAGGGTTTTTTTATGTTTCCTTTTATGCTCACTACTATGAAATGGCCATTTGGGCCATCGATTTACTTGCTTCCTAAGTGCCCTCCTCCCAGTATGCTGACGCTGAGAGATGGGCGTGTATAATCGCGCCGGTCTCTCAGCCCCAGCATACATTTCCCACGATCCTCTAATATTATACCACGTGATCGCGGGAGGTCGCGGTCACGTGTTCTTTAAACCTACAACATTTTTAATGTTGATTATGAATAAAAAAACGCTCGTGTTTAATTTTAAAACATATGGACACTTTTGGACTGTCTCTATAAATGTTTTAACACTACAAATTTTAACTTTTATAAGTTTTGAAAATCGTGCATATTTTATCAGTGACGTCATTTTGGCACCATAATTCGAATCCACATCTGTTTCTTTTAGTTTATATAAGTATCTACTGTACCAGGTTTCTCTCCCTTTTAATGCCATTTGAAACGCGTTTTGGCTGTTTTTATATTGATATTTTATACTATAAATAAAGGAATATCGGCCTTTTTCTTCCTGTATATACCTTTTACCATTTTATTCATTTATTTTCTTGTTTTTAAAAACCTGGTCACCGATTCGAATTGGAGCACGTTATTACTCAAGAATCCTAGGTGGGGATAGTACCACCTGCGCCATTATATTGAGCAGTAGATCCTGCTCATGTATATGTGAGTATTTTACCATTTTATTTTATACAGTGAGCACTATATACGTCTCTTATCTTTTTATATACCGAGGAGCTTTCAAGAATCTCATCACCTATATCCAACCAGTGGGGGATTGACGCCACTGAATGCTAAGAATACTTGAGCAAGTTTTTTTGCTAATAAATAGGTGAGTGCTTTACCTACTAATAGATTTCCACTTGTCGACATTCTGCACTATTGGAGTTTCTCTTGTCTTTTTTTATGTATCCACATATCAACAAGTGAACCAAGACATCTCCAACACAAGAAGTTTCAGATATTCATTGGACTCTATACATACTCAAGCATCCTACAGGTTGATTTATTATTTGGGACTTTTTAAACATTTTACTACTTATTTATTTTTTATATTATCCCTTTGTCTCTATAGCGCGACCTATATACCAATTTTTGTATATGTAAATGTTCTACACATGTTTTGGTCTGTTTTTGTTTTTTTTAAGAGAAAACCTCCTTATTGTAATTAAATTGAAGTGACATTGCATCCTTGCAGAGCCACTGCTTTGACTTTGAACTGACAGCTAAAGGGTTAAAATAATAGTGATACCATCACAGTAGCAGGCAGGGCCGGACTGGGAAAAAAATTAGGCCCGGGCATTTTTCAATTAGAGCGGCCCCCAAGAAGGGGGCGGGGCCAGAGAGGGTGTGTCTTGTCATCACTAATGACAAGCACGCCCCCTCTCAAAGTGAGCATGTTGGTTCAATGCGCAGAGCCCCGCTGAAGAGCTCTGGCATTAGAAAAAGGCCCTGTATTTGTTCTGCGCAGCGCAAGCAAATGTAATAACATGCTTGCACTGTGTTTGCTTTTAAATTGTCTCTGGTGTCTCCACAAGTGGGATACCAGAGGACAAAAGGGCAAGGAAAGTGTATGGTGCATGTGTTTGGCGCCTGCTTGTGGGATTGCCTGTGTGTAGAGTGTGGTGTGGTATTGTGTAAATAGGTGTAATATGTGTGGCTAGGGGCTGTAGAGAGTGCGTGTATAGGGGCATAGTGTTATAGGGGATGTAGCGAGTGTGTGCATACAGGCAGTAGTGTGTGTGTATAGGTGACGTAGTGTGTGTAGGGGTTGTAGAGAGGGTGTGTTTAGAGAATGTTGTATGTGTTTCCTTACAAGGAATGTAGTGTGTGTGTAGGTGGTGCAGTGTGTGTGTGTGTGTGTAAGAGATCTAGTGTGTAAAGGACCCACAGTGTGTATAGAAGATTGTGTGTGTGTGTGTGTGTGTGTATGTGTGTAGAGGATTAAGAGTGCATATAGGGTAAGGGATCTAGCGTGTATCTGGAGCGTAATGTGTGTAGTGGTGCAGTGTGAGTGTGTCTCTGGGTGTGCTGTGTGTGTCTGGGGGTGCTGTGTGTGTGTGTGTCTGGGTGTGCTGTGTGTGTGTCTGGGTGTGCTGTGTGTGTTTGGAGGTGCTGTGTGTGTGTCTGGGTGTGCTGTGTGTGTGTCTGGAGGTGCTGCGTGTGTATCTGGAGGTGCTGCGTGTGTATCTGGGGTGCTGCGTGTGTATCTGGGGGTGCTGCGTGTGTATCTGGGGTGCTGTGTGTGTTTATCCGGGGGTGCTGCGTGTGTATCTGGGGGTGCTGTGTTTGTATCTGGGGGTGCTGTTTGGGAATTTATTTTAAATATATATATTTTTTTTTAATTAATCATTTTTTAAAAAGTTATGTCTCCTCCCCCTCTCCCTTCTTACCTTTATCCTGGGAGGGGGGGAGGAGATCCATTCTGCCTGGGGGGTGGTGTGCCATGAGGTCATTCTTCCCTGGTGGTCGAGTGGTGAGAGTGAACTCTAACAGGTTAGAGTTCACTCTCGCGAGATTCTGAGCGTTGCCGCGGCAACGCTCAGAATCCCGCGAGAGGACCCGGCGGAGCTGCTGGCTAGAGCTCCGCCGGTCCTCTCTCCTCCCTCCCTCCCCAGCCGGCGGCCGCATCTGCATGCCTCTGGGCCGGTGAGGGAGATCTTTGATCTCCCCACCGGCCCATGGAGGCACACAGCAGGGCTGGCGCTCGGATAGCGCTGGCCCTGCAGGGGCTGGCAGGGGAGATCCTGGGATCTCCCTGCCGGCCTCGGCCCCACGGCCATCGCGGCCCACCGGGCATTTGCCCGGTATGCCCGATGGCCAGTCCGGGCCTGGTAGCAGGTTTCCCCAATAAAACAAAGTAAAATTAAACAGTATATTCCAGAAGATTACACTATATATTTGGAAACTTCCAGCGAAAGGGATGAGCCAGAAAATCCTTATTAGTGTCAATGGAGATTTTAGTCTGATATGGCCAATTGTATGAGGTTTAACCCTCTGTGCCCTATTGCAGGGTTATTCACTAAATCAAGTGAGATTTAAAGTCAATTTCAAATTCAAGGTCTAAAAAGTCAGCTAGGCTTCCAGTATGCCTAATTTGGCCTTAAATTTGAAACTCACTTTAACTTATACCTTTAGTAAATAACCCTAACCCATTATCTGAACTAAAAATAAATAAATAAAAAGTAATTATTTAAATATTGAGAATATGCTTGAGTAAGACTTGCATGCTAGATGTCAGCCAGCATAAAGCCTGATCGACTATAACAATTGTCAAAACTTCCTGACCACGGCTAAGAATTAATTTTCATCTTTGAATAGTTAGCAATTATGCCAGTAGAGCATCGAAATAATTGCACTTTTATTGACAAGCAGGTTATGTATATAGCTTCACCTTAGTTCGCTCTCTGGCAGTGAAGGGGTGAAGGTAGCTGGCTGCCAGCGAGAGCAAATATAGCTGGCACTATTCAACTTTTCCCACATGGCTCTGTTAATACAACTAAGCATGATCTATAACAGTCTGTTATTTTAGCACTGGATAGAGACAACTGCTCTGAATTTTGACAAATAAAGTGGTTGTTTTAATGAGGTGGGCATGTATCCACTGGGAACCGAGCAGAGACCACCAAAATCACTTGTGATGTGTAAGTCAGAATTAAATCCAGGTGTGGAGTGGGGGAGGAACAGCTTGGACAAGCATATGGTTTTAAATGCTGAGTAAGAACAAAAGATTGGACTGGAATATTTAAACACATTATGAACATAATAAGAATGAATAAAGAAAACATGTACGTGGTTTCTATTTAGAGAGACAGAGAGGTGGATATATATATATATATATATATATATATATACACACACACACACACACACACACACACACACATACATACACACACATACATACATACATACACACACACTTGTGCAAACACCCACTCTTTAAAAAGGTTGGGAACTACGTATACAAAAAATTGTAGGTTCCAATTCAATTCTCAATTACTTTACAATTCTGGCCTAAACAGCATCAGCCAAAAAATAAGAGTAGGGTTTGAGGAGTCAATAACATTCTCATTAATGAACCAATTTCAGTGATATTACATTCAATGAATGCTTAAAGTATGGAGATTTGTTTGACTAAGTATGGAAGATGATATCTTTTAAATGAGCTCCATTTGCCGCCTCCCAAAGTTGGGCTCTTTCAGTTGTATTGTACATAACATTAGTTAATGTTTGAGGCTCTAGCGCTCTAATTTCTGCACGGATATTCTCTTTGAGCTGCTCAAGTGTACGCGGTTTGTTCACGTGCACCTTCAGATATCACCACAGGAAGTAATCGGAAGCTGAAAAGCCAGGCGAATGTGGCGGCTTACATTAAAATGGCAGCGCTAAGCGCTTTAAATCAAAATAATGAACCTGGCATTTTGTAAATAAACTATAATAATAATAATATAATATGTGCCGGCAAAAAAACATTTATTTACCTGTCAAATCCTACTCTGAATTGTGGCCCACCTTATATATAGCAAATCAGCTGCCAAAGCATGACAAATGTACAAATCCGTAATAGTATGCACATAGCATGGCTAGTTTCCAAGTGTCAGTAAAAAGCCAGAATTTAAAGGCATGACATAGTGAACAATAGTAAATTAATTAAAGTGATTAATTTCCCTGTTACTGTGTTATTTACCCCAATCTACTTTTATAATGCTTTGCGGCAGTAACATCACTGTAGATTTGTGATTTCTGTGGGAAAAGCAAGTCTTATGCAGATTGTGTGCTGATTTTTGTTTAACATTGTATTAACTATCCCCAGACTTCAGTTTGAAGGGGTTCTCAATCACAGTTTTTTCCCCCACCATAACAGCTTTGGTTGTTGCTTCGCAAGCACTACCAAGCCTCAATAAGCAAACCAGTAACCAACCTGATGCTGATGATTTGCATTAACAATGAAACAGCTGTCCATGAAGGGTTTACTGGCTTTGCAGCTTTTCCTAAATTGTGTTTCAAAGCTGTTGTTTACAGCAAACACAGACTGAAAGGAATCCATGTTTAAAATGGAATGAGGCTAAAATGTGATTAAACTAATTTGCATATGCCAACCCAGAATCCTTTACTGTAGTTACATCACTGCAGATTTGTGATTTCTGTGGGAAAAGCAAGTCTTATGGCTTGACTGGTGTGCACATTTTTGCTTAACATTGTATTAACTATATATGTATTATTGTATTAACTATATATATATATATTACAGATACCTTACTTAATAGGATTACATTAGTTTAAAATGTAGATGTTTTATTCAGTAAGTTGAAGGGAAATTAAGTGGTCAATATATCCAATTAAAACATTAATTTTAAAACAGACTTGTTTTTATTGAGGGGAAATGCAAGATTGCACGTACAGACACACAACAATAACCCCTTTCCAAAAAATAAATTAGTTGTGTTTTTAAATATTAAATAGAAAAGCAGGCAAAAAAAAGTTTTCATTCTCAAGCAATTTCCATCTATTTAGACATCTATGAAGAAAGGCACGAGGGGTCATTTTCCTCTTAAAAATTGGACCAAGTATTGAAAGCCTTTCAGCTAATATTAAACTGTTAGCAGGTCTTTATCCTCCACCCTCCATGACTCCTCTCCTGCAACTGTCAAAAAGTACCTACTAAGCCCTCAGCTTATATTTTTATAACAACTTACTTCATACCCCTACTTTTACCCTTTGTGTCACTACAGGTAGTGCAGAATTATTAGGCAAGTTGTATTTTTGAGGATTAATTTTATTATTAAACAACCATGTTCTCAATGAACCCAAAAAACGCATTAATATCAAAGCTGAATATTTTTGGAAGTAGTTTTTAGTTTGTTTTTAGTTATAGCTATGTTAGGGGGATATCTGTGTGTGCAGGTGACTATTACTGTGCATAATTATTAGGCACCTTAACAAAAAACAAATATATACCCATTTCAATTATTTATTATTACCAGTGAAACCAATATAACATCTCAACATTCACAAATATACATTTCTGACATTCAAAAACAAAACAAAAACAAATCAGTGACCAATATAGCCACCTTTCTTTGCAAGGACACTCAAAAGCCTGCCATCCATGGATTCTGTCAGTGTTTTGATCTGTTCACCATCAACATTGCGTGCAGCAGCAACCACAGCCTCCCAGACACTGTTCAGAGAGGTGTACTGTTTTCCCTCCTTGTAAATCTCACATTTGATGATGGACCACAGGTTCTCAATGGGGTTCAGATCAGGTGAACAAGGAGGCCATGTCATTAGATTTTCTTCTTTTATACCCTTTCTTGCCAGCCATGCTGTGGAGTACTTGGACGCGTGTGATGGAGCATTGTCCTGCATGAAAATCATGTTTTTCTTGAAGGATGCAGACTTCTTCCTGTACCACTGCTTGAAGAAGGTGTCTTCCAGGAACTGGCAGTAGGACTGGGAGTTGAGCTTGACTCCATCCTCAACCCGAAAAGGCCCCACAAGCTCATCTTTGATGATACCAGCCCAAACCAGTACTCCACCTCCACCTTGCTGGCGTCTGAGTCGGACTGGAGCTCTCTGCCCTTTACCAATCCAGCCACGGGCCCATCCATTTGGCCCATCAAGACTCACTCTCATTTCATCAGTCCATAAAACCTTAGAAAAATCAGTCTTGAGATATTTCTTGGCCCAGTCTTGACGTTTCAGCTTGTGTGTCTTGTTCAGTGGTGGTCGTCTTTCAGCCTTTCTTACCTTGGCCATGTCTCTGAGTATTGCACACCTTGTGCTTTTGGGCACTCCAGTGATGTTGCAGCTCTGAAATATGGCCAAACTGGTGGCAAGTGGCATCGTGGCAGCTGCACGCTTGACTTTTCTCAGTTCATGGGCAGTTATTTTGCGCCTTGGTTTTTCCACACGCTTCTTGCGACCCTGTTGACTATTTTGAATGAAACGCTTGATTGTTCGATGATCACGCTTCAGAAGCTTTGCAATTTTAAGAGTGTTGCATCCCTCTGCAAGATATCTCACTATTTTTTACTTTTCTGAGCCTGTCAAGTCCTTCTTTTGACCCATTTTGCCAAAGGAAAGGAAGTTGCCTAATAATTATGCACACCTGATATAGGGTGTTGATGTCATTAGACCACACCCCTTCTCATTACAGAGATGCACATCACCTAATATGCTTAATTGGTAGTAGGCTTTCGAGCCTATACAGCTTGGAGTAAGACAACATGCATAAAGAGGATGATGTGGTCAAAATACTCATTTGCCTAATAATTCTGCACTCCCTGTATACCCCACTCCCTCTAGCATGTAAGCTCATTGAGCAGGGCCCTCCACCTCTCTGTTCCTGTACGTCGAGTTGTCTGGTTACAATTAAATGTCGGTTAATCCACCTTCTGTACAGCGCTACGGAATCTGATGGTGCTATATAAATAATAAAATAATTATAATAATAATAATATAAAATCTATGCTTATATAGCCCTCAATGCTTTGACTGGTGCAATGAGGGGGTGTAATAAATTTTTTTGCCAAGGGGCATCTGGGATGTAAATCAATCCCTTAACTAATGCCTTTGATTTTATCTTAGCTCATGCCTTGAAAAAGATCTATTTTGCCTGTGAAATTTTATCTCTTTATTCAAAATACAAGTGTACAAAGGACATTCAAGATGACTTAATTCAGTATACATGCTGCTTTATTTCTTATTAGTTTATTATTGATGCCAAAAGATTAATGCATATCTTATTGTATTGCATTGATAATACTACATACTTGTAGACTGGAAAAACAAATGAACTAGCCATATCCCTTAAAGGCATGAAGGGTTTTAGAAGTTTGGTCCAAGGAAACCTGGCCAGCAGAAAGCCACTTGGAGATAAGAGTATTTCTGCTATGCTGCTAGGCAACACATCGCTGACAAGCCTCACACTGCTTACAATACTGTCTGTTTTAAAGGAGAGGTTTTCATTATACAACCGTCATTGCCAGATGGGCCCATAGCACATTTTAGCAGAACAATATGCTGTGTACTCTGGGAGCATCATGGTTAAAACTGCACTGACAATATTAAATAGAAGATTTAAATTAAACCTACTAATGATAATTATATTTATTTGTAGAGAGCCATAAATAAAAGCATAGCTTGATCTAGTTCTTAAATGTTATTATAAACTGGATTTCAACATAGGCAAACTAACAAGGTGGAGATGGCCACAATACTGGTGTATTGTTCTAAAAAATATTCCATGGTTACACACGGGTGTTGTAATTATTATTATTAAATTAATTTGTTCTAAATAGCCATATATTCTGCAACAATTAGAATGACCTACAAGTAAATTTAACAACAGTCTGGCTCTCATAGGTATATATATATTGCATAAATAAAGAAATCCATGTATATGAATTTAAGTTAAACTGAAGATAGATATAAAAAATAAGTAGCAAGAAAGGTGAGAACGGACAACAGCTCAATTACCCTGCCCAGATCTCAAGCTGGTTTTAGCTCAAATTGTGCCATTACAGAGAGAACATATCTGAAGCATATCAGACTGGTCCCACCCATACGGGTAGTCCAGATCCAAAATGCCAGCAAGTTCCCTCTGCACGAAAGATATGGCAACCCCAGACGATCGTTTCAACCTTGTAAGGTATAGCCAATATCCCTCTCGGCACCGTGAGGAAGGGGTCCACGTCTGGATTGCCCTTTAAACTTAAAGAGAGAAAAACAAGTAGTAAAAGAGGTGAGAACGGACAACAGCTCAATTAGACTGCCCTTCAAACCAGCTTGAGATCTGACCGGGACCCACTGAAGGGCAGGCTAATTGAGCTGTTGTGCTTTCTCACCTCTCTTGCTACTTGTTTTTCTTTCTTTAAGTTTAAATGGCAATCCAGATGTGGAACCCTTGCCCGCGGTGCCTAGAGGGATATTGGCTATACCTCACTGATGATATCTTACAAGGTTGAAACGATCGTCTGGGGTTGCTGTATCTCTCGTGCAGAGGGAACTTGCTGGCATTTCGGATCTGGACTGCCCGTATAGGTGGGACCAGTCTGATATGCTTCAGATATGTTCTCTCTGTAATGGCACAATATGAGCTAAAACCAGCTTGAGATCTGAGCGGGGACCCACTGAAGGGCAAGCTAAATGAGCTGTTGTCCGTTCTCACCTCTCTTCCCATTTGTTTTTCTCTCCTGAAGATATACATCAGTAAGTGTTATTTGTCTGTATTCCTTCCACTGTACAGTGCTCCTAAAGATTATTGCGCCATATAAATACCTAATAATAATAATAATAATATTATTAATAACAGAACAACCACAGCTTATATTCTTCAATGTCAGTCTCTAACGTTGACATCCCTGTCTATCTTCTAGTTTTTATGTGTGCTTATGTTTGAATTTCATTTTCTGTACATTTTGTACATTGTCATTTTGAAAACTATAATTAAAAAAAAGTCATAAATGCATAATTGCCCTTTGAATACGTAGAATAAAAGGTGCAGCATATATGAAAAGTCTGAAGAACAGGGTATAGTGCTAGAGAAGTATATATGCGTCATTTATAGGAGTCTGAAAATCTTGGCACAGTATGCTCATGTTTATGTGGACTATTTTTTGTAATAATGATCTTGAAGAATAGTTTGGCCAGCACACCAAGTCTCAAAATAAGCAAAATATTCCCAAGTCTAAGTAATACGAGGGCAGATAAATATCTGGAAATATAATTCATACATACTGGTTATTCACTAGTGAGACTTGTTTAAATATTAGAAATAGACTAACTGGATGGCGTTGCCAATTTGGCTTATGTTTCTAGTTCAGCTATTTTGGCCTTAAATTTGAAATTCACTTTGAATTCCGGACATTTCTCCCTTTAGTAAATAACCCTGTTAATCTTATTACACAAAATGATTCTTAAAATTGTAATTCATTTTGATAACTGATGAAAAAGAAAAAAATAATAAAACACAATTTGTATTACTAAATTAATAAAATTCTGGAGCAGTCAAAGAGAACATTCAATTGTTCTGAAGCACAGGATTGCACTTTATATATACGTATTCCTACTGGATTTTCAGATGAGATTTTAGAAAGTAAATCCCACAGTTCCTTGTGTACCTACGTTGAAAAAGCTTACAATAGTTAACAACAGAAGTGCAGAGAACATGCAGTTGACATCATCACAGTTATAATTAATAGGGCTATCTACCTTGACTTGCAGATCCTCTGAGCTGTCGGTATCCATGTAAAGGGTAAGTAGTTTTGGAAATACATTCGCTACAGCAACAGCACGTGCATGCTCCGGAGTGTGTCTCCCAATCTGGCCCAGGGACCAGGCAGCAGCCGCCTTTATGTGATCCTCTGATTCTTCTGACAGGCAGATGGCTAATTGTGGTACCCCCTGCAAAGTTCAACACAATTGTTCTTAGTGAAAGGCCATGCAAGCCAAAAGCTCCTTCTATTGAGGCATTGTAGCTAAAGATTAGTTTAAAAAAAATATTTAAAAATCATAAAAATATATATATACACACTACTGTCATTAAATCATAGTAGCTGCTTTTTAGTATGCTCTCTATCTGAGACACGGTAGCAATGTGTACTCGCTCTTAAGCAGTTACAGGCCTATTTCTACTTTAAATATGAACAGTTATAGGTTACATTCATTTCTTTTTCTACCTTCTAAGAGATGTGTGTTAGACTGTTATTCTGAATAATCCTCTCACTGTGCTGGAGAGGATAGATCTAATGGCTACCTAGGAAGATTACCATTTGTTTTCGCTGATAGGAATGTGTTTCCTTATCATGGTATTATAAACACTTTACATAGAACAAAAGGGAGTCTGAGTTACTGGCCAGCAGCTTTCAGACTAACGAGGAAGAACATGCAGGCTTCCAGGTGAAAGGATTAAAAGGCAGAGCAATTGTTGATGAAAAAAATTATATTGAGGCTCATTAGTCGAAGTTTAGCCTATACACCCACATTTAATTTTCCTCTTAGGATGATCTCCCATTTGTAACGCTTCCCTTTGTTAATAGTCTTCCATTTCCATTAATGAAAGGAAGGGTAGTCTCTGTGTGAATAGCATCCATCACTGATAAGCAATCATGAGCATACAGTGGCCCCTTTATAATTACCATGACCAGGAGACTCTTTAAAGAATTAATTTTTTAATATTTTATCACAAACATTCTGGGTAAGGCCCACCAATCACTTCTAGCATGTTGTAATCACTAATATGATGAGGATGCATCATTAAATCATTGATCTAAAGGGCTGCGCTCGGCACAGAAGGCCATGCAATTCTGCCCCTTCCCTCAATCATTCATTCATTAACATGATTAAATGAGAAGGATATTGTATTGATTAGATTAAGATACGTATATTTAGATAGCCAAATTGGTATCACATGTATATAAAGGTGAGTTGCATGCTGGCACATGAATAAGAAGACCAATTAAATATACCCTTATTGTAACCTTCACCATTCCATAAAAAAATATAACTTTTTTGCACAAGTAATTCACACATGCAAACATTACAATTTTAAAAATTCAGAAAAAAAATACAAGTTTATTCTATCATAAACAGATATAGAACACATAGATTTTATGTATTTATAACACAACTGCTTAAGATTCTTTCAAGAATCCCTAACGGTGGGCTTCTTCGTGGTTACTTTCTATTGGGGAGGTCAATTACGGACATATAAAATGTATCTGTCTATTTGCACACGTTATATATTCTTAATATATATAGCATCACATTTTTTTTCTCCCATGAAAGATTGTTTAAAACGTGCACGTTTTAAGGAATTTGTAATTGTACTTACCTTGTATTACCTGTTACGTGTTAAAATGACATGCTATAGTGCTGTTTTTTTATTATTTATAAAGAGTATGCAGCATATTTTGTGTTTTGCTGGACCAATGTATGGTTTAGCTTTCAAAATCCCTAAATTCTAATTATTTTCTTCTCAGTTTTTAAGTAGTGCATAAAAACAATAAAACGCATCATTTACAGGGGGTAAAAATCTATTCTGGTTGTATTTTCACATTTTCTGGTTCCTGTAACTGCAGGGTAATTAATTATACACCTGTCTAAATTTAAAATTTCTTAGGATAATGTGCGACTCCATTTTGTATATTTCTGTTAGCCATAGCCGCAATACTGACATTGTCCATGTACAAATAGGGGGGAAGGGTACAAAGTTTTTTTTTTTTTCTATGTATTTATTATATCTTAAGACAATTTAGGTCTGGAACCTCTGTGGGTGGTTCAACATACTCTAACATAATCAAGTGATTTAGATACAGCAGTGAAGTGCTTTGTACTAAGATACAAAAATATGTCTAAAGACTGAGGACTTGGCAATCATCAAAACTCGTATCTGAGTAAGAAAACACATGCGGGTGGCTAAAAATAGGCTATACGTTATCATTAATATAAGTATGTACTGTATATCAAACCTCAGTTATTGAGAGAGACAAATAATTAAGGAAATACTGCCAATATCGAAAAAGTACTGAGGACATTATATGTTGCTTCAAAGGAAATGATTGATAATTTTAAAATTTGATGGGACACATTCTGGAGTCAGTATACACCAGGAGACTAAAGGTTGAGTGGTTGATGGATGTCTCCAGAAGCCAGAAATTGTATTTTACTTAACTTTACGGTTATGTAATTTAGTTTAAATTTTTTTTCTTTTTACTTGTATATCTCTCCCCCCTACATCCTCCCCCCATTTGTTATTTCAAAGTTACATAGACATGTTGCAGTTGGGGAGAGTGAGACACCGCATTGTTCTCTCCTCAACCCCACTTCCAGAGAACCACAGCTGCAGCCCTAGAGTTCCACTCCCATTAACCTCAGGCAGCCCTGTACATAATGTACGCAGGCCAATTATTAGATAATTGCAGTACAGGATCGTGTCACACAGTGCAATATGGCTGGTTTGTATTGCACACTGTGATATCGCATTATACAACGCAACACCTGAAAATACAATCTGCTTCTTAAAACATCGGACAGATCACGGCATACATACATACATAAACTCACAATGTCCACACCCCTAGTTTCCATTAAAGGCAAAATCATCTTTCCTTCCACCATTAAATATGCAAATTTATACTCGTGGTAGTATAAAAACCATATTCTTCTATCCACTTTGTTACTTTCCAGACACTTCCCTCCACCTCTGACAAGTTGATACTACAAAACAGATTCCTATTACTCACCTCCCCCATACCCTCAGATTCACCATTTAAAGGATGAAGATACTAACTGCGAAAGTTAAATAATAAATTCAAAGGTATGGCAAGCTACTGTATGATGGCCTAACGAGAAGAATAGGTTTGTCAAATATATTAAAAGTAAAACACACATGGTAAGAGAGAAACCATATGTACTGTCCACACAAGGAATATACATACATATAATGTGAGGGTGTGTTAGTGTGTTGGTTTGGCAGGTCACCAGATAATTACCAGGATGTTTGTAAGTTATGCATTCTTTCTGAAAAGTGCTGAATGCGGAGTCCGTGTGCTCAGTGTGATAAACCAATTAACAGTTTAGAGTTCGGATCTCAAAGAAATGGACACTATAAAATGGTTTAATGCCAGGAACATAGGAGTTTCTTATACTGTTGGGCAGTGCTTTCAGGCCATAGAGAATTTCTATGCATCAGAAATAAATATGGTAATCAGACTATTCTAGCGTGTGTTGATATTGTAGATTTATTCAACTCCGACAGCTGTGCATCTCAAGCGAATAAAATACAATCCCTGTAACACCGCAGCATTAGATGGGCGAGTTTCTACGCTTCTCCTAGAATGCCTTGCCAAATATGCAAATGAGCACAAACTGAATTGTCACTCTTTTGGTTTTCCTAACGAAAAGCTGTGTATAGAATAGCAGCCTGTTGATAAGAGAAACTGAAAAATGTGGGTAGGAGATCCGAGAGTGACAATGCTCTATGTGCTCATTTGCATTTTGTTCAGATAATTGTGCGCCTGCTGTGAAAACACAACCATTCAAATCTGCTCTGTATAGTGCAGGTATTTTCCTTGCCTTACTATATGCAGATATTGCACTTATTTCCACATATTTTATTATTTAGTCAAATCAGTAAGGAGCTTATGTTTCTTTTTTAGACAAATACTGATAAATCCCATTTTTAGCCTGCTATAAAACATTTCTTGGGTTTCAACCAGGCAGCGTGATAAGATCCAATTATGCAGAAGGTACGATTGAATAAATTGTTCATTGCAAGTCATACAGCAAATTCGATACCATAGGTATCTTCTATCACACCAAGAGAAGATTAATGTAGGATCTCCCCAAATTCCTTTTTAAAATAGTTGATGTTTAATTACTTTAGTGTGGCACTCATACATAACACTGATGAAATCAGGTTGTTCATTGAACAGGATGCAGGGATGATAATGTTCAGATGTAAGGACTGAACATGTAGAGCAATGAGCAGATAAAATACAGCTAATTTCTAGATAGCTGAATGCAGTCATTGCTCGACAGACATGGGTCTTGGTAAAAGCCACTGATGATTCTCCATCCTAAAGCTAAAGGAAATCAACAAGTCATGCGTGTGCAGCTCCCTCCCACATGGTGACATGGAAAGGATGAGAAACGGCCTCTTGAACTTTATGGTAATTCTGGATTAAACGTCCACAAATGTTACTTCCATAGAACGGACCCACAAGCTATCTGTAGACAATCTTGCCCTATTTATGAAGGTTAGGTCGAAAGACAGAAAGAGGCACTCAGGTGAATCAGATGTATCCAGATTCTGCCTTGTGTTGCAGGACTGCTAAATATTCTTAGTATTATCAGCTTTCATATTGTGGTTTGCACAAAGTCTATTTAGTGTCTATTTCAATATTCAAAAGAAGTCAAAATGTTTTTATTTAATATGACAGAAGCTGAATATTCAGTCAACTTCTTCTAGCAGATTGGAGTTCGATTCATTTTGCACCAACATTGAGCTCACATCCTGGGAATCAGCAAATCATGCTAAAAAGAGCTGTAACATGGGTAAACTCAGGCTGAATTTGTCAGTTTCATTAGAAAAAAAGTACCTGTTGGTTTTTAGCTGAACTTGGCAGAAAAGTGGGTAACTGAAAGCCTAATAAAGTTCAGCTGGAAACCGAGCTGCCCATAGACTTGGCAAAGAAATGAACAGAGCATGAATTGCACAAGGATTACATTAAATACCCAGTCCAAGAGTGTTTATATTACTTCATTTCAATAAATACAAAGTAAATTGAAGAAAATTGAAGATTTTAGCTAACAATCACCCCTCCCAATGAAAAAAACAATACAATTTATAAAGGCTGTCACTTACAAAACAATTAAACAAAATGTATTAAGAACATCAAAAAGCAGATTGAAAATATAACTGACTCTGAAACACATTTTTGGGTTATAAAATGTTTTTTTACAGTTGTAAGATCGTCAAAATATTGCTGACAAGCAATTATCTTCTAGCACACGATAGATATTTCAGGATCTCCCTCATTCTATTATAGTAGTTATCAAGTCACTAGGCTGCCTCTGTTTTTTGTTAGTTTTTGTTAAGAAAATTGAACAAGAGTTACTCATTTGTTTATTCTGTATTTGGGGATGAGGAGCATTGGCTCTCACAATAAAGTTTGCAATCTCAGCATACTAGCAGGAATTGGATAACTGTTTCCGACAGTGTATTAAAGGGATTCCATAGTGCCAGGAAAACAAACGCGTTTTCCTGGCTTCTGGAGTGCCCCCTCCCTCGCGCTCCTCTCCCTTGGGGCTGAAGAGGTTAAAACCCCTTCAGCCACTTACCTGAATCCAGCGCCGATGTCCCTCGGAGCTGGATCACGCTCCGCCCACGCTCCTCCCCGCCGATGTCAGCCGGTGGGGGAGAACTAATGCGCATGTGCAGCAATGGCCACATGCGCATTAGATCTCCCCACAGGAAAGCATTATTCAATGCTTTCTTATGGGGAAAATCTGACGCAGAAGGTCCGGCAATTCGTCCAGCGTCGGATAGCGGACCAAAAGTCCAGGAGCCCTCTAGTGGCTGTCTGTTAGACAGTCACAGAGGGCAGGCAGAGCTGTACCGTAAACATTGCAGTTGCACTAAGTGCAAAAGGGTCACAGCACCCAGACTACTTCAATTAGCTGAAGTGGTCTGGGTGCCTACAGTGTCCCTTTAACATGTGAAGTATATTCGTTAGAATGCAATATGACCCAAATGTATTTTTCTAACATACATTGCAGAATATATTTAAAAAACAAATATAGAATACAAATGATCTTGCCTTATCTTAAGCAACACATTAGATTAGTATCTAGCACTTTCATATATAGGAATGGATTCAAATGGTAATTTAATATCAGAAAACAATATTAGGAGAAACCTTTCTTAAAATAAAAATAAACACAAAAACTATATAAAAAAATATGGACCTTGGAGATGATGACAGCCATTGCAAGGTTCTCTGAATGAGCAGCAACGTAACCCAACATCATGATCCCAGGAAGACGAACGTTCCCTGTGCAGTTTCCAATGCAGTCAATGACGGCAGCCACTCCCCCGGCATTCACTATGAGCTGGGACAGCTGCAAGCAAACAGGAGAGAAGTTGAAATCAAGAGGAGAAACACAATGAACATCATTTATAAAGAGCAACTCAGGGCCAAAGTTCTAAACAGGGAGTAATTAGTTGGAATATTCCACCCGGTCCTCATGGTGATTGTACCACTTTTAAAATGTTGCCCACAATAGCTCTATACAAATAACCCCTGATGTGTTGTGTGTATAAAAAGCAGTCATGGGCCAAAGTGCTAAATGTTCAGCAATCCCCGTAAAACTTTTTACTTTTTAAGAATACAGCACATTTAGCACTTTTCCCCCTACATTTCTTCTTATTCCTAATAATATATGGCCTAACATGCCCCAAGCCTGATGAATTGCACGGCAAGTGTTAAAAGTTTGATACTATTAACATATTTAATGCCAAAATAGCCACATTAGAATAATGCTCAAATATGGCAATTTTTGCATCATTGTTGTAATTTATATAGATTAAAGAATCATTATTCTATATAGAAAGTGTTTTTCTTTTTATACAGTGTCTCTACAAGTGTGACTGATTCTCTAATGTTTCTAATACGTGATAGGTGTATTGCTTTAGAACAGTGAGTATGTATAATGTGAAGATGCACTGATTCCCTTGTGTATTATAATATTTTTAAACAAACAATTTTTACAGTGCCTTAGAACAGAACAAGTGATGTATCACATAGCATAATTATACACACTGATAAGGAAGAGGCTAATTATCACTAAGCGTACGCATAATTCATCATTTTATTAAGAGCTTTCAAAGATAACAATATGTCCCACTTTGAATCCCCATATCTAAATAAGGTTTGTAATGCCACCAATTATTTGATTGTTCTCCAGACTTCTAGTGCTTCAATATGTTGGCGGTTAAAAAAAACAAAAAAATAATAATAACAATAATCATATGTTCTACAGTGCCTAAACCTTTTGTTCCTGAATGACCCAGTAAACTGTTTGAAAGTGGTCTCTATATAATCTGAGCTAATTGATTCATTTCATTTTGCCAGACTTTAGGTTATTTAAAAATATATATATATTTTAATACAGTAACACAAACATGGGAGGACTATGATGATCCCATTTTTTCCCTCAGATTTATAGTGCTGTTGCCACAAATATGTAATATAGAAATAAAATAAAAAAATAATTTAAAAAATGAAAGGTGGTGAAGTTAAAGAAACAGGAGTTTGATTAACAGAAGAACAAATAATAAAATAAAGTATGTTCATAGAATTATTTAGTCTTTTTTTAACATGCAAACAAACACAAAAACAAACAAAAAAAAAACAGAATAAAATAACGGACTTTTAACCTAGAGACGAGAAAATACTCATCAGCAGAGATGCTTGTTTACATGTGATGTTAAGAGAGTAGCAATTACACTGCTCTGGAAAAGAAATTGTATAATGCTAGTTATCAAGAGGTCGTGACCCAGCACATTTGCTGCTGATGCGTGAAAACATACAATATATAAATTATGATAATTAAAAATAACTGTCTGGCTCCTCCAGTTGTTGGTAAGAGAAAATTAAGATTACAATAAATTAAAGCTTCAGAAGGAAATTTCTAAACCGATTTCATCTTTGTGATTCATAACCCCTTTAGGACCAGGGGTACAGCAAATCCTTTTATATCAGGACATGCCTGACATGTCATTGGTAAGGGACCATTACACTGGATTTTCCCCTTAGGGATAATAAAAAATAAAATAAAAAAAAATTACACTATTTTATATTTATTTGCAATTAGTTATTTCACCAAACCAAAAGTACTCATCCCCATAGCTAAACAAAAGCTCAATATATTATAGTGTCAATAACAGGGTTATTTACTAAAGTGAGAATTAAAAGTCAATTTCAAATTTAAGGCCAGAGTAGTCAACCTGAAAGTATAGCGAACGTGGAGCATTTTTCCAGTTCAGCTATTTTGCCTTTGAATTTAAAATTCACTTCAGTTCACTTTGAATTCTTGCTTTATTAAATAATCCTGTGTGTCTTCCTTTAATTTCCCATTTATCATATTTTTTCCCAAAGTTTATTTTAGTCCATTTATACGTGTAGGGATATTAAATACAGATATGTGTGCAATTTGTCACAAATGTATGTTTACTGGCTCAGATGTCATAAGCACTACATAAACAAAGAAATTAAAGTGGCTTCTGCATTGTCGTGGGGTGTTTTTTTATGTAACCGTCATGTTTATTCAGAAAAACATGGCTAATAAGAACACTAATCATCAACAAAGGCATGCTTTAGTAAAACATACTTATATGTGCTGGCTGTCTTGGACACTTTTTACTAAACATAACCAATGCCTTAAACGCGTTTAATATTAAACAAGACAGTAAGTCATGTGCGCTATATATATTTATTAATGATGATGGATGTTAAAATGGTGCAATAACAGAAAAGGACTATTAACAACCTCCCTCCCCCACAAAAAATAAATTAATTAAAATACATAAAGTTGTATGGCCTGCACCAATATAAAAATAAATTAAAAACTCAGACAATGGAAAGGCAGGGCAAATAGTTATCGATGATTTCACATAGCATAATTCTACATCATCATACCCATTACATGGTTGTTGCTAAATACAAATAAATTGTAAGGGAAGGATTTTGTTTATTTAGGGCTATTCGATAACGATACTATAATAGGTTTAGTATCTTCATACTGTGGAAGCTTAAGCAGACCTGTGCATTTCTATTACAGCCAGCACAAAAAAAAAAGAAAAACAAATTAAGAGCGAGACAAAATGGTTAGCGTTTTTTATTTATACATCTCACCCAGTATAGTAAGTGCTCATTAGCCTCGCAGAATCAACACGTCTGCTATCAACTTAGCAACAACCCTTGAGGGCAGGAGGTCCCTTCACCACAGCCCACAGAAGTCATGCTGAGTCACAGTGCTGCGACTACCAACAAAAGGAAGGATTTAAATATCCCACACGTTAATTCATCTGATGATGACTCACATAGAAAAGGATTAAAGTATCATTTTAATTTGTAGTTAACTCCCACCCCCCTCCACACCTCCCACATGTACTGAGAACGTTAATCAATGCTGTATTATATGTTAACCCTACGTGTCGCTAATTTGAGCATGTTACCTCAGGAGTGTGTCGTGCAATTTCTCGGATTAGAGTGGCTGCATTTTTCATTACATATTCGTCAGGGTCTTTCAGGCATGTCAATACAACTGGAAATATCTCGGCCTCAACGACCATTTCTGCTAAATCCACAGAATGCTTTGAGATCTGACTGAGGGCAGAAAGTACTTGTCGCTGTGATAAAAAAATAAATAAAAAAAATATATATACACAAAGTAAATGTTACTATAGTAAAAACATGGCTCACAGGAAAAGGAAGAAATTAACTCAGTAGGTAACAACTCAGCTTAATGTCTTATTTGTCGTTCCATTAGACCATGAGCTCCCACACTAATGCTTGTTTGCAGGGGTACAGAATTTAGGGATTTTCCTAATCATATTCCAAAAAGGAAATCAAGTACCCCCACTGGCAGGTATATGAAAGATCCTGACACCAGTAATTTAACAGTCACAGCTGAAAACTTTAAGCATCTCTCAGCCATTCATCTACAGCCATATAAATTAAGCACTGGCACTGCAGCTGTAGTGAATCATGGGAAATATAGTTCCCAGTAGCTGCCATGCCAATGCAACCATATGCAGTTGCTGATGTAGAAAAATCCATCCAGAACCATTATCCAAGCATGTTCTTTAAAAGGTAAAAATGGAAACCCAGCTGTTTTAATGTAAGAGGAATACTAACCGACTGATTCAATGTTCATAAATTAAAGGTCACAAACTGAATCAAAGCAAGCAATCAAGTGCTGGTTCTCACGTATTTTAATTCTAATTTGTTTTCCCATTCATATGGTATACGTAAAACAGGCTAGGTTAGAAATAGTGAGTTCCATGAACGACAATGATAGGTAGTCAGTAAATATATAACTACGTGTAGTCACTAAATATATGTTTCTGCTGTAAATCTCCGGGTTTTGAGAATCATTGTGCGCATTGCTTATTACCTACTGAATTTATAATTATCAATACTTGTTTAAATTAAATGTTGGTTGTATATTAAAAACATTTTCCAGTTACAAAAATAGGCCTTTTTTGTTAACAGGATTCTTAAAGAATCAAGTCTTAAACCTGCATAATATACTCCTAAGTGAATGGAAAGAGAGAGGGTGACACTGCTGCTTTAACCCTATATGTACCAGAAAAGCATTATATTACACACTGCTCCGGAGGCTAACACTTTACACTAGTAAATATGTTCTTAAATGATCTGTCTTTAGGAATAGATTTTCATGGCAGAGTTTAGAAAATTACATTTTATGATGGGCTCTATATAATGTCACTGCTGTAGAAAATATATCTAGTTGTAATATATTTACACATGCAAACACACATATGTTATGGATCCACACACAAACACACCATCAATCAATCACAGTATATGCTACAGGGTGACAGACGGATTGGGAACGTAAAGACCGTACGGAGTACAAAGGAAAATCAAGAAAAATACCTTAAGTTTAGCATCTGGATTGAGAATCATTTGAGCTAAGTGGGCAATTGCCCCTGCATCCACCACTGTCTGTGCTAGCTCTGGAGAATGCTTTGATAGATCGCTCAGGGCTGAAGCAGCAATCCTTTTCAGTGCAATTTCTGGCTCCTGGATACAGAGGACGAGCAGAGGGACAGCTCCTGCATCCACCACAGCCTGTGACAGTTCTGGGGGTCCAACAAGAGGTAATTAAGTAAGCATGGGTGACTGACCCTTGTGCAAGCCATTTTTCACCATGACAAACACAGCAAAGAAAAAAAGAGGGCAGAGTACTCTCAGTGTGGATATCTGCATTTCAAATGAGCCCTCCCAGTTCCTGAAAGCCATGTGGACCAATCCATGGCTGAATGGAATACTGGTCAATGGCTGTACTTCTCTATACATGCACACATTTGAGGTAGATTAGGATGTAATAGTTTGTTATTCTATTGGAGAAAAAAAGTAAGCAGATGTCAACTGTCTAAATCCCGACTAGCCTCCAATAGGTTAGCATTTTATGCATGGATAACTGAGCGGTACAAAGAAAGGTTATTTCACACAGTATAATAAATAGAGGAGGGGTTATCTCTCCTATTTAATACATTTAAAAATCTGCATCTTATCGTCCAACTAGAATCTAGATAATATATTCATTTCGGATTCAAATAATTGAAGTGAAAAATCAATTTAGAGAAGGCTAATACTGCATTTACTGTCAATATGTTTGTATGAATAAAATTGTTCTTTTTAA
This sequence comes from Pelobates cultripes, assembly GCA_933207985.1. Lineage (NCBI taxonomy): Eukaryota > Metazoa > Chordata > Amphibia > Anura > Pelobatidae > Pelobates > Pelobates cultripes. Next base: position 34,488,091 of record OW240915.1, read on the forward strand.
ACAACTATTTAGTCTTGCTTTAAAAAAAAAAAAAAAACACATCAGAATTCCTGTAAAGATGTTTAAATTAATATTTTGTAATGAAACTATTTACTTTTGTGTACAGAGACAGTGTACAAAACCAATAACATGTGTGCTATAAAATTAAAATTTTATTTTCATTTAATGTCGGTTCTCCTCTTGTGATGGGGTATATAATTAATAAAGAATAAAATTGCAGGCACTTTTTTTTTTTGTTTAAGCATTTACAAATAATTGCATAAAAGTAGCAGTTAATATGATAAATATTTTTATTTACAGTTTGGTCAACAAATAAATATATGGTGTGTGTTATACAGTTATCCAAGAACACAAAACTAATTTAGCCACTTACAAGATAGCAATGTAATCTATTTGTTGAAAGAATGTGTACTTACTCAATCTCTTAATACATATAGATGACACACTAGATTTCCATTTGAATAAGAATATGTTGATTACTGAAATTGCCAATTATTATCGCCATTTATATGGCGCCAACAGATTCCTTAGCGTTTTACAATATTAAGAGAGGGGGGATTTAACTATAAATAGAACAATTACAAGACAACTTACAGGAACGATAGGTTGAAGAGATACTGCTCAAACGAGCTTACAGTCTATAGGAGGTGGGGTGTAAAACAAAAGTCCAATAAGTCCATTTATCAATGATTGCAACATAGCCGTCAAAGTCTTTGGAATAAATTATTGTTAATGATTGAAGTGAAGCAAAATTCTAAGAGATAAAATGACTGGTTGTGAAAATATACTAGCGTATTACTTAAAAATATGAGTACCTTATATCTGGGGAAAGAGAAAACAATTTGTCTTTTTTCATGGCAGACTTAGTTGATCTGCCCTGTTTTTCTTATGGTTTTATTATTATTTATAAAGCGCCAACAAATTACACGGCCCTGAACAATGTATTGGACTAGATATAAAAAAACTATTTAATGCAGAAAACAAAAAAAGGAAAAAAAGAAAAGAAAAAGCTTTGCTCCCATTCAAAGATGTTTAACAAATAAAAAAACAGCTTACAGAATCTAACATTTCCAGAAATGTTCTATTGGAAACCTCTATCTTGGCTTTCATTGTAAAAATGAAGCATGTACAGTGAAACTATCTGAGAAACTGCACATTGTCTAGCTAAGAAGACTAAAAAACAGTAATGCGAGGTATCACCAAAATACATTATACATTATTGAGCTGGACAAGGGTCAGACAGACTATACATTTATAAAGGAATGGAAGATTTTACTATGAGGTTTACATGGCAAAGATGGATTTGTTTACACAAGAAAACTGACGCCAAAGAAGGGACATGATGGCTATTAACAAACCTCATCCCATGTTGCTAGAATCCATAATTACATACACCAGTTGTATCTGTTCAACAATAAATCAAGGAAAGGCCATGTGTAGATGGAGATATTTTTAGTTAAGCAGACACTGATGTTTTTTTGTCCTGTGTTTTAGATGTATTCACAAATTGCTGCAGGGCTTCAGTGAAAATGCTGTCTCATTATCCCAAAGGTGAGGTAATTTGAGTAACTAAAGTGAGTGAACCACAAGGATTTTCAATGATAGGTTGTATGTCAAAAGGACTGTGCATGTTTTAAAGTAATAGCCAAATTATCCAATTACTACTTCAAATGGCAACTTAAAATAGCCATAAAGGGCAAGAGCATACACATTCTAACATTAGCTGCATTGCATGGGGAAAATAAATTGCACACATACAATATATATACACACACACACACACACACACACACACACTTAAAGACAGATCAATCGATATACACAGATAGAACAATAATAGGTCAAGCTCACAGTTTTGCAAAATGGCTTATTTCACATACTTAATATGTAAAATATTTATGTGGTTAAGGTACGATTTCATGTAAACAAGAGCCCTAAGTGTACAACACAGATAGATTATCCATTCAGGGAAAAAAATATTCACAACTACCAAAACCACTGCTTTTGACACCAAATTGTTTTACATATTTAGAATGGATTGACTATACTTCAAAAGGAAATTAAAAGCTTGCTATGCATTTTGTTCCAACTTTAGAGTCTCCATTCCAACCTTAGTTGAATATTGCCTTCAAAACATCCCCTGATAAAGAGAAAGGATACCGGCTGATAAAACCAATCCAGGCACTTGGATCTGCTCAATAAAAGGGGTCTAGCTTATTCCCTCTTTTTCCACTTCTCTTCATTTTGATTCACAATAGGATAAACATGTGGGATTGTAACTTTTCTAATTAACGACTTAATTGCGAATACGAGGTAAAAGCTATTTGCTTTAAGATAAGGCAGAGCAAATTATTGGTAATTTTGACTAACACTGTCATAAAGCACAGGAGCAAAGTCTGAACCACAAGATGCGATTGACATCTTATTCTGTGGGTACCGCTCCTATCCTGTTTTGCTGTATAAAATGTGCATAGTGATCAAATTATCTGCAGCTAGTATAGTTACATCCGTCTACATCCCCCTTCTGAAACACTTAAATAAAAAAAAATAAAAAAAACACACACTTTATGATTATCGAGCTACGCAATGTGTATTTATTTACAAAGTATATAAAGTACAGCCTTTGTTTCTCCTGATTAACCCTCACATTGTTCTACATTTACTATTCATTACAGCCTAGGAGAGTTCATTTTATTAATGAAATTACTATTGTCGGAATTAAATCTGGAGAGGCATACTCAGCCACTCACAACCTACCACAAGCATAAAACGAAAAATTCAGAGCCAACATGCACATATCAGCACCATTAGAATGAACGCTATAGATCCTGGTGGCTCTAACCAGCCCGAAACCAACAATAATTTCAGTACATTAATGCACAAAATTAAAGAGACTATCCAGGGACTAACACAACATTTATGTACTTTTTGGCTGTTGGCCTTCATAATTAGCTGTATGTATTTGCATACCCAATATTCTATCGTGGCGATGCCTCATTTGTCTAGCCTCCCTCGTTCGAAAACACTTCCTTTGTGGCAAAACTCCCATAGCTGTTCATGTCTTCTGATAGCACAATAAAGATTTAGAAGAGTTATAGAGCAACTAACAGCCTCCGTGTAGCTTTCAAGAAGAAAGCTTAGAACTGAACTTTCCAGAAACTCCTGTTCTCTAGAGATTTATGGGCTAAAATCAGCACTTTAAAAACTTCCGCCTAAAGTTATTGAAATTTTCTGGTCGTTGATAAATTAATCATTAATGTATTCATTTCTGTTATAATTATTTGAAATTTGCTGGTAATTTCGTTTAAATGCCACAACTTCAAATGAGAATATCCTTTCATCATTTATTATTTTGGACTGGATGTTTTGCATATTTTCTAAATGCACAAACTATACTGTGTATTTAAAGAAATGGATCATTTCTGAACTGAAGTGCCATTTAAATAAAAAAAAAAACAGTGAGAGCAATGGCCAGGAACAAGGACATTTTTAACACTGCCTATCCCATATACCCACCACTACATATAGATCTTCACTACTGAGCACAATATGAAGATTAATGAGAATTGTAGAATTCACATTAAAGTGGTAAGAACATGAAAAAAACGTAAATTGTTGCAAATTTATGGTAAAAATGGAGGCGGTTTCATGCAATGCAGGAAACATTTAATAATTTGTCTAATGAAGCCAAATGGCATTATAGCCTTAGTTTCCTATTATAACTCTAATACAGAAGGGTAGCTCCACACCAGCAGGGTCTGTTTACTACATGTAACACAGGAAGTGGACAATCCCTTTAAACAGGTTGGTCAAACACTGGACATTTCTGGGTTACAATAAAATCAGCTCTTTTCCAAGCATATTAACCTATAAAAAAAAAAAATCTCAAAAAGTTATTGTTTTGTTAAAGTATTTACCAGTTAAGTTCCATTTCCGTTTCAATGTATTTTGCTATGTGTAGTTTGTAGCTAGGTGCTGAGAATATGCAGTAACCCCTTTTTTGTCTCTCCTTTCATGCTGTTATCTTAATGTGGAATGTGAACCTGTCGCCTAAAAACATTTACATTAATCAATGAAGCATGAAAAAATATCCATCTGTTGTGTTTACTTGTTCAGTAGTTAAGTTAAACTAAGGCTCCATTTTCAGAGAGAAACTGCAGCGGTGATTTATGCAGATTCACCACTTACAGGTTATCTCTCTGTCACTGCCTCTAGCACCAATAAAGGTTCTCTAACCACCACTTATCTTACTGTACAGGGAGTGCAGAATTATTAGGCAAGTTGTATTTTTGAGGATTAATTTTATTATTGAACAACAACCATGTTCTCAATGAACCCCAAAACTCATTAATATCAAAGCTGAATATTTTTGGAAGTAGTTTTTAGTTTGTTTTTAGTTTTAGCTATGTTAGGGGGATATCTGTGTGTGCAGGTGACTATTACTGTGCATAATTATTAGGCAACTTAACAAAAAACAAATATATACCCATTTCAATTATTTATTATTACCAGTGAAACCAATATAACATCTCAACATTCACAAATATACATTTCTGACATTCAAAAACAAAACAAAAACAAATCAGTGACCAATATAGCCACCTTTCTTTGCAAGGACACTCAAAAGCCTGCCATCCATGGATTCTGTCAGTGTTTTGATCTGTTCACCATCAACATTGCGTGCAGCAGCAACCACAGCCTCCCAGACACTGTTCAGAGAGGTGTACTGTTTTCCCTCCTTGTAAATCTCACATTTGATGATGGACCACAGGTTCTCAATGGGGTTCAGATCAGGTGAACAAGGAGGCCATGTCATTAGATTTTCTTCTTTTATACCCTTTCTTGCCAGCCACGCTGTGGAGTACTTGGACGCGTGTGATGGAGCATTGTCCTGCATGAAAATCATGTTTTTCTTGAAGGATGCAGACTTCTTCCTGTACCACTGCTTGAAGAAGGTGTCTTCCAGGAACTGGCAGTAGGACTGGGAGTTGAGCTTGACTCCATCCTCAACCCGAAAAGGCCCCACAAGCTCATCTTTGATGATACCAGCCCAAACCAGTACTCCACCTCCACCTTGCTGGCGTCTGAGTCGGACTGGAGCTCTCTGCCCTTTACCAATCCAGCCACGGGCCCATCCATCTGGCCCATCAAGACTCACTCTCATTTCATCAGTCCATAAAACCTTAGAAAAATCAGTCTTGAGATATTTCTTGGCCCAGTCTTGGCGTTTCAGCTTGTGTGTCTTGTTCAGTGGTGGTCGTCTTTCAGCCTTTCTTACCTTGGCCATGTCTCTGAGTATTGCACACCTTGTGCTTTTGGGCACTCCAGTGATGTTGCAGCTCTGAAATATGGCCAAACTGGTGGCAAGTGGCATCGTGGCAGCTGCACGCTTGACTTTTCTCAGTTCATGGGCAGTTATTTTGCGCCTTGGTTTTTCCACACGCTTCTTGCGACCCTGTTGACTATTTTGAATGAAACGCTTGATTGTTCGATGATCACGCTTCAGAAGCTTTGCAATTTTAAGAGTGCTGCATCCCTCTGCAAGATATCTCACTATTTTTGACTTTTCTGAGCCTGTCAAGTCCTTCTTTTGACCCATTTTGCCAAAGGAAAGGAAGTTGCCTAATAATTATGCACACCTGATATAGGGTGTTGATGTCATTAGACCACACCCCTTCTCATTACAGAGATGCACATCACCTAATATGCTTAATTGGTAGTAGGCTTTCGAGCCTATACAGCTTGGAGTAAGACAACATGCATAAAGAGGATGATGTGGTCAAAATACTCATTTGCCTAATAATTCTGCACTCCCTGTATATATGGGCCCTTTACACTGATCAGCCCCAACACTAAAACCACCTGCCTATTGTCGTGTAGGTTCCACTCATGTTGTCAAACAGCTCTGACGCATCGAGGCATGGACTTCAAGACCTCTGATGTCCTGTGGTATCTGGCACCAAGGCATTATCCTTAAAGGGACACTATAGGCACCTAGACAACTTCAGCTCATTGAAGTGGTCTGGGTGCAGTGCCCCTGTCAGATTAACCCTGCAATTCTAATTATCGCAGTTAATAAGAATCTGCAATAATTACCTTGCAGGGTTAACTCCACCTCTAGTGGTTGTCCAGCTCCGCTAAACATCCAGCTCAGCTAAAACCCTATAGCAAGCATTGATTCAATGCTTTCCTATAGGGTAGTGTCCCCCACAGCTGACGTTGGCAAAGCCTGATCCAGCGAAGCGTGACATTGCCACTGAAATAAGTGACAAAATGGGTTTTAACATTTTAATTGCTACAGGGACGGGGGGCACTGTAGATACTAGGGTAACTTTGTGTTTCTTACCTTTAAGTCTTGCAAGCTGCGAGGTGAGACCTCCATGGATCAGATTTGTTGTTCCAGCACATCCCAAAGATGCTCAAAAGGATTCCTATTTGGGGAAATTGGAGAACAAGGCAACACCTTGAACTCTTTGAAATGTTCCTCAAACCATTCCTGAACATTTTTTGCATTGTGGCATGGTGCATTATCCTGCGGAAAGGAAAGATGCCACTGCCATCAGGGACCAACATTTCCATAAAAGAGTGTACGTAGTCTGCAACAATCTCTAGCTAGATCAAAGTGACATCCACATGAATGCCAGGACCCAAGGTTTCCCAACACAACATTGCCCAGAGCATAATCCTGCTTCCCCCAAATCCGGCCTTCTTCCCATAGTGCATCCTGCTGCCATCTCTTCCCCCAGTAAATGACGCACACGCACCCAGCCATACACCTGATCTAAAAGAAGACGAGATTCATCAGACCAGGCAACCTTCTTTCATTGATTCATGGTCCAGTGTTGACGCTCACGTGACCTTTGAGGGTGGTTTCAACAGCAGACAGGCTTGGGCACTTTGAGCAGTCCGCATTGTGTATTCTGACACCTTTCTATCATGGCCAGCATTATGTTTTTCAGCAAACTGAGCTACAGTAGCTCTTTGATGTGCTAGGTGGACTAGTCTGCGCTCCCTAATGAGCATGAATGAGTCTTGGATGACCATGAACCTAAAAGTAGTTCAACGGTTGTCCTTCCTTCCACCAATTTTTGTATGTACTAAATATTGCATACTAGGAACACCCCACAAGACTTTCCATTTTGGAGATGCTTTGACCTAGTCATCTAGCCATCACTATTTGCTACTTCTCAATGTCACTCTTTTCACTTGCACATTTTTCCTGCTCCAAACACATGAAATGAACTGACTGGTCATTTGCTGCCTAATCTATCACACCCCTTGACAGGTGCCATTATAAAGATATAATCAATGTTATTCACTTCACAGGTCAGCGGTTTAGTTGTGGCTGATCAGTGTATGTTACTTGTACTAGCACCAAATGAATCAGGGGAAGTATGAGATAATTGTGTTCGTGTTCTGGAATGTGTAACATAAATGTCCCATGTTTGGAATGAAGAGGACACAGTACTGAAGCTTTTAGAGTAGTATTATTGACTTGGTAGGCTTCTTTGTATCAATGCAATTTTTAGACTGTTGGATTTGAAACCTAATAGACCTCAATATTCCAGGCTCTCCATTATCTCAATGCACTAATGCACTAATATTCGCCAGTGATCTTTTCTACACCTTTTCTACGCCAAATTTTTATGCAACCTTTGTACTGTAATTGCTTTTAGGTGTCCATATCTATTGATTCCTCTCAGGACACAGACCATATGGTCACTGTCCTCCATTTGCCAAATACATACACAGGAAAGAAATATTTCCTGTGTATGTATTTCAATTTTATGATATACATCATCCATAATAACTAACTTCAGTGTGGCGGTTTATCTTACCGCCTGTTTTCAGGTGTGTGATTTTAAAAGGCAGAGAGCTACAGCTTTAATTAATAACTAAAAGGATATTTAATATTAAAAGTGTTGTGGTTTGCCTTAATAAATATCGATAGGAATAATCTTACAGATAGCAGTGTTACCACTGTAAGGTCAATTTGTACATAACTAAAGTCGATAATTACACATCCGTGAACAATAAGCATTGTGTTAAAAGTTATAATTCTGTGTAAAATTAACTATACACTTAAATAGACAGGAATACATTGCTGGTTGGGAGTGCACAGATTTTGAAGTTCTTGAAACCCCTCTTCAATTCTATAAAAAAACATGTCTTTTCTAATCCATAAATGCAATGTGTTTTGGTTGCATTCCATAGTACAGAAAAGATCAATGTAAAGTACAGCAGATAGGAGTCATCACTTGCTATAGTCTACAATGGGTTACTTTCCATCTAAGCATAGGTTACTGGAATAACCACAGTGGTTATCAACCCAGTCCTTAAGGCACACCAGCGATCCAGGGTTTGTCAGTATCCCCACTGGAACAAACTGGGAAATGGCTAAATATTGGGCTGCTGTTGAACAGAAGATTAGGTTGGAAAGCACTGACAAAGGCTGGGAAGGATTCCCTCAGTCAAGTGAAAAATTATACAAATGATCATCATCGTATTGCAAATTCTGACAATATGATGGTTAAAAAGTAGGAATATAAAACGTAAAAAAAATAAATAAAATAAAAACAAACATACTTAGCCTTTGAAGTTCCTACATTGCCTGCAAAACATACACAGCATCTACAGTGAGCTGAGCGCAAACAATTAAATGGTTCAGCCAATCAGCATGTTTTCATTATGTTCAAAGGAAGCAAGCATATCCCATACCTTTGTCCAGCCAGAATTTATGGAACATAGTTATGGTGCAAGGAATGCCCTCGCAGTTCCATTATAAGCAGTGAAATTGTTTTAGAATGGTTTAACTTCTTATCTGGGGTCTGCAAGGTAGTGGTCCCCAAATCCCTTACAACTGGACCAGAAGGCTTAGAGTAATCAGGAGATCAGCTGCTCACTCTCATCCAATGGGTAAGCCTTGCACCACTGGGCTTAGCTCACTGAAGAGAGAGTACAGCTCTCACTGAGCTGTAGTAAAGGTATGGAGCAGTGCCCAGCAGACCCAGGTACAAAGTCAAACTATTCTAAAATGGTCTGACTCCTAACAATGATGCTGAGCCTGGGCACATCTGGCACCAAAATGACACAATGTAGTGGTTATGGTGCTTTGATTGTTCCTACCCATTAAGAACCAATGATCTATTGAGTTGCGACACATTTAACCCATTCTACCAATTTAACCCTGTTTAAAATGATGCTAGAAGTGCCAGGAATACAAAGCTGGAGGCAGACTTAGTGCTGCAATGTAAACATTGCAGTATTCTGGAACTGCAATGTTTAACATTGCAGAACTAAGGACAATAGGGACACTGTACAAGACCACTTCAATTAGCTGAAGTGGTCTGGGTGACTATAGTGTAACTTTAAGCCACAGATACATATCATAAGTCCTTTTTCAACACAGAAATAGTGCCTTCTTTTGATACCCTATTTGTATAAATAACAGCATTAAATATGAAGAAAATTCAAAAATTTAAGAAAGGGGTGGGGGAGGGAACATTTTGTCTGTTTTGCACTTTTCTACACAAGTGCAACAAAAGAAAACCAGCTCAAAATAGATTCACTAATTAGTACTGATTGTTTAAATGTCCAATATGTCAAAGATTTCAATTAATTTTTATAAATTATAAAATAAATATTGGGGCAGGCTCAGAATCGCAGCATCTGAGGACAAACACTCAGCAGCTGTGACTTAGAGGGCCACGTACGGAGCTCACGTCGAGGGCTGCACACAGCTCATCTGTCAATCTGGTGACACAAATTGAAGCCCCTGTTGACAAAGTGTCCCTCACGTATACACTGATACCTATAGCTCCCTGGTACCAGCAGGGATTTAATCATTATGGTCGATACCATCAACAGTCCTCAAGGATCGCATGATGTTCTATGCCATCATGCAGCGCAGAAATTAAGTTAAATTAATTTAAAAAAACAACAACAAAAAACCCACAACAAATGGTTAAGGACTAAAAATAATTCTAGATCACAAAACACTAAAATAGGAATTCAATTCAGCATTTTATGACCAACTATTTCCCATTCTTTTTCGTCTAATTTCCATTGTGTATGCTGTCTATTAAGTGTACTAATCTCATCTAAAAGAAAAGGATAACAGAGCACACACCTTTGTACTCCTATTATGGGTTTATTACTTTTTCTTCTCCTGCAATAGAAAATGTCCCCACCAGCCTTATTAAATGTTATTTCAGCTCATATTGTGAGAGTTGGCCCCCGGCCAGCTTCTTGAGTAGGTATAATACGCTCACACAGGTGTAAAATCTCTGGAGAGTTCCAGAATGCAGTATCACAGAAGGATACAATCACATTCTCTGACCTCTGAACTGTGGCACAGCAATTCTGGAAAGCTGTAGATTACCATAAATACCCAGAGCGGACTATGTAGTGCAAGAGGTTTTTTCTTTCTTTTGCAAAAACGCAAATGAGATTAAGCCTAATCCCACTGTTTCTTGTAAAGTTCATATCCATATAAAACCTGTACCCAGTAAAACCACTTCTTCAGTCCATCAAGCTTGCAAACCCAACAAATATCTCATTTGTAGCACTGTAACAACAGGTGTCCTGTGTGTCTGTACTCTGTATAACGATTGTTCCCACTTTAATCTGTACCTTATGATACAGCATTGCTACACTGCTTTCATTAAAAGGGAACTGTCACTTTCGGGAAAATTACAGTTCTAATTTCTCTCAACGTAAAAAATGCGAAGGTGTTTACTGGAGTTTCACAGTAGTAAGTTAAAAAAAAAAAAACACACACAAACCGCAGCACTTCTAGATACAGCCACCCCCATCTTCATGTGATATATTGTGCACTTGTGCAGGTATTATTATTATTATTTATAAAGCACCAACAAATTCTGCAGCGCAGTACAATGGACGTACGTAGCAAAATGCCATAAGAATCCCGGGCTGCTCACCAAGCACTTTGTTCGCATTTGTTCTCATGGCACACAGAGTATGAATTCACAGAGAACAGAGTAATCTGTACTGTATGCCATGTAGGGCCTTGGCATAGAATGTAATAATAAACAATAAAATAAGGAAAAGAAAACAAGTTTTTTTTAGGCACAACAAATAGCTAACTAAGAAATTTTCCCAATCACTCTTCCCTACTCTTTCTTTTTTAATTTTGAATCTATTTTTGAATCTATTTCGAATAAAACCATAAGACAAAGTAGGGACTACTTTGTCTTATATGTTTTCCTACACTTGACTTTCTTAGACACTGGGCAGAGCTACAGTGTCAATCCCAAGAGCCAGTGACAGTTGCATGGAGTGGGTTCTGTCTATGGAGGATCCTGCAGTCTCTTCCATAGACCTCAGTGCTCCTGGCACTGCTGAAGAGCACCTGCCCTATTGGGGAAGATGGTTCAGGGACAGGTTTAGGTATGTAGAACTCAGATTTCCCTGTCCCCCACCCGCTCCCATACCTGACCACTGGAACCCCAGCTGTAATGTCACAGTCTGCAAAGTCCCCAGAGAGTGACAGTTCCGTTTTAAATCTTTTGAAGCACTAGTACTTTTAAAGGAGACGGTCACTTCCCAGAATTTTACATAGTCATTATATGTAACAAAGATGTGTGTAGTGAGGATTGGGGGGAAAAAATGAAATCTAATAAAGAGTGGAACGATTTATGGTCTATGGTTTATGTCAGTGCTATTTTAAATGGATATGGAAAAAATGGTTTCTAATTTATTTGCACAGATTGCAAAACAGAGTTTATATATATATATATATAAATAATATATAATTTTAGATGTAAATTGAAGATTTTTCAATTCTAATGAGCATATTGTGTTAAGTTTTGAATAGAACTGGGAATGGGATTTTTGGATGCAGAAAACTCACCCAGATTTGCTCGAACCACATCAAAATTTTTGGGCAAAAAACAGACATTTATTCATAGCCTACTAGCACTACAAATGCTACAATAAGCTGAAGTAGTTATTGCACTTAAGTGCCTCTATCCTTTAATGTAAAATTATTGTGGCATGGGGATAAGGTACCAACCTGTAATCACCCCAGTAAGCTTATGATAGTAGTCCTTGTGGGTTGAAAGACAGTGGTTTGATAGCAGAGAACCCATGCTGGGGCTACCTCTGAGCGTACAGTGGAATTTAGAAACTATTAGATTGTCTACGTCTATCCTCTGTTCATACTCCCACTCTGATGCTCCCCTCCAAAACTTCTCCAGGGTTGCATCTTTTCTGTGGAACTCCCTTCCTTTCTCCGTTAGACTTTCACCTAGTCTCCACTCCTTCAAGAAATCTTTGAAAACACACTTCTTTGGGAAAGCATATTAATTAAACGGTTAGCGGGTTTTCATCCACCCCCCCATGACTCGTCTCCTGCAACTGTCAAAAATAAGCTACTAAGTTCTCAGTAAATACTTTTCTAGCAACCTATTTCATTACCCCTACTTATACTCTTTGTGTCACTATACCCCACTGCCTCTAGCATGTCTGTTAGTCCACCCATTGTACAGCGATATGGAATTTGCTGGCACTATATAAATCATAATAATTATAATAATAATTGTCAGTCGTCTGGTCAGAGGTTGATCAAGACTATTGTTGCTCCTCTTTTTCCAATTATTGGAATGGTGATGCTGAGCTCCTTAACCCCTTAAGGACCAAACGTCTGGAATAAAAGGGAATCATAACATGTCTCGCATGTCATGTGTCCTTAAGGGGTTAAAGATAACACTACAGTGGATACTAGGATACACAAAGGTAGATACCCAAAGGTTCTTACAGCAACAAGTGCCAAAAACTATTTGTGTGCCCAAATTTGTGTTTTCAGAAAGTTTTTTTCTTTTGTGGTCATTCTGACACCTTGATTAATCATTGTTGAATATATTCAATTTAGTGTATTTTTAAAAATTCATTCAAAAAAAAAAAAAAAACATACCTGCATTATGTCTTGCAATATAACCGAGAGCCCAGGCTGCGGCTTCCTTTACTCCTGGGTCAAAGTCTTCCAGGCAAACTACCAGTGTATCCACAGCTCCACAATCCACTATGGCTTGGGCTAACTGAGAAGAGTGTTTGGCAACTGATCGGAGTACAAATGCTGCTGCTTTTTTGTAAAAGCGCTGTGGAGAAATAAAATTGTTAAATCTTACATTGTGGTGTTTTTATTTATTTTTTTACAAAAGAAGACATGGCTTTCATTGTCATGTGCTATGATTACACTGCTTTTCAGTAGAAGATATCTTGCTGTGCTCAAAAGCCACCGACTGGTTGAACCAAAAAGGAACCTATTGTCAAAAATGTTATATATTATATTTATAAAGCTCAATCTCTAAATTAAAACCTGCAAGACTTTAACAGCATTAGGTTACTGATCAGCTTATATAGCCTGGAATAACTCAAGTCTATACATGACTCTACATATCTTGTTTTATCATTGAATTCAAAAATAATTAGAAAAGAAAATGGAAGCAAGGGGATACACTCAAATAGGGGTTAACCCTTTAAAAACTACCACAGTAGTGAAAACAAGAGGGAGGAGACAAGGAGTGCCCCTAAATTAAAATATAGCTTTTAATAGTATAGTTTAAAATAGTATGTGCTATAAATTGAGAAAAAAAGTAGAACAAGGTATTTTATTAACAATGACCCCTAAGGGTTAAAATCCTATAAGGAAAAAACAACTCACGCTAGATATACCTCTATAATCAAAAATAAGTCCTGTTCAGAAGTTTTCAGGATACTTCTCCTAATACTATGCAAAAACCGACGGTTTTTACAATAAAAATAAAATATACAGGGTGAGTTGTATTCCAAAGATACAAAATAACTGTATATGACAATAGTTAGGTCACAAAGAGTTATATAGAGGTAGCACAGGAATGCCTGTATCGAGAATAAATGTAACAAGAAGGTTGCCAAAAAACACAGAAAGGGATAGACCCTTAGTTACATTTAACAGTGTATAGTATTCACTGTTCCTGTGCTTCCAAACCCTATTACAACAAAAAACGAAAATAGGGGGAAAGAAATTGACCATTGAATTCATATTTATATTCCACCTTCATTGTTCCCCAATGATTATCTTTAATATGTTAGGTTGTGTGTAGTTCCCCCAACTCCTACTGTTTCTATATGCCTACATTTAATGCAGTGTGTACTACACATAATGATTTACACCACGCTTCCTCATATCTGGTGGGGGGGGGGGGGGACGACGACGACAGATTTAGATATTTTTTCAATTAGATTTTTTCCCCCCCAAAGCCCTTTTTTCCCCAGAGAAAATGGGGAAAGAAAACAAAAGTATTGAATATATGCTTTTACAATGATAGATCATATGTTTATGAGGTGGTGTTCATATATTTAAATTGCCAACATTTTTTCCAAAACAATGTAACATGAAGAATTTTATGAAAGACTTATGAGACTTTTTCTGAAGTCTCTAATCATTGCAACTCTAGTACCTCACGTACCTTCCCCTCCTTTACTCTACATGCTGCTGCCCTCCGTGGATGACAACAGATTCTCGGAAGAATCTTGCAATACTAACCATTACTACCTGATTAATATGAGTGATAACTCATACCTATAAAGCACTGAACAATTCTAGCCCCTCATATCTCTTCACAGATCCATAGGTATGCCACTTCTCGGCCTCTCTGCTCTGCCAGTGACCTTCTTCGTCCGCTGCTCGCAACCGTACGGCCAACTCACGCTTGCAGGACTTCTCGCGGGTGGCTACCTTCCTATGGAATAGCCTGCCTCCCGCCATCAGACTCTCCCCTAGTCTTTAATCGTTTAAGAAGTACCTTAAAACCCATCTCTTTAGGAAAGCTTATGGCCCCCCAGAGTAACCTCTACCTCACATACTTGTCTCTTGTGCTCTCCTAAAGGGCGGCACTTTATTCTCTCCTCCAGCTCTGCTTCACTTCCACCTTATTTGATTGCTATTTCCTGTCCTAATGTGTTTTATACCTCACTTTCTATAGACTGTAAACTCATTTGAGCAGGGCCCTTTTCAACCTATCGTTCCTGTAAGTTTTCTTGTTATTGTCCCATTTATAGTTAAAGGACCACTCTAGGCACCCAGACCACTTCAGCTTAATGAAGTGGTCTGGGTGCCAGGTCCAGCTAGGGTTAACCCATTTTGTCATAAGCATAGCAGTTTCAGAGAAACTGCTATGTTTATGAATGGGTTAAGCCTTCCCCCTAATCCTCTAGTGGCTGTCTCATTGACAGCCACTAGAGGCGCTTGCGTGCTTCTCACTGTGATTTTCACAGTGAGAGCACGCAAGTGTCCATAGGAAAGCATTATGAATGCTTTCCTATGTGACCGGTGAATGCGCGCGCAGCTCTTGCCACGCGTGCGCATTCAGCCCAGGAGGAGGAACGGAGGAGGATCGGAGGAGGAGAGCTCCCCGCCCAGCGCTGGAATAAGGTAAGTTTAACCCCTTTTCCCCTTTCCAGAGCCGGGCAGGAGGGGGACCCTGAGGGTGGGGGCACCCTCAGGGCACTATAGTGCAAGGAAAACGAGTATGTTTTCCTGGCACTATAGTGGTCCTTTAAATCCCTCTTATCATAATATTGTAAAGTGCTAAGGAATCTGTTGGCGCTATATAAATGGCAATAATAAAAATAAATCCCCAGAGACCCAGAAAACGGTGCCACAAATATATCAGTGATCAATGTGTGTGTTAAAACCAGCAGCTACTGCTACTCCTCCAAATTAAAAAAGGCATGGTTCTAATAGATAGTTATACCTTCATCATCTGTGTTTCAGCCACCAACAGCCATTGCTATAATTTCCTTGGTCTTCCAAGCTCTCATTTCCATACTAAGGAAAATGGATCCTGTGAGCTCATATACAGTATACTTTCTGTACTAGCAAAACATACTAGATAAAGCACTGGTCTCTTTAAGAGCAGTATTTTAATACACTATTATGTGTATGTTCTGTAAAACTGTACAAAATGCTCATATAGATGTGTGTAGATTAAACCTATCAGTAAGGCCTTGTCTGCATCTCTAAAACACATAGGAATTACAGATGCCATGTTTACTATGATTAGCGAGATTATAACCCGCTGTATATGTGCTAAAGTCGCATGTATAAACAAAGAAGAGAATGCACACCAGAAACCAAAAGGTAATATCTAACTTGGTTTAATTAACCTGCAATTGGTTTAAACATATAAATTACAATAACACATGAAGTGACAAATACAGCAATGAACAAAAATAATATTACCAAAGTTCTCACATGCCTAATAGGGCAGAAACACGAATCCAAAAGAACCCCTCAATGTTTCGGCACCAGCTGGTTGCCTTTATCAAGGGTGTTTATGTGTTATTATAATTTATATGTTTATACCAATTGCTGGTTAATTAAACCAAGTTAGATATTACCTTTGGTTTCTGGTGTGCATTCTCTTCTTTGTTTAACTATTGTTTGTGTTGGTATTAGAGGGAGTACCATTGAAGAATAGCACCCAGGTTGTTATGATCTTTTTTAACAAATAGTTTCTCCATACCGTGTTTATTGTATGACAGAGTTATGTGAAATACAGGGCCTTGTTTCCTACAAGGATTTAGTGTCCAGCCATCTTACAGACTGCACCGTGATTGAATTCATGCCAGTTTAAAATTCTTTGATGAACAGTTTATTCAACGAAGCCATAATGGAAACAGGTTCAGTGAATAATCTGGTCTATGAAGCCGGTACTCAAGCAATATATCTCAGTGAAACGGTTATAATAAATTACAAACAGCGAATCAGTTATGATTTGTTCATCTTATCTCATGCATAACATTTAAGCTATACTACCTTTCAAATGTCTACATGACAAAATTAAGTGTCACGCTATAGTTGAATAAAGCTCCATGACAAATAAATAAATAAATAAATAAAATGTGCATTTGCACCCCCAACCCCCATTCCCATAGCCACACCTCAACGAATCACAAAACACTCCTCTTGATTGACCTCAACATCTGTGTAATGACACAGCTCAGCCAACAAGAGATCAGTGAGAGCTGAGCTGCTCCATAGCCAATCACTGTCCTGCTATTTTCTTATTAATTGCATAGTATTTCAAAGCTGAGCTAACGGGCCAGGTAATGACAGTGGCACATCAGCTCATAGTGATCTCTCATTGGATACACTGTGTACCTTCCAATGAGGCAGAGGTTTTGTGATTTGCAGTCAAAATCTCTCAAATGCAATGAAGTTGTTTTTCATGGGTGTCTTTTTAACACCGATCATACAAATTCTCCATGTAGTTGGTGGAAATGGTAAGATACTAAAGAAAATATTCCAACATCAATGGACTCACACAGACCTTGCTATGAATACTGTTTGTCTACTGATCTTTAGTCTATAGAGAATTTTCTGTGAGTTCTTTTCCATCCAGTTCCACCAAATGATTATACAAGTTCATGTTTCATCTGAATTGCTTCTTTGTCTCAGCATCCAAAACACTTAGAGCTAGGAATAAAACAAGGCTTATCGTGTTACAATGCAGATATGTTAACGGACTAAGTACATGGATTGAACATTTCAAGATTTTTTTCCTGAATTTCTTGAAGCAGCAGCAAGGGCTTAATCACGTTAACATTTTTAATATGTTACTGCAGTCTATCCAAATGACATAGCAAGCAACCTACCCAGACATTGGCAGCCCTTGGCATTCCAGCTGATGTAGATCATAGTGGCGCATGGCACCTGGCATGGCATAGGTTACCTCTCTTTGAATTCATTCTTTAGTGACCTTATAAATCACAGGAATAGTTCAGGACCACATGTATTAGTAAATTAAAAGCAGAAAGTCTATTAGTCGGCTAGGGATCGACCGATTATCGGTTTTACCGATATAATCGGCCGATATTCGGTATTTTCGGCAATATCGGTATCGGCCAATTCAGATACCGATATTGCCGATAATACCTCCTAGGACCGCCAGGCTCATTACAAGCCCGGCGGTCCTGGGGGGGCGGAGAGCAAGCGCTTACTCACCTCCCAGCAGCTCCTCCAGCTCCCCAGTGTAACTCTCGCGAGACCCGCGGCCGTCAGAGCGTTGCCATGGATCACCATGGCAACGCTCCGCGCGACACGCTGGCCGCGAGAGTTACACTGGGGAGCTGGAGGAGCTGCTGGGAGGTGAGTAAGCGCTTGCTCTCCGCCCCCCCAGCTCAGCCAATACCACTGGACCACCAGGAACTGTCATATCCCCCCTCCCTGGCCAGGTAACAAGCAGGGAGGGGGGACAAAAAATAATAATTAAATATATATATAAAAATAATTTAATAAAAAATTCCCCCTCACACACTCCATTATATACACAGACACTGCACAAACACACTGTGTATATAATGCAGTTTGTGTGTGTTTGTATAGTGTGTGTATATAATGCAGTTTGTGTGTGTTTGTATAGTGTGTGTATATAATGCAGTTTGTGTGTGTTTGTATAGTGTGTGTATATAATGCAGTGTATTTGTGTGCATTGTATACAAACACACACTATACAAACACACACTGCATTATATACACAGTGTGTTTGTGCAGTGTATATAATGGCGTGTGTGTTTGTATAGTGTGTGTTTGTATACAATGCACACAAATACACTGCATTATATACACACACTATACAAACACACACAAACTGCATTATATACACACACACAAACTGCATTATATACACACACTATACAAACACACACAAACTGCATTATATACACACACTATACACACTGTGTATATAATGCAGTGTGTTTGTGTAGTGTGTGTATATAATGCAGTGTATTTGTGTAGTGTGTGTATATAATGCAGTGTATTTGTGTAGTGTGTGTATATAATGCAGTGTATTTGTGTAGTGTGTGTATATAATGCAGTGTATTTGTGTAGTGTGTTTATATAATTCAGTGTGTGTTTGTGCAGTGTGTATATTGTGCAGTGTGTGTGTTTGTGTAGTGTTTATATAATGCAGTGTTTGTGTGTGTAGTGTGTGTATATAATGCAGTGTTTGCATAGTGTGTGTATATAATGCAGTGTTTGCATAGTGTGTGTATATAATGCAGTGTATTTGCGTAGTGTGTTTATATAATGCACACTACACAAACACACTGCATTATATACACACACTATACAAACACACACTACATTCACTATACACACACTACACAAATACACACACACTCTGCATTCATTATATACACACACACACTTTGCATTTAGTATATACAGCATTCACTTTACGCACACTACACAAACACACTGCATTATATACACACACTATACAAACACACACTACATTCACTATACACACACTACACAAATACACACACACTCTGCATTCATTATATACACACACACACTTTGCATTTAGTATATACAGCATTCACTTTACGCACACTACACAAACACTCTGCTTTCATTATATACACACTACACTAATACACACTGCATCCACTACACACACTAAACAAATACACACTGCATCCACTACACAAACACACATTGCATCCTCCACACACACTACACAAACACACACTGCATCCACAACCCACACACTACACAAACACACACTGCATCCACTACACACACACACTACACAAAGACACACACTGCATCCACTACACACACACACTACACAAAGACACACACTGCATCCACTACACAAAGACACACACTGCATCCACTACACACACACACAGCTCCCCTGTCACACTGCATCCACTACACGTGGCATGTATATTTTGTGCATTTACCTTTAGAAATAGTTTTTATTTTCCAAAATGGTAAATGTACAGAATATCGGCAAATTATATCGGCTATCGGCCTGAAAGTTCACAGAATATCGGTATCGGCTCTAAAAAATCAATATCGGTCGATCCCTATAGTCGGCTAGCCATGCGCTTTCTCCCCATATCGCAGTTATGACTACATTTGCACTATGACTAGATAGCTTTAACTTTGTGGCAGTACAAATCCCATGATGCTCAGACAGCATTCGATCAGCCAAGTACCGTGGAAGCATAAGGCATAACAGCCAGACCAGCTATTTCTGTCCTAAAGGGATCTTCAGCCTAACTGTAGTCAGTATTTCTGTAAATCAGACCTTTCCAATAAGAACTGATTGCCACAAGTAATTAATTAAGATCAATATAGCTCCTCTTTTACACTTGTTCCTCTGCTAATGGGCAGCCAGCTGTACTTTATGTGGAGAAGCACAGCACACACTGCCCACCTGGTTAAGCAACTCCAAACACAGGAGTCAACAGTTTGTTAGGTAGAGCATTACTAATTACTCAGGCAGGCCAGTACACCACCCTTTCCATACCGAAGTCTGTATGCTGGCTGTTTGCATTGTTACTTAATGGAACTAGTAGCTAATGTTCCAAACTGCCTTGGTCCCTTACAAGCATATAATAGGCAGCCTGGCTCTTACTATGTGCCACCAGGAATCACAAATCTCAATTCACCTCCCATCAGATACATGCAGATCCATAGCTCAAATCTGCATGTTTGCAAGTGTATATGTGGATAGATACTTGTTTAAATGGATGTGTGCATGGGTGTCCACGTGAGTGTTTTGTTTTTAAATAAGAATTTTTAGGCAGTAACAGCAGCTATTCTGTATAGTGCATTAGTAACATCACATCCCTCTTTAGACTTTAATTAGAGCAGAACTTTGTAGCAGGACAAAATGTATTTCACACTATACATAACAGAGTAAAAATTATGTTCTTCTGTTCATCATTTCATATCAACTCATAGACTTGGTTACAAACAATTCTCCAGGAGAATAAACTGTGCAAACAGACTTTCATGATGTATGTGGTGATTGGTTTTCAAATGCCCTGCTGATATACTACCATGCCTAGCAACAGAGCTTTAACAGGTTATGTTATGGTGGTCAGATCCACACTGAAAATGTACTTTATGCTGTACCAGATGACAATCATCCACAATATTTATTTAATTAGATTTTTTTTTTTTTTACACAGGCAAATATGCTTACTAATAAAGCCTCTGTACTACTTAATAATACCGATAATACACTGCTGTGGTCCAGAAAAATGTAATGACTATAACCACTGCAACATGATGGGAGGAATCCCTGGTGTCATCCCACACAAAAGAGTCAAACCTTTTTTAAACAGTTTGACACCTAACTGAGTTCCCCATGCACCTTTTCTCATTTCTCTGATCTCTTTTAAGCAGAAGTTCCGCTAGTTTTGCATTACCAATAACACACTATAAACCCCCCTCCCCCCAAAAAACAGTTTGAAGATGTTTGGACAGGATTAATTGGCTGGGAGCATCAGCTGAAGGTCTCAGACAATGAAGTCTAAATAAAGACTAAATTGTTATTTCTACTATTCATTGCAGACACACTTCTTCATTTTATTGTCTCATGGCTTTTCCCATACATTTTCAATTTATACCATTAGAAATGATCAGAGCTCTTTTGGAACGTCCCTGCAATGTACACAGCTCCTTCCATGGTTTTAATTAATCCACCGTCTATGAAACGTTCAGTATATTATAGAATCATTAATTGAGGAACATAAAACATTAGTCATTAAACATCAAAGTACAAGTATTTGTTGATAGGAAAGGCAGCAAAGAAAAAACCAAACAAGAAAAAAAACAAAAACCAGCTATTTCACAGCATTTATAATATTGCCCCAAAGAGTAAAAATAATCGCTCGACTCCAAAGGTCATTTTAAAATATTTTCTTTTATGGCCTGATTTACAACAAACGCTTTCATGTTGTGCTTAGCTGCATCTATTCTGGAGTAGTGATAAAATTTAATTTTATTTTGCAACCACAAAATATGGTATGTATCAGGATTCCATATTTTGCCAGATGCTATATTTATTTAAAATTCTGCTTGCACTTGTAACAAAGAAAAGAGAAATCTTCTTAAGATGTTTTACTGATGTGAACTTCTTGATTAAAGGGAATAAAGATACTCTCATGCTAAGCAGGACAGAAACATAGAAGCATAGAATGTGATGGCAGATAAGAACTATTTGGCCCATCTAATCTGCTCAATTTTCTAAATACCTCTAGGTTTAACCCTGCAGCTGAAAACATAGCAGTTTCAGAGAAACACTGAGGCCACAAGAGGCCGCTTCCGCGATTCTCACTTTTTTCACAGTGAGAAAACGCTGACGTCTATAGGAAAGCATAATGCTTTCTTATGGGAGGTTTAAATGCACGCATGCAGCTCTTGTCGCGCATGTACATTTGGCACTGACGTCGGCAGGAGGAGGAGCGTTCCCCAGCGCGGAGGGAGCCTGGTGCTGGAGAAGGGTAAGTGGCTAAAGGGGTTTTAACCACTTCAGCCCAGCAGGAGGGGGGCCATGAGGGTGGGGGGTACCTAAGGACTACATAGTGCCAGAAAAACAAGTTTGTTTTCCTGGCACTATAGTGATCCTTTAAGTTCCTTTAACCTTTCCTTGTAAATGTTAATACATGAACCAGTTTAGTAGCCTTTCTCTGAACTCTTTTTAAAGTATCAATATCCTTCTGGAGATACGGTCTCCAGTACGGCGTACAATACTCCAAGTCAGGTCTCACCGGTGTTCTGTACAGTGGCATGAGCACTTCCCTCTTTCTACTGTAATACCTCTCCCAATACAACCAAGCATTCTGCTATCATTTCCTGCTGCTCTATTACATTGTCTGCCTACCTTTAAGTCATCAGAAATAAATCACCCTAAATCCCTTTCCACAGATGTTGAGGTTAGGACTCTCAAATATTCTGTACTCTTCCTTTGGGTTTTTACGTCCAAGATGCATTATCTTGAACTTATCCACATTAAATGTCAGTTGCCACAACTCTGACCATTTTTCTAGTTTACCTAAATCATTTGCCATTTGGCTTATTCCTCCTGGAACATCAACCCTGTTACCATGGGCGTAGGAACCCCCCAAAATCTGGGGGGGATAGCATTTTTACTCGCCGGGTATATTCTTATTCCGTAAACTAGGAGTTGTTTATCCCATTGTACAGCGCTACGGAATTTGCTGGCGCTATATAAATGATAAAATAATAACATTAAAGGGTCACTACAGGGAAGGGATTTTACTTACCTGGATACAGCGCCGGGAACCTCCTGATGCCGCGCCCCCTATTTTGTCAAAATGACTAAATAGGAGGGTGCGAGCAGGGAGCAATAAAACGCTTCCTAACTGCCATTCAGTGACACTTTCAGAAGTGCATTCCATACATTTTACTACCCGTCTCTACCCCTTCCATTTATATTAGAACCCCACCTACCCCTTCCATGAATATTAGAACCACTCCTACCCCTTCCATGCATATTAAACCCGCCTACCCCTTCCATGCATATTAGTACCCCCCTAACCCCTTCCATGCATATTAGAACCCACCCTACCATTTCCATTCATATTAGTACTCCCCTAACCCCTTCCAATTATTGTTCTACCTTCCCCCTCCTCCCATCCATATTAGTAGCCCCCCTAAACCCTTCCAATTATTTTTCTACCTACCCCTCTCCCCCATTCTTATTAGTAGCCCCCCTAACCCTTTCCAATTATTTTTCTACCTACCCTTCTCCCCATCCATATTAGCAGCCCTCCTAAACCCTTCCAATTATTTTTCTACCTACCCCTCTTCCCCATCCATATTAGTAGCCCCCCTAACCGCTTACATTAATTTTTCTACCTCCCCCTCTTCCCCCTTCTTTAACTCTTCCATTAATTAACACTAAAAATAAAATCAGGCAGCTGTTTTTTTTCTTTTCTTTTCTCCCCCCTACAAACTGTTGTCCCCCCTTTTACCTGACATAGCAGGGGGACCTCTGGACGTCCGGCAGGCGCAGTGTCAGACTGAGCGCCGGGTAGTCACGTGACACCCGGCGCTCTTGCGCAGAGGGGGAGGTGCTCCCCTTCCCAGTCTGCAGTGCGTACAGTTCCCTGATGGAGCCGCACGCAGCCTGAGGGCACCCGCGGCCGGTGGAGCTGGGGGGGGATTTCTCTATAACCTGTCCCCTCCGCATGATTTGCTGAGGGGGCGCCGCCCCCCCCCCGGTTCCTACGCCCATGCCTGTTACATATCTTAGTATCATCAGCAAAAAGACATACCTTACCATCAAAACCTTCTGCAATATCACATTTAAAAATATTAAAAGAGAATGGGTCCAAGTACAGATCCCTGAGGTACCCCACTGTTGCAAGCCCATGCTTCTAATTTACTCAATTGAATACAACCCTCTGTTGCCTGTCACTCAGCCACTGCCTTACCCATTCAACAATATTGGAATCCAAACTCAAAGATTGCAGTTTAATGATAAGCCTTCTATGTGCAACAGTGTCAAAAGCCTTACTGAAATCTAGGTAAGCAATGTCTACTGCACCACCCTGATCTATTATTTTAGTTACCCAATCAAAAAAAATCAATAAGATTAGTTTGGCATGATCTCCATGAAGTAAATCCACGTTGATTTTAGATGTTGAACAATCCTATTCTTTAACATGGTTTCCATTACTTTCCCCACTACTGAAGTAAGGCTTACTGGCCTATAGTTGCCCGACTCCTCCCTACTACTTTTCTTGTAAATGGGCACAACATTTGCTAACTTCCAATCTTCTGGGACTACTCCTGTTAACAATGATTGGTTAAATAAATCTGTTAATGGTTTTGCTAGTACACCACTAAGCTCTTTTAATAACTTTGGATGTATTCCATCAGGTCCCATTCACTTATTTGTCTTTACTTTTGACAGTTGCAATAGAACCTCTTCCTCTGTAAACTCACATGTAACAAATGACTAATTTGTCCTTTTTCCTAACTGAGGCCCCTTTCCTTCATTTTCATCTGTAAATACTGAATAAAAATATCCATTGAGGCAGTCAGCTATACCTTTATCCTCTTCTACATAGCTTCCTTCTTTTGTTTTTAATCTAACTAATCAGTGTTTTACTTTCCTTTTCTCATTTATGTATCTAAAAAATGTTTTCTCCCCCTTTTTTTCTGACTGTACTATTTTCTCTTCTGTATGTGATTTGGAAGCTCTTATAACTTGCTTAGCCTCTTTCTGCCTAATCTTATTAAAAAAAAAAAAAAATAATTAAAAAAAAAAAAGTGCGAGGAAGACATAATGATCTATAATTACTAAATGCTAACTTTGCAGAGTACCACAGTGGTTTCTTAATTTTTTTGCTTTTACTGATAAGCCTAATGCAATTTTATGTTGCCTTCAGCAGTGCAACTTTTAAATAATCCCATTTCTCTTGGACTCCATTTAAATTGCTCCAGTCTCATAATGACTCCTTTACACATACTCTAGAAGAACAGACTTTTCTAAAATTAAAATCTAACACTTTTGTTTTTGTGTGGTGTGACTCAGTCCTATATTAAACCACAATGACTGATTATCACTGTATCCTAAACTTTCACCAACAGTAATATCTGATACCAAATGTCCATTTGTTAACACTAAATCTAGTATGGCCTCTTTACGAGTTGGCTCCTCAACGACTTGTTTTAGAGACAATGCCAGTAGGGAGTTTAGTATATGTGTGCTCCTGGCAAGGACATGTCTATCGCGAGGCAAACAAGTCATCTGCCTTGGACGCCCCCAAACGCCCAGGCTGATCCCTTGTTTGCCTCATGTCCTGGGGGGCTCAAGAGCTGGCCGGCTGGCCACTTTTGAGCCCCCGCCCCCCCTCGCTGCCTCGCTGCCCGCCGGCTGGCAGCAAGGGAGCATACTCACCTGAGCTCTTCCTGCTCAGCTCCCTCCGTGCTGCTTAAAGCACCACTATAGGCACCCAGACCACTTCAGCTTAATGAAGTGGTCTGGGTGCCAGGTCCACCTAGGATTAACCCTTTCTGCTGTAAACATAGCAGTTTCAGAGAAACTGCTATGTTTACTTTAGGGTTAATGATTTTCATAGTGAGAAGACACCAGCGTTCATAGGAAAGCATTGAGAATGCTTTCCTATGAGACTGGCTGAATGCGCGCATTCAGCCGATGACGGAGAAAGGAGGAGGAGAGCCCGGCGCTGGAGAAAGGTAAGTGTTTAACCCCTTCCTCTCCATCCAGCCCGGCGGGCGTGGGACCCTGAGGGTGGGGGAAGCCTCAAGGCACTACAGTGCCAGGAAAACTAGTATGTTTTCCTGGCACTATAGTGGTCCTTTAATAAAGCCGGGAGCCGGAATATGATGTCAGACTGGCTCCCGGCATCAATAAGCGGCGCGCGAGGGAGCTAAGCAGGAAGATTAAAGTCACCCATGATGATAACTTCATTGTCATTTTAGCTATTTGCTCAACTAGTAGATTATCTAACTCTTCTATTTGTCCTGTTGGCCTATAAAATCACATCTACACGAGTTACTGTGTGATCACCAAATTCTAACGTAACCTAAACGGACTCTATGTTCGCCTCACTAACTTTTATTAGGCTAGATTTTATGCTGTCCTTCACAGACATGGCCACCCCTCCCCCTTTCTTGCCTTCCCTGTCTTTCCTATAGAAAGAGTACCCTGGTATTGTAATGTCCCAGTCATTTTTCTCATTATACCATGTCTCAGTAACAGCGACTAAATCTACATTATCAGTTGCCATTATTACCACAAGTTTATGGATCTTATTCCCTAAACTGCGAGCATTTGTAGACATGACTCTAAACTTATCATTTTTTTTTTTTTACACACTTACTGCAGGCACCTTCTGTCCTTGTTTTGGGGGGGGCAATTGGATTGATGTTTTATCACCCTTTTGCCCCCTCCTCCTAGTTTAAATACATCCTAGCAAAACCTCTAAACTGCTCACTGAGAACATTTGTTCCCTTCTGAGAACGATGCAAACCATCTTTTGTGTACAGTTTATTTCCTTTCCAAAGAGAGCTACTGTGAGTAATGAAGCCAAATCCTTGCTCCCAGCACCATTCATGAAGCCACTAGTTAAAGTCCCTAATACGCATCCACCTGTCGTTCTGAGTGTTCTGCACAGGCAGAACTTCAGAGAATGACAGTGTGGAAGCAACTGCCGTATATCATTGGCAAAAACACTAAAAACTTCCTTTACCTCTGAAACCTTATTGCAAGCCAAGTCATTTGTCCCTAGATGGACAAGTACATCCAATTCCCCTTCCTGCTTTGCTCGCTTAACAATATTACAAATACGTCTCCTGTCTCTGTGAGCAGTAGCTCCACCATTGTCCAGCTCCACACCTCTTAATATAGAATCCCCCAAGAACAACTGCTTTCTATTAGGCCTCACCATAGTCTCCAGGCCTGTCTCCGTGCCTGAGCCTGTCTCCACAACGCCACTACCCTCGGTGCCTGAGCCTGTCTCCACAACACCACTACCCTCGGTGCCTGAGCCTGTCTCCACAACACCACTACCCTCGGTGCCTGAGCCTGTCTCCACAACACCACTACCCTCGGTGCCTGAGCCTGTCTCCACAACACCACTACCCTCGGTGCCTGAGCCTGTCTCCACAACACCACTACCTGAGCCTTTCTTCATAAACACCACTACACTTGGTGCCTGAGCCTGTCTCCATAACACCATTACACTCTGAATGTATTGAAAATGAATTATGTAGAGCAACACACTGTGCAATATGCCTTTTATCCACAACTCTAAATCTACCAGATCCTACAGTAATCCATCTGCCATTCCTAATTCGTCTCTGCGGCAGTGGCTTTGCATCAGTTCCAGCCTGAGTTTGTTTCCCAGATAATTTACAAATCTAAGACTTCAAAAATGCAATCTCCTGCCGCAATGTAGAGAACTGTTGACAGATTAGACAGCATCCAAATCTCCAAAAAGTGGAACTTGAAACAAATGCATAACAACTATTACACTGAACTAAGTCTGCCATTTTAATGAGGTGAATAATTTAAATAAAACAAATCTTAACTTTTATTTTTTTTGTCCTTCTGTATACCTCAGATTACCTCCAGTTTATCTCCAGAATAGCTCCAATCACACACTTTGAAGCAGCACTACTTTGATGTAACAACCAAGCTATATTAGCCAAGCTAATGACCACAACCGTTATATAACTCCTAAAAGCACCACCCACTAGGAATGTTGAACACCTGGGTAGGCCTATGCTTATTTGCAAACAATAGCTAATTAACCAACAATCAATAGCAAGCACCTAGCTATTGAAATCAAATGCCTTCCCAATTACCAACAGGAAAGCAAACAGAGCCCTGTTTTAGCGTGCAAATAATTGTATCTATATATTGCTTGAAGAGAAACTAGCGAATGTAAAGAATGGAATA
This sequence comes from Pelobates cultripes, assembly GCA_933207985.1. NCBI lineage: Eukaryota > Metazoa > Chordata > Amphibia > Anura > Pelobatidae > Pelobates > Pelobates cultripes. The sequence continues at coordinate 34,516,362 of OW240915.1, forward strand.
GATTGAAAGAAACAGTTATTACATTCTTATCCCGATCTAGCGTTGTGTAGATGTTCAGTGTGTCCATGTGCTTCAAAACCAGTCAATTTGAAAGAAAGAAGGGTTGAAAAACCTGTTGGCATATTTCTCTTTTCTCCTGTACCCTTCCTGACACACTGCACTAGGTAGCAATTATCATGATGTGATATCATACGGAGTCGCCCGTGATATGTGCTCCACATGCACAAACACAAATATACTAATACAATGTAATTCAATGTAACTCACACACACACACAAATCAAAGTGATAAGACAGGACCCAAACTGTGATTTAAAATATATATATATATATATATATATATATATATATATATTTTTTTTTTTTTAAATAATTGATTTTCTCACCACTCCTGGTAGGTATATTAATTCCTCATTCTTGGGTCCTCTACCAGAGGCCTGGGAATCTGAGGGATCTGCACAGTATATTAGCTGTTCATAGAACTGCACTCTTCTGGACAGCAATCTCAGATGTTCCACCTGGAAATTGTTGCAGCCACTCGTCCGACTTGGGAGTCACAGCCTCGAGTACTCCTATCACAACTGAGACTACTTCTGCCTTCATTTTCCACAACTTTTGTAGCTCTCCGTTCAGTCCTTGGTATTTGCACATCTTCTCATGTTTCTTCTTCCTGAAGTTAGTGTCACTGGGTATTGCCACATGCACCACCACTGCAGTCTTCTGTTCCTTGTATATAACATCGATGTCAGGTTGGTTGGCCAGCACTTGCCTGGAATCTGGAAGTCCCACAGGATCTTAACCCTGTCATTCTCAACTACCCTTTATGGTATCTCCCATCTGGATTTAGGCAGGTCTAGCCCATATTATGTGCAGATGTTTCAGTACACAATCCCAGCAACTTGGTTGTGCCTCTCCGTGTATGCTGTTCCTGCTAACATCTTGCAACCGGTCAGTTTGTGCTGGATTGTGTCAGAGGCATCTTTGCACAGTCTGCCTCTTGAGTCTTGCTTGGTGTGGTAGATCCCTGCTTTTATTGACCTGGTGCTGAGTGCCTATTCCTGGGCTGCTTTCAGTCCTGCCTTTTCCAGCCACTGGTAGGATTTTGTCAAGTGAGTCACAGCCACTATCTGTTGGTGGTACACCCCAGGGTGAGGTTTGTCTTGCCATGGAACCTCCTCCTTTTCTGCATCCTCTATCTGTTGAAGTCTTATGCTTCTCTTAGCAGCTCATCTTTGGGAGACATCTTTGGGATGTACTTGTGGATGCTCTTTGTTTCATCCATGACTGAAAACATAGACCTGCTTGAATATAATATATATAACGCAAACTGCACACATGGTATTCAGCCCATGGGCAAAGCGTTTTGATAGTGTTTCAGGCATGTGCAGCTGGTCAATGCGCTGTCCAGTCAGCCTGGCACGTACTCACTTTTTCAGGAGGTTACGTTCCTTTAAGTTGCGTCCTGTAATGTGAGCCAAGGCACTGGCACTCCACCCCTGCTTCAATTCATATATCCCAATGTTGGGAGGATTGCACATAGTGAAGTATTTGCTAGAGAGATCTGCTTCTCCATAACACCATAAGGAGTCCGGACTCATGCATTTACCCACTTACTAAAAAGGTATGTAATCAGTGGGTGCTAGTGCCCTAATTAATGCTTCAAATTAAAGGAAAGATGGTTGGCTAAGAGACATCAGTGCTTTCATTTTAAAGAATTTTGTTTTTTTATATTTATCAAATTACACCATTGAATAAAGCATTGAAAATCACTTTCAACTTGAGATGGTTTGTTTGCTTTTAAAACGCATGTAAAATATTTATCCATCAACATCACAATCCCGTTCAATCCTAGAACAGCCTGATTGCATTGGAGGATGGTAACAGAAACTTGGATGAGACTTCGCAAAGAGCCAAATTCTCAACAATGGTGCAAAGTACCGCAAGTTGGGCAATCATACTTGGAAACCAGTGGAACATTCCACTGGTGTCTCCCCCCCTGTTACAACTTTGCACCAGTCTGCAGAACACTGACTGTCTGGGAGGAAAATGTTATAACATTAATAAAATCAAAAGAAGATTCCCCCTTTCATCCTGAGATACAGCTGTAATAATCATTGGTGTTTGGGATATGCTTAAAACCCTCCTAAACACTGTGCAAAGGTTAGGATTAGGTAGGAAGCATGAGCTACTCACTAGTGTGGACAGGGCTTATCTCACAGAACTGCAAATCCAGGGCAATTGCGGGAACTGCAAATGTGAGGCTCTATGTCATTTCTAATTGTTTTTGCTTGTTTTTTTTTTTTTTTTTATTATATATTTTTATGCATTATCTATACAATGCATTGGAAAGGGAGGTCAAAGTCAAACTGGAATGTTTCTAGAGGCCTGATTAGCAGCATGGGAAATAGTAATGAGCCATCCCTGGCCTACACTACTACAGCTGTCAATGCCCATATTTATAATATACAATAAAAATCCTTAGTTTTTGGATCTGGCCTTATTGCTCTCAACAAAAACACCCCAGTTCATTATCATTTTAAAGTGCAGTGTGCTCATTTTTGGATCACAGAAAAGGATTTTCCGCTCCATACACAAAATGCTGCTTTGAGAGTAGGCCAAGGATCACACCAGAAGATTTTTTTCTCCTATTGGACGGATCACAAAGCAAATATGTATAAACGCAGAGCAAATTCTTTACTAACTTAACCAGAGGCAAAACAGCAGATTTCGGCCTAATGTTATAGATGCCCTTTTCTAAATCATCATGCAAATTTAGCCTGCAGCTGCAGAAACAAAGAGGCGGATCTGTGGCTTTGTAAATATTTCTCTCAAATATTGCTTTATTGGCGAGAGTTTTTCTAAGGCTGCATTTATCCCAATGGTGTATTAAAAAGATCAGAAAAGGAAAGGCCATAGACAAAATCATTCAGTTTCACAGAGGCATGTCATCAACACGGCCAGGATGTTTTGGCACCTACAGGGTAAAAGATCTCTATGAGATATGCCAGGTCAGTCCACCCCCTAGAATATGATTTGGAGATGGAGTAGAGTAAAACATTCAGCCGCAGTTCACTGTCAGTTCTCGGAACCACGACTGAGAAAGTTTCCACTTACTTAGGTTTATTTGCTACAGCTGGCATGTGTCCAAAATCTCTGGAACTTAGAGTCAGATTAATTGTGTATGTGCTTCAGTAGTTGGGTAGTTTATCATACTGACAATTTTTTTTTTACCATTAACCCTAACTGGGATAAACAATGCACAGTTACCAATGGAAGAGTTAATAAGGCCAATTATGTATGTGTGTGTCCCAATCAATAACCTTAGCTTTACAACCAAAGGAAAAAAGTTGCGGTGTAGAAATTGTACAAATCAATTCTTCTTATTTAATTTTTTTTTTGTCTAGAGAGTATTAAGGATAAAATAGTCAAACTGTGATTACATCAGACATCATCCAAATTAGCGATTTGCCCAAAAATTTGCAATTACTATTAGGTGAATAAACCCACAAAGGAAATAATATTTTTGCAATAATTTATGTGAGATAGCACATGTATATTACATGTAATATAGTCTTTGTGTGCGTTCTTTAATAAGGCATATACACACACCTATCCTTCAATTGGTGGATTGAGGTGAATATGCAATATTACATAGATATGAATAATCCTTAATCATTTAATTGGCTTGAAAACAAGATAAAAAGAAACCTAGGATAAAACCTCAAAAATCACATGTGGCAAATCACAAATAATGATAAATAGGAAAGTTTCTCGGTATCAGATGATTACAATTATAATAAGATTATAAGCAAAACCCCATTAAATATATGTATGACATAGAAACATGCATTGTGATTGTAAATATAAATTATAAATTGAGACAGAGGTATCGGTAGTGCTAGGAATACAGCTTTGTATTCCTGGCACTACAGTATCCCTTTAACAACTTTTCCAAGTACCAGAAAAACCCTAAAATAAGCTGTAAACGGCTTTTTGTCTCCCCTATGCAAACCTCAGTCAGATAAGAATATGCAATCTGACAGGCAGGAATAACAGTCACTGTTATAGCAATTTGCGTCTATTTAAGGAGCTGTGTCCCTATACCACTAATAAATGCTCAAATTAAATTAATGGACTACCTAGGTAGAGCTTCCAGGGTCACTCCTTCACACCGCAGAGTGATACAGGGAGGACAGTATGGTCAGGGGGGTACACTGACATAGAATCTTGAATTTATCTGAAGGTACTCCTAGGCATGTTCAAAAGACAAGATAATCACTATCTGGAATTCAAGCCTTGTCTTCTGCGTTCGGCATAAACCCAATGGACCATCATTAGGAGGCATAATTGGACAAACTGTGAAAGTAAAAGACTCCACATATTGCCTAGCAAGCTACAGGAAAACATTGTGGGAATACTGCCAACCCCAAGCACTTCTCAATTCTGAGCTATATAGGATTCAGTAAGGGGACCCATTGTGCCTCAGTGGGAAACACATCTTCAACGGCAGGTTTGTAGAAAATAAAATATGTTAATGCATTTAGTGAAACCTCCTCCTGGGAAGAGGACACAGAGCTCCAGACTCTAGAGGACGGGCTAGAGAGTCAGATGCATTCAAAGCATTAGGACTTTATCTCATTGATCAAAACCTGTGGGCTATCACCATCCAAGTAAAGAAATCTAATGTATAACAGAGCATCTAGCATTAGTACAAATGTTGTTAATGAGTGTCTAATGTAAATATTTGTAGCATAACAGTACCCACTTATTGACCTCAAAATGCTGCAACTTTGAGTAGGCCTTACTAGTAATCAAAAATGCAACAGGTGCACTAACCAATGACTCATCTTATATTAAAATTAGATACTATATGTAACGGATCCTCTACACTCCAACTGAGTATATCCAATATAGTTCTCCCAAATCCCTAGTGAAGCAGTAATTAAAGCTCTGAGCTACCCACACATCAGCCAAGACTTGATGAAGGGTACAAGAATACTGGTTTATTGTGGCTTAGTGGCCAGCTTATATATACAGACCACCGGCAGCCGGTCTCCAAAAAATATTATATCCCTGGATCTGAGCGCCCAAGTTGTCCAAATAGCGCTCAGATCCCATGATCACAGCTGAACCACCACCGGGGTAAAGTTTTGACCAACCACACGCGTGGCGCCTGCCCAAATTAGTTCCAGAGAATCAGTGGTAGCGGTCAGTCACTTTTGGGAGTTCCATATGAACAAACTGTCGAACAGTTCCCTGGCTCATAAGTAGCGATTGTTCGTGCGAACAATCCTACCAAACAGCTCTCTCCTGGCTTGTCATGGAAAGAAGCAGACGTTCGTGTGAATATGCCGGTGTTCGCGAGGACGAGTGCCCGACACTGGACGACCCAGTACCGCTGCCTGCTTTCGTGCGACAAGATGGCCACTGTTTTTTCCAGCACGTGTTTTTCGGTTATACGAACGGCGGCCACACAGAGAGAGCACTTAAGTTTGTGGTTTATTTGAAGTTAATGAGCCATGGGGGTTGTCGGTATTCGGTAGATCCATCTACCGAACACAGGGAAAGTAACTGGGTGAATAAAATACATAGTTTTTGTCACAGGGGAGATGTGTTAAAGCTGTAGGATGTAAAGATCAGTTATCAAGCATCCAAACACTGTGGCTAAACCCTAGTTTACAAGTGACATATGTCTTGAAATAATAATTTAGCAAACGCAACAATACTTTTGATAGGAGCATAGGCACTGCTATACATCTCTTTAATTAAAAACAAGTAAAATTAAAAACATGCGTTCTGATCTTTCTATCTGTTTGTACATGGATATACATAAAATGCCGATTGTAATGTGTAAAACTGACTAGTTAATTTTACCAAATACAAGCAAGTTTAATTAAAGGGTTACTCTAACATGGTTATTCACAAAAGTGAGAGTAAAATGAAAGAGTGATATTCAAATTTAAGGTCAAAATAATCAAACTGGAAGAATTCTCAGACCATTATGCTTATAGTTTGGCTTCTTTGGCCTAAATTCACTTCTAATGCTCACTTTAATAAAAAAAAAAAAAGAAAACTGTAAGTGTCAGACAGCTTATTGTAGTACTTATAATAGAAGAAGCCTTTTTTTTTTGTAACATTTTGAAGTAACAGAAAAAGAAGAGATAGGTTACTTCTACCGCTGGCATTACAAGAAGGATTCACTTCCAAAATGTCAGTTAAAACCAGATACAATAATAGACAGCAAGTGCTGGGCTATCTGAATCAGGGTGGACTGGATTACAAAGAAGTGAAGTGCCATTATAATATCTATAATACACAGAGATAATTTTAAATTTCATGGCGGGCTGTCACTACCAGGGTCTCCCCAAGAAAGCTCTGGGAAGTATACTGGGTGTCGGAAGGGCCTGCTGGGGAAGAAGTGATGGTTCCCCTCTGAGCTGCAGTGCGTTTGTTGCTTAACTTGGAAGTAATTGACAAAGGCACTGATAACCCACCCTGAGGTGTATACATTTCATTTTCTTATTGGTCACCCATCTTGTACAATATAAGGGCACATGTGTGTGTTTGTTTTTGTATGTTGCTGATTCATCTCACAGTTTTAACCAGCTGAGTAAAATATATTTTGCGTGAAAAATGCCTCACAATGACCTACACACAGGAAAATGGAAATAATCTAGTAGAAGAAACATATAGACCAAAAACTGATCAAGAATCTACAGGCTGTGCTTGTAATAGAGTAGAAGGAGATACAAAAAGCTTACAGCATTTTATAGGCAATTCAAGTTGGATTTATTAGGACATTACATAAAAAAAGGCTTAACTAACATCAGGCATGGAAAAAAAATAACTTTAGTGCAATTGTATTTGCTTACATTCTGTTCGGCTAGAGAATACACAAGCTGTGGGAGAATGTCTCCTTTAACAACTGCTTCTGCCAGATCATCATTATAATTGGCTAGCCTCCCGAGAGCCAAAGCAGAGGTCTGCTGGATAGTTGGGACAACGTCCAAGAGCAGGGGCCGTAGCAGAGACATAACGCCTAAGAAACAGGAGAGAAAAAGAGAAATACAAGCTGCATGAAGAGTGCTAATACACTTGATCCTTTGTAAGGTTTACACGTTTTAGTGAGCAATTAAAGAAATATTTCACATAACACTATCTTTATGACCTACCAGTAAAACATAAAATAGTCTGTGAATTAACAAAACTGAACAATCAAGCAACATTTTGTTCCTGTTTTGGAGTTAAATGAATACCTTCAACTACGTGATTAGCAGTAGGAATTCTAATTACCAAAACAAATATCCTGGTCTTCACCATGAGGAGTGTGAACAATAATAAGCAAAATATAAAAAGTTAATTTATACCATTAAAATATGTTACAGAAACACTGGAATTCTCCCAAGTGAAAGACTAAACCCTAAACAGCTTAACATTTTCAGTCTGCAATTCCCTGACATCCTTTTTGCTAATATATATTTAATATTAGCAGATTAATAGTCTTAGCAGATCTTCTAAGTGGTGTTTACTACATTGTGCGGACATCCTATTTGAAACATTTAAAGAAACACTATGGTGTTAGGAATACAAACCAAGAAAATGTTGCTTCACATGCAGAAAAAAAAAAAAAATAATGTTAACGCAGGTTAAAGGTGACTTTCAATATTTTATATTCACTGGTGTAAATTCCAGGGTAATGATGGTTTCCATCTAAATACTGTTTTTTTGCAGGTGAGGTTTGCTTCCTTCTATACCTTTAGTCATCCCCTTTTAATATTTTATTTTACTTCTCTCCCCTCAAATATGTCTCCTGGTAATTTCCTATGAGAAATATAATACATCATTTTAGTATCTCTTTCTTTTATTAACTGTTTGAGATTTGGAATGTCAGTTCCAAGCCAAGATCTCCATAACTGGACACAACTTATCTCATCACGTCTCAAAGACCATATATAACTGGCTTTTCCTCTGTTTGGCTACATTGTCAGTTCTCCATAACTCATGTAAAGACATTTCAAAAGCATCTACTCTGAAGATACAGGGTAGGGGGAAGAGGGGGGATATGATCAATAACACTTCCTGGTTTTCTTCAGGTATCGGATGAGTGTTTTCAATTTGATCACTTTTGTCTGGTAGTTCCAAATCAACATTGACGTGCGAGTAGGTTTCTAAAAGCATGTTCAAATATCAAACATTTGGGTATATGTGTATTTGTTGCTTTATAAATGTTACCAAGTTATTCCAATTTTCTTTAGCGGATTAATAAGGAATGGTTAGTTTAAGTGGGATGCAACGTCATCCACATGTCAACAAATAACAGTTAGTGGCGTTTGTTTTGCTTATGCACACACTTTCAGGATTTTCAGGGTGTTGGGCAACCATCGGGCAGATGTTTAAATATTTTATTAGCCCTCTGGTTCTTTATGAATGCCCACATTTTACTCACTATTAGTGTGCACTTACAACCCTATCCCTGCAACGTTACAGATCTATTCCTGGTAACATTTTGCTATTTGTATTTACAGGTGTTTTGTAACGGACACTATATAAAAATGAATATAGTATTAAGTGGTTAAGAATGTTGTTTTAAATGAAACCACGTAAACAAAATTTCAGGTAAAAGGCCACTTCAATGCACACTGAGGGTGGGGGAAATATTACAATAATGCACATCTGTGGCTTATTAAAGATGGGATAAGCATAACAGTTACAAACTGCATGAACTACAGTTAAATGGCAGTACCATAAAAACATGACTCAACACTAGCAGAAAAGTCATGTATAAGCCAGCGCCACTTTTTCCAAAATATTTATTTTTCTTTGCCGGTAAGAAAGCATTAGGAATTGCATATCATAATACTATGTCGGTATCAGGGTTTTAAGAAAGCCAAGAAAATGTATTGTTAGAGATTTAAGTGATCACTTGTTCCGACTTCAGAAATACATGCATCAAATCAGGACATGTAATTTGCTGGCCAAAAATAAGAAGTGGCTTTCTACAAAGAAACACATTTTTTTTTTTTTTTTTAAAGTTATGTAATCCTGATATATTTTCTAGCAAGGCTGCAACTGCATGGCCGAAACTGGACTTAAGACAAGAATATTAATTTGTTAAAAGTTCAGCTAGCAATCCCATATGAATCAATTACTGTTTAGTTGGGAATCTGCCACAGTAATTAAATCACATCCCAACTTCCGACTGTAATGATGAGATTCTATCACTGGACTCCGAAGTTGCAAACAAAAATATTTCCCTGGAGGCTCTAAAAAGAATCTGATTTATTGTTCTGTACATAATCCAAGTTTGAAGAATCTCGTGTGCTGAGCTCTGTAACCCAGTTCTAACATCAACGTTTTGATGGCCCAAGCAAAGGAGACGCCGTAACTGCCACATAGCTCAGAGGAACAGCTGCTTTTCAGACTGAGCGTTTCTCTCTTCCTTGGAGCTCAAAAGATCAACTTCCCTTGTAAAGTGTTACAATGTGCACAGTGGGCTGAAATAGCTCATAAGGAAGCAAACCAGTGTTTAAACCAACTGTTCCTATTAAAGGCCTCTGTAACAAGCCAGCCTTGCCTCTCTTCAATCCACGTTTAACTCTTTCCAAAGACTGCAACACTTCTAACAGTTCAAAAATCTGTTAAGAGAGCTACTTTGATAATTAAGTGAGATCTATATGTTTTTTAAATTGTATTATATGTATCACATGACAAATTTCACGTGATTGAGATTGCACCCATGCTGTATTTAACAATGTAAAAAAAACAAAAAAAAACAAAAAAATTTAGTGTTGTTTATGTTCTGTTTATGCTCTGGAATCATTGTGTACAAATGAGTAATTCAGAAACATCACACTGACAATGCAAGAGTTAATGGGGAAGCATCCAGATTTACAGAGAAATTGTTTCTGGATTAAAATAAAAGAACTTCTCACATTAGAAGATTTCACAGTACACTGTGTAGGCAATACCTCTCCAGACTTCACATTAGTTGGAAGATCTTGTTATACAGTCTAAGCTGACAGTAGAAACATTGTATCTCTTATCAGTTTATAGAATAGATTGTGAAGGACCTTGCTAGGGCAGATGTGAATTTGTATGGTGTACACACAAATACGACTATTTGGCTTGGCCTCTGAGAAGTATAGTATCTAGGGATGCACCAAAATGAAAATTCTGGGCCGAAAAATACAGGATGCCCTTGACCAAAAATGACTTCCCCCCCCCCAAATGATTTGTGTAGGTTATGTAGCACAGTCTGCAGCTCACACCAGACGGAGGACCTGACAAGTCACTCTGCCCTATTTTCAGCTGATTTGATCCGTTTTCAGACTAAATGGGATAGGCCCATTTTCGGCAGCTGAAATTTCAGTGCATCCCTAATAGTATCTGTCTATGACGTCCATCACTGAGAAGGTGGTTTATATTCACTTAAAGGCAACTGTGAGCAGACAGAGAGGGAAAAGACCATTTCCCCAGAATATATGCAATAATGGAGGATCTAAAATAAGGTGTTTGGAGTGCCCTTTTAACCTAATAACTCGGGTACAATTCAGACCATTATATCCTCAAAAATTGTAATCTTCATGACACCACAAGCCAAGTAGTAGGGGGACACTTGTAGCACCCAAACTGTAACTATGCTCATATAACATCTTGCATAAATAAATACCTTAATTAAAAATAATTTTCTTTTAGAAGGAAGGAAAACATCATCTAAAACATATCATTTTAAAGAACTTAAGTCTTATGCTTAAAGAAGGCCGTAATGGCATTCGTTTCCTACAATACACTGCTCACAAGTATGCATTACACACATGTCTTGCCTGTTATTTCAACAGTCAGATCATATTTTCTAATTCCATAATGCACAGTACGTGATGTACAAAAGTGAATTAAAAAAATGTAACAGAAGGTGTGACCAATATTGTGCACTGCACTAATCTCTGGGCAATACATGTTATACATGATCCAGCCTGCCCAAGGCAGCGGCTGCAATTTGCGTCTGACGCTATTAATTCAGTCACTAGGCTATTAAAAGGCTGGTGAGACAGAGAAAGAATGATTCTATATTCCCATCACCTGTACCAGGTTTTCAAAAGAGAGCTGAATTAAGGACAACAGCCACAACTGACAGCTGTTTCACAGAAGTATAACTCTCACAAATCTTGGTCAGACCAGGACATGCAAGTCCTCCTAATCCTACTTAAAAGGAACACAAACATTTTTATCTATTTTTTAATTGTGTAAAATAAATAATATACAGTTTTTATATGGCACTATTACCTTCATCATGACACACACCCTATATATAAATATAAAATCTACATTGGAATAAAACATTTAAATAAGCACAAGACAGAAAGCAAATGCAATTAGGAAAAAAAGAAAAGTTGTATAATTTTATTTTTTTCCTACGACTTTAAAATTGTAGGCAGACACATGTCAGGTCAGCTTTAACAGCTAAATTGCAATAATATGTTCAACACATTTTTTCCCAGTGCAACTGAATTAATCCAAATAATTTTCAAATAGAACTGAAAAGTCACATACTATTATTGAATTTGAATATTTTCATTCCACTGTATGTGAATCATACATTAACGGTATATTCCACCCAAAGGAAATGTAATTATGGACTCACGGTCTACATTTCTTCCAACTGTCATGATCAATAACAAATATTCTTGTTAAGAGTAACAGAGATTAAAACACTTTTCACTTGTTACAATTACACTATTCATAAACTCATTAAGTCTCTTTCAATGTCGTGCTCTATCACCATGACAACTTTATTAAGTCACATTTTGGGTTGGTTGGAATAAATATTTTTGTGTGCCCCTAGTAGTTTTGGCTTCCATGAACATGCCTCAATTATCTGATTTCTCTGCCAAGATTTTGGAGGAACTTTCCCAAACTTTGCACTGAAAGGATAGCCTGCGAACATTTGTGGTTTGTGGGGCATGGCATCCTTACTCATAAGCCACATAAGATATTATACAGTTACAGAGATAAATAGCAGAACAGTGTATGTGCCTACGTGAAAACGACTACCTGCGCTTGTAATAAGCAAACTGTGTGCAGAGTGTGATTAGAGAGTGATCGTATCAAAGGGGCACAATAGTGTCAGGACCCAAACGTGTATTCCTGATACTATCCTTCTAAAATTCTGATTATCCCAGCTAAGGAGTCTGGATGGGGCGGGGCCAAACACCACCTTGGCCAATCAGCATCTCCTTATAGAAGTTCAGTGTTTCCATGCAGAGCGTGGAGACACTGCAGCACTGTCCCAGGAAGCACCTTTAGCAGCTGAGGAGTGTCCAACTAAGCTGCAATGTAAACAATGCCTTTTCTCTAAAAAGGCAGTGTTTGCATTAAAAAGTCTGCAGGGACTGACAATACACACAAGAACAACTACAATAATCTGTAAACTAAGCACACTGCCTATAAAGAGAACTGAGGATAGTTTCTCACTGGGCTGCAATACAAACGGTTGTCCTTCTTGTAGCGGAGCTCCAATACCACGACTAGGTTTCTCTGCTAGAAGAATCGCTGATCAGTTAATATAACTCTCTCTCAGTAACTAGACGACACATAGTTCTGGGAGTACAGCTGTTTTTATTCAGGCAAACTCAGCCTTTTATGCAGCATGGGTTCTCCATGGTCTTGTACATATTGCTCCCCAAGGCGTCTGTGTCCGGGAGATAACAGAGTCACTGACCGGTAAACTTATTATCTCCCAAATGCAGAGAGCTGAACATAAAACACCCCAAATAGTAAAATAGCGCTCGGATCCATAAGGAATTGTTCGATCACCACCAGGGTAAAGTTTTGAACGGCCGGACGAGGACTAAGTCCAAAACAGTTCCAGCGGTCAAATATCAGGAGCTCCTGTGGCCAAACAAAAGGTTCCCCTGGTTCTCTGGAAGTGATTGATCCAAATAGTTTGTAATACTTCCCCTCTTCTGGCAGGTTGGCAAGTGGAATAAAACAGTCTTGCAAGAAGACCGGGAGCCATGTGGTCAAGTAGCAGACGTCGTTCGCGGCCACCCACCGATGGGGTCATTCGGTCAACAATATGACCGCCGTCTGCCAGGGAGCACATGTTCGGCAATCTGTTCGGTAGACGGGAAAGTGCTGAACCAGGGGGGCAATGAATAAGTTCCAAGTGGGTAAAACTTTTACAAGGACAGGGTCCGCCACACCTCTATAGACTATAATATATGTGATCTAGATGTAAATTACTGTCTTAATTGGAGGTAACTTCTGCCCTTACTGATAGTGGTAGTAGGAATGGCGACTAGCCAATCAAAACATAAGGATTATATAATCTTATTACCTTAGTCAGAATGGAGGCATTCTCAACACTATATTTTAATATAATGATCTTTTCATCAAGTTTTGAAAGAAAACGGCTTGTGTGTTAAATAAAGTATATGTAATAGAATCTAAGCCATATATAAACTCCTTGGGTTAGACAGTGTTTGAATTTGTCAGTCATTCTGATGAAGCCCCTACAATGTACAGGGGGTGAAGCAGGAAAACCATACAGACTGTTGGTTTTAAAACACAAGGTCTCTCTAAATGACTGAAGGAACATGTCATATACTAAGGTAGGGATGAGTTTTTACATATACTTCTGTGACAAACTCCCCTGTCCTCGTGAGTTTGCCACGAGCTCGAATATTTTATTACCCCTTGTTCGGTAGTTTGGTAACTGTGGTTTTATGTATTTTTAACGTACTTTTGGGGTGTTTGGGAAATGTGTGTTTTTTGTGCTTGGAGATAATAGAGTTTAATACAGTGCTTGACTCAATTATCTCCCAGGCACGGGGAGGGATTATTTTGTATGGGAGTGTCCTAGACCTGAGAGCCAATGTAATCGTGTGTATGTTTTTACTGTTGTCTACTCTCGGGTCCAGGGGGGATTACCCCTTGCATGGGGACCTGCATATAAGGTCAGTTGTGGCTGTCAATAAATGTATTCCAGCTTGTACTCCCAGAATTATGTGTCATCTGGTTACTGGGAGGGGAAAAGGCTATTCTTTTATCACTGTTCCAGCGTGGAGGATTCAATGGGGAAAGTCCTTGTAAGGACTAGAGCTCCCAGGACTGCGTGTCGTCCAGTGCCTGGGGGTGTCTAGAGAGAGTTCCCCATTCGGCTCCAGGAGGGAGCGGTTCCAGGACCCCAGTCAAGCCACGGCGACTATGGGCAGAAGTGCTGAGATTTGTCCCCTGTTCCAGCTAGGAAGCGGTCCTTTGCGGAGGTACCCAGCCAGGGGTACAGGGAACTCGGCTACAACTTTATTTAACTGAATTGATTTCCTTTAAAACTTGATGACAGTATCATATTAAAGTATTAAAGTATTAAAATAGCTTAGAGGTGACAGTTGCCCTTTAATTAATGCCTTACTTCCACTGAATAGATTATCTAAATAGAAGGCTTTAATTTTTATGAGAATGAAAGCCCTCTTCAAATTAGGAAAGGCTACCTTAATCGTGCCAGAAGTATTACAACAGCCCATCCCTAGCCCGTGCTGGTTTATCAATACTGTGCAAACGCTTTAATTCAATCCCTCCATAATTACTCTCCACTGTTTTGCTTATTCTTAAAGTAGTAAAATGCCTATTACACATGCAGATAAGCAATAAAAGTCACAGTGGGTCTGTACTTTAGGTTGATTGATTATTGGCATCTTCAAAACCACAGTGTCTCTTTGGAATAATTAACAAGGGTGCTATGTCTAACACAAGCTGGAGCACGATTCCACAATCCACAGATAAAAGCAAACTTTTACCTGAATTGCTCTAAAGGTGACCTATTGGTGGTTTACTGGCTTTATATACCATATTCCCATAATTTAAGATCATTTCTAAAAGGATTATACAAATGTAATCTATATATTGCCCTGGTGAGATCACCAGCAAAAGGTATACATTTAAATATCTATTGATCTAAAAAACACTTCTGCCTCCTCCAGGACAAGCAGTACAATGGATGTGCCCACATCTGTATACCAACCGTATTTGTGGTTTCCTTTTCATGTGGGACTGGCATGTGGGACTTTAGCACCTTAGCACAGAAAGCATACTGTAGACTTTTTTAGATAACTGTATTCATTTGAATACAATTAGAAGCATATTAAAGAGCTCTTGTCATATTTGGCAGTCTATTTGCTTTACATGAATCAGTACAATTAAGAAACGATTACCTATTTGTAACTGCGGATAGCCTATAAAATGCTAATGTGCAAATCAACAAACCTGTGTGGTTTACAGCAATCAATCGTCTTTTTAGCAAAAATACTAAACAGAAAATAATATGAAATATACATTCAGCAATTTGCCAGCTGACTTCACCTCTGCATCCCAATGTCATATCAACGCAAAACCATAGATTTCTGTCACTGGCCCCAGTTTCACAAGATTCTACACTCAAAGCCACTTCTAATTACTACACAATATGCAATACAGATCTGTGCATTCAGCTTAGCCGTCCATAAAGACATTCTCATTGAATTACAGTATAATCTATTTTAACTACTGACCTAGAATAAACTTACCACTTATGCGCTACCAATGGCCACCATAACAACCTATATCATACTTATTTGGTTGCAGTAGTAGTAATGGAATTTACATTACATAAAAAATGTAAATGGCAAGAACTGAAATGTGAGTATCAGAGGTTGTACAACATAAGTAACAAAGGCAATACATAGAATACAACTGTAAGAAGCACCGAACGGTTCTAAATAGTATTATTATTTTTATAACTAAACAGTGAAAAGGCTTGAAACTCAAAACCACTTCCGGAGTCTTCCAGGGGGGCCAGTTTTACAAATCAGACTACAACAAATTCCCATAACCTTACAACGGTCTCTAAGCAGGGGTAGGAAACCATTGGCACTCCAGGTGTTACAGACTACATCTCCCAGAATGCTCTTACAGCCATAATGCCGGCAAAGCATCATAGGAGATGTAGTCCACAACACCTGGAGTGCCTACCCCTACACTAGAGTATAGTATATAAATGATCCAAACCGTAATGAGAAAAGCCAATGAAATTATTTCAGTACAGTTCCATATTGTCCTTTTGAGAACTGGCAACCCAAAATGTTATAATAACAGGAAGCTATTATTTCCTAACTGCCAAACAAAAACAACCATTATGCTTTTTTTAAATTTAACATTCTGAGTAGGGGTAATCATTTTGGACATCAACTGAAGATTTGGAATGTTCTCACTCTTTCTTCGCTGCTCCCGAGGTGGTAGGCATCTGCTTTATACTTGATAATACTGCCTTTGTTTACATAGTTTATTGTTTTATTTTCCTCAGTGAGGAATCACTCACTAAAGTATGGAATCGTTTTATTCTGGCATTGCAGCATATTTCTCCCAAAAAGTTGCTTTTTTAGCAGGTAGGTCTTTTTTTTAACATCAATCCTAGGGGAACTACACATTTTACTAAATTTAAAATCCTGCTTTGCCAATGACTCTAGGATTAAGGGAAGTGGTATTTAAGTATATACCATAAATCTGTGTTCACCAATGACTTTGGATAACAGAGTAAGAGGACTTTGCATCTCTCCGACCTGACAGCCGTATTTGCATTGCCCAGAAGACAAATTGCTTTTTGTTTCCATCCACCTCTAGATTGTAAACTCATTGCCTTTCATGCATAGTACCTTACAGGCAATTAAAGGCCACAGGAAAGGTTCTCTTCTCCTTTTGCATCAGTCTGTCAAGTTCCTACACTTCCTCCAGCTTACCTCAATCTTGTGCGCTGCATCCCCCTCTCTCCTTGCGGAGAAGCTGGACTAGTACATGTCTCCAGGGTGACGCGGCCTAACCGTTCTGCGCCACAGCATGAAGACAAGTCTGCTTCCCTGTAGCAACGGCGCCGTAGTCTTCTTGCGGCCCACAAACTGGCCAGGAAGGCCTTCCCTTGTAGAGTGTGGTGGGGGGAGCCACAGTGGGGCCCAGCCTTCCTTGGTGCGTGCACCAATTCGGCATTCTCTTAAAGAGGCAGGGGGTAGTACTAGCAGCGCTGAATAACGTCAAGAGCACAGGGATAACGTGGAGGTGGTGTACATCATCTCCCGTATATAACAGACCTCCTCGTTCGGTTATACTGTGCTTTGTGTAGAGTTCACTTAAGTACTCTTACCTGCATTTGACCCACAGCCTCTTTTCTTGTTTATGTACCAGTGCTACGTAACCTGACCTTTGACTTTAATGACAACGTATAAGCTTATTACAAATCTGCACCATGTATTTTGTACCAGATTTTATATGTGTATGCGTACATAATTTATATAGTTTAGCAATACACCACAGCTACCTGCTGCATTATTGGGCTCCTTTCACTAAACCTTACAAAACCCCCCAGTCTTTATACTTACCAATGTTCTTTTTGCTTAAAATTGTAAATGTTCTGCAAGAACTGTTAAATAAATACAAACATCCCAAAAATCTCAAAAATCCAGAGAGGATTCATCATTAATGGCTTTTTCTGACAAACCAAATATTTTTTATTGGACAAAGATGTACCCGACTAAACACCAAATTGTCCTTTAAAAAAAAAAAAAAAAAAAGAAGGTTTTGAAGTTTTGGCCTATCAAGCTTCACAACAAAATCCCAGTTTATGCTTGGTTTTACATTGATAGACATTTTCATAAATCAACAACATTACCTGCAAAAAAAAAAAAAAAGGAAAACAAAAAAGGCTTATGAAATTTGGATTGTGATTATTTTGATATTTAACCAAAAGTCAGAAAACATTATTGGTTACCAATGCTGGATTGTAATATAGACCTACATTAGGAGCAAAATAAATTTTTGCACCCAAAAAACTTTTTTTTTTAGTGAAGGCACCCATTAAAAAGTTATTAAAAGGACACTAAAAAGGCAACCATATCACTTCATCTCAATAAAGTGATCTGGGTGCAGTGATAATGTCATTTTAACCTTGCAATTTAAAACAATGTTGTTTTGCAAGAACACCAATGTTTTCATTGCAGGTTTAACACGCCTCTATTCCTGACAGGCCCTTGAGGCACTTCCACTACCATAACTATATTAAACTATAGATCAAATGACTCTCATTGAGATCATTTAATTGGCTTGATGTGGTGATTTGTAGCACGTGTGCACTGCCTTCCCAATGGTTCCCTCTGGGAAAGCAACTCGATTGGCTAAAATAATTTTATATTGCGATCAAAGAGGTGAATTGGGAAGTCTGTGATTGGACAGCCACATGAAGTCTGGACAGGGTTAGAAAAGGAGGTCTTTCAAAGACGTAAAACAAGAAATCTGCAGATTATGCAAACAGTTTTAGATAAACCCACAATGAAAAATGCATAATCAAATGCATACATTGGAAGTATATCTAATAAACAGTGATTTCTACTTTAATGGGAGGGCAGGGGATTTAGGCAGTGAAGTCTCCCTTTAAGGTAAGTAAAGCTCACCTATTTACATTATTCTGGGTTGGGGGTGTTCCATCTAATAGGTAGTCCTGTACTATGGCATTAAGTATACATGTTTGCAAATCTAACACTATAGTGTTTAAATATGATTTCACATTATAGATGCTGGTATTGCAGATGTTTGTGAACTAGATATTCCACTATGCCTTAAGACCAGGGTTAGCCATTTCTGCTCTAGAACATCACTGAAACATTGCTAAAACGTGTTAGTTAAGCCAATTATAATGTGAGATTCCCACCCCTCAAAAATGCCCTATGGCTGCAAGCATGTGGATAGGGTTGCTCAACTAAAAACACATTGTCATTGTATTCAGGGGTATAAAATACGGTGGTCTTTCGAATAAAGTAATCATGTATGAAACTTCTGTATTGCTTAAAATACTCAGTATTCTCTGTCTGTTGCTTCCCTGCTGCTTTTACTGCATTAAAACAGATGTATAGCTCTCCCCACGCTGACATGTGGACCCCTATTCCCCAAGGTGAATGGAGATAATCAGACTCGCTTTGTATTTCTCGATGCACTAGGGACATGCACTTATTACAGTACAAGGCTCACTGTCATGTCAGATTGCTTATTTACAGATCATTCAGCTGGTAAATAAGGTGAAAAAAATACCATTTGCAGAAAAAAAAAAAAAAATGATTTTCATCTTAAACCAAACTGTTGACTTTGAAAATGATTTATTTTGCATTAATAAGCAACCCTTGTTTTCAATGGAAAATACGATTTTTCTTGTTATGAAGCTGCCAAAATATACAATTTAGCGCAAACATAGGACAAATCACAATGACTATTTGTTTTACACAGTTTGCAATCTATTCTGTCACAAACAGAGGGGATATTAGAAGATAGAATTCATACAGTTGCAACAAAATAAGCAGAGCCCTGATATCCACACAGTATTAATTTGAATATACTTGTAAACACAAGATAGCGGAATAGGATTACGTGCTGTTTAAATCACAGCCTCAAGTCATTTTCCCAAGTGTAATTACAAATTAAAATGGAGTCATTTACTGTATTTTACATTTCGTACTTATATAGTTTTGATACACACACACACACACACACACCAGTATTACAGACGTCCAGATGTCATGATGAACCTGCTATACAAGTCATATGTATACGCCTATGGGTGTACACGCATATATTAGACTCAAATGATTTCCCCAACTTACATACATGGATTACAAAATGCATGTCTGTACAAACTAGTTAATATGTGAAAAAATAAACAGTGGGTTAATTAAAGGGCAAACTAATTGATCTCTCCAAAATCTGCCACATCTCCCCTACTTTTGAGAGATTGTCTTCTACAGGCCTTTGATAGGACTTTAGGTCACTTGCCCAAAGGGATGCTAACAGAATGCTCTGCTTACTTCATTCATAATTAGAGGACCACTCCAAGTACTATAACCACTACAGCTTACCAACAAATGCCAGAAAAAAAAAAAAGGAAACTCCTAAGCAGGAATTTCTGGTAACTCTTACAATGCAGGGCTTAGAGGACTGGCCAAGTGTGAACAGTTGACCCTTTCAAAAAAAGCTGAAGAGAGTACTTGGCTTAGGAGCTTTCAGTAAGCTGTATAGGTTAGCCATTGTTGCAAGTAACAAACCTAACTCACAAACTGTCAAACATAGGTGGTGTGTTACAGGCTGTTATAAATGTGGTCTTGGGTCCTTAGTAGAACTCACTCAGACAGTTTAACTGACAGATAACCAACAGGCCGAGAAAGGAGTAGAAAAAGATAACTCACTCCGTCCGGCTCCCTCATGAAGTAACTTTCTGCATGAGCATGCCGGGCAGTTGCCTAGTGATGCCCTTTGAGGCCAACATGGGAGATCCTTTCATCTCCCCGGCCAGCCCATTCAGAACCAACCTCGTTGTCTGCCTACTCTGGACAGTAGGGAAATCAAAGATCTCCCTCACCAGCCCAAAGGTACTTCACTGCAGCAGAGTTATGAAAAGACCCAGGAGGCTGTGTGTTCCTCCTGCGAGCAGGCAGTTCACAGTGCTCAGCTTGAAAGGAGAAAAGTTAGCCTGCAGCCAGAGAAGCTGCATGCTAAAGTTCCCTGCCATCACTGGACCACCAGGCAGTGCAATGTACCCTTCCTTGGCCAAAAGGTAGTAACGGTGGGTGGGAGACAAATATAATTTTTTCTTTTAAAATAATAAAAAAAAATGTTTTAAATCAATCACCCCCTCATAGACACTGCACCGCTTACACACAGACACAATGAACTGCTCACACACACTGCACTCCGTGTATGTGTATTCAGCAGTCTGCATGTGTGTACTCAAACTGGTCTTTCTCCTATTGTTTCTTAATCTCTCCCTCTTTTGGAATCTATTCTCCTTTTCATCATATTTTTTTTTTCTATTTCTCTTTAAAACATAGAAGGGATTACTTTGCCTTATGTGCATTTCCTATGCCTAACAAATCTTGGAAAGGGTGGAGCTTAAAGGGACATTCCAGTGCCCAAATACAAAATAAATATCACAGTTTAGTGGATATGCCTAAAACTAATTGTTGCATGCATTTAATTAAGCGTGTTTTTTTCATCGGGGACATATCTATAGACAGCTTGCAAAACCAACAGTTCTCTTTCTTGCAGTCTTTACAAGTCCTCCCCTTCTAAGCCTGCCTAGACTGTGGCTGTCCAATCCAAGGCTTCAATGAAGCTAAATTAGAAGTATTTGCAAGGCAGGTGTTCCGAGCAATTGCCTCCACTGAGCTAAACAACCAGGAAGTAACTTGAAAGCCAAGGGGGTGTTAACCGGGTTAATTTATAATGGTGTCAATTTCTATTGAAATCTGCACTTTTTGCAAAATAAAAAATTGACAAACTCTTCACACATAGAGCTGTTCAGCAAGCTAAAGTGCTTCAGGGGTCTAGTAAGGCAAGCTTCACTATCTTGACAAAGGATTCATAAATTAGGGTGTATATATATATATATATATATATATATATATATATATATATATGTCATTATTATGTTAACTGTTATTCTATATTACACAAAACATTAAAGGAGCACTATAGGGTCAGGAACACAAACATATTTCTGACCCTATAATGTTAAAACCACCATCTAGTCCCCCTGGCCCTCTCTTACCTCCCTAAATATAGTAAAATCTTACTTGTATTCAAGCCTGAAGCTGCTGGCTCTGCCCCTGTCTGCCTCAGAAAAGCAAGCTGTCTGCTGACAGCATCAGAAGTGTTGTTCTGAGCCAATCACAATGCTTTCCCATAGGATTGGCTGAGACTGTGAAGGAGGCAGATCAGGGGCAGAGCCAACACAACACAGCCCTGACCAATCAGCATCTTCTTATAGAGATGAATTGAATCAATTAATCTCTATGAGGAAAGTTCAGAGTCTGCATGCAGAGGGAGGAGATACTGATATGTTGTTATGCACACTAGGCAAGACTGAGATAGGAAGCAGCTCGAGCAGCCATCTGAGGAGTGGCCAGTGAAGTTATCACTAGGCCGTAATGTAAACACTGCGTTTTCTCTGAAAAGGCAGTGTTTACAGCAAAAAGCCTGAAGCGTATGATTCTACTCACAAGAACAAATGCAATAAGCTGTGTTCTGGTGACTATAGTGTCCCTTTAATAAATATATTAGACGAGGAAGTGGAGCTTGCCTTGTGTTTTAGAGCAACACTGTCAACCCCTTCCCACCATAGAATCTTTATGAAATACTCTGATTGACTGTGCTGGAATTTGACAGAAATACCAATCCAATCAAATTATATACTGAGGCAATAGGGTCTACTTTGCCTCATTGTTTTTTCTATGCCTGACAAAGGTGGACACTAGGGGGAGCTACCGCTGTCAAGTTTGTAATTTCTCCCCCCACCCCCCCACCCCAACATCATTAGTGCAGGCTATAGGGAAATTATCAGTGATGTCACAGGCTGGGGTAAATATTCACTTTAACCCCTGCCCTTTGTCAAGATTGTCAAGCGTAGGAAAAGTACATTAGGCAAATTAGTCACTCCTTTGTCTTATATTTTAAAAAGAAATGGATCTGAAATTAACAAATAAAGAACAGATTCTGAAAGAGGAAACAATAGGAAAAAGGTAAGTTTGGGGTGACAGAGCCATTTTAACAGAAATTAAATGGAAGACATTACATTAAGACACAATAATCACCGTATTGCTAATCAACGAGAAATCACTTTGCAGGGTACTAAATCTTCCCCACTAAGTTTGCCAACTATTGAAGCTTTTTGTCTTGTACATAAAACCTTTCCAGTGATGTACAAAATTCACACAGGAGAAGGAGTTTAAAAAGAGGCAATCCAACTCAGACTAAAATGTCAATAGAGGAATAAAAAAGTGAACCAATGTTTACATTGCAGAGTTAAATCCACCTCTGTCATACTTAAAGCCACTAGGAGCAGTTCCATTGCACCGACTGAGCAAAACTCAATAATGTGATGATTAAGACCATAGGAAAGCATTATATGCATTGAATACAATGCATTCCTATGGGGAAGCTTGAAAGTGCGTGCGGGGCTGCTAGTGCATTGTCATTGGGTCCCCAATGCTCCTTTATGAGGAGCTTTGGATTGGATTATCGCAGGGGAGAGCATGTCACAAGAGGAGGAGAGCAGCTCAGAGAGTCTGGGCTCTGGAAAAAGGCAAGTAAAGCCTGTCTGTAGTATCTCGGTCTGCAGGGAAATTGTAAATTAAAAGCAGCTCACTGTTGGGGCTGAGAATGTATGCATTTATTTTCTAAAGAAGTCTTCCTGGCATAAGGGAGCATGGCTAAAGAGGTGGCTTATGGTGCAGCAGTCTGCAAAACATTTTTTTGCTTTCTGTGCAATATTATTAAGATTTGAGCATGCCAATAAAAAATAAAGCAATTAAATCATGGGGAATAAATTTTAAATGCATTAGCTATATTGGTGCTTGAGGGTCATTTAATGCCAGTCTGTTTTCTGCTGTTTTGGGGGTTTCTTTGCCAAAAAGAGTGGTCAGTCCTCCAGATTTCTGAAAGAATGTCCTTTGGTCAAATAAGCCAAAAGTTTAATATTTTTGGTGAAGTGAGACTCAATACCTCTGATAAAAAAAAAACAAACACTGAATTCTAAATTAAGAACCGCACATCAAAAGAAAATGAAATGGTAGCAATGACATAATGATATCGCGTGTAATATTAAAATGGCAAATAAGCAATATGTATATATGATAAGAAATGGTGTACAGAACAAATGTAGGCAATGTAGGCAATACATTATTAGGACATTCTGCATAAAATGCACTCACAAAGTAGTAAAAACCAAAATGTACGACCACAACATCTGGAGTATATGTGAAACACTGCCACAATGAGATTACATTGAAAAAAAATATGAAAATATGAACTACAGAGAGTGCCAATTTATAAACAGAACATATAAAATGCTTTATTAAGTCTACAGAAAAAAAAAAAACCATTATCCAGACTAAGTGATTTTACATAGTGTAGCTGCTACTGTACATGGGTCTGTTGTACTGTTTTAAGAAGGACCCTTTACAATTATAGATCCTTTAGGAATTATTCATATTGATAGAACATTAATCAGCAAGCATGCCTCAAACTACATCCAATGTTAGGTTCAGGTTGTGTTAAAATCCTGCAGCATATAATTCGAGGGAATAAAAAAAAATTAATTAATTAATTTTAAAAAAACAGAACAACATTAGGAAATTTTGAACATCGACATTGAAAAAGTAAAATGGGGGGGTGGGGGAAGGGGAATTAAATATGCATTTTACAAACTTGTATATTTGCAGAAATATGAATATTAAAAAGTGCATTCATAGAAAAGGCTGTAAGTTTTTTTTTTCGTATTAGTTGTTGTAGTCATTGGTCAATAAACATTTACGGGTGTGGAAATCAACTTGGTTTCTTGTTATAGGAAGGGTGTGCTATACTCCAGAAACGTAAGCAGAGTCCATCATATGTAGATACTCTCTCAGGGAAATTATTTCTACAAGTTTTGGAATTGTCAAAATCTTTTGAAAGGGTCCTTCAGCCCAATAGATATACTGAAAGCCGGATACATTGACGCAAGTACAGTACACATGCGATGATGTCATGGATTAAAGATCTGAAACTTCTCCTCTCTAATGGCACTATTAACTGGTTATTTTCCTGGGCAAATAGCTAAATATTTTTACAATTTTAAAAATGTAAAAACTAATCCTTAGCCAATCAGAAGATGCAAATTCTTTACTTTCTATCTTCTCAAAGCAAACTGAGTCATAAGATTTAGTCAGCCAGTTAATAATTTTATGTAGTTTCACACGGTTTAATTATGGCAGATCATCCAATGATTTTTTTTTAAATTATTTAATATATTCTTTATTAACCCCTTAAGGACCAAGCTGGAATAAAATGGAATCATGACATGTCAGACATGTCATGTGTCCTTAAGGGGTTAAGCCTACAGGGTTTTAGGGAGTACCAGAATGGCTATCGTAAGAAGTTTTACATATAAAGTAATTGCAGCCTAACATACTTCATGTTGGTGTAGTGGTTTGGTGATGTTTCCAACTTGCAATCACAGAAGCAAGCATGAATTCTGCTTCAAAAATAACTCTGCTGAGGACGTCAGGCCATCAGTTCACGTGCTAAAGAGTAGTTGGGTCATGCAGCAGTAAGTTTTTTTAAAAATAAAATAATATTCTAAATGGCATAAGGTCAGTTTTATGGAGAAACTAAATCACATTGAGTCTATCAAGATTAGTTATGTCACTTCCTCTCCCTTCATCACTAATGGCTTGATATGCTGCTGAGAGGCTGATCAGGTCTAATCATGTCAGGAATCTGGGGCATTTTTTGGTAAAAAAATAAAATAATAATAATTAAAAATGCCCATTCTACATATATAGATATGCTTAGTCTGCCCTAACAGGATTTGTGACATATCTGCTCATTGGTCAAATCTTGAATACCCAAACACATTCCTGCATATTATACAGTCTCCTATGGCTGTCTTTGGGTAACAGTTGCTTCCCAATATGTGTATCTATATGTTCAAGGTGGAGGGCCTGACTGCTTATTATAACAGAGATTCAGTACATGGGGTTAAATGGTGAAAGTTCAGCAAATCAAGAGGCATAGTCAAATTCCAGGGATAGAGTATAGCACTTGACTGGCTGTCACTGGGAATAACCTAGTTTAAATCCAGACCTAAACTTCATTGAGTTGTTAAGAATAGACTGTAGATGCCTAGTGACCAGTTTATTCTTAAACACAAACACCCCAAAAAGTGTTACCAAGTTAATCAGTTCTACATGCAGGGGTGGGACAACATTCTTCTCTAATGTGTCAAATGATCAAACAGATACATGCGCGTGTCCAGTAGGTACTGAGCTGGACCAGAGATTATTCATCAAGACGATCTCAGGCGAGGAATGGCAGCTGCCTGGTGGTTTACAGGTGAGTAAAAACATTTTTTTGGGGGGAGGGGTGGGCATAATCTAAAATAGAAAGCTATAT
Organism: Pelobates cultripes; assembly: GCA_933207985.1. NCBI lineage: Eukaryota > Metazoa > Chordata > Amphibia > Anura > Pelobatidae > Pelobates > Pelobates cultripes. Next base: position 34,542,354 of record OW240915.1, read on the forward strand.
ATATATATATATATATATATATATATATATATATATATATATATATATATACATGTTTAAATGTCATGAAAATAACCAATTTTTGTATAGTATGGTACTGAATTCAGCAAAATAGGACACTATTACATCTACGCTCTGACGCTGCGGCTCTCGCAAGACTTACAGTGGAGCTGACCGGCACAGAGGTGAAGGGAGCTGACAGGAGATGCAGGAAAGGTAAGTAACAGCTCGCTGCCAGCCCCCAACAGGACCGCCGGGCTTCTAATAAGCCCGGCGGTCCTGGTCTATATTATGGCAATGTAAGTTGCCATAATTCAGACAGTGACTCGAGTATAAAAATGTGCCGAAAAACTTGTCTTATACTCGAGTATATACGGTACATCTTTTTTCACCAAAAGGTTCCTAGCAAAGCAAGAGCTACTTTGTTGTTTTTTCTTTTTTCCCCTTGTCAATTCCAGGTGCGGCAGGCAACGTTCTAACCTTTCCAAAACATCTTTCTGAGAATGTATTTGGGTTTAATAAAATCTAATAGGGATCGACCGATTATTGGTCTGGCTGATATTCTGTATTTTCGTCAATATCGGTATCGGCCAATAAAGATACAGTTATTGCGGATAATGCAGACCAGGGCCACACACTCTTACTTACCTTCCCAGCAGCTCCCTTCAGCTCTCCTGTCTAAATCTCGCGAATCCCACAGCCGTCAGAGCGTTGCCACGGGTTACCATGGCAACGCTCCACGTGGCACGCAGGCTGCGAGAGTTAGACGGGGAGCTGAAGGGAGCTGCTGGGAAGGTAAGTAAGAGTGTGCTGGGCCCCCCAGGGAATGCCATATCCCCCCTCCCTGGCCAGGTAAGAAGCAGGGAGGGGGGACTGAAACAAAATGTAAAAAAAAATTCAATATTTAACAACAAAAAAGTAAAAAAAATAAAAATGCTCCCCATTTTACACACATTACATACCTACACAAACATTCACTGCACAAACACACACACACATTCTGCATTCATAATATACAAACTACACAAACACACTGCATTCACTATATACACATTACACAAACACACTAAATTCACTATACACACACTGCACAAACACATACTCTGCATTCATTATATACACACACACTACACAGACACACACACGCTGCATTTACTAATCAAATACTCTCACTGCATCCACTACACACACATATATTCTTGAAAACATTAAAAAAAAAAAAAAAATTGACTGTAGAAAGTTTATTTTTTCAAAATGGTAAATGTACAGAATATCGGTATGTTATCGGCTATCAGATTATCGGTATCGGCTTTAAAAAAAAAAAAAATCAAAAAAATCAGTCAATCCCTAAAATCTATACATTACATAATGTGTTAATTTAACTGACAGGTAGTGTTTTCAAATTACATGATTAACAGGGACAGAGTAATCCTCATAAATTATTTCTTGGAGACTAATTTTTTTCATGCACTGCAACTTGAAGGAGAAAGAAAAAGCATCTACTCTACCTGTCTGTCCCTCTCTCGAAGTGTCTGATCCAACACATCTGCTGTCTCACGGATGTCAGTTCTATTGCTTAGGAAAGGAGTGCCTGGCTGTTGGCAGAGTACAAAGCAGACTTGGACAGGAAATTCTCTGGAGTACTTCCTATCACAGTCTCTACTAAGTAGTCGGAATTAATCACTACTCAGTCAGTCCTTTCTTTAGCAGTAGAGCAGACATCACCCTGACAACGAGCGTCTCAACGTAATTTTTCTTACAGACAGAGTTGGACCTGGAAACGTATTTGGGGCAATGTCACTGAGTGTATCTGTGTCCTGATATGTCCAGTTGATTGTCATGTAACTGTAAGCTCTTCACTTGTGATCTGCTAGACATGAAACAAACACACTAGGCCTCAATTTCATATTTGTGGATAAGCTATCCCAATAATTTACATTATTAAAATTAAATAATATTCTATTATTTGAAAAGCTTATCCAACAATAATAAATTGAGGCCTTACTCTGCAAGGAAATGGCTTCACATGAACTGCAAAATTTTATTATTAGGTCACCTGCATGAACTTATTTTTCCTATTCCTTGACAATTGTGTTTAGAATCTAGGAGCCAGTTCAAAAAGTTAGGAGCCAGTTTTTAAAACCAATCTTAAGTTTAATTTTCAACAAGAGAAAAATGCAATTCTTAAGACACAATATAGGCAACAGAACCACTACAGCTTAATGCAGTTGTTCTGGTGTCTATAGCCTGTACCTGCAGACCTTTTAATGTAAACACAGACTTTTCAAAGAAAGGGCAGTGTTTACATTGCTGCCTAGTAACAGTCACTCAAATGGCCGCAGCAATGTACAATTGGAGAAAAAGACAGTACAACATTAAAAAACCAACGCGCTGAGATCTGAAGTTCTTTTACAGACATGCCACGGTTCATCAATCGGTAAAACAACAACGCAACATATTATTTGCTCTGTCATTACAAACTGGGAGCACGCTTCAAGCCTATATATTACAAACAAAACTATATTGTTATGTATTCAATGGGTACCATTGAAGAAAAACAAGGTTTCTCTCCAACTTGCTGTTTTATCCGCAACTCTCATTCCTCTTACTAATAGTGAATGAAAGAAACATCTTGGGTAACACTTTAGGCCACTGAACGTCCTGGAAATAGACCAGATAAGCCTCCTTTTTCTGTGACATTAGCTGGTTTGTAACACAGAGATAAAATAGCCAAATTACTTTAAGGAACAAATCCACAATCAATAGCATTGATCACCAATGCCGATTTAATCTACATCTTTGCATTTACATGTTGTAGAAATGGAGACGTAATGATAAATTGTCCAGTAAATCACTGACCTGTTTCTCAGTCTTTTCTTGTAGTACTAAGTCAATGAAAGAAAACTGTGAAAGACAATATTCAGATCTGTTCTCTGTACTTGGAAAGAATGCTCTTAGCGCTGTCCCAAATGTGTTTGATTTATATATCAAAGGAAAATGGAGGAAAAACAAACAAGCAGGGAAAAGCACTCAATTTAAAACATGCTGTGGGCACTGATCTACAAAACTTAAACACAGTCATTTAAAGGGGAAATGTAATAAATGTATTTTTTCTATTAAAAATAAAGAAAAGCTGTGTTTGTTTTATGTATTAATTATGTTTAACCCTTCCAGAACACAGTTCACTAATACTATGCATTAAAAATGAACTGTCAATTTTTACATTTTGTACAAGCCAGGGGTTGTGCTTTGCAAAATAAATAACACAATTATGTTTTTTCATTTACATTGTCTGCGAAGTGTCCTGGAACAGCCAGAGAATAGAAAGAAAATGAATTAACCACCATATTATATGGCTCTATAAAAAGAATGCTTGATGATGCATACCCTTGCAAGTCTATGCCAAAACACCCGTGAGCGTGCCCCGGAGCACCCTGGAAAGAAGAGGTCACCCTCACCCAAAAGGTTTATACATATATTTACTTCAATTCTCACACCAATTAGAGCTTCAATAGCATTTACTAAGGTGAGGGAATGAGGAATGATCACTTTGAAAACAGGCAGATAGATTTAAAGACACAAGTAATTCTAGGATTTTTACAAGGTGTTTGCAGTGTTAGTTTCCACAACATTTAGTCCATCCACATGTATTGTTTCTCAAACAAAATGTTTTACTGCTCATCATTTAGTGAGAATAAAATAAATAAAAAGTGGGAAGATTTTGAAAAAGTATGTTTGTCAGTTCTGAATAACCCTAGTAGACCAACATGGTGTTATTTGCACCTAATACACTGTTTAGAAGTGTGCACTACATGGTCAAAAGTATGTGGACACCTGACCATCACACCAATGTGAGCTTGTTGGACATCCCATTCCAAATTCAAGAGCATTAAAGTGACACTGTTTTCACTATGAGCATTTTATCTATTTGACTTGGTTATAGTGCCTGGGATTCCCTGGCACTGTCCCTCCATTCAGTATTAAGCCATATTAGAGGAGTTTAATACTAAATAAGGGTCCCTGGCCACGCACAGTCTGACTCCTTCTGGAGGTGTGGCTAAGGCAGAGATTACACAACTCCTTTTCACACCCTTTCATATCGTCTGTTAGAGCTCTAATAGGCTAAAATCAGGCAGCTGAAACTCACAGCCAATCACAGTTGCCCAGGCTAACACTTCCTCATTAGCCCCAGGGATTCTTGTTTAGCTTTAAAACATAAAAATATTTTAAAAACGGTTTAATGTTGAATGAAATGATTGTATCAGGGGACTCCAGACACTATAACCAGTTTAATGAGATTAAGCAGACATTGTGCATACAGTGTCCCTTTGATATTATTTCACTCCACTTCTGGCTAATCTTCTGGGAAGGTTTTCCACAAGATTTTGGGTTAGGTCTGTGGGAATTTGTTCCCATTCAGCCAAAACAGAGTAAGTGAGATAAAGTACTGAAGTTGGAAGAGAAGGTCTAGTTGATGTTCCTATTCATTGCTACTGCGAGGACAGGGCTTGGTGGAGGTCACTCAAGTTTCTCTGTACCAAACTTGTTAAATCATGTCTTTATGAACCTTGCTTTGTGCACATGAGCACAGTCACGCTGGAATATGAAAGGGTAATCCTCAAATCGTTGCTGAAAAGTTAGAAGCACCACATTGTCGAATTTGTTTTTGTGCCCTGTAGCATTACAATGACCCTTCAATGGCCAAAGCCAAAAAACAAGTCCCGGACTATTACCCCTCCTCCTTCAAACTTGGTAGACCCTATGCATTCGGATAGGTAGCGTTGTCCTGAATCCCACACACTCAGATTCTTCCATCAGACAGTCAAAAAGTGAAATGTGATTCATCACTCCAGAGAGCTTGTTTCCACTTTTCCAAAGACCAGTGGTGGCAAGCTCTAAACCACGCTAGGCATCACTTGGCATTGCACATGTTGACTCTTCTGTACAGCTGCTTGGCCTGTGAAATCCATTTCATGAAATACACAATATACAGTTCTTGTGCCAATGTTTTTTCTAGAGGCAGTAGAGAACTCTGACTGTGAATGAGGGGTGCACCAGATAATACACACTTCAGTACTTATCATCCTCCACCATTTGAGTATGTGTAGTCTACCACTTCAAGGCTGGGCTGTTTTTTAATAAAGTTTTTTAGATTTATAAAATATTTTATCAGGAAGGATACATTGCGATTTCTCTCGTTTTTAAGTATGTTACTCCTAGATGCTTCTATTTCACAACAATAGCACGTACACTTAACAGGGGAAACATTCCACAAAAGCTCTTCATTACGAACCACTGTACAGCCATTGCTTGTCTATGGAGATTTCATGACTACATGCCTGATTTTACGCACCTGTTTTCAATGATTGTGCCTGAAACACTTATTATGATTGGGTCTAGAGTTAGGGCTTATGTTACAGGACATACTTTCCGAACATACTTCAAAATTGTTAGGAGTTACACTCTCAAATGGTAGTTTCCATTTGCACTTACAGTTGTTAATTAAACCCCTTTTCAGCTACTGATTTGCTGCAAGAGGAGCTGAGGAGACAGAAACACACTCCGGTTTATTCATGTAATTGGATAATAGTTGGAAACTGACAAGGGAATTTCAAATTTTAGGCCAAATTTATAAATTGGAGAACTGTCAATTCACTTCCTTAGGAAATAAAGTGTTGCAGCCTTCTGCTATATATATTTAATTATTAAATAAATATAATATAAAGATTTTTGCTATTAAATACTGCTATATTGTGATTTCACAAATAATTCACGAGTCCTGCTTGATAAAGACAAAAGAAGTTCAAAACTTTGCTAATAAGACCTGCACTGGCATAGTAAAAGCTCACATTTGAAGCTAGATAAAATTGCTGGGTTTCTTGAAAATACTAATATTTTAGTGCAGCGGAGCTAACAATGTAAGTATTTCATTATTGTAGGGATCCTGTTTAGGACATGGTTTAATTCTGTCAGATTATGAAAAAGCACACATTTAAATTACCAGCATTTTTATGGTTCCAGCGTTAGAGGAAGTGGTTATAAAGTAAAGAATAATTTATTTATTTATTTTTCTTAAGCAAGGCATGCTTTCGAACAGCATGACATGTAGCAGCCATATTGATTTAGGAAGGAGTCCTCACAGAGACTGACAGAAGTCACTTTACGTGCCAGGAAAGTGAATGCAGCAAGTTTTATAATACGGATGCCCAGCTGTTTAATATGTGAACAGCACCACAAGGCAGCATTGCAACATACTTCCCAATGGCGAAGGTTAAAATATAGTCAATTGCAGAACAAGATAAAGGGATCCAAGCAATGGTGAGAAACATCATGCCTACTGCCCATGAAGCACAAAATGCTAAATCATGATGGGTCTAAAACTCATCTTTTCACAAAACAAAATGCCTATGAGTCCTTGCAAGGAAAGAAAATGCTCTGAAAGGGAGAAGAAAAACCTTGCAAAGCATTATGCAAGTAATACAAAGGAGAATTAAATTATGCCTGTCCCTGATCCCCTTGGTACCTATATAATAAAGTACCTGCATTCTGCAATGTTTCAATGTTCTGTGGTCTTGTAGCAAGTTCTGCAACAGTTTGAACAAACTGAGTCCTGGCTTTCTGATACTGCTCGAAAACTAAAAGAAAAAAAAAATAGCTTTATAAAGGAATTACAGTCAATGCTATTAAAATTTATCAAATAGCAATTCTTCTTGGGCCATTTATTTTAATATACTTGGTTTTCAGGGCAACAAGCACATCAAATCAAAATACTTATCACCAATAATTATTCTTAAAGGGATACTCATAGCACCATAACAACTCTGTAACACCACCTCTGGCGACATCATTAGGGTGCCATTAGTCAGCCCGGAACAACTGAGTTCAAGGTTTGCTAATGTCATTTCTATACATGAATGAGTCTGTTGTCAGCACATGCCGCCCGTATCCTTTTCTAAGCTCATCCTCTGGCATGTTCTTCTCTTCCAACAGAGGGGAGTGAGATCTGCAGAGAAGGATTTGGCTGAGGGAGAACCTGGCTTTGGCACTGGGATAGAGGTGGTTTTAGCCATTTTGGGGTGAGGGGTTACCAATATAAGAAAAACAAAAACAGTGTTTTTATAGTTGGACTAACGCTTTAATTAAAGACATCCACAGAATCTGGCAGTGTGTGGGGCTCTCATAAACAGAACTGGACAGCCCCACCTGACATTTTAAGTCATAATTCAGGATCTTTTATAGGTTCTTACTATAATTTGAAATTTTGGACAAGAAATAAAAATACAATTATTATACCTATTATTATTATTATAACTGAATTATAGTTAGTTAGTTTATTATTTAGTTCCAACTTATTCCACAGCACGTTACATAATAAACAAATATCATTTTACAGAATATCTGCGACTGTAAGGTGTAATATGATCACCAGGGCCAAACAAAACCCTTCATTTTTATTAATAAACATTGGGCACATCTGAGCAATATAAAGATATAGTTCCTTATCTCTGCTTCCCTCCACTATTGTGTATGCGCAATCAGGTATCAAAAGGAGAAAATCCATATGGGCACACAAGCAGCCCCTAGGAGAATCAGGTAAGCTCTCAGAACGGAGCAGAACCGTGATAATTGTCCAAGACCGTCAGCTTAACACTGTCAGCCAACGAACATTGCCCTGCACCTGCCACGGTTTACTCTGCAGTGACACTCTGCTTCGCATACAGGAAAAGACAGGATGCAACGCAAGCCCCCCGGGGTTCAGGTAAGTTGCCAAACCATGTTAAAAAACAGGGCACTCTTACTATAATGTATATTAGCATACAAATGTATGTTGAGTAACATGCATTATACATTTCTGAATTAAAGTGCCCAGTATCCATTTCGCCTCATTATTTAGGCATTAAATGGATACTGTTGTAGCCATGATTGGAGAATGGTTTTATTTGCAATCTCTGCTACCTTGTTCTATACTGTAATTAATGTTCTGTGCTTTTTGTGTTCATTGTCATGACACTGAAGTTGTGTAAAAACGTGTATGATGTGATACAAGTGTACATGCTAAATTATACCATAATATAATTGTAAAACATTTCTTGTAAATTATTTAATTTGTTTTATCTCGAACAGATTATTAAAATGTACAGACTAGACAAGGTTTCTACTAGCTATCATCATACTGAGATTTGGACCTTTTAACCATTCCCACTTGTAATACTGGTTTTGCATGAGCAATGTTAATTTCTCTAGATGCTTTAAGGTGTGCTGCCTTTAAAAAAATTAAAAATAGTGACTTTATTGTACTATGTTTCTGTTGTGGTTAATAAAAATTTGGAGAAAGTTAAAAAAAATAAAAAAAAACAGGGCACGCTGTTTGGAAAACTGTTCTTGGAGTGTTCTATTAGGTTCATAGAAACCACTTGGCAGCTCCCATTAACTTGTGTTTGAGTAACAATATTTATTTTTATGTAATTGTATGTTTCTTGTAAGACTTAAAGGAACACTATAAAGTCAGGAACACACACATTTATCCCTCACCCTGTAGTGTTAAAACCACAATTTAGGTGGATTGTCCCCTGTTAACACCCTTAAAAAGTAATAGAACTTACCTTATTTCCAGCACTGCGCGGGTCCGCAGGAGCTGGTCCCTCTCCTGATCCGTTTCTTTGCGGATATCATCAGAATTTATCATTTTTAGCCAATCCAATGCTTTCCCATTGGAACTCAGCAAGGATGGGGGCGATGCCAAACGCAGGCTTGGTCAATAAGCACCAACTCAGAAATGCATTTAATCAATGCATCTCTATGAGGAAAATTCAGCATCTCCATGCAGAGCGTGGAAATGCTGAACGGCAGTGCTGCACAATGTTCAGCACTGCCCCAGGAAGCACCTCGAGTAGCCATCTGAGGAGTGGCCACTGGAGGTGTCTCCAGGGGGCAATGTAAATACTCTGAAAAGGCAGTGTTTACATGAAAATGCCTGCAGGGAACAATTATACTCACCAGAACAACAACATTAAGCTGTAGTTGTTCTGGTGACTATAGTGTCCCTTTAAGCCTTTCAATCAAGGCTGTACCTTTATTCCAGTTTGCTATGTCTAAAACTTTACACAAATAATCAATTTAAAATAAGTACATATATCACAAACAACTGAAAATTCACTGTCTCAATTCTAGCCTCTCGAAAAGGAGAAAATCTTATGTATTTACTCCAAAACTGGGCATATTATTTTACCCTTATAATACATTAAATAGGAACTTTATGGATGTTTTTCAGACATAGGGGAGGAACTCTCTCATGAGGAGTGGCAGAACATCTAGGAGGCCAACGCTAAACTCTCTGTATGTGTCACCCATAAAACAAGAATATAAAACCGTCTTCAGATCACTACCTTAGATAAACATATACCCTCCGTTGGAATCAGTTGACGCTGCCTTCTCATGTAGAACTGCACAATATTCTGACCGATATTAGAGACAATGCTACAACATGTGGGTGTCCTAAATACAGCACCCTCTAATACTGTAAGGTGTGAGGCGGGGTCCCTTCAGTGGAAGTAACATTTTTATTTTTCTTCTTCTCCACCCATTCCCTACTTATCTACCCATTCATACAAGAGAATGCTATGGGTTGAATAATACTGAATTGCAAATGTAAAAACTCAGCAACCCCACGTGTCACATAACGTAACATTTTACCTGTAACGGTAATCGTTTTTGCTTTCATTTGTATTGCTAAAATGGCTTACCATCTATCTGGCTCTAAAACATTAATAAATTCATAAACGAAAATAAAATAAACGCATACTTACCACACCTATTCCATAACTTGAAATGTGGCAACAGAAGGGACAGTCCAGAGAATATCAGGGCCCAACGATATATTATTTTATTATTTATATAGCGCCATCAAATTCCGTAGCGATGTACAATGGGTGGACTAACAGACACGAAATTGTAACCAGACAAGTGGACGTGCAGGAACAGAGGGGTTGCGGGCCCTACTCAATGAGCTTACATTCTAGAGGGAGTGGGGTAAAGTGACACAAAGGGTAAAAGTAGGGGTGTGAAGTAGTTTGTTAGAAAAGTATACAGAGGGCTTAGTAGGTAATTTTGACAGTTTAAGGAGAGGAGTCATTGCGGACAGGTGATGAAAACCTGCTAACAGTTTAAGTGATATGCTTTCCTGAAGAAGTGAGTTTTCAATTATTTTTTGAAGGAGTGGAGACTGGGTTAAAGTCTAATGGAAAAGGGAAGGGAGTTCCACAGAAAAGATGCAACCCTAGACAAGTCTTGAAGGTGAGCATCAGAGGTGGGAGTACGGACAGAGGATAGACGTAGGTCTTTGGGAGAGCACAGGGGCCTGGACGGGACATACTTGTGTATTAGGGAGGAGTGGTAGGTTGGAGCAGTATTATGTAGGGATTTGTAAACAAGCACCAGAATCTTAAATAGAGCCCTATATCTTACTGGAAGCCAATGTAGGGAATGACAGAGCGGGGAGGCGCGAGCGGACAGGAAAATGAGCCTTGCTGCCGCATTCATTATAGATTGCAATGGTGCAAGCTGGGAACATGTAAGACCACTGAGAAGGGGATTGCAGTAGTCAGGGCAAGAGAGAACGACAGCATGCAACTTAGCCGCGTTCAGCGTTAAATAGGGGCAAATGCGCGCTATATTTTTGAGATGAAAGCGGCAGGATTTGGCGATAGACTGGACATGAGGGTTGAAGTAGAGGTTGAAGTCAAAGAGAACACCTAGACAGCAAGCCTACGAGGTAGAGGTGATAGTAGCGCACTTAAATTATTACACAATATTCTGCTGCAATGGGTGTGTGTGATTAGTAGGAAGAATTGGATGGCACCCCTGGTTAATAAGGAGGCCATTCTGGTTCCTCAACATTTAAAAGGGACACTCCACGCACCAATCCAACTTTTATGCATTTTATTTGGAGTCATTGATATGCTGTAATTTTTTCACATAATCAAATATTCATCGTTTTTGCACCAAAAAAAAACAAAAAAACATTTTGCAGAAATCTTCACCTTATATAAACCTGCCCCTTAGGCATGGTTCCTCAATCCAGAAAACGTCTCCCTTAACGCATGAAAGTGCACAGCTCAGCCCCTGACAGGACTGCGTGATCTGAACTACAAGCAACCTGCTCTAGAAGGAGAGGGCACTCAGAGAGACATATAGTAAGTAAGTATATCACTACTGTCTGCAACCAAGTTCTAAATTAAAAAAAACATTATAGCATTAGGAATACAAACACGTATTCCTAATGCTGGCGTGTTATAGTAACTATTGAGCTATATTCCCCTGTTGAGCCAGTCTTGCTACAGCCCGCCACTCCTCTCCGGCTGAGATCATCATTACGGACGATCATAGCCAATCAGATTCTTCTCCATAGAGAAGCATTTAGATATTAGTGCGCAAGCGTGGCAGTCTCGGCATTGCACCCATCACCATCTCCTCGTAGAAAATCATTAACTCAATACATCTCTATGGGGAGCATTCGACCACTAGGGATGGTGTCAGACAGCAGTGTAACCACTGTTTGTTCTCAGAAAAGGCAGGGTTTATAATGCTCCTCCTACAGGCACAGTAAGTGTCCCCAAAGCCAAAGATGTGAGCATGAAAAAAAAAATAAAAAAAGTCAGATGAAGCCCAGGGAAGACATTCAAAACGCGTCACGAAAGACGTCACAAAGAGACAGATCAGAGAGCCCGGAAGAGTCTTCACGTGTTTGGAGAGAATTAATTGTGCTTAAGGAGAATGTGGCTTACCTTAGTGGGAGTTTGATATTGCATCATTGGGTTCCTTGTCTCCCCTGTTTTAAGTGTAAAAGATACATACCTACATTGTGTGGCTGAATACCCTGCAATATACATTCCCTCTCAAGTGGAGCTACTCAGACCAGAAGTAAAAGGGCTCTGGTACATGCGAGTGAGATCCCCGTATTCACTTTTTTTCACTGCATTTATATGTATGTGGTGAGTGCTGCTGGATTGTATACGTTTTTAATTCTGTGAGCCTGCCACTTTAGAGCCATTTCTTTCTGATGCAAAAATACAGCATAATTATAAGGTCAAAGCATGTCAAATGCACTGAGTCTTCCTTTGGGGACACTCCAAGCACCATTACCACTTAAGTTATTTGAATTGGTCATGATACCTGAAGTCTGTATGTGCAGCTTTCCCCTAGTAACTTCTGTCCATACAGAGTTGAACCCCTCTGCAGCTGGAGTTCTAACTCCTCCTCCAGCAATCTTTAGGGCAACATTAGCCAACCCGGAACAAGAGTTGCATGTTGGCGACAGACGTCCAATGGTGGCATGTCCCCATTCGTGCCTCACATGTCCTCCCCTCGGTTCGTTCTCCCCTCTAAATTTCTCGCTCTGCAGTTAGGGGGAGTGACATCAGCAGAGGGTGCTTGGGCTGGGGAACATTGCTTATTTTTTACTTTTTAAAAACTTTGACCAGGAAATTACTTCTTAAACACTTTATTTTTTGCTGGAGCAACCCTTTATGCTTAATTTAAGCCACCATGATTATTTAGTATACACAAAGTTTATTTTAAGCACTACACGGTGCTAGTGGTGGATATTTATTTAAATGTATTAAATTCAAAAGATAGCAAAATTGCTAAATTAGCTGAACCTTGGTGAGAGCGGTCTCATGATTGCGGAGCTCCGACACTATAATGGCATTAACCCCGGCGACAATCTGACTCCAAAAGTGCTTTGGATACCCGGCAAGAAGAGGTAACGGCCGTCACAGACCGGGTGAAAATGGTGGAGGAGGAGGAATTCTCTTCCCTCGCACAATGCCAAACGGGAGGATATAAAAAACCTCCAACCTCCCACCAGAGGTACTAACATGGCTAGACGCCATGGATGATGCACGTCAGCGCAACAACCTCAAGATTAGAGGGGTTGCAGAATCCATAACAGATGGTGAACTGCCCCCATTTCATTCGCCAACTTCTCGCAGCTATCCTACCTCCCCAGATGCTCAAAACCAAGCTAGTGGAGGGCTCATACCGCCTTCTTAAATTCAATAGGGCGCCAGCAGAAGCCTCCCGTGATGTCCTACTACGATTTCTGACACTGCAGGGTAAGATGGCAGTGGTGGAGGCGCTCAAGGCCAAAAGCCCATATAGGTTTGCTAGCAGACTTATGCAGAGCCACACTAGATTGGCGGCGCTCGATGCACAAGGTCACACAGTCCCTCTGAACAGCTGGGATCAGCTACAGATGGGGCCCCCCCGCACCCTCCTGTTCACCAAAGACCGAATCACATCGCCGGAGGACTCTGATTCCTTTCTTCAGGCCCTAGGCCTAATGCGACCTAACACTGGAGCCCACTTGGCTGCCAGCTCCTAGGACATCTTCCGAATAGTCCCATTTGTGTCTTGCCCAGCAAAAGACAATGGATAAACGAACCAGAAGTACACCCGGTCCTTACCCAACCCCAGAGGAGAAGTGGATGGAGTTGGAAACGTCTCACCGCCCAAACAACCTTTTTTTCCCCCATATTTACTTCCTTTCCACTGTTATGATTTTCTATATGAGTTAATAACTTCCTAAACCTTGGCAGGATTATAAATGCAAATTAAAAGCGCAAAGATTTTAAACCCCCCTGGTGCCTAGGGGTTATTAGGCACCATTAGCAATCCTGCTACTCCCCACACTACAACAATCAGGGCCACCTCACAGATCAGGCCTGGCCACCTGAAACCAGAAAACCCAAATACCATTGAGATTACTGGCAACATGGAATAAGGTAATCAGGCCCACTCTAAGATAGGACACAGCACTGATTTGCAGCCACTACCCGGCTCTTAAGTTTTCAAATCACATGGTCCTGTACCTACCTCGCGCACCTTCCCCCTTAAGATTCCCACAAGCTAGTGGGAGATGGCCTTTCCTTTCATACAGCCCGATACATATTATTATAAATTGTATAGTTTCTTAAAACCCTTGCCCAATTGTCCTATGCACCACTCTTACGCAATGCTTAAGGTTTTCTTTTATGTCACTGCAAATTGTACTTTTTGACATATTGGTGCAAAACAAAAATAACATTTTTTATAAAACTAATTTTGCTAAATTAATCTCATTTGGATGGAATTGCTGCGGCAAACTGGGCCTTCGGTATATAGTCCTTGAATACTTTGGGGCAGACCTCATCAAAAATAATTCAATTAAATCACTAAAACTTTTTCAACAAACCAGGAAAAGTTACAGATGAGATATATGCACTTGAAATTAAATATATTATATTTTGTGCATTCATAATACATTTTAAATGTGTTATCTAAAATGAACTTAAATGAATGTTATTAAGTGTTGTTAGTTCGCTTGGTGTATTTGTTGTGCAGCTTTAAAGTGTGTGTATATGTTGAGTGTATGTGTAACCATGGTCACATCCTTTGCCTAGCAGCACTACATAAAGCCAGAGTGAATTACAAGTGTCTATGCATGCCTCCATTTCGTAGACACCTCTTCTGAAGATTCTAATTCTTGTTTCGCTTAATTTTAAACTTAGTGTCAAGATGTAATAGAAATAAGCAAAGCAGGACCCCAGTAAAATGATTTCTCTTCAATTTATAAAGACATGCAAACAGTTAGTGCACTTTCTTCACATGTTAAAATCCAAAATAATTTTCAACATTTCATAAAGCCCAAACACATATCAATCTGTGCTTCACAATGTATTTAAACACGTCAATGTTGCACATTAAAAGTATTAAGTATATTTTTACTTTGAAGTAACTATATAAACTATACATAATAAGATTAGGTAGTAATGGGTTTTTTGTTGTTTTAATGTTACATACACAGACCATCTCTCGCTTAGCTGTAATATTGTTTTTATTAAAACATCTTTTTAATATCTCTCACAGCATTATTACGGTTTTACCTTTTTTTTTATTGCTCTGCGGAGCTTGCTGTCTTGTAGCTTAGTGATAGGATAATGCTAAATAGAGCGTTATTATCATTTATCGCAGCAACATATTCCACAAAGCTTGATAATATGTACTGTATGCATGAACACTGGTCTCTAAAAACCTTCAGTGTTTACTTGCGCCCAGTTAATGTGTCTTGTTTCGCAAAAAATAAAATACGGGCATTTAAAGGGTGTGAAATCTAATCTATGCACCAAGTTAAGAGATATGTAGATGATATTTTAGTTTATGACTTTAGCGTTATTGCTCTGTACCATCAGCATGGAGGTATAAGCGACACACAGAAACCTTGCAAGACACTCGCTGAATTTAATTTTTTTAAATTCTGTACGGCTCTGTTAGAGGGGCGCGAAACCCGTAAACCCATGCAGAGAAAATGGCGAACAAAGGCGCAGTAACTACGTTTTATTCTACACGTTTTCTGGCGATTTAGCCAGTAAAACATACACAGAGTTATTCACTAAAATGAGAATTATTGGGAACTCAAAAGAAGTGAATTTTTAAAATTTCAGGCCAAAACTGTAAATAAAACATAGCGGACTTGGAAATATGATATCCTGACATCTCTCACTGTAGTGAATAATAAACTTATAAAACATTTTGTCATCTAACTGCACACAGACAATTTTACTTACAATTATTATTATTGGCATTTATATATAAATGGGGGAAATTAACAATAAATGAGACAATTTTTGTTACATTTTACAGGAAGAACAGGTTGATTATCTAACCCTAATACTGAGATATGTGTTGCCATTAAATACAAATGTTTAATTCCATGAATAGAGTTTATTTAATGTTATTTATAATGATAATATGACTATTTGGTGGCTGTTTCAGGGTGCAGGCTGTTAGAAGGAGTTACCTTGGAGGACCTGCCGTTGGCTCATGGCTGCTGCCGTTAGTGACGCTGCTGACCCCGGTACCCGACCACTGCCTGCCTGTCACTCAATGCCTGGCTGTTAAGAGTCTAACGGTCCCCATAGCAACACCAGCGGAAGCGGACGTTCCCAAGATCTCGGGATGCGGAGGGGGAGCTAAGCCAAAAGACACGTGTAGTACAGGCCACCCCGACGTCAGCTCTCGCTCACCCCCCGCATTCCAGATCACATGGGCCGACCCACGGCTGGCTGGCTGGCTGCGGGGCTAAAAGAGAGCGAGAAGGAGGGAGGGGCTGCGTGTCGGTCGCCTTGGCAACAGCAGAGCCAGTTTGATTGAACGTTGGGCGCTGAGGTCACGGGGGCGGTGACGTCACCCGCGCTGAGCGGGATTTTCTGCCCGTGTCTAAGGCGCGCGGGTGGAGGACGAAGAATGACAGTTGGTGCGCTGTGACGCAGTTACCTCAGCAACTGCTCTCCGTTACAAACCTGTAGTGTCGGCCATGTTTTACCGTTTAAAAAACAAAACAAAAAAAAAACAAATATATTGTCTGCCGTGTATGTATCAGGCTGCTCGGTATCCGCCCTCAGGGGGTTAATTAATTAAATAAATAAATGAATGAATCGGCCTCCTGCCGAGCCCTGCATGCCGTACCGTGAGCTGCAACTCCCAGGCAGTTTATGTTGAGTTTATTGTGTAAGTGATGGCTGAGGGAGAGTAAATATATATACATATTTTATTTTTACCACAGGGAGATAGAAAGTGAACAGAAACACACACCTGCTGATGGACAGATAAAGAAAAATACAGGAATTTGTACAGAGGGATAATGTTATTTTTTATTAAAAATTTTTTATATGAATATATATATATATATATACAAGCAACCTAGGTTAATTGCAGACAACGTTATAGTTACTAGTAGGCATGTGCATTTAAAGTTATTAACAAGAAAAATTAGAAGAAAAAAAAAACAGAATGAACAAAATTGCGTCAAAGAATCATAAAATGAAGGGTAGGGCTAGTATATTTAACAGTAACAAGCCTTATATTTACTGTCGTTGGTCAGTTATTTCTTCTGAAAGTGTCCCAAAGCGGCTTGTGGGTTTTGGTGGGTGTTTTTTTGTTTTTTTCTGGTTTGTTCTTGAGTTTTTTCATGCAAATACTTTATAAAATAAGTAATAAATATAAAATAATAATTTTGTTTAATAGATCTCATATCAATTAGAGTATTAATTATGGTAGCATCATTAAAATGCAAGTTTAATTTAGGGCAGCATCATGTTGCGGCCTTGATTAAGTACTCTGTTAAAATTCAGTAGGTAACAAACTGGTGGCAACACTTTTCTAAATATTATCTCCTCTTGTCATGTAATCATTTTGATAATACATTAAATTGGAATACCTGTATTCATTTTAGAATATTTAGCTGCAATAATAATATTATTCTTAATAGTTATTCCTTATAATAGCTTATATAATTCTAGAGTCTGTTTTACACATGAAACCATTTATTCAGAAATATGATAAAGTACTGTATAAAAAAATCCCCTCTTTTGTTTAAAATGTCACTAAAATAAATGTCTGTGCTCTAATAATCCGAAGACATTTTTTTGAAAAACCTATGTCTTTTCAAAGTGAGTTAGATAGACCTGAAATTTAAATAATATATAAATGCAGACATGTATTAATTTGTAGTGTGTAAAAACAAAACAAAATGACAAACTCCGTCTAGATCGTTAAGTAACTACATTTCTGACTTTTTTCTCATAGTTAAATACATTTTTTTTTATTCTTCAGAACAATATATTAATATATGATATGAAGATATTACATGATATTTGCATTCATGTTTTTTTGTCATTTATTTCCACAAATGAATAAGCAATAGTGATTTAATATGCTAATATAATAAAAATCAATGTACCATTAAGGATTCAGACTTTACTTCCGTGTATGGTTAGTGATCACTAACTTGATTTTTAAATTCTCCAAAGTTCTATGAAAATATACTTATATATTTAAAACATGTCTGATTTATCACATTTATAGATTCCCAACATTATCAGCATGAAAGTGGTGCATTTTAGCCTATCAAATTTAATAGGCCAGAATTGGCAGTTTTTGTTTTATAAAAGGGCATTTTAAGAAAATAAGCCTTCAGAAATTGACTGTTTAATAAAGAGTGAATTTGTAAGAACTTCCAGGTGTTTTTCCAGATGATTTCATTGCATTGTAAGACACTATGTATATCTTAAACTAATGAAGCGTGAATGTTACAACTGTGACATTCTTAATATTTGTATTATATAGTTAAAGAAACCTGAAGATTTGTAAATATACTGTATATTTTATTATTTTGCAACTATTCAACAATGCATATTTTTGAAATATATGATAGAGACAAAAAAATTGCTATGTGTTCATATTTTATTATACAGGCTTATTTGGTGAAACATGAAGCTCATTTAAAGATGATTTTCAATTTTCACATTCTGTCAGATTTAGTCATAGAGTTTTTTTTCTTTTCCTTTTTGTTAAAGAACAATGCAGTACATGTTTTGTCGACATGCATAGTATTCAAAGCACACACAGCATTACAAAGTAAATATAATTTATATTTTTGTTTTGCGAGATAAAATATTATTGAGTTGTAATGCAGTGTGTGTGCTATGAATGTATTGCACAACCACAAAATGTGTTGAAATTCAATTATATTGCAATGTTCTGCAATATAAAAGAAAAAACAGGAATTTTGGAGTTAGTTTAGTAATCATGGAGGTCTTGATGGTTGACAAGCAACTTACCAAATATAGAAAATAAAAATCTGATTAACAGGCGGTGTTGTCTAATTCCATTGTGTAGTACCTAAATTTTAGTTTACAATTTACCAAATTTCTTCTTTTTTTTTTGTGAAAAACCCAATAACATTGGTATTGCATTTATTTAACATAAATGGAAATTAACAAAGAAATTTAAAATTTTAGGCCAAAATAACTGAGTTGAAAAAATAGATGAAAAGACATAAAATGTGCATTCCCCATTCTAATTCTCCACTAGTCTCAGTTTAATAAATATGCCATATTTGAATTAGCCCTTCAGAATTTCTCAATTTATTCTATAATAAGAATGAAATTTTACCAAATAGATGTTTACTATAGCCTAAGAATACTTAATCAAGGGTTGGTTGGTGTGTTAATTTTTCAGTCAAATGTGGAAACATCAGCGAAAAATTCAGGGTAAAGGGGGTCTGTTGTATTTATTGTGACACCACAACTGAAAAAAAATAGCATTGCTAATATTCTTAATTTGAAAAAGGTAGATGCTGCTCCTCACAGATCACACCTAGAATGTAGTGATTTATTAAGCATAGTATAAAACTGTTATTAGGGACCAGCAGCAGGAGAAGATATAAGATATTCCTAAATTGCATGAAGAGTTAAATGTAAAGTTCTGGTTGACTCACCTTTGCCAAACCAGGGATATCATAAACATGCGGCCTGTTAGTGGTTCCTTGGGACACGTTTGGAAAATGGCAGGCACAAGCAGCCCTAATGTCTGAGCAATGAGTTTTGGTTTCCTTTTCATTGATTTATTTTTTTATGTCCTATTATTTTCTCTCTCTTTTATTCAGTTCTTTTTACATCCTATAATCATTTCTGTTTATTTTCTTTTGTTTGTTTTTTTTATTGATCTGATAAACAAAGATCTACCACCTTTCTATTATACACTTTGATGTTTCTATTATTATATTTGGTTAATGGCTATAAATGTATGTTAAAGGGCAAATGCAGACATTATAGTGTTGCTATCAATCCAAACAACAGATTGAAATAAAATGTGCTCAATAGTCAGTGCAGCACACACTGAGTAGGAGGGAGGGAATGGGATGAACACTGGAGAAAAGCACTTTATTGAGATCCACCATGCTCACAGTGCAAGATAAGTACTTAGACAGAAGGGGGTAGTCAGGGAGTATAGGAGGGCCAACAAAAACTGAGGGGGGTGCCTAGGGCATAAAGGTGGGATGGCAAAAGTGAATTACAATCTGATATTTTGTTGCTTATTGCTATCTTTTTTTTTTTTTTTTAGATGATCTGCCTCTTTTCTATTTAAGAAATCATTTATTCAAACAATTATTTGTTCAGCAAATAAAGTAAGTACATAATTACTAATTAATTTATTCATTGTAAAAAGAACCAGAGTGACAGTCAATCATTATGGGAAAGCAGGTCCCCATCCTAGGTTCAAACAACAAGAGTAGTCTTTATACAAACGTTATGTATGTGTGCATGTATTATTATTATTATTATTATTGGTATTTATATAGCGCCAACTAATTCCACAGCGCTTTACAATATTATGAAAGTATATAATATGTATAGAGAGAGAGAGAGATCCTTATTAGTATTATGATCGGTAGTACCACAAAAAAGAAGGTAAAAGGGGTGACAGGCAAGTTCACCATTAGGGGGTAAAGATGGTACCCAGGCAATGCATTAGAACCAATACGGGGCCCAGTAACACTATCTGCATTGCAGATCTCAGACAGGGCAGGACAGGATGCCTTACCTTGTGGTTTATGTTCATTTACATGGGACAGAGGTGGGAGGATGTGATACCACCTCTTTTTGAAAACAAAGTAAGCAATGAATAGACCATATCACAGGTTTTGCCCACTACACACTAGACCCCAGGAAGGCCACTATCCTGTTGTAAATGGTAGGCAAAACAGGAGAGAATTTGTGTGTAAATATGCGTCTGGAACGATGTGTATGTGTGTGTATATGTGTCTCTGGTGGGGTGTATCTGATAATATGTGTGTGTCTGGCAGTGAGTATTGTTGTGTGTTTGTCTGTTTGGCAATGTGTACTTATGTATGCTTGTATGTCTCCATATATGTATATCTGAGCATGTGTGTACCTGTGTTTGTTAATACATGTATGTCTGAGAGTATTTCTATGTGTGTGTATCTGGGAATTTGTCTTTGAGCATGCATCTGTGTGCGTTGAAGAATCTGTGTATATATGTATATCTGGGAGTGTGTGTTGGAGTGGCAACAGTTCTGAAAAAGTATCCAAAAGTTCTGATGGCACACCTGATGAGAGGATAAAGGAAATGTTCAATAATAGAAAATACATATGTGTAATAAAGATCACTAAATATTATATAGAAGCCAAAGGATGTTTGTTAAGCCAGGTAATACAGTAGTATAAAGGAATTGGTGCTGTTAAGTGGTAGGAGGAACTGGAATATTCAAATTTTCTGACAAAATTCTATGAGGAAACAGGTCCAAGTATTTTTCTGCTTTCACAGATATAACTAATAATTCGGAGAGATAATCATGACTATACGTGAACACTTTTTAGAGAACCTGGGAGAGCATGTCAGTAACCTCTGGTCTTTGTTTAGTCATTTGTTTGTTTGTTTTAAAATGGTGGGGGTCTGTTTATTGAAAATTATGTTATTCTGGTTTTGAAAACAACTTGCACATTTTAATTAAAAACAATAATCAGTTGGTATATTTTTAATGTAAATGCTGCAAATAATTTAATAATTTAATAATTCAGCATACACCATCAAATAGCCAAGTGGTAGGCAACATTTTTTTGTAAATATGTTTTTATTTCGGTTTACATTGTCGATAATAAGTCACATTGAGACTCGCAGGTCTCCGTAGGCCTTTAGGGCACAATAACCAAAGTACAACATGTGCATAGCGTTTTTATGTCGGCCAATCGGGCGCGCAGGCCCACAATTGCGGTGGACTTGCAGGTCCCTTACAGCATGCAGTTCTTGTCCCTAAACTGGTGTATCGTTTGTATTCAGTTGCTCTGTTTGTTAAGTAACATTAGGCAAACTTCAGTGTGGACTCGCAGGTCCACTTAGGGTAGGACATAAGCAGCCGTTGGAAAGGAATGACGGTCTGCCAAACCAGCATTGGTGACGCGCAGGTCAAAATGTAGCGGGTGTTATAGTCGGGTGTCGGGCCCATGAGTCTCGTTGCAGTAAGGTGGTCAGGTATTACCTCTAGTAAACGCTAAGGTGTCAGGGTGGGTCCGCTGGCCCCTTTGAGCCCAGCGTTAAGGCCCGTGGCCTGATCTGGAGAACGTGCATGTGGGTGTCATTTGTTCTGTTGTCCCCTCATGGAGGAGTGAGCGTCTCCCCGGAGGCCTTATAGGTCCTCTCTTATGTTGTCACTGGTGTATGCCTAGTACTTGTCTGTTCGCATGCAGTGTTTGGGGTAGGCAACATTTGACACTCCAGATGTTGTGAACTACATCTCCCTTAATGCTTTGCCAGTAGTATGCCTGTGAGAGCATTATGGGTGATGTAGTCCACAATATTGGGTGTGCCAAAGGTTGCCTACCCCTGAGTTAGGCAATCGTCCTCTAGTGCATGATTGCCATGTAATAGACAGAAAGATGGATCTTAATCATGAATATCAATAGTGTCAGTAAACTTCAAAGATCTATGCAAAACAAAAGCAGTGCTAGTCACTTGCACTTAATGACATTGAACTGATAATGCTCTAGCAGTATCCAGTATATCCCAGATGTTTATTTGCAGACATCATCAGCACCCTTGTAAGTAATGTGGTCATGTAAAAGAGGGAGCAATCTCTGGCCTTTGTGCAGCTTTGTGTTATGCAGCTATTGACTTTCATATGAACTATGCTAAGACCACAATTTATTCCCACTAGTGGCAAACCAGCTCGTATTGAAACATAATATAAATTAGAGGCTGACCAATTTCCACACACTCCTCTAGCATGTCACTCACAGCAGGAAGCTAGGAACACTGTCAACCTGGAATACAAAGTCCAGCTGCCAACCTGGACCTGGGATATAATTCTGTCAGCTCTGAATACAGGTTCCCACTGCAGTCCTGGTCTATGCTGTTACATGTCAGTCTAGTACAGAATATCACCCTGCCAGGCTTGATACAGTATCTCACTACAGTTCATGAATAGTGTCATACTGCAAGGCTGGAACTGTGTTCCAATACCAGTCTGATCTGCAATGCAACATTTATTAAGTTATTCAACAAGGCAACAATAGTGGAGATTTCACAAGGGAATTTTAGGCAGGTGAACCTAAAATATGCCATTGTTGAATATTAACTTTTTAGTAAGCCCCAGCTCCATAGAGCACACTGGAAACCACATGTTTTGTGCAAGCCAAAATGGCACACTATCACTGGGGAGATACAGTAGTGCTCTAAGCATCAGTAAAATACTGTAAAATTAAAATGTTCCTGTGTAAGAAGTAAAAGGCAAGTTATGTATTTTGTTTTTTTCTCTCTGCTTTATAGAGATTTTGTTTAAAAAATAGATGAGGCAGCAGATATGGTAATAATCTATTTAAGCTACCTGGCCTCACCCATTGAACAAAAAATGTGTATCCCAAAAAGTTACAACAAATTCCTAACATAAAGTATACTTCTGTTCTTCCATTTTAAAAATATATATATATATTTTTAGCATTTACTTGTTAAAATCTAATTCCCTTACAAATTATTTTAAAGTATGTTTGTGTTTTATATATATTTCTTTTAACTTGCTTTAAGGGGCACTCTCTGCAACCTAACCAAGACAGTTCATTTGTGGCCTTCCCACTCCCTACCTCGCTGTTGTTCTTGAATATAGTGTCCCACCACCAGCTAGGGATACAGCTAGTCTCTAATAATCACACTGCTAGCTTGTGATACAGATTCCCACTGCCAGCCTGGAATGCAATGTCATTCTACCAGCTTTTTAATAGACTGTCGCATTCATGCCCTTCCCAGTCACTTGCTGAAAGCCTCGCACCCTGCCAACTATGTAAGTTTGGAGAGGGAACAAGCTGCAGCACAGACAGGAAGAGGGAGGCCTTGCAGAGACCTCATCTGTCCCCGGCTGTGATCACTTCCCCAGGGCCGCTCTATGCAAAAGACCAGAGAGGGCGGTGCGCTGCAGAAGTCCAAGCGAGCAAGTTAACCCAGTGGCTGCTGGTGATACTGGTTACTGCCGTTATCGAGGAGATTAAAATGTGTGGTTTTAGGAGAAATAAATATTGTACATACTTGCACTGGGCGTTCTTGATGCACATTTGTGCCACAGTGTGGTAGTCCCATTCTATCGCCACGTGCCCCTGCAAACACCCTGCAAAGCTCTTAGTTTGGAACTAGTATAAAATAAATAAACTCAAAAAACACCATACCATCTGCACATACAATGAACATTAAGGCACCTAGTACATCTTTGATTTAAATAAATATTCCTTCTTTTGAAAAGTCAACACTTGAAGCTGGTTTACAAATCTAATTAAAAAAAAATCTGACTGTTTAAAATGAAATAATGCTTAAAAAGCAGTAATGAGGCTGGGGTAACATATTACAGACAAGGGTGGCGTGAGAACGAAATTCCAGGAATAGCTAATTATGACAATTACACTGAGCCTGCAAGCTTCTATTATCTCTGTGTGTGCCTGGACGGCGCTATATATGATGATATAATGATAATAGATTATACCGAGTTACAAAACACATCAAATACTCTCTCGGCAGGGCGGAAGAAAATATAAAGCCACACTCATCGCAGTATTAACAGATAATTTCTTTGTTTAAGAATGTTAGTATGAGACATGTAGACATTTTATTTTCGAAGCAACTAGTCATGTTCCTAAATTAATTATGTTCCTTAAGTGTAGAACGTTTTGGAAACAATGTTGATACTTGAGATAATCTGTTAACTTCAGAATATTTCAGCCAGTTTATAAATAGTGTACAGCTATGTAAATTATAATTTAATGAGTTTCTTAATCTAGTTAATCGAATGCAGCATTACTGCAGGTTCCAATTTATGTTATATGTTCTAACAGATACAGATGCTTTATATAATATAAAGATACATCTATACGTAACAGCACTATACACAGCTAAATAAATGTGTGTTTTCTCTCTCCCCCACACAAACTCTCATACTCATACTACCACACTTTTTTTCTTTACTGCTTTAACTTAGTCTTTGCTAAATATCTATGTATTTATATTTTTGCTTTATGCATTTCTTTTAATATTTTACAATAAGCAATACATAAAACATGTTATGTATAGATAGATAGATAGATATGTCTCTATGACTGTGTATAACAGACTGTGTGTGAATGGTTATGTGACCTTTATAGTGTAAGTGGAGTGAGCCGGCAGTCTGTGCCGAGCGCCCTGATGTGCGCATGCGCGTTGCTTTTCTGCCCGGAGAAAGGAGCACGCTGCCATTTGATAGTTTTAGTTAAGAGTCATGTCAGCCTTGTCACTGCGTGTTAATAGCTTTCCGTGCTTCACACCTACAGCTCTCTAATCGACTGTGTTCATTAAACATGTTGAAGTGACCGATCTCTTAAATATTTCTGAGAATCTCAAAGAAACCAGCTATTATGTAATGACATAGATCAGGGTATGTAAGTGTGTCACTGTGCTGTACCCGTATGGAGGTGTGATAATAACTACGTAGTTTAAAGCAAACGTATTATCACAGTTTGCAGTGTTGGTGTTCCAATTGATTCCTGTGTTTTTGCTGTGACTTTGTGTTTTTTTAGAATTCGAATTAGTTTCCAAAGCTAATTTTTTTTTGGTTTTTTTCTGAATAATTTGTATTCAGCAAACTTCTTCAGCTTTTCCAAAACATTTCCCTTTAAAATGCAATGTGTGTGTATAATTTACCACTCGCTTATATGCAAGACCGTGTTTACATTAAAAGGGGCTTATTCACCAAACAACTCCTAGCACTAAGTATTTTCACTTAACCTGAATTAATTTTAATTTTAAACTGACATGCGATTTTATTCGGCTAAAATAGCCACTCTTATTTAGCTTATATAGCTGTGTTGAAGAATTTTCCAAATCAGCATTTTTGCCTGGATTTTTAAAATGTTTACATTCCACTACAAATTGATGTTTAGTGAATAAACCCCTTTTAAAGAGTTGGGGGAAGAAATCTCCAGATCACTAAACTCTCCTATTATTACCTATTTTTACAAGTCGTCTGTGAACTCTACATGTTCTCTATATTTGGTACACCTCAAGTCAGTATAATTTATTTTTTATCTAAAAAAATAAATTAAAAAAATCAGAATTTGCATATCTAACATAATTAGCCCCAAAACAGTTAATTTAAAACAGACTAGTTTGTATTTGATATTTCGGTTCACTTAATTACATCTACTGCAACCTCGCACTCTGGTAACTTACCTTAGCAAGGATAAACTTCCAAACTAGAGCAACGAGCGAGAACATTTCATTTGTTCCTCTGAAGATTTCACATTGTAATATCTTCCCCAGAAATTCACATGTTAGTCTATTGTGTGTTGTTGTTTGTTTGTTTGATTGTTTTTTTTTTTTGTTTTTTTTTATTTCTTATATCTTGACCTTTCTAGGCCCAAATCTACATATTAAAAGTTTGCTGTTTTTTTTTTAGTAATATTCAGACTTATAAGTGAGCTAGATAAGTCTGCAGAAAAGATGATCACTTTGGAATCTCTAATTCTAAAAGCACTTTGTTGGTCCATAAAGCTGGCCAAGCATTTAGCCATTTGAAGATGTCTAATGATGGGAGAGATTTACCACAAGTTGTTTTCCAGTATGGGATTAGGATTGCAAAATGATTTTACACTACAATCACATTGATTCCAGCTTTCCAATGGCAAGTTCCTGGAAGCATTCATAAGATCTCAGAAAGTTTTTAGTAATTGGCAATGTGCATGGAACGGTGATTTTTAAACACCCTCTTGTTCTTACCTGATTTCTGATAGCCCTCTAAATTATTTTTTTTTTAAGAAATAAATCAGACTTTAAACTGAAGCTTTTCCTGTAATCAATACACAGCATTTTTTTTTTAATTAAAATTGTTACATTATGTGAATAAATACAATTTATGGCTACAAATAAATTATATTTCTCTTGGGTGCATATACACTAACCTGTGAGATGTAAAGGGACGTGTATAGTTGACATTGCTTCTCAAAGAGTAGGCCAACTTGCAGAGTTGAGAACCAATGAGCTATAGCCATGTTTCCTTCATGAAATGTCATCTTACATTTTGTTTTAAACTCGGCGCAACTCACTGTTGGTTCATGAATTATTTTGCTTACTTACTTTTAAAGGCACAGTGTGCATTGTATGTTGGTGCATGGTTTGTTACAGCCCAGGCAGCTGATTGTTGGTATTTGTGCTCACTGGCTCTTTCTTTCACTCTCTTTTTTCTTTCACTCTCTTTTTTTCTTTCTTTCTTTCTTTCTTTCACGCTCTCCCTGTCTTTCTTTCTGTTTTCTTTCTCTCTTTTTTCTTTCTTGTTCTTTCACTCACTCTCTCTTTCTTTTTTTCTTTCTGGCTTTCTTTTGTTGTCTCTTTTCTTTCTCTTTCTTTCTCTTTATTTTGTTATCTCTTTTTTCCCTATTTTCTCGTTCTTTTTCTCTTATTCCTTCTGTATTGTGTATAACTATATGAGTTCTGTAATAATTAGTACTGATAATCCTACACAAGAAAACTATATATTTCGTGTAACTATGGATGTCAGTGAAGAAAAAATGTAAAGCTTGGTACTTTATTGGAGATGCTAACATGTAGGAAATGTTATGATGCAGGTCACACGCTCACAGTCGATGTACATTACATATATAATTATATTCGCTCATTTGTTTATCATAGTAACTAGTTCTTGCACACTGCATTGCTTTATTAACAGTGCAGCTTATCTTTGGAAGATATTGGTATCACAAAGAATGTAATATTAACATACGTCATCATTGTTGTCATTACATTGGGAATTCTCACTCGTTCAGTGAAGAATATTGGGATAATATCCTTGTGTCAGGTAAAGTTATCAATACTCATTAATTCATCCAATAGCAATTGTATATCCGTAGCAATGTTTAGGCAGTGGCTATGGGGATCTGATGGAAGCCAAAGAAATAGTATAGCTGTTCGCTCCACTTTTAGGATGTTGCCACAGAAACTTTTAGAACTTTTTTCCAGAATGGTTAATTCATGAATATTCCCTACTGACTCTAAATCCAACAAATGGATAGACGGCGTTTGAGATGTGTGTTTCTGATGCAATAAACGCGCTTGTGATTCTGCCACTATATCCCTCATTGGCTACAATAAAATGTTTAACTATGATTTTTAAAATGGCATATTTTAACATATTTATATATCTTTTTTTTTGTAAGTTGCTCATACCAGCTGCACAGCTGCATGTGTCACTTGTACATCAAACTTTGTCTTTTAAAAATGTTTTGGTTTGTTTGGGATTTTTTGCTCCTTGTGTGGGGTCAATGACAGTTTCTGCCTCCATTGGTTGAAATCAGCAATACATAGTAATAGAACGGATATTAAACATAATAATTCACTACAAAGATAACACCCAATTTTGCTGACCCACATCTCACCCTAGGTTTGTTTTGAAAGATTAAACCCCAGGGCATACGTTAACTATAAATAACTCTCCGCGGATGGAGCTGTAATTTAGAGCCTTTAAGTCACCTGGACGAATTTCTAGTTTATTTTGCTTTTTCCCACGTTATTTTTTCTAATAAAGGAAACGTAATTCTCTTGACTTTCTTTGTGTCTCTTTGGGCTTTCTGTGCACCCCCTATACTTGTCCAACGTATTCATATTTTAATTGACTCTGATAAATTATATTTAGATTACCCTGTGATGGTATTATATATATGTATATATATATATATATACATATATATGTGTGTGTGTGTGCGCGTTTAAAAAATATATATATAACAATATTCACATTTATATTTACTTTAAACGCCATTGTTTTTCAATATGCAATATATATATATATACATTTATAATGCTTGAAATACTTTATCAGTGTGCTGTTTACTTGTTTGATATTAAATGACATAATCCTCACTATGGTGGACTGCAGGCAGTTCTAATGGTTGTGCTATGCCAGATGCCCGAATACCAACTGTTTTGTAATGTGATTAGATGTACTCAACATTGTCCATGTGATAAGCTGTTGTGGTACCTTCTTGCTCTCACCATACATTAATTGGCCGTCTATTGGGAATTGAATCTCTATAAAATGAAGTCAGCCTAAGTGTGCGCTTGTGTTTGATTGTATGTTTGGAGAGATTAACATTCAGTGTGTTTGCTTATATACCTGTCGTGTAACATTAAGACTTTTAAACAGAGAAACCATTATGCACACAGCAGATTAGAATACATTTTCATTATACAGTGCTGGCGCACAGTGCACTGCCAATACAGTGTGACAGCCTTCTGAGCCAGGTACGTGTTCAGTACCATGGTATTCTGTGTAAGAATGCATGTTTTTTAATGCATTATGTGTGTGCACCTGGGAGTGTGGGAGTACGCTGTGTGTATGAGGAGAGCTGCAATGAGTGTGTAAACTGAATGAGCGTAAATTTACAGTATGTGTAATGTGTGTGCTTGATTTCAGTGTGTAACTGCAGTGTGTGTAAGAGCGATATGTGTGTGCAATATCTGTGTCTATTCAATGTGTGTGAGTGCATTACCTGTGTATGAATTTACAGTATTTGTGTGCAATCGTGCGTGTGTGCTAATTCAGTGTGTGAGTGCAGGTGTGAGGAAATGTACAGGTAAAGTGTACGTAAGTAAAGCGTGGGTGTAGGTGCGTTAAATTAGAAAGTGCAGTTTTAATAAGTGAAAGCCGTGTGCATATGTCCTGCAGCATTTGAATGTGACATGTATTTATTGCATGTACGAAATGTATTTTATGGTGTATTAACGCCTATATTCTGAATACGTCATTTATTGCAATGTTTAGTATGTGTAGCTAGTAAATATGCAGTATTTCTATGGTGTGACTTTGTGTTGCACTGCTTGGATACATTGAGTAGTTTGCTAATGAAGTGAACAATGTGTTGATGCAGATAGCAGTATTTATATAACATGGAGATTCATTGCATGGACCTTGTGATACCAGAGGGAGTGCGCTGTCTGAATGTATATTAAACGTTTCAAATGCACTTCCGATATTAGCTTGTCTCTATGCTGTGACCAATGTGGTATATAATGCAGATGCAAAGCTTATTCAGTGCATTGTGTATCTGCAGTCTGCACAGTGTGCAGTACTCTGTGCAGTGAGCAATGTGTGGATAAGATGTGTATATTGAGTGGATGTATGCGTGTACAGTGTGTGTGTGTTAGTGTACTGAGAAGTGTGTGACTGTATAGAATAGATTTAACTATATTTTGTGTTGATGCAGTGAAGAGTGTGCGGATGTGTAAAGTGTGCAATGTGTGTATGGATGCAGTTTGCAATGTATGGATGCAATGAATAGTGTGTGGAGTTGTAAAGTGTACAATGTGTGTGGATACAGTGAGCAGTGTGGAGACTTATAAAGTGTACAATGTGTGTGGATTTGTAAAGTGTGCAATGTGTGTGGATTTGTAAAGTGTACAGTGTGTGTGGATACAGTGAGCAGTGTGTGGATTTGTAAAGTGTACAATGTGTGTGTGGATGCAGTGAGCATTGTGTGGATTTATAAAGTGTACAGTGTGTGTGAATGCAGTGTGTAGATTTATAATGTGTACAAGTGTGTAGATTTATAAAGTTTACAATGTGTGTATGGATACAGTGAGAAATGTATGGATGCAGTGAACGGTGTGTGGATTTGTAAAGTGTACAATGATTGTGTGAATACAGTGTGTAGATTTATAAAGTGTACAATGTGTGTATGGATACAGTGAGCAGTGTGTAGATTTATAAAGTGTACAGTGTGTGTGGATGCAGTGAGCAATGTATGGATGCAGTGAACAGTGTGCTGATTTGTGAAGTGTACAATGTGTGTGAATGCACTGTGTAGATTTGTAAAGTGTACAATGTGTGTGTGGATGTAGTAAGCAGTGTATACGTTTATAAAGTGTACAATGTGTGTATGGATACAGTGAGCAATGTATGGATGCAGTGGACATTGTGTTGATTTGTAAAGTGTACAATGTGTGTATGGATACAGTGAGAAATATATGGATGCAGTGAACGGTGTGTGGAGTTGTGAAGTGTACAATGTGTGTGTGAATACAGTGTGTAGATTTATAAAGTGTACAATGTGTGTGTGGATGCAGTGAACAGTGTGTTGATTTGTGAAGTGTACAATGTGTGTGAATGCAGTGTTTAGATTTGTAAAGTCTACAATGTGTGTGTGGATGCAGTGAGCAGTGTATACATTTATAAAGTGTACAATGTGTGTATTGATACAAAGAGTAATGTATGGATGCAGTGGACAGTGTGTGGATTTGTAAAGTGTACAATGTGTGTATGGATACAGTGTGTAGATTTATAAAGTGTACAATGTGTGTGTGGATGCAGTGAACAGTGTGTTGATTTGTGAAGTGTACAATGTGTGTGTGAATACAGTGTGTAGATTTATAAAGTGTACAATGTGTGTGTGGATGCAGTGAACAGTGTGTTGATTTGTGAAGTGTACAATGTGTGTGAATGCAGTGTTTAGATTTGTAAAGTCTACAATGTGTGTGTGGATGCAGTGAGCAGTGTATACATTTATAAAGTGTACAATGTGTGTATTGATACAAAGAGTAATGTATGGATGCAGTGGACAGTGTGTGGATTTGTAAAGTGTACAATGTGTGTGTGGATACAGTGTGTAGATTTATAAAGTGTACAATGTGTGTGTGGATGCAGTGAACAGTGTGTTGATTTGTGAAGTGTACAATGTGTGTGTGAATACAGTGTGTAGATTTATAAAGTGTACAATGTGTGTGTGGATGCAGTGAACAGTGTGTTGATTTGTGAAGTGTACAATGTGTGTGAATGCAGTGTTTAGATTTGTAAAGTCTACAATGTGTGTGTGGATGCAGTGAGCAGTGTATACATTTATAAAGTGTACAATGTGTGTATTGATACAAAGAGTAATGTATGGATGCAGTGGACAGTGTGTGGATTTGTAAAGTGTACAATGTGTGTATGGATACAGTGTGTAGATTTATAAAGTGTACAATGTGTGTGTGGATGCAGTGAACAGTGTGTTGATTTGTGAAGTGTACAATGTGTGTGTGAATACAGTGTGTAGATTTATAAAGTGTACAATGTGTGTGTGGATGCAGTGAACAGTGTGTTGATTTGTGAAGTGTACAATGTGTGTGAATGCAGTGTTTAGATTTGTAAAGTCTACAATGTGTGTGTGGATGCAGTGAGCAGTGTATACATTTATAAAGTGTACAATGTGTGTATTGATACAAAGAGTAATGTATGGATGCAGTGGACAGTGTGTGGATTTGTAAAGTGTACAATGTGTGTATGGATACAGTGAAAAATATATGGATGCAGTGAACAGTGTGTTGATTTGTGAAGTGTACAATGTGTGTGAATGCAGTGTGTAGATTTGTAAAGTGTACAATGTGTGTGTGGATGCAGTGAGCAGTGTATACATTTATAAAGTGTACAATGTGTGTATGGATACAGTGAGCAATGTATGGATGCAGTGGACAGTGTGTGGATTTGTAAAGTGTACAATGTGTGTATGGATACAGTGTGTAGATTTATAAAGTGTACAATGTGTGTGTGTGTGGATACAGTGAGTGTAGATTTGTAAAGGGTACAAGGTGTGTGTGGATACAGTGAGCAATGTATGGATGCAGTGAACGGTGTGTGGATTTGTGAAGTGTACAATGTGTGTGTGAATACAGTGTGTAGATTTATAAAGTGTACAATGTGTGTGTGTGGATACAGTGAGTGTAGATTTGTAAAGGGTACAATGTGTGTGTGGATACAGTGAGTGTAGATTTGTAAAGGGTACAATGTGTGTGGATACAGAGAGCAGTGTGTAGATTTATAAAGTGTACAATGTGTGTGTGGATGCAGTGAGCAGTGTATAAATTTATAAAGTGTATAATGTGTATATGGATACAGTGAGCAATGGATGGATGCAGTGGACAGTGTGTGGATTTGTAAAGTGTACAATGTGTGTGTGAATGCAGTGTGTAGATTTATAAAGTTTACAATGTGTGTGGATACAGTGAGAAATGTGTGAATGCAGTGAACGGTGTGTGGATTTGTGAATTGCACAATGTGTGTGAATACAGTGTGTAGATTTATAAAGTTTACAGTGTGTGTGTGGATACAGTAAGTAGTGTATAAATGTATAAAGTGTGCAATGTGTGTATGGGTGCAGTGAGCGGATTTGTAAAATGTACAATGTGTGTTTGGGTGCAGTGAGCAGTGTGTTGTTTTGTAAAATGTATAATGTGTGTATGGGTGCAGTGAACAGTGTGTGGATTTGTAAAATGTACAATGTGTGTATGGGTGCAGTGAGCAGTGTGTGGATTTGTAAAATGTATAATGTATGTATGGGTGCGTGTGAGCAGTGTGTACATGCAGTATGAGTACCATATGAAACCCTGTACCCCAATCCGCCCTGAGAGGTGCTGCACACTGCGTTGTGATGTTGCTATTGGCAACGTATCAGCTGAGCAGCACCTCTCAGGGCGGACTGCAGTGGGCACAAGAAGCTGCTGGCAGCTGCCACGGAAACAGGGGGTGGGGTAACAGTGCAGAGTGCAGCGTGTCCCACTGCCTGGCTCTTCATGCCAGCAGTAGCCAGGGGAAAGTGAAACTCGATCCGCCCGTGTACAG
Source organism: Pelobates cultripes (assembly GCA_933207985.1). Lineage (NCBI taxonomy): Eukaryota > Metazoa > Chordata > Amphibia > Anura > Pelobatidae > Pelobates > Pelobates cultripes. The sequence continues at coordinate 34,575,844 of OW240915.1, forward strand.
CCACCAGCGCCTGGGAGCAGAGCCGGGTTGATACTCTCTGCCACAGGCCACAAAATGATCTGCAGCACGGGAGGGAAATGAGCACTGGGGGAGGGGATTCAGCTAGTGAACCCGGTAGATTCTGGGTCGTGTTATACTGGATGGTGAGGGGCAGGACTGGGCATAGCTGGCACAGCATGGGCGCATAAAGATCTGGCTTTGATGAGAGGCAAGGGGTGGGATTATTGGCCAGGGGCCTGTAGGGGTGCATGGGGAGGGAGAGAGAACAGAGGGGGCACGGGATAGGAGTGACAGGCAGAGAAAGACCTAGCAGGATTGCGAACATGAATATGTGCAAACACTACCAATAAACACGTCTAGGAAAGTGACACGTCCACTGCCCGGGTGGCTCATACTGACCCTATTAACCCGTTCCTACCAGATCGTGCATGAAGTGTATGCAGAAACCATGTGCTCTCGTGCTATAAATGCAGTGCATATTGAAATACAACTGAACATATGCATACCTCTATAAAAAAAATTATATATATAGATAGATAGATAGATAGATAGATAGATATTCTATTTCTAGCTTCTCAATGAATACCATCTCACAAGCTCTTCTGAAGTACGAAGTATTCTTCAAATCTGTATTGATCATGAAAGTATCTGACTGCTTTAATATTCTTTAGATTACATAATCTTAGTTTATAAAACACTATCACTATTTATTGTCGATATATATAGAACAGTCTAGTAACACTGATTTGTAGAGGTTTAATTCTGATGTATAACTGGTCCGGTATATTTGTACAACCTAAATAAATACTTATTGATTGGCTGCCTGCTTTATTAATTGATCCAACGAACATTTTCTAATTCACAGTGAGAGTGGTATATGGGGTTATAATGAAACATTATTATTTTCTGTACATGCAGCTAAGTAAAACTTACTAACTTGAGTTAGAAAATCCATAATTAACAATGTAAATATTATTGACATTAAGTATTGTTTGTGTTCAAAAATGCAATTTTTATAAAATGAATTCGCTTAAACATCTGTGAGGTTTTTTCATTCATAATGCTTCCCATAGAGAGTATAAAACAATGGGCTATACATTTCTATATATCATACAGTAACTCTATTTTTGATGAAAGTCTTTGGAGATAGCCGAAATGTTCAGAGATCTCCAACGTGTATTATTATTCTTACTATACAAACTATTAACACAGCATTTCTTGCTAGCATGTGCTGTATAACTTAGAACCTAGTTTGAATGAATCAATTTGCTTAAATTAGACACAAAATAAGAGATGAACATACTATTTTTTTGTAAGGAAAAACAATCAAGACTGTCTGTGTTTACTAGGCCTTCGACACGCGTTTCTGGAAGTCACCGTGTGTAGCTCGATTTAAAGTCTCATTAATGGTCATTCAGGTAAGTAAATGGGTGCTAAACTTTTGTAAAATATGTTAGTGGAATAATAGAAAATGTATTTTTAAAATAGTGGGTCTTCGGGATAGTATGTTAAAATGTTTAACTGCATAGTAGTTTACTACTTAATGATTTGTGTTTAAATTTAGGTAACAAGTTTGTCAATGGTAATCTAGAAAAGGGTCATTTGTATTGTTTGTTGAATTGAAGGAAATTGTGAAAATTATGTTTTTTTTAGTGGTGGGCCTTAAGCAACCATTCAAAAGTTTGAAACGCTGGAAATGTAAATTTTGGAAGTTAATATAAAATGTACAGTGTAATGATGATGTATCAATTGTACAAGTAGCTAGATTATTGTACACTTCACATGGGGGGTCCTAAACTCCTACACAAATTGCATATATTTGTATTATTTTAATTTCTGCCTTTTTTTAGGTAGATCTTAATTAGTAATATTAAAATGTTTTGCATTTGTTGCAGTTTTTCTAACTTGAAGTTCCTGTGGCATTTATCATGCCATTTAATAATTATTCGAACTTTCTATGAAACTTAAGTTGGTTCTGACTGTATCAAAGTCCAGTATTATACTGTTGTGTCAGAAGATTAAACAAGACAAGCATTAATACACATCCATCTTCTGATGCATTAGTGCTTGTTAGTAATATAGTCAACTGAAAAGCACACAATTGATAATTAAAGTGTATAACTTCTATTTTGTATTAAGGCAGAGCTTGGTTTAATTTTAAAATAAGTGATTTTTTCACAAGCTACTATGGATCTGTTTATGATACATGCAGACTGTCAACTTGGTTGAAACTGTGCTTTATTTGTTAGAAACTGGGATACTATTTCATGTGGTACTGTATGGTATTGGTAAATAATCATCCCGCCAGAAGCAATAGTAGTAGCACGTTATTGATTCCTTTTACTGTGTTTGGGATTCACATTTACAAAACACTTTTTTTTCTGGTGTGCTGCAATGAAACGCCTGTAATCATAATAATTTAGTAGGTGAACATCTTGCACTTTTTAAAAATAGCTACATAGAAATAATATAGGCTGTAACAAGTCTCAGCTCCATCACTTTCACATAGATCCATTACACAGTTATGCATTTTGACTCAATTTCTACCAAGATCGTATTCATTAGCTTACATTTTAAAGTAACACACCAATTTCAGAGACACACAGGTAATTCTACAGTATTCTAAAGAGAGATGCTTGTTTTTTTACAATGAGAAGCAGAATAGCCTTAATAACTTGCTCTGACACTATATGATGGATGTACTTCTTGAATGTGACACTTCAGAAAGGAATATTTAAGACGGAATGAAACGTCAGTTGTATTTTACTTTTCTTGGAAGCATTGTTATCACGGTGTTGCTATGATCTAAATGATAGGTAATACAGCAGTGGGTGCACTAATTAGTAATATACGATTACGATCCACACGTTAGGGTACATGTAGTATAGCCTATGTGGACCCTAGTCTATCGCAAACCACAATAAATTACACGGTGAGCCGAATTCCATACATTGGCGTTAGGTTTCTTTTATTTTTTTTACACATACTCAGTACTGATAATGGGAAGGGGAAATTAAGGTTTTCAGGGCTGTTTTACCCATTATGTTCTCGATCACAGGGGGCTGTTCACATGGCGGGACGCCCAGCAGAATGGGAAGTCAGGCAGCACAATGCATTTAGAGCGCATGCGCAAGATGGCTGCTGAAAACACAACCTGCACAAAAAAACACAGCTTTTGTGCAGCAAAGTGAGGGGCAACTCCCCCATCAGCCTTCTGCGTGGTGTTCTTTCTCCTTCTTAAAGGGAAGATCAGCCCCCGACCTCCCGATACACTGAAATTAAATCACCCTTTGAAAAGCTTTTAGTTCCCATTATTTCTTGCTCCTGGTATTTAAAAATGACACGATGCTTTAGGACTCGTAATACAGATACAGATAATTTAAAGAGGATGGAAATCTCGGGTTAATAAATACAGAGTAAAAAAATACCTAGCACGTTAAAATCACAGCAAACGCTGATAAGAACATTTCATTTTTGCAGAAAAATTGACAGATGTGTGGAACTGGTATTTTTAGGGTTAACACGTATTTTGTGTTAAGTTAATAAACTGAATATTTCTAAACCAGACTTGAGCAAAATTGCTTGGATTAAAAAAAGAACCTGCATATTTATATGCATATTTTATTATAATATATTTTTATTTTTTTCACTACATATTAGGTGCACTTATGCTGGTGTATTTTTTGTGCATTTCCCTAAGAAAAGGCTATCGGATCCATGTCCAATACCCATATTTATAGCTCCAATCTGCTGCCTTTTACATAGGTATTGATGGTTGTTCATCGGCCCTTTAAATGCCTGTCATCTCTCAGCCACTGGAGTTATCACACACACAAAAAACTAAATCTGCTTGATTACAGCCAATTGAGCTAAAGGTGATCACTAATTACCGAGAAGATGAAGCTGGCCAGCAGAGAGGGAAACACACTGACAAATAGTTCATTTGAATAATTGCTGTGGCAGGAAGAAGCTGTCTCTTGCTGTCTGTTAGTAGCATTGAATAATACGTTGGAAGGAGGGAGAGACTGCCTCGCAAAATGTACTTCATAATGGGGAGGAAATCCGCTTGTAGCACAAGGTATAGTAGCAGCAAGTGCGCTTAGTACCAGCAGCGGAAACAGGAAGCACTTCTCGGTGTAAACATTTCTGGGGATGTGGGATTGTCAGGAGCTTAAAAAGATGTATTCTCCCATCAAGGAATATGCCTTCAACAGGGATGCATTAGATGAGAGGTCCCTATATCCACAAGACCATGATTGTTTTTTTTGTTTTTTTTTTCGAATTCTGCATTTTAACTGGTTTTCATCTCAGAAGAACTCTATGAATGTGATGGAAAAATATAGCAGAATGATTTGCATCACATTTTCAATAGAGGCGAAATATCGTACATAAAATATACTGGCAAATTTAGGGCATGCAATAATACGTATGCAGCATTGGAGAACAGAGGGCTATGTACAAAGGTCAATTGCGGGTCGGAATGGAAAAAGTGGAGCAGTCACCTTGGAAACTGTTGGAATGATCCAATGATTGATTGCTCCCTCTTTGGAACCTTGAAGCATAAAGTCTCCACGTATAATCTGCATTTATTGTTATGATGGGCAGCCCATTGACATGTATGTAAATGTATTAAAGCAAACACTTATTAAAAGGAAGAACTGGTTAACAAAGGGGTGATGATGGGAGTGGTACTGGAATATCCTGCAGATATTGGTAATGATACGTTTGGATAAAGCAATGACTAACTGGGTTGGGTGCTGTGATTTTTAAGGAGATCAAACAAGAGTGAAAAAAAAAAAGTCTGTGCATCCCATACATAGTCACTGGCTCATTTATCACAAGCAGGGGGACATCGAAAAGTTACAGATGTTCTGTTTGTAGAGCGCAGCAAGCTATAAACTGTTATTTTCCAGCATTTAGTTTATTTACTAATGAATATTATATTACCAATTCCTCTAATATAGAGAGCAACAAAATGGAATCTGGTGCTTGTATAATGTTTTACTAGAACACACTACTGTGAGCTTACATACCTGTCGTTGACTTTAAATAATTAAAACAGTCTTGTGTATATATAGACAAGTATATCTACAGTCTTTTTAAATCCAATGATTATACAAGATGTAGGCAACTATGTTTTGGGGTTTTCCTTGTTAAAACCACTGCGAATTGACATTGCAAGATGTAGGCCTCAAATTGACTATTTTCCCTTGTCCCCTTGTCAAAAATGTGTTTTGAGTCTTCCGCAATTCCCATGTTTCAGCATAAATGCTATTGTTAGTGTTCACCTTATTTAACACATATTCATGTTAAGAGATTATAGTGCATCCCATAACCAACTCCCTTCCAGAAACCGTGCATACATTGTACATTTGCCAAACTCTTACAGGTCGGTCGGACTTCGGTCAATCGATGATATACTGGCGAATGTGATGATCCGTATTTCACCAGAGGGGGGGAAAGCATTCAATAGATTTCGCAGCTCATTTTTGCTTTGTACTCGAGTCATACAAACTACACCAGATGTTTCATTATAATCTAACAAAAAAAAGATATTCTCTGTAAGAGTCTGGACCCCTGAAACTTACCAGGGTATTTTCACATGGAGCAGGCGGTTTATATATTCCAATTCCACCATACCTTCCAATTGTAATGAATGATATGTAAATGGTATGCCATAGTAATACCAATTCATCCATACCATTATTTTCGAGGCTTCTATGGGTACATTAATCCATGGAAGTTGTGATTTGGATTCAAGAAAAAAAAAAAATTACACAAAAAGTACACGTAACCTCTATAGGAAAACCTTAATATACTCTGACACAAACAGACAAATGGTATGCATAGATACCTTCTTTATTGTAATCTCTATTTGATAGCCAATAGCATGTGTTCTGTTTGTAATTGCAGAATATAGGGCACACAGAAACAAGTTAGAATAGATGATGCCAGCATAGTTGAGAAACTTTCTAACGTGGAATTCCGTCTATTATTTTACAAGGTGGGCCTCACTGATAACATCTAATGATGCGTATTCACTAACTGGAGATCGGTGGAGAATTGGACTGCAGAGTTTGGTCCAAATAAGAGCTGGAGAAAGAGCTAGGAAATGTCTCACTACTTCACATTCCCTGCTTAGTAACTAAGCCTGTTATTAGACCATGCAGAGGTCAATCCTTTCCTTAAGTCACATGGCTCTCTCTCATAGTATAAGTATTAATAATACACAGTTCTAAACAGTGGTGGCCAGTCTAGTAAAACAGTGGGGTATCTGTAAAAACCACAGCCACTACTTCGCTATAAAATATTCAATACACATTTATCAGCGATTTAAAATACAGTGGGAAACATTTGAATATACATACGAACACAAATAAATATACATACACAAAAAAACAAAAAAAAAAACACAGCATTGATTGTAATCATTGTAAACTTATTTCACAAGCTTCCTCACTAACGCCACTAAGCAGAAATTGAAACACCAAGGCTTTGTACAAGAATACTGTGTCTACAAAGCACGTTGTCTATTGTTAGAAATGTTGCAAAAAGACAGTGATAGATTACTTAGTATATATTTTGGCACAGCAAGGCAAACATCGATTTTCGATTTGACTGTTCTCAAGTCTGACAAAAGGAAGGGAAAAACCCATTCACTGCCTTCACTGTACTCCACACGCGTTATTAGATCGCTTCCGAGTTGCAGAATTAACCCTTGCACCGCGGGTGCGCTGGAACTCGAGCAGGACCTGCTACTTTTCTATTTCGGCCCAAGGGGTTCACAGCAATTGCTTCAAATACATATTATCCCACTGCAAGTGCAGTATTCATATTGCTTAGAACACGTACTTGTTTGAGGAGAACCAGTGTAACTAAATGCTGATAGACAAGATAACCAGAAAGAAAGAAGAGCTTGGGTTTTCTTTATAAAAATATGATCTGTAGACAGACGGATAGATGTATATACGAAATATAATAGTATCAACAATACAAAAACAAAAGAAGGATCAGACAAGTTATATGCAAAAGTAATGATTTAATGACTATAAGCAAGACAAAGCAATAGATTTGTGCTTCTTTTGCAGACCAGAGACAATGAAATGATTAGCCATGGTTTTTAGTACAAACGTTGACCCAGTGAGCTGTAAGTAAAGAACTCAGGGACTCATCTGCCACTTACTCTCACACTGTGCCACCACAGACTGTAAATTGACTCCAACTCCCATCATAGTCAGCACTGATTGAGCTAACAGGTTGTGGGGGCACAGTTGTTCATTCAGGTCCAAAATGATTGTTTATCAATAATATAATGTGATCAAAAGACCTTGACCCCCCCTCCCCCCATATGTTCATTGGCGTAAATATGGCCCCAAATGAAAATAGTCATCAATAATCTACCATACAATGACCTGGGATTGCCTCATCAATTGATTTTTCTCCCCAACAGATGCTAATGAAGTGTTTTAGACTTTTATTTTAAAATTTGAAAAACGGAGGGTTTATTTTACACCTTTTTAAAAAAAAAAAAATATACAAATAAAACGAATCAGTACCATTATTGCATGGGACCTTTCCAGATTCTAATTAGCAGAAGGCACAGGTGACCCCCTTTTAAAAATTTCAATACAATCAAACAAAAGAATAATAAAAAATAAAAAAAAAAAAGCCTGTGCTATCCGCAGGTGTGAAGCTGGATATACTTTAGAAAATGTAACAATGATTTCTGAGTGCATGAAAACAATATCTTCATTATAGTATTATAAATATATCATACAATACTCTCTCCTGTTTTGTCATACCAATATGGCATTTTACATTAAGCTTAATGCCAACTGATTCTTACAAAAGCGAATCATTAAACAAGTCAGTAAAATAAAATTAAAAAAAAAACGGCAAAATACCCGCTTTTTAGGCAAAGAGATTGTAAAACGTAAGAGCTTACTTATCTTTTGATCGATTCTGTGCAGCAAGGGATTAACCATTGTGCTGCCAGAACGGTCACACTTCCCTGGCAGCAACATTTTTTTTTTTTTTTGTTTGTTTTTTTATTAGACAACGCCAAAAAGAGAGAACAAAACATGGCTAACACGCAATAAACCGCTATTCACAGTGAAATGGCTACATAGAAGAGTTTCTATGTATTTCTCCTTTAAATAGGATGTTTAAGCACTTGGACTGGAGATGACACAGCGCTTTCTAATAGTCCACATAAAACAGCGTTAGAACAGGAACACCACAAGATGGGCCAGTTTATCTAATTCCCAAGATATAGACCAAAGTCATTCCAAGGTCAAGGCAATCCACGTACGTCTGGATACATCCACAACGACTTAAAGATACAATCCACAAAGCAAGAGGGATCCACTGGTTCTCTGCATTTTATTGTACATCCAAGCGGAGAACAGATAGGATTCGGACCCTGAGTAAGAGTCCAATAAAGGTCCAAAACAAGAAGCAGCGAGTACCCATTCAGTGTCGGCAATGCTGTTCAGAAAAATTATGCCCAAACCAGAATCCAGCTTTATATTTCCTTTTGTTGCCAATATAAACAGGAAATAACATCAATCTTGCATTCCATAGAAGGTCCAAAACAACGTCACCCAAGTCCTCAGAAGGCCATGTCCTGATTTCACTACAAAATATAAGCAACTCAGACAAAAAAAAAAAAAGTCACACAATTAGCATCTATAAAGCTGCAAATGACATGAAGAATTACAGAGTCTTTAAATCCTCCCTGGAACGTTGCTCTGACCGGTGGCCTCTCAGCCAGAGGAAGTGGCAGAAGAACCATTGAGGGATATTTTCCTTACTCTGTTGGTGAATAGGTTCTGGTGGTTGGAGCTTGAGTTGCTATTGGTCCCATTGATGGTGCTGGAGATGTGAGGGAATTGTGGGTGTGGGGACTGTACCGGTGTATTGGGACTTGGCATACAGGATGACGTTGAAGGCATTCCCCCGGCTGGGCTGCCCCCCTTTTCACTGCCTGAGTCACTTTCAAGGTCCCCACTGGTGTTATTAATTCTGTCTGCAGGGTGGGCAATCTTCATTCTCTTACAAGTGGGCCTGACCCGGTACTTCAAAGGGAGAGGACCATTCTGCAAATTGGGGGGAAAAAAAATATATATATATAAAGCCACACATAAATGGAGGTGAAGTTTAACCACGCATCACCCATCTGATCAAAGGCAATCCAAATTTACCCTTCTCCATGTATAGATATATGCAATATCCATTAACGTGTAATAGTCTTTCAGGGGCTCCTCTTCATACATCACATCGATCTGTTAAAAAGAAAATCGAAACAGTGTGCTTTATTTATGCTTTCACCACGTGTTCGGCTTTAAATCGGTGCCATGACTGTTCTGACACGTAGGGCGTTTATTTAGTACAAGATGAGATGTGTGAAGTTGGTTAATGGTTTTTCAAAATTTAAACCCAAAGAGCACTTTTTAGTCTTACATTTGCAAAGTTGATTATTTACGTCTCACACAGTTTAGTATCTTTGTCTAGTTTCCCTAATATTTAGGAGTTTATTCTCTAAACATTAATTGAAGTGCCTCGAAAAGCAGAGTTATAATATTAAGAATATACACACACACACATATATATATATATATATATATACACATATATACATACACACACACACACACACACACACACATACATACATACATATACACACACACACACACATACATACATATACACACACACACACACACATACATACATATACACACACACACACACACATACATACATACATATACACACACACACATATTGCACACAAGTGAATACGGCTTCGCTTTGCTAAAGGGGAGGTTAGAAAGGATATAGTATATGTTGTAATTCCCTTTAACTAGAAATTACCAATAGCCCAGAATAGAAATGCAGAACCACGGAACATGGAGGAAAGGAAAACAAAATGGGTCGGTGAAGACTTGTAACAGTTTTTTCACTGAATCACAGTGCACTATTTTAGTGAATAAACCCTTAATGTAATGCAGTCAGGTATATATCCACACACTATGGCCCTCTAGACCTTTAACATATTAAGAGTAATGTCTACCAAGTTATTTCACATATTTGTTTCGGTTAATAATCCAAAGGGGGCAGAAACACACAATTTCAAGATCTCTAAACTATAGGGAAAAAAAAAAATTCTACTCAGATTTCTGTTTGGAGCAACAAGCTCTTATACAACATCTCAAATATATCTTTGAATATTCTGGGATTTTTTTCAAGTAAATAAATAATTTTAAAAATCAATGTTCTTTAAAATGTGCACAAATATGATAAAACTTCCTTAGGCAGAGAATTCCACACCTAATTCTTACTGCAAAGAATGCAAAATGGCTGACTTGTATTTTTTCCTATTTATAAACATGTTAGAGAGTTAATTGCACTGACCCTGTATACATTTCTATAAATATCGTCACTGAGATTCCTTATTTTCCAAAGTCAGTCAGTTTAAGTCTTCTAGCTTTTACACATAGCTAATGTCCATCTACTTAATGTTATAGCTGCCTTTTCACTTGTTCTAATTCCACAATTTACTTATTTTAAGTGGCTGTACAGGCGTGTAACTGGGTAACCCGGTTTAATCGTCTCTTTGCAGCTCGAAACATGTTATTAAGTTTGTAAAGTTACCTGAAAGTTACTGGGAATGTCCATTTTACTTCTCAGAAATTTTCTTAGATGCATCACTGTCATTGCTGCAGGACAGCGCAAGTATCTCTTGTCATTGGCCTGAAAGAGAATTGCCCCCCAACTGGTTAATTAACTCACAGCACACATAGTATCAGATTATATACAGTGGGGTGTGTTCTTTAGAGCTTGCTCCGAGTGGTCAGAGTGATTGCTACAATTTGCAACGAGAGCTACACTGAAGCCCCCTCTAGGAGGCTGTTGGCCTTGTCACTGCAGCCTGTGCGTGCAGTGCAGCTCAATAGATTCAGTGTGCTGCAGCAGAAGCTCTGCTATTGCGGAGCCAAGACCTTCTGCTGGATAAACAATGAACATAGGGACGGCATGCAATAAAAGATGAGAGAGAGAGAGGGAGAGAGAGAGGAGTGTATCTGCCGTGGATATGCAAGACGTTTTTTGAGGCTTCTAGTCAAAGCACTGGGTTTACAAGAACTAAAATAATACAACATCATTAAAGTGAAATATGTTCCAATAAATGAAGACTATTACCTCTTCTTTTGATTTGTCTTTTTCTTTGTTACCTTTACAGTCCATCCTAAAATGAAAAATATATTTAAATAAAACACAATGTTGGACATTCCTCTTAGTCTTAAACCCATCATCAAGATGGAGGTAAAAAAGGAAAAGAAAAAAAATCCTCTCCCCCACAAAAATAAAAAAAAAACTAATCACTTACCTATTCTGGTCAAAGAATTCGATGGATAAACTTATAATTTCATCATCTGTAATGATCCTCTTGTCTTCATCTGCCACCTCCCCTCGGTCTTCATTGGAACCATTGGAGGCTAAAAACACAGCCCATTAGCTTAGAGACAGTTTTGCTGCAGGGTTATTTACTAAAAGGGAATTGCTAATGCTAAGCCAAAATATACTCCAATGTAGATATGTTTGGCTTAAAATTGGCAGATCCGACAATTCGTCATTTAGAACATAAACCTTGCTAGAGACATATTCATCCAAGTTCTTTTCCCATCGGCATAAAACAAACGTGGTGGGGGGGAGAAACACCTCTGTTACAGAACCATATCACCCCTCAACACAGCTTAAAGGCAGGCTACATGCTTAAACTTTATGTCTACCAAAAAAAAAAAAAAATTACTAGAAAACATTCGAATTGAAGGAAACATTTGATCAAGCTCGGAAATCACACTTAACTAAACGGTATTAAAAGAATCCATGAACTATTCTGTGACTTGTGGACTTAAAACCTCTATCAGTATAGAGTTCTAGTTTCTCGTGAACATATTTTATGAACAGCCTCTTAATGGTTTGTATCTATTTTACAGTTAATATAGTACTCCTATCAAAGACTGAGAACTCGCGAGTAAATACAGTTATATTTAGGGGAAACCATTTCTTAATACAATCCTTACAATATTGAAGTTCAGGTACTAGAAGTGACCATGCACTAAACAAGACTATTTTACCATCTGCAGAAGGATGGGCAGCATAGAAGTCTCTTCTTCTTTTCATTTCATCTACAAAAAAAAAAAACAACAACATTTTTTACAAATGGGATTTGTCCTATTAAGCTGGTTGGGTTACATTGTAAAAGTAGAAAACATAATGAAGGGCACTTACTTTTGAAAAGACCTGGTACCAACTTGTACACAATATCTTGGAGAGTTTTATCTGCCCTGGAGTTTGACAAAGAAAAAAAAAAAAAAAAAAAACACATTCAGTAAACTGTAGAAGATCTTGTTACATACCTGGCAATTTATATGATGCCCTAATTCCCCAGTGAATGCTGCAATAACACATACGGCTCTCCAGAAAAGCAGGGGAAGGTCAAGACCTACCTGATATTGAGAAGAGGTCTTGTTTTGTGAACTTGAACATCACAGATAGGACAATATTTGCTCGTCTCCAGATAACGCACAATGCATGTCTTACAAACTGGAAACAAAAGCAAAGATAAAACAAACGCATTATTACAATAAATGTCACCACAGAATAACGCGTCATCTTTCAAACAAAAAGCGTGCTATCTAAAGCAAAATAGGGGCGATTCTCAGTGCTTAATGGAAAATAAAGGGAGCTTAATAATTCAAGGTAACTCGCATGGCACTCGAAGAGTTAAAAGGGAGTTCACATTGGATTGTGCATCAACCCCCCACCCACCCGCGAATTCTCAGGAATCTAGACAAAAAAAGCCTTACTTACAGGAATGTAGACATTCAATGATGGTTGTTGCATCGATGAAATATCCTCCACAAAGGACACACATGAGATGGGGGTTGAGCTCGGTAATTTTGATCCTGGTTGTACGATGCATTTTTGCTGTACAAAGGGGGGTTCTAGAAAAAAAGTAAGAAAAAAAACCCCAGAATGGATAAGCTACCTGTGGCACCTGGGGTGGAGGGGAGGGAGGAGGGGTGTGGGGGAACACATGAAGTGAGCTGGTCAATAGACAGGGAGGCAGAGGATTCTGGGAAGATCCCCGGACAGACTTGACATTGAAGATCCATTTCATATGTACTGATTAACGCGCCGCGCAGAGACCTGACCTCCCGCGTTCTAGCCCCGCATTTAGTCATGCATAGGGGTGAATAGAATTCCAAGCTCTAGAATGTGTTACCTGCGTCTATTTACTAAATATACTCTCCGTTTTAGTCTGATATGCAGCACACCTACGTAATTTAAAAAGGAAGCCGACAATTCCCATTTCAAAGCTCTCAAAATGTATGGACACTATTTTGAAAGAGGTCATAAGACTATACAAAGGAAATTCAATTTTACAACTGCAAGTTAACCCAATATGAAACAAAGGACAACATATATTTGTATGAAAAGAGGTAAGGCACATAGTAACAGATAGGAGCATTTTAAAATGATACAAACAATAAGCAAAGAAATCAAAACGATAGAAAGCTCAATGCATTATTTATATCATTTACTTATAAAACCACCAGCAGCCAACCAGCCACAGAGAAATGTCCACCAGCCAGTCACAGAGAAAAGGTCCACCAGCCAGCCAGTCACAGAGAAAAGGTCCACCAGCCAGCCAGTCACAGAGAAAAGGTCCACCAGCCAGCCAGTCACAGAGAAAAGGTCCACCAGCCAGTCAGTCACAGAGAAAAGGTCCACCAGCCAGCCAGCCACAGAGAAAATCCACCGCCAGCCAGTCAGCCACAGAGAAAGATCCACCACCAGCCAGCCAGCCACCACAGAGAAAGATCCACCAGCCAGCCAGCCACAGAGAAAGGTCCACCAGCCAGCCAGTCAGCCACAGAGAAAGATCCACCACCAGCCAGCCAGCCACAGAGAAAGATCCACCACCAGCCAGCCAGCCACAGAGAAAGATCCACCGCCAGCCAGTCAGCCACAGAGAAAGATCCACCGCCAGCCAGTCAGCCACAGAGAAAGATCCACCGCCAGCCAGTCAGCCACAGAGAAAGATCCACCGCCAGCCAGCCTGCCACAGAGAAAGATCCACCGCCAGCCAGTCAGCCACAGAGAAAGATCCACCGCCAGCCAGTCAGCCACAGAGAAAGATCCACCGGGCAGTCACAGAGAAAAAGGTCCACCATCAGCCAGCCACAGAGAAAAGGTCCACCATCAGCCAGCCACAGAGAAAAGGTCCACCATCAGCCAGCCACAGAGAGAACACCTTTACTACCAACCCCCGCCCCTCCCCAAAAAAGAAAGCGTATTTCATTACCTGCCAAGGTGCAAACTCCTTTCTTTTGCCATTTACAGCCACACAGAAAGCTCTACCATTCGCTATCCAGGAGGAATAGTTAACATCATATCACTGCCAGTCACGGAAAAGCTCTGTCTGCATGCTAAAATGGGACTTTGATCATCCTCAAACCATTAACCCCCGATAATCTGCGCATCCTCAGTTTCCCTCTCAGGTTATTGGTGTGGCTGGGGATACATTAGGTTATCAACCAGACTGATTGCAATTAAAAGTGAGCCGGACATTGGTTGCAGACCCACCTCACCACGAGCGGTCCAGCTTGGAAAGGACACCCGGAGAGGAAGGGTTCCAGAAGACAGACTGATTTATTGATGGAAAAAGCACATTGTCGTGTTCTGGTGCCGAGCTGCAATCCTCCCGTTACCATAGCAACCTGCATTTACACTTGGCATCTTGCCACCGCCTGGAGATGGGGAGGGAGATCCACCAGCCAGTTACAAGGGGTGCCCAAGGCAAATGTCTTAACCCCTATTTGGCAGTGAAGACAAGCAGTAGGGAAAGGGTTAATTGATCTGCGACACTGAATATCCTACTAGCAGTATAATAACGGGGGTCGTCATATGGCTCTGGGGGCATTCGTTTATAATGCCAATCAGACCTGTGCCAGACCAAAAAATAACGGTTGCCGGTCAGCAGCCGAACTGCAACAGAAACAGCAACAGAAACAAACAGCAAAATATTCTTTAAAAAGTATCC
This sequence comes from Pelobates cultripes, assembly GCA_933207985.1. Lineage (NCBI taxonomy): Eukaryota > Metazoa > Chordata > Amphibia > Anura > Pelobatidae > Pelobates > Pelobates cultripes. The sequence continues at coordinate 34,590,959 of OW240915.1, forward strand.
ATAATCAATACATACAATGGTTCACTAGATCTCAGGGAAACAAATAAAATTAACTAAAAGCGACGTGACAGGGGCACTAGAGGATTAAATGGAAAAGTGTGGGTGTTGTATAGGTGAAGTTATACATTAAGTGAGCTGTTGGTATAAACATGAAGCGAGGTGTACTAAGATGAACACGTAATAATGTGTGAGGGGGAATGTATAGAAAAGATGGTAAAAACATACAACGAGGTATAGATTTATGGAAGAGTAAGAGGCTGTTAAAAAGGGTAAAGATCCAGTGAGGTGAAAGTTATGGAGAGCGGTAAAAATGCAGTCAGATCGATTAGGAGTGTAATATCGAGAGGACATATTGGATAAGGGTTAATATGCATGGAGTGAGGCTGTGAAAGAAGGATGTAAACATGCTGTGAGGTTGTAAAGGAGGGATGTAAACATGCAGTGAGTGAGGCTGTAAAGGAGGGATGTAAACATGCAGTGAGTGAGGCTGTAAAGGAGGGATGTAAACATGCAGTGAGTGAGGCTGTAAAGGAGGGATGTAAACATGCAGTGAGTGAGGCTGTGAAGAAGGGGTGTAAACATGCAGTGAGTAAAGCTGTAAAGGAAGGATGTAAACATGCAGTGAGTAAAGCTGTAAAGGAAGGATGTAAACATGCAGTGAATGAGGCTGTAAAGGAAGGATGTAAACATGCAGTGAGTGAGGCTGTAAAGGAAGGATGTAAACATGCAGTGAGTAAAGCTGTAAAGGAAGGATGTAAACATGCAGTGAGTGAGGCTGTAAAGGAAGGATGTAAACATGCAGTGAATGAGGCTGTAAAGGAAGGATGTAAACATGCAGTGAATGAGGCTGTAAAGGAAGGATGTAAACATGCAGTGAGTAAAGCTGTAAAGGAAGGATGTAAACATGCAGTGAGTGAGGCTGTAAAGGAAGGATGTAAACATGCAGTGAATGAGGCTGTAAAGGAAGGATGTAAACATGCAGTGAATGAGGCTGTAAAGGAGGGGTGTAAACATGCAGTGATGTAGAATTATGAAAGGATGCCATGATGTTTTAGGGGGGAGAGATATCACCGTGATCTCGTATAATTTCCATTAGTAGGGGTTGGCCGGAAGAGGAATGGAGCAGGACTTGAGAAAAGGAGAGCAGCCACATTAAGAGGCATACAGGGTAACAGTGAGAGAAGTGGAGACAAAGGGCTGAGTGGAAACGGATGGGGGACGGACACAAACTGAATACATCCCCTTATCTCCTCCGGGGAACATTATGGGACAAGGACACCCAAAACCACCAATCCTGACAGTACTGGGGAACCAGGACTTCCAAAACCAACAGCACTGTCAACACATGGGAGCCAAGACACCCTATCCTCCAATACATTTAGTACAGTGGAACCTCGACACCCCATCCTCCAATTTGTTCACTGCTTTTGAATCACACACCTCAACCCATCGGGACAATACTAGAAGTCCAGAGCCAATCACATTCTATCCTGGGAATTATTAGTAGTTACGATACACCGGTAATTCGTTATATCGGGCAATATTGGGCGCACACTTTATCTCAACCTACAATTCGGATAGATAGAGAATATATATATATAAACAAATGTCAGTCTGTGAAAATAAAATCTGCATCGTGTGAAGGGAAAAGCACATTAATACATACATAGCACTAGGAACTTATAAGCTGCCTAGAAATAAAAAGGTAGAGCACTCAACATGTGCTTTTCTACAATTTGAAAATGCCCGAATCCTCTGAATGAATGCCCTATACTGTATGTAGTGCTCTTTATAGTAAGTACCGTATGAAAACACAGTAATGGAACAGAGTTCCCAATGGATCCAACTGCACTAGAGCCTTGCCATAGCCAACCTCCAGTACGGCAACAATTCACTGTACCCCAGCCTCTATTTCAGGTAACAGTACACTATCTATCCTGGACAATAATGGAAACAACACCAGTCATCCAACCAGAGGGTCCATGGGACCACCGGAAAATCATAGCAATCATACTAAGGCACCCTGCTAAAATTTACGTCGATTTACCTGTATACACAAATACAAACGATTTCGTTTTGTGTTATATTTTAATATAGTCAATATACGGTCATATTTAGAGATGCACCGTCAGAAAGCACATATCCACAGTGTACAATATACCCGCTTATCAGAATATATGAATATTTCTTGGAGTCCGTTCAATGTAGATTGCTGGGGTAACAATCGACTAGCAACATTTAGGCCAAAATAACCAAATAAGACACATCGACTTGCAAAACAATAGGAAGGTTTTTCTCTAAGGTCTTTGGTGAGTAGACATAATTCGTGCATAATATAACACAAGCTTTATATAATAAACGGGTTGGTTCACATGATACAAACTCACAGTAATCCCATAGGTACATGGGACACAGCAACACCTTAACCGGTTTTGACTGATAAGATGAATTGCCGAGACCCTCATATAAAAGGGGGTTCATCCCATAAAGTAGTTAAAGGGGCAAGCTGACCTGAGATGGACCTTTGTACTTGCCATCTTTTATACAGCACAGGCCAGACTGCAGTTCCAGAGCTATTACCATGACTGACTGTCGGGATTTACTTGTTTAGGGGAAATCATGGCTGGCATCAAGTGAGGTAAATAGTACGGGGATCTCCTAATTTACCTGTCAACATACATGGGTGGGAGGGAGATATACAGATATTCCCCCACTCATTGCTTGGTATTGAACCATGGATTCTTGGATAAATTCACAGATTTTGTGATCTATATGTCTCAATTCTATAATAGCAATGCACATAAAGATGGGGTGTAATTTAGGTAGGTAGATGCCTGCAGTGCTACAATTAAGTGTACCATTTAATGTACATGGGCAAGAACAAAAAACAAAAAACAAAAAATAAAAAATACCACAAGCCAGATAACAAAAAACACAAAAAACAAACAAACCACACACACAAAAACAACAACCAAAAAAACCCCCACAAGCTCACGTTGTGATATATTACTATTAAGCAGATCTATATTCTAAGCTAAAATTTAACATTGACAAGAGATGGGAGCAGTCAATGTTAATACATCGAATAGAGCAAGTTGGGCATAATTAGGCAAACGTAAAAATCTCTTGGGGGTTAGTACTGCCATTATGCTCATTAAATCGTCAGGATGGCCAAGCATAATGAGAGTCGTAGTCCAAAGCATTTAAAGCGTTAGATTCAAGCTTTCTTCCGACTCAATGATTATACACACAGTTCTAAAAGAGGAGCAATCAGTGTGGACGTTCTACATGTTTCCATGGCGATTGCTATACTTTAGTGCTCTTTGTTCATAACCCCCATCACATTACTATTTAACAAGCGGGATTTCGCGGGAGGGGATAGCCTGCCTAACCTGTACATACGAGGCACACGCGTGATTCGTCCACGGAATAGACAGAAGCTCATTGTAGGCAGCTTGCTGACGAGGTGTGAGGCACCCAGGGCAAACAATGTACCATGGGAAATAAAAAGCTACAAAGAGGGGAACTTATGTTTTCAATTTCGGGACAGTAAAAGTAAAATAGAGATAAACTCACTAATAAGTCATCGTTGTACAAAGACTTTTTTTTTAGTAATACACTCCTTTGTTATAGGTAATATGGGAGGGGGTAGGATTTAGGCGGAACTTTGCAATTTCGGGCAACTATACTTTAATTAAAAGCAATATGACGTTTAACATTAGACCCAGGATAAACCCTTTCCAGGAAAAAAATGACAGTGTTTGTGCTAACCCAAAAGGAAGAAAGCACCCATGGAATTTCTGTTCTTTGTAATTGGCAACTACAAAAGCTTCCAAAGTACCAGGAGAGGTGCAGAGAGTTGTCACTGTGGGATCAAACAAGACACTATTCAAATCCTATTGTGCATTCAGATCCAAATATGACGTCTCCATAACAGACCCCAGGCAATATAGTAACTTCATGTACTCGGTCAGAAGGATGTAGACACAACCTGGATTTATTTGGGGGTGGGGGAGGGGGCAAACCCCATAAATTATTTTGACTGGCTTTTCTCAAAGACAAAAGAAACTTTGTGTCTACTATTGGTTCTGAAAACTTACCAAATTACCTCCAACAAGGAAGATAATGCACAGCAAGACAGTTAGTTAATTAGAAATAATCCCAACAATCAATTAACAAAAACAAAATGCAGATATTATATTGATGCAGATGTTGAACACGTCCAGTGAGCTTGTAAAGACCCACATGATAATATGGATTTCTAAAATCATCCTTCATCCCCCATAAAAGAAGGCAGTGACAAATAATGATTTTTTTCTAAAGAGAACTTTCCACTTAAATCTAATTTTCGGGTTAAAAAAATAAATAAAATTGATCTGCTTAAGTGAAATTATAATATATTAACGAATATGTTGGGATTAAAGTCAAAATGGGTGCTTTCTTAGGGGCCTGCCAGTGTTTCTGTCATAATGAGTTAAAGCAGGAACAAAACACCATCAACTGAGTAAAGAATTCATTTTCAATCAACATATCCATCACCCAGACATGTGCATGGTCACTGTTCTATGCAGATTTATTAGTTACACACGAGTTCACAGCCAGTTAGGCAATATTTCAATGATCACAACCTCAAGTCCATTTTCCCATTATATTCTCTACAATATACAGTGTATCAAAGTTCAAATTAGCAATGCTGCAACACTTAATTCTTCAAAAGCACCAGTTTTTTTGTTTGTTTTTTTTTTTTACATCTCTGACAGTTTATTTGAATTGATAGGATCAAAGAAACAAATAAGACATGTCAGTGCTGCATTTCTGAGTCCAGGTTATTTAAACATCCGACAAATAGTGATGAGCACACTGTGTCAGACCCAAGCTAAGAACTGTGGATATATGTTTAAACTGGTGACTGATTTATTGCAGGGAGTTTTTTGCTTTACCTTGGCAGGGGTGTTACTTTGTCGCCTTTGCCACTTTCTAGTTCATTATGCAAATAAAATATACAAATATAAAGTAACCAAGAAAAATCCCACTAATTTAAATCCTCTGTTTTCTTTCCATAGATTTTATTTTTGGTCAAAACTAAACATCAGATTCTAAAAAGTCGTGCATGTGCATTTCTTGCTGGTCTGCCTGAAGATCTGAGAAACAAGGTTTCATAGTTTAGCAAAAACCGACTATATACAGTAACACATCCCAGGCCAGACGTGTAGGAAATTATTGTTTACTGTCAACCCCAGTACCCCAGCAAGGCTGATCCAAGCAATATCGCTCAGTACAAAGGAGAAGATATATTTACTATGACAACTGGATACAGGATATTAAACAGCCACAAGAAACAAGAAAATACAAACATCCAATGAAACAGCTTTCCTTTCATAATCAGAAACATTTGTACCCCAAAACATATTAGTGGTATGATCGGACATATGCAGGGTTGGAAATAATTTTTGGCAAGGCATTGCATGTATGTACACACAAAAACAACCACAAACATATACTGCAAATAACATGCACCACGAAGCACTGTATGACAAGGGGGAGATTTCTGCCACCTTGACCCATGCAGACTAAACTATTTCTACAGAATATTTTGAGGACATATGCCAAACTGTGACTCCTCTCCCCTGGGAATCAGCACAGGTTATTGTTGCATAAAAATTTCTTCAACTCATAATCTGCTTTTCGTCATTGTTTCAACTTATACACTGGAAACCCGCTGTTTTGGGTAACGGAGGGGAGCGAGGGAGTAAACATGGAGCAAGGGGTGCAAGAAGGGGAGTCTGAGTACAGATGGAGGATTCAAGGTCAGGAGGCAGGGTAGAAAAACAGAAACAAACAGACAGGGGGTAAGTGAGGGCTCAGAGAGTGGCATGTAAGCAGATAGGAGATGGTACTCTTGCCCTTTGCCATGTGCCTCCCTTTTCTAAAACCCTTGATTAACCACATCTAGCCTCCACAAACCACCTGTGTACCCCATTTCCCCAACCTTGAAAATACTACCCCACCCCCTCCTTTTTATTTGTGTGCACCACCAGACCCCCCACCCCCTCCCTCTCCCCACCTCCTCCTCCCCCTTTCCACACAATCCCCACCCCCCGCCAAGGGGGGCGCCAGCCAGGGGCGGGGTATTCACGTACCTTGGGGTGCAAGACGTGGTGCTGGTTGTGGGGGGTCCCGGGGACAATGCGGTGTCCGGGGGGGCGCTCAGCGGATGAGCAGCAGCCCAGGGGCGGCCATCTTGATCCGAGCTGCAGACGCTGTCAGTACGGGGGGGCAGGGGGTCGGCACTCAGCTCATCCCCCAGCCTTGCGCCTGGCGGTGGGGGTGTTCCCCGGTTCCCTCCTTTCCCCGTGCCTGGCCGTTCACCGAGCCGCCGATCCCGCTCCTAGTGCGGGGCTCTGAGCATGCTCCGGTCGCTTTGTCCTGCTGGCTGCTCCCGCTCCCCGTGCTTCGTATCCCGGCCCTGTATGCCTCGCTCTGCGCCCGCTCTCCGTGCCCGGCTCCCCTCACTGTGCCCCGGCCCTGGCTGCCTAGCTCGGCTACTCCGCTCGCTGGAGCCTCACACTGGAAACTGACACCGTCCCCAAAATGGCTCGGAGTCCGCCCGCCCCGCGCCGTCACGTGGTCTCATTCCTTAAGGGCGGCCTGGGAATTGGTGCACACACACATCCACACACACACATTGCACTCACACTCACCGCCTCCTGCACTCAGCCCAGTATTAAATATGAATCCCCCGATCCTGACATAAAATCACATATATTTAATATTGGAATAATATAAAGGGTATTCATGGGATGTATATTTTATATGCAATTTACAGTGAAGTGATTAGAATAAACTCCTGCACACCCATATGCACTATCTGGGTGTTAATGGTGTTTCTAATAAAATCGTAGGGTAGCCGTGGGAGCCCTTGAATACAGTGAGGGGTGTTTTAGAATGTTGCAGTTTTAGAATATTACAATAATAGAATGTTGCCGTTCTAGAATATTACCAAGTTAGAATGTTACAGGTTTAGAATATTACCGATTTAGAATGTTAAAGGAGTACAGATTTATCATAATATCATGTTAGAACGTTACAGTTTTATCATATTATCATGTAACATTACTACAGAATGTTACCGTTTTAGTACATTGCAACAATATAACGTTTCAGCGTTAGAGTGTTAAATGTTATCAATGCCAAATCCTTTCCTATTGATCTAGTCTTTACTGATGCTGACCGAGGAACAAGAAATCCACGAAAGGGTTTAATTTAAAACTATGTTGTAGAGAGGTAGCGGGTACTAGTAGTAAGGGTTGGTTTAAATGTTTAAAAGCTATACCATATATATATAGAGAGAGAGGGAGAGGGCAACGATATTAACTAACAGATAAGGATTCTGAAATCAATATGTACAGAGCCAATACTGAAGATTAAACGTTAAATTGATGCATATAAGATCCCCACTGATCTTATCATACTTTATTTTAAATCGCTTTATATCAGGAAGACAGCGATATTCATAGTAAATGATTTATATAGATCAATGTGCCATCAACAAGGGGATAATTTATATCCATGAATACAGGAGTTGCTTCGCTATAAAACTTAGCGCGTGTGCCTGTTTCTTTATATGTACATGTGTTAAAAAACGCGACAAGACAAATAATGAATCTGTTTATTTAAAACACCATATTGGTGGGTACCCTGGGAGATGGGTAACTCTGCAGGGTGCAGCTATGCTTTTTGCTAATAAATGAAGTCTAGATAGATAATGTATGTTTAGGAAAATTATGAAGCAGTTTGGGGTGGATTAAAGTTTAAGGATGTTTATAAAATGCTCGCTGTGAGGGAGGTCTGTAGAAATGTAATCCATTCGATACTCGTACACTGGATCCCTTTTGGATTCATCCAGAAATCCAGTTCGTCCTATTTATCTACCGGGATCTTCCTGTTCTGAGCCCCTCAAATTTTCCTCTCGGCGCTGGGCTCAGGGGCCGTAGCTTTGGGGGGGTCTATGACTCGCTAGAGAAGGTGCCTTGTGGAGTAATGTGAGGAAAGAAAAGGGAGAACGATCCCTCTAATTTTAATTCCCCTTAAGTCACATTGACACTTAATCACTTTGTCTGAAACACCCTCGGCACACAAAGAGTTAAACATTCAATCTAACAGAAGCAACAAACACCAGGATGGCGTCTCTGTGCCTCTAGAACATTGGTTTTATTGTTACAGAGAACGCTAAATTATTAGTACAAATGACGCAATTTCTTGAACGAGACTTTTAACCCCTGCGTTCACTCTACGAATTAGCTGTTAGCATAGCTTGGACTTTACTCCTGTATCAACTGGGAGTCGTATATAGATCATATGCATAACAGGGGGCTGTGCATATATACTCCAGAAAAAGGATCCCTGGCTTTTAATTGCCCTATTTTAGTTATTCTAATATACAATTAAATATTAAAACATTATTCAAATGATACGATCTTAATCCTTAGCCAACCAAAATTATATATTTGTTTTGCTAAAATCCAGCAATTAAAGTAGTAGCATCATTGCAGAGACTCCTGTTTCTTCCTTTATGGATATATATTATTTATTTTTTTAAAGTGTTATTTATTTCTGTCAATTTGTATTGTGGAACAATCGGCATAAAACAGTAACACAATAAACCGGGTAAAACTTTAGACTATGATCGGTTTCCAACTTAGGACAAGATTGCAGAACATTGAAAGAAAAACAAAAGAGAGGAACGGGTTTAACCTTTAGGACCCAGAAAGCTTGACCACATTTCAGATACACAAAGAGTTAATTATACAAGGGGTCAGATTACAATCCTCTTGCAGTGCCTTACAGGATCAATGTGGAAAAAAAATGTAAGAAGATGGCAAAACATATAGATGGGGAAATGCTTATCAATTAACCTCTTAGATGCCAGGTTCCCGAGAAAAATACTATTTTTTTTTTTAGGCTTCTAGTTGTAGCAGCCCAGTTAGGTTTAGCAACATGCAATTAGAAAAGAAGAAAAAAAAAACCAAATACATTTCAGAACAAAAAACAACTTAATCTTATAAAGTGTAAATTGTTGAAATAAATAAAATCACACAATCTGTTTGGATCATGTTGTTTATTTGCACAAAATAATCATTCACTACACATCTTGTCTGGACTGATTTCCGGATAATGGAGGCCATGGTGGAATGTATATCTTAATGTAACCACAACAAAAATAAAAATAAAAAATAGAAAAGATTTTCATTTCACACAAGTATTATTGGACATGTTTGTGTAGCAAACAATGTTTAGTAAGAATGCAAATATTAAGAAACCATGTCAATCCACAAAAAATATTTTATTGAAAGGTTTCCCAAGAGAAGAAAATGACAATAGAGTACAAAAACAAAATAAAGTATTTATTCGGGGGAGTTGGAAGGAAAGAGACAAATAAAGATTTGTGGTAGAATCTCTTGTGTAGTAGAGAGATGAGCTGGGTTCAGATCTGACTAGTCTTCTCAAGGCTCTTTGCAGCATCCTTAAGTTTGCCCACTAAATCCTAAACAACAAAATATAATAAACAAATATATATAATCGTTTGATGTGATGGATCTGTAGTAAAGAGAAAGTGATAACTTTGGAAATAAAGGTTTGTGTAAAAACATTTCACTACATAAAAGTCTTTGTTAAGACAGAGGTTATCTAAAACATTGAACGGCAACTCTCTAAACACACAATCTCCAATCGTTCATAATCCTAAAATGCAGATATAGATATAGGTGTATTCATGAATCAAGATATGGTGTTTTTCCACTGACAGAATTAAAATTGTTCAGTTGAGAAAAACAATGTTTTCAAATTTGGTAGAGTTGTGATCTGCTCTTCTGGTTTAATTTGTGTATGTGGTGATCAACTTACCTAAACTATTTAGTTACACCCTGGGAACCTATGAACTGCACTGCATAGTGAGCAATATTCAAAGAATAAAAATGACACATTTTTGGATTCAGGTGCACTCATTAATTAATACTAAGCATATCCAAATTCAGCTCCTCTACTTCTTTCTTCTGAAGTTACACATTGCTCAACAGTAGTATACATTACTCAACATATTTACAGTGTTTGCTTGGAGACTTCAAACTACCCCTCAATAGAGCTAACATATAAACCATTTAAGGACATTTATACGTACTCTCAATCACAAAATATATAACTAAATAAATACATGCATAAAAAGGAAAACTAAAACAGAACAAGATGAAGTATATGGGATCTTAATACTATCCGGTAAAAAATTGTGTATTTATTTTGTGAATTAATGAGCTCAGAACTCTCAGGGTACTGTTAGCAGGCTGTATGCTCACCTGGCACTGAAAGAGTTAATGCTACAGCGTAATATCGATCTCAATAGGATGTATGTGTATGAAAATACCTTACTCTGTTGGTAGAGGCAATTCAGGCAGTTATCTTATAGATCCTGTAATACCAGCGCTATGAAATATGTTGGGTTTGTGAATACAACAATCACAGTTATGTCAGAGGGGCTAACACAACAGAGTGTGCTTTGCATTTATTTATTACTGAAAGTGTACAGATGAAGATTTAAGCAGTAGTACAGTGATATTTAAATGCCACATAGTCTTATTTGGTTTGGAAATCTGAAGCAGAAAAACATATAAACAGCAATTTGTCATTCAATTACGTTTTGTATTGTATTTTACAAGAGAGCTGTGTTCCCAGTTGCAGTGCTTGGCTTAATGTAGAATACTTAAAAAAAAAAAAAAATCCCTTAACCAATCTGAAATAAATAAAATACCTGCAATTGTTCCATAGAGCAGTGAAATCGTACATCTGTTGTCTGATTGGGCTCTGAACTCTGAGGGAAAGAAACAACTAAAATATATTAAAAGCATCTCCTAAATCAGAGGCTGGCATTGCCTATACTCAGGCTAGACATCATGTTAACATAGATCACATTCACCCACAGTGCCAAGACTGCACAAAACGTAATTACCTCCACATCAAATTGCACTAGGTAGGTGGGGCGGTAGGATTTGTACAGTTGATTTGCCTGGAAAATGAAACAAAGTAACTAATAAGGCTACAAAGCTGAGAAGAAAAAACAAAAACAAACACACACACTTTGATTTTCCATGTGTTTGCTATTTATTTACCTTTATTTGATATTCAAGACGCCAGGAGACATCTGATACATGTGGGGAGGAAGTACCTATGCTAAAATTAGGGAAATATTCATGAAATCACATCTGTTCGTCTAATCACTCTGCCAAAACTGCTCAATTAGATATCATCTTTTTAAAGAAGAAAGGGGCAATGGATCAGAAGGGATGGTAGTGAGTAATGGGAAAACTCACCGCTCAAGAAGGATTTCCAGAGCTTCCTTGTGTTTCTGAAATAAAGGAGATCATTGTAAAATAATGATGCACAGAAAGCAGAAATAATAGAAAAAGCAGAGGCGCATTTTTATAAGCAATGCTTGGAACCTGGTATTCTGTCCAAAACTGTTCTGTTCTCTCTTTGTCGAGTTTACAGTCTTCTAGGAATGTGCTGTGAAGAGAGAAAGGGTGAGATCAGACAGCAGATCCAGGCGGTTTTAATTTCAGATACATAGGGAGATGGTGAGGTACCTGAATGCTGCTCTGTCTGCATTGTGTTTAACAGCTTCCAGTATACAGGTAGTGGCTGCAGCATGGCTGTGTTTAACGTGGCCTGAGTCAATGTTCTGCAACTCTGGGCAGTCTATAGCAGCACAAAAACAGGAATGGAATGTTGTGAGTACAGACACATTGTCACCACAACAAAGATAGATGGATGGACAGATAGATAGATATAGATTTTTTTTTTGCATGGCGTTTATTTTGCGAATAACAATACATGTTTTGTAAATATCTGTCTACCAATGCACCTAATACTAAAATTCCAAGTAAAGAATTAAAAATACACATTATATACATATATTAAAATAGCATTATATATACACACACACCAATTTAATTGATAGAAGATAATAAATATGCCTGAAAGTATACACCGCAAAATACAAAAATAAAAAGTAGACTTTCTTGCAGACAGAACACGTTTTAAAAATGTCAACCAACACTGTACTATAGAAAGCACCGTATTCCTATAGTGAGTGCAGGGCGCGACTGGAAAAAAAAAAGGCCAGAGTGACTAGTTTGGCATTTTAGAATTGATTTATACGTTGTATGTGCAAGGTTTATGTTAGTTAAAAGGAACCCATCGATGTAAAAAATATAGTTAGCTATGTTTTTACAGTTAGGATCATTTCTTAAAAAGACTGTATGGAGTTAAACCAGTTAGGTTTTGCATTTGTTGGATACCATTTAGAATATTAGTTAGTCAACTACTTTTTCATTGATATCTGTATAATAGTTGCATAATAAAATATCTTACTAAGGGTTTTATTCTTTAAAGGTCACCTTTGGTGAACAGGCTAACACAAAATTTAGGCCGAACTCAATAAACAAATCTCCAACATTTTTCTGTTGGATTGATTTTTCAATTCTACAACTTTGGTCTAATTGTAGCCGCTCGTAAACTCGCCGTTTAGTGAATAAACCCCTTGGTCTGTGTGTTTGAAAGGAGGCATGATACACCTCACTGATGGCACCATTGCAGTGCATGGGATGAGGATCTAACAAGTCGATCATAGCTAAGTGCAATTCACAGATTTGCCCACTAGTGGTAAATTACCGCACAAAGTATTCAATAATTCGATTCGTGGAATCTTCCTTTCAGATTCGAATTTGTGACTGATTACATATATACGAATATTAAATATAATAATAATATAGTCTCATGTTCAATAAAGCAAGAACGGTAATGAAATACCAAAACAAAGTTATTTACTTTTTATTTTGTATTTTAAAAGGAGCGTTCCAAAGCCCAGATGTTGTTTCTCCCAATAAAATAAACTCAAAATATATATAATAATAATAATAATAATAAACCAGAATTAAAACTATCAACTAGCACAGAAATATATTAGTTAAATCGATCCAAGGCCAGTTTGCGAAATCCATGGGGTATATCTACTAAACCGCGAACTGTGAGTTGAAAAATGAAATGCAAAATCAAGGCTAAAGTTGCTTAGCTATGACTATAGTTACGTGGGTTTTTAACAATTTTTATTTTTTACAAAGCTGAAATCTTTGGAACTCGGTTTTCAATTTGCTACAATTCGATGTTTAGTAAATAAAACCGGTATTTATCAAACGGTCGATAGTCTAGTTCAGGCATAGGCAACCTTCGGCACTTCAGATGTTTTGGACTATACCTTCCATGATGCTTTGCAGGCATTATGGGGGATGTAGTACACAACATCTGGAGTGCCGAAGGTTGCCTATCCCTGATCTAATTCGTCGAAACCGCAGCTCGAAGCAATTATATAAACTAAATATGAAGAACTATTTTTTAAGGCAGATTTTCAGACAGAGCCATGCTTTTAATCTCACCCTTATGATCTGTCCACTTCAACCCATCGAGTAAATGTCAAAACCTGGCTGGATCATTCTCAGAGACCAGCAGGCGAATATGTGACATAATAGCGTCATATGTGACACAATAGCGCCAGATTTACAAAGAAAATATTTACCAATACTAACGAATCACATTTGCAGTTTAGATACATGGCCAGTCCGTTTATTTGTTTCATTTGTAGCTATGGATGATCTACTGAAACCAAGTAGCCACCTCCCCTTTTTACAACTGACAACATGGACAAACTTTTTTAAACGCAAACTAAATCTGAGTCACTAGAATGATCTTATTTTAGAACATCAGAATTCACATGTATTTTTATTATTTGTTTTGAAATAATGTCTTAGCCAATTTAATTATGGTTCCAGTCCTGTTTTGTTGATAAGATTCATAGATTAGGACACACAAAAATACATATTATTATGAGATCCAAAAAGGTTTAAGTAACCGACTGGGATATATTAGCTCAAAAAGGCCTTTTGTACACTCATATTTTGTGTTTTATTCACTAATTAGCAACTAGTGGTGACTTGAGAAACGACTTATAAAATTTTAGTCAAAGATCAGTGTTAGAAAGAAAAAAAAACTATAAATTCAGAAAAGTTGTTTTTTTCTGCAAGTCTTAATTTGTCTGAATTTAACAAGCTGGTCACCAAACTTCTTGGCTTAGTAAATAAAGCTCAGTGTTTTATAATACATTAACTGCTATCCATTAAACATAATTAACCAAGCCTGTTCTAACCATCTTAGTAATGTGGCATAAGATGTGCTGGGTTAGGAAAATCATGGGTTAGTAATTGTGGTTACATAGGGATAAAGTCCAAACCATAAGCTATTTTATAAAGACATCAATCATAGGAATCTGAAGAAAGATGTATCATTTGCTGTAACATTCGGATGGGCTCAGAGTTGTTTAATTATCAAACAGATCTAGATAATATTTTTATAATTGTGGATGTTGGTGCTAGGGGGATATGGATGCAGTACAATCTTGCAGTAAAGCCAGCGATTTAGTGAAGATCTATCTCCTAATCCAGAGGAAATGAGTTATTCTGACAGTGTATTACAAATTAAAAGGATAACTAGGCTGGATAATCTATACTCCACAGTGCCAGATAACCAGCAGAGCTTCAGGGATATTGGACCGTGGTCACACTATATTTGTTCATTATTGCTGTATGTATTTAAATATTGTGTGTATTGTATGGTACGCAATGACTATCAAATGTTCTCTAGTGATAGCTTGTCTAATACCAGGACACAAACAAAAACAATGCCTAAATAGAACACGTGATTCATCGCCTAATACAGAACAAGTGACAACACAACTTAATACGTTGTTGATAAAATGCCCATTGCTTATTAAGTGATAGTACAGGACACAAAACCAATTATAAATGACACAATGTCTAACACTGAACACATATTTCCAACAACAATGTAAATGTACGGTTTACACGTTTCATACAAAAATGTTGGAGGCGTTGAGGGGACTCAAATACATTCAAATAAGAAATCTAAATAACGGTGGCCAGCCATGCAAAGACTATTTATTATACAACTTTTCAAAACAGGACATATCTCTTATGTAGTAGAAAAAAATATTGTACAGACGTGTAATCGAGAACAATGCAGTACAAGAGTCACAATTCCAATACAAATAATTTGTTTAGAGTGTACAATACACAACAAAGCTGATTCCCAATACAGAGAATATGCTGTAATATAGAATACAAAATAACTGATCGAACACGTGTTTCAATATTTAAAACGTGTTTTAATATATAGGATAAAAAATATGTCTTGTTCAGAATAAGGGTTTCTATGTATATATAAGACAGTACGTTTTTTCCCCATTGCCTAATACAAAACGTTAACATACTTGATAGAAAACCAATACTAATACTTAGTGCAGAATGTTACACTGTGTAATACAGAACGACTACCCAAATATGTATTTGCGAACACATTCTCCAATGTACAATATGAATTATAGTTCAAAGCCATCACACAGAACAAGTGCTCTAATGCTTAATATTGGAGGGACTTTGCAATATGTAAAACACCAGTGATCCAATTCCTCAATACTAAAAAAAGGGCTTAATGTCCAATACAGAGAAAAATCTTCCAATGTGTAATACAGAACAGGCCCCCATTACCTAATACAGGAAAACGTTTGCAATGTTTAATACAGAACCAGTGATTTCATGCCTAATACAGAACACATGTTCCAATGTGTAATTCAGAACGATTGCTTAAATATGTTATAAAGAGCAAGTGAATTAATATCAAGCAAATGTTACAATGTCACATAAATCCCCCCTCCACCCCCCAAATATAGAAAGGGTTTCAGTGTGCAACAAAGACTGTCTAACGCATAACACAACAACCCTCTGTATTTGTAATAAAGAACAACTTGTACACATACGTGTATAACTCAGAACAAATATTACAATGTGCCAGAGTAACATATCTGACAGCAAAAAAACGCCAACAGGCCCAACTAATCTACATAAACTATATCAAAAAGAGATCGAAACAACTGTAAAATCAAAATAGATGTGTCCACAATAATGGAGATCTTTTCAGGCCCATAGTACTGTTACAGCAAGGAGTATAGAATTAGTGCTGTGTATACTACAGAACATAACACATAAATGTAAAATGACCAGCAGTGAATGTACTTACCGCTATATATCAAACATACACTTGCACACAGGCTAAAACTAACAAATACAGCAGTGTACACAAACTCTTGTACAAACACACAACATTAAACAACCAAATAGAGCGATAAAGGGCACTAGATATTGGTATTTTTCTATTCTAATCTAAGAAAATGAAAGCAGGAATTCAAATCCAAACGAAACCCTATAAATGCCCGGCAGGGACCTGCACATGTACGTGTTTTATAAAGCACATTGGTCTATGATTTATCTTGATATTAGTGGATCACCCCATTAGTTCATACAGATATCAGATATCTCGCTGCGATATGTACTGAATTACGGCAGTGTACAAGAACTTTGAAAAGATAGTGCCTTGCGTGTTTCATTTTGTACATACTTGTTGGCCTGCTTATTAAGGTTACATTTAGCAAGAAGACTTGTTGGTATTCCTGGGAGTGACAAAGAGAAATTAACAGGAGGTCCCAGATAGTAGATGTCCCAATTTAACCCACAACAGTCTCAATAAGAGTGCAGAATAAAATCACACCACACTTAGAGCAGCCACCTAAAGCAATATATAGAGAGGGTACAATTGCAAAGTGGAATTACTCCCTACCAGTAGTGTAACCCTCATCATGTTTGTTCCACTTATAACTTAGTGTTTGTAGCCTCTCTGTTACTGTAGCTAGTGCATCTATCTCACGCCATGTTATAACGTCCTGTTGTGGATTGTGATATTGATTTGTCCGTTACTTTCCTTGTTATTTAGATATTAGATTATTGTTGTACACTCCATTAGTACTTCTTATATTTTGTATATATTCTAACGTTTGTAAACCGTTTTCTCCATTTTCAGATTTTTCAAGAAACATATCAGCCACAAAACAAACCAAGTTTCCCGGTAAGTGTACTGTTGATGCTCTACCTCAGATATTGTGTCTAATGTATCCAAGTAAAACATACGCTACCATAGTGCAAAGAACTACATGTGGAAAGACGTTCTTTTGGTTTCCATGGTGAATGCTTCTAGTTTAGCACTTCGACTTACAATAACAACCTATTTCCCTTAATAAATAAAAGCACTGTAGCTCCAGGCGTCCACAAACTTAGCTACAACATCCTCTCTACATTAGATCCTTCCCCACACTCAACACCTAAACCACGCCCACAAAATCACTAGATTTCTCACACACTTTCAACCCCTAGATCTCACACACAAAACACACTCAGCCCCCTAGTTCCTCCACAACCAAAACACACTCAGCCCCCTAGATCCTCCACAACCAAAACACACTCAGCCCCCTAGATCCTCCACACCCAAAACACACTCAGCCCCCTAGTTCCTCCACACCCAAAACACACTCAGCCCCCTAGATCCTCCTCCACACACCCAAAACACACTCAGCCCCCTAGTTCCTCCACACCCAAAACACACACAGCCCCCTAGTTCCTCCACACCCAAAACACACTCAGCCCCCTAGTTCCTCCCACACCCAAAACACACTCAGCCCCCTAGATCTTCCACACCCAAAACACACTCAGCCCCCTAGATCTTCCACACCCAAAACACACTCAGCCCCCTAGATCCTCCACACCCAAAACACACTCAGCCCCCTAGATCCTCCACACCCAAAACACACTCAGCCCCTAGATCTTCCACACCCAAAACACAATCAGCCCCTAGATCCCACACCCAAAACACACTCAGCCCCTAGACCCCACACCCAAAATACACTCAGCCCCTAGATCCCACACAACATAGTCAGCCCCTAGATCCCACACGCTAAACACACTCAGCCCCTAGATCCACCACACAAACACACTCAGCCCCTAGATCCACCACACAAACACACTCAGCCCCTAGATCCACCACACAAACACACTCAGCCCCTAGATCCACCACACAAACACACTTAGCCCCTAGATCCACCACACAAACACACTCAGCCCCTAGATCCACCACACAAACACACTCAGCCCCTAGATCCACCACACAAACACACTCAGCCCCTAGATCCACCACACAAACACACTCAGCCCATAGATCCCCACACAAACACACTCAGCCCATAGATCATACACACACACACACACACTCAGCCCCTGGATCCTCCGCACAAACACACTCAGCCCATAGATCCTCCGCACAAACACACTCGGCTCCTAGCTCCTCCGCACAAACATACTCGGCTCCTAGCTCCTCCGCACAAACACACTCGGCTCCTAGCTCCTCCGCACAAACACACTCAGCCCCTAGATCCTCCGCACAAACATGCTCAGTCCGTATTTCCCACATACACAACACACAAAAATACACTCAGCCCCTAGATCCCACATACATAACATACTCAGTCCCCAAATCCACATAAAAATACGCTCGGCCTCAGGATGCCACACACAAACACACTCAGCCACCTCCCACACTCGTCCTCTAGTCTAATGCCCCCTCCACAGACACACACGAAGCCCCTAGTTCCCCCCACACTCACTCTCCCAAGATCTTTCCCCCACAAATATACCCACAACAACCCCTAGATCTCACATACATAGACACAAACACATACTCATGGCATAGTCAATGCACGTAGTACACTCAGCTCCCACACTTTCTATATTCAAAGTACATTCACTCACTTTGCAGTTATTTTTAGGTGGCATTGCCCCCGGATATAACTGACCCCCGAAGAGCAGTTATACACCCACCGATGCTGGGCAGGCTGGGTGTATAACTGCACTGGAAACCTCCAGCCCATTCATACTACCTGCCTTTTCCCGTTCGCCCGGCAAGTCGCCTGCCCCCTGACACCATTTGCCCCGCTAGCCTGCTGCCTCCTCCCCTCCCCGTTCCCCCCAAGCCCCCGTTTGCCCTGCTAGCCCGCTGCCTGTTTGAGCTGAAATGGTGGCCAGTAGCAGGAAGCAGAACAAAGCTATGGAAGCTGGGCTGCCTGTGTGAGCTTCACTAAGCATGCATTCAAACTCTGACCGCATCATGGTCGAGTCACCGAGTGTAGGGCCCCCTACTAGCCCGAACCCCCCAGATCCATGCTGCGGGGTTCACACATTTCCAGGGAAAAGCTGCACAAAGACAGGACCCTGCCTCCATGCCAGCCCCGCCTGATCCTCCTACTACGGCCTTACCTAGGGCTGTGTCTGCGGCCTGCTCCCCGCTCAGGCTCAGGAAAGCCGCCCGGAGCAGAGCCGTAAAGGATTTGGGGCCAAAACGGGCTGAATCCGCTAAGCGGTGCAAACCCCTCTGCAAGTCTTCCGACAGCTCCATTGTGAGCAGAGCGACCTTCCACCCCACCACGTGACCACACCAGCTGACAGCAGCAGCAATACAGAGGACGGTGCAGCATGGGAGCTGAGAATGGGCAGAGAGCCTGCCCTGCTGTGGGCTATTACCCATGGGGAGAGAGAACTAGATATCTACAATCACACACAATTTAACTATAATGTAACTAAAGTGAGATGCAAAGATGAGATTGAAATGAGAGAATACGGAGCAAATAGATGAACTTCTTTGTTTTTTGTTCTAAGCTGGAAATTTTGGAGGCATTCAGACATAAATTCTTTCAGAGGTACTCTATACACCTACTTCTTTTTACATCTAAGACTTTATTTTTGTCTTTTAACTTCTACATTTTGTAGTGTGCATGAGACCATACCCTTTGGCTTGCTACAGACACCATTGGAAAGGGAATGAAAAACAGCTGGAGAGAGTCAATTGACAGCTATCATTACATTAATGTGAGACATATACTGCAGAGGCAAGATGAATAATATCAGATGGTGCCTGAGGTTGATGGCAGTTATAGTTCAACTCCAAACTGGAAAGTTGCTATTGTCAAGCACAGCTCTAATGTACCATAGAGAGACGTGGTCATGTCAGATTAACAAACGTGGGCTCAACTGTTATATTAACATGCATATTAAATAATGATCTCTATGACCTTTATATCTAGGTGACCCTTTCTTCATTTTACTATAGATGCTTATACAAGCAGGAACCCATACATGTTACAGCCAATGTACTGGTTAGGTTACAGTATATTGTGTTGGATGAGGTTTTTTTTTTTTTTTTTATTACTCAAATTATTTTAAATAATTAAGTGACATTGTCACCAAAATAAACTTTATCTAATATGTTTCCATATGGCTCTCTGTGTCTGAATTTATTTTTATTTTTTCCTGAGCACTCTAGTTTTCATAAAATACATAAAGGAAACTAGGGACTCCTTTTTTCTAGTGTATCGCAGTCAAGCTGCTAGAATTTAATTTGCGCGGATCTTAACAGGACACTATGGGCACCATAACTACTTTGTCTTATTGAAATGATTATATTGCCTGGAGTCCACTAGAGCTGTCCTTTCATTCAGCATTTAACTGTTTTAAAATATTTTTAATGTTGTACTTGTTGGGCTAATGAGGAAGCATTAACCTGTGCAGCGGTGGGCGGCTGTAATTGGCTGAGAATGTCAGCTGACCTCATTCAGTCTATTACAGTGCCATTGCAGCTATGGCTAGGTATGGCTACAAGCAAATGTGCAATCAGGGACCCACATTCAGTGTCAAACTTCTCGAAAATAGTTTATCACTGAATGGAGGGACAGTGCCGGGGGACTCCAGGCACTATAACTAGTTCAATAAGATGGAATAGTTATAGTGCCTATAGTTCCCCCTTAAATCAAGATATTTACCCACAATTCATCATTCAAAAGAATCCCACAGAAAGACAAACAGCAGGCATCATGGGAAGAGAAGAACAAAATGGCTGCAGACACATACTGATATCCAGCATAAAAAGGAAAACAATACTACATATATATAAAGGCGCGGGGCAAGCAGGGGAGTTTAATAATTAAGATACAAGGGGCATTAGTAAAGAAAAACTGAAAGAAAAAAAACATGACAGAGCTGCATTTGTTTTTTCTCTCTACTCTTCCTACCCCTTGCAGTGTTTACTCCCCCCCAACAATACTGATCTATATGATGTCACAAGTTTATCTGTCAGCTTTCTACAGTAGAAATTGGACAATTGAACTACAGTACCCCGTAAAACCCTTGCTTTGTCTATAGTCTATAAGCCCTTGCTGTGGTAAAAAGTTCAGCAGCACATTAGAAAGTTAATTGAGCTTGACGG
This sequence comes from Pelobates cultripes, assembly GCA_933207985.1. Lineage (NCBI taxonomy): Eukaryota > Metazoa > Chordata > Amphibia > Anura > Pelobatidae > Pelobates > Pelobates cultripes. Next base: position 34,612,274 of record OW240915.1, read on the forward strand.
TCAAGTGAATTCTTAGTTTGGCAAGGCTCACCGCAGAAGCTGCAAATCCTAGATTTTTGTAGCAAATGCAGGGACTTGTGTATATATATATATATATATAGTTATATAATTCACTAGTTTTTCCTATGAAGCACTGACTTTAATGCATTTTTATACTCATCCCTTGGTGCCAAACTTGCAGTGCACTATCCATACCCACAGTACTCTTTCAGTGAATTTCAAAATGTAATCTATTCTCTTTCAGTTTGGCTAATTTGGCCTGAGATTTCAAATTCACTTTGAATTCACAGATCTTCTCAGTTTATTGAATAATGCTGTCTGAATTCCTAACTATTCAAACGTTAGTGAAAAAACTTTCAGGGTTATTTACTAAAGTGAGAATTATTATTATTAATATTATTGGTATTTATATAGCACCAACTTATTCCTCAGCACCTTACAATATTATTCAAATGGAAGGTCAAAATAGCCAAACTAGAAAAAAAATCTATATGTTAGCTATGCTATTATTTTGGTTAAGGTGGCCTAAAATTTTAAATTTAATTGAATTCCCACTTTAGTAAATAACCCTGTTTATTTAGCATCCAAACATTTTTTTATCAATGCTAATGTTTATGTGTGACTTTTAAAGGAGTAATCAAGACAGCTCTCCCTGTTCAAGATTCAGTTTGCAATGCAAAATGAAATCTATGCCAGAGATCCGTATTGTCAGTCTACATTGCTGCCCCTCTCAAAGACAACAGCACTATTTATAGGTCCAGCTTCATTCCTGCATTATTTGGTTTGAAAAGAGGGGGACGGGACTTAGTGCACAGTCTAGACTAGAGGTAGGCAACATTCGACACTTCATGCGTTGTGGACTACATCTCCCTTAATGTTGTCTGCCCCTGGTCTAGATATTAAAGATATGCCCATTGGCATGTTTAGGCAGAGCCGCTATCAGGGTGTGACAAGCATGACGGCCCATATTATCGCTATATGTGTGACCCTCCAGGCATACTGCCTGTATAGTGAAGAGGGGGCCCAGCATACGCAACTCTTGTGTCAGACCTTTGCAGCAGATTACCATGGCAACGCATTACACATCATGCACACCGGGCTTACGAGAGTTGAAGAGAGGAACTCCCAGAAGCTGTTGGCATTGGCTGGGTCCCCTCCTCACTACGCAGCGTGTGGCAACCTGCACAATTATTATTATATTTATATAGCGCCAACAAATTCCGTAGCGCTTTACAATAATGCCACTAGACCACAAGGGAGTGTAATTTACCACTCCCTGGCCACAGGTAAGAGGCATGAAGGAGGACCAAATTACATTTATAAAAATAAATTTAAAAATAAAAAATCTTTTTCTCACAGAATGCAGCCCCTATCCTAGACCACATATTTATGCACACTACATCCACTACACAAGCACACACTCCGCATTCACTATACAAACAGCATCCACTATACATTGCATACACTACACAAACACACACACTGTATTCACTAAACATACTGCATCCACTACACAAACACACATACTGCATCTACTACACACACTACATCCATTACACAAACATACAATCTGCATTCACTATACATACACACTCTGCACACTGCATCCACTACACACATTGCATCCTCTACATAAACCGCGTCCACTTTGTACACATACACTGCACATGCACACTGCATCACTATGCACACACAGTCTGCATTCACTATACTCACCCTCTTCATCCACTACACAGACACACTCTGCATCCACCACACACACACACTTTACATTTACTATAAACGCACTGCATCTACTACACACCAACTGCATAAACTACACACATACGCTACATTCTTGTGGACAGACTCAGGATGGACCCTGTGGGCAGACTCGGGGGCAGGCCTCGGGAGGCCCAGACCTTGAGCTGTGTAAGGGGCCCTAGAATTTCTGATGGCAGCCCTGTGTATAGTACAGATCATTGATGCAACTGTGCTTGGTTTTTACATTCTCCTGGCATTTTTAGGAAGATTCACTCTTACAAATACCATCAAGTTCCTAACAAATATTTTCTGTGCTTTGAAAATGGTATGTCTGCTCTATACAATATTCTAGCCCCTCACTTTTTTCTTTAAAAAATGCTGAAAAAAAATGCAAATTAAAAGTGTAATCTGAGTATGCATCTTTTTATTTTCATGTACCAAAAGACACAAAATTTAAATTTTGGTCCAATTTGTATGTGCTCGCTATAAAACCCTTATGTCAAATACATGTTAATAAACTTCATCTTTTAAACAAAAGTATTTTGTGAATAAGTACATTTGGACTATAATGGGTAACATGTGCACTGATTATTGCAATCTATATTTTATTCTGTAAACCTGTGGAATAAGCAATTTGTTATATGTCCCTCATTAAACCAGCAAATCTATTTTAAGGAGCAAAGCCAGTCATCAACCTTCACTTCTTGATTTATAAGCCCTCTTCACTACCAATGGGTTGTGAGCAATAAACAACTGACTAGCAAAGTGTAGATTAAATTATCCACTGTGCCCCAAATAGCCAAATGAAAAGAAATCACCAGCTCAGCTATTTCTCAGTTCAGCCTAGCCTAAAACTGTCAGTTCATTTGTCAATTCTGCACAATTCTCTATGCGTATTCACCCAAGTGGTTTATTCACTATACGCTGAGCTATGCCAGATTGACATCAAAATGGGAAAATTTAGGCAACGATAGCCAAGCCGTCACTATAGCCAAGTTGGAGAATATTTCCAAAGTGAATTTTCCAAGTCAAATTGGAAAAATTCTGCAAGTCAGTTAAGTTTTCAGTTCAACTATTTTAGCCTAAAAGTGAGTAGTCACTTTGAATTCACTTTGAATTTCAAGCAAATCACACAAAATATAATTCTGTCACCGAATAACATAACAGAAGAAAACAATCTTGTCTGAACTGTAGATTTTTTTTCGACTTGGCCTAAATTATGCCTACAACTATCATTAACTCACCGCAACTAACTACTCCATCAACAGACCTCGGGAATCAAGATTTGTTTCACAATAATTCTAATACTAATTATAAGATTATTTGATTGTTTTTGGTATTAGACATTCAGGTTTATTCAGCAAAGTTTAAATTGTCAGGAATTGAAAATTAATTTTAGGCCAAAAGTTCTGAATCTGACACATTTTCAAAGTCAGCTATATTGTCAGTCAGGCTTGACATTTCACACTCTAGCAAATATCTCTAATAAGTGATTGTTTAGAGAATTGTGTTTAAAACCTTGATCCTCCCACTTTACCATTGGGTTATATAAGAAGCAGTTAGTTGCAGGAGAACATTGCCTTTTTTGTGTTGCTATATATGTTCATATCTATATTTGTGTTACTGATGATCAGAAAAATCATTTTCAGCTGAGTGAATGTCTCCTTGTTGTCTATCTGCACTCGTTATTTAACACATGCTGTGTCCGCATTGATAAATAATCTTTAGAAGAAATAAAATTAAAAATCTTTCCCTGTGTCTAAAACTATTTTTTTTTTTAAAACATAGTTTTTCTTGATAAATAACCCTTATGCCATCCACATGTTTGAATTGGATGGATAGCATGTCTACCTACATTATACAATACTTTTATTCATTGATCAGCTTTCAGGCTCTCATAATCTGCCTTTTAAAATAAGATTTTAAAGCTTGCTTTTTGATAATTCTCTTTGTCTCTCTCTGTCTCTGTCTCTCTCTCTGTCTCTCTCTCTGTCTCTCTCTCTCTCTATATATATATATATATATGTAATTTGTTTAAAATTTTTTATTTTGAATTCTTGAAAGGGATTTGGAATTTCAAAACTTTGGTGCACGTGGTGTCACGCTGTTTTGAAAGTAGAATAAATTGTACATCGTTAAATACATGTCATTTAATTAAACAAAATGTGGAATTCTTATGCTTGATTGAAATTATTTAAAAATTCTGTAAAAGAACAGTAAAAACAAATATCACATGCTACAAATAAGGCTTATGGAATTGAGATGTCTTGTTTCCAAGGTTTTGAAAAATAAAAAGGATGTGACATAAATCAGTTACCATAGCAATGTGATTTAAAATGAAACATTGCATTTGATAATAGCATTACACAAAATAAACTCGCAGTCACCCTGGTTAAATAAGTTGTTAATATTTTTGGAAACTATTAATGTGTAGGGTAATCACACTGAGTTTTAATCAGGTACATTTTTAATACCACATAATTATGGGATATACTGGGGGAAATTAAAAGTGCTATCTAGATTTTACTGATTACAACCCTGAAGAATGCATTTTTAAGTTTCTCTAAACAAGCAGTGTGATCAGTGGCTCAGAGTAGGAATGATTTATCTAATTAGATGGTTGACAGGATGTATGGTCATATACCAATAGCACAAGTGAATAAAACAATAAGGATGTAACAATGTAGCACGTCTACACAAAGGAGTGTTTACTAAGCAGCTGTGAGCTGTGCTGTATTAAGAACTGACCAGAAAACCATCTTTAGTGGAATCTGTCATTGTTTTCCCCAGTTATGCTGTTTTGGTCTGAGTTATGCAATTTGACTGTTAAATCTCTACAATTAGCCGTTTAGTGAACAGAGATTTCATAATATGTTCAGTATTCTGGTGTTCCCACTTGTGAACAGAAAGCAGACTTTCTGCATATCTGATGATTTTGTGTGGTGGGAAAAAAAAGATCTCCTGCAAATTGGGCCAAAGTAGAAAAAAGGAAGACAAGTGGAGAGATATTTTAGTATTAATATACACAATATTTCCTTAAACAAAGTACTGTCTCACAAATGACAGATTTTCACTATAGATTGATAGAGTTATTTACTAAACTGCACTTTGAGGACACAGGCAGGCACTATTATTCACTATAATTTAACTTGTTCAGAATTCAAGAATGATTTAATTTTGTTAGGCCAAAATAGGCTGTAATTTTTTAAATTGTAAACATGTTCTACTTCAGATATTTTCAGTTTGGTTATTTGGGTATAAAATCACCCCCCAAAAAACACACTTTACTGAATAACCTGTAAGGAAATTGCAAATTTTAGGCAATTTTAGGCCAAGATGAAAATATAGCTGAATTGTAGAATTCTTCCAAGTCTGTTATTTTGCCCTGAATTTTGTAATTACCTTCTCCACATGTCATGGTTTATTGAATAACTGCACAAAAGCTGTAACAAACACATCAGGATGTTTAATCACAATGCTGGCAGCTGTAATGAAATTAGAACCAGCTCTAAAAACCTTGCCTAAAATAATCAAAATTTGTCTGAATTGAAGATTATGTTTTTCAACTCCCATGTTATGGCTTACATTTTGCAAGTCATTCTAAACTGCAACTCGTTAATTGAATAAGATATAACTTCATCATATATTCTTTTGTATCAATTTCTCAGTAATTTCTTCTAAATTTTAAACCCGTTTAAAATCCATCAACAAAACATTTGTTCTCGGTGTGCTTAAAACTGTATTCTGGAGATCTCTGGCATTTAAAAATGTGACTAATAATATTCATAAAAATAAATAAAATAAGTAGCAAATTGATATCCAAATGGCAAAAGTAAGGCTAAAATTCTCCAACTCATCTATAGTCACAAAATTGATATTTTAGCACCATTGATGCTATTTAGAATTCAATTCACTACCATTCAGAGTTTATTGAATAACCCTACAAATGTTTATTTTCAATGTTGTATTTTTAGGCCATAAATCTGGAATGGTTTATTAATATTTAAAAAGGCAATGAACAGGCATTACCAGATAGTGCCATACCGTTTTACTGTGTATATGTATCAAAGGATTAAAATAAATACTGCAACCTACATGGTTCTATCTACGTATATTTTAATTATCTATCTATTTATCTATCCATCTATCTATCTATCTTAAATAGCTAATGTTCTTAAACTTTATTTTAGTGTTATTTTACTAACAGTGTTCTACATAGAAATAAACAAAACTGAAAAAAAAATTGAAGACAATAACTTTTATATACCCCCTTTTTCTACACAGCAAAATAATTTGAATTGTAACCAATCACCTTGCATCTTTTGTTTTTCCATTTAATATTGTGTTTATTCTTTATAAATAAATCTATATAAAAAAAGTTAATTAAATATTATGCACCACCCAAGCTCTGCTAAAACTATGGTCTTGTAAAGCTGGATGTGGCTATAAATTATCTAGAATTGCTTCTCTAGTTGTCTCGCATGGCCAGGGCCTGTCCCATGGCCATATGTTTTTACTTTACATATAAACAAAATAATATCAATTAACCATTTATATCAATGCACAATTTCACCAGACTGAATAGAAATGCAAATTTAGAATGATACATCTGCCACTCATGCTGTAGACCTATTTTCCCATAAGGGGTTAATTTGTGAAATAATAACTGATCGATCCCTTGAAGCTGCAGGATAGGTTTAACGAAATCTTTTGCCCAGGCTAATTGAGAGAGTGGAAATTTTGCTGTTTCGTTAAAAGAAAAAAAAATAACTCTGTGCAGTAAAAAGAGTGCTTTTTTTTCAGCCTTTTTACCGTGAACATGTTTTTATTTTTTTAAAACAGCGTTATCCATGTTAAAATACACAATAATAGTAATAATACAACCTAAAATACCCAACCTTATCTTTGCAGCAGCTCACAGGTTTTGGCATCCCTAAACCAAGAATTTGGTGGATTAGGCCCGGGCTAGTCTATACCTCCTATTAATTCAGATGTACAATAGACACAAGAACCTTTCTATTCAATTATTATTGTTTAATTTACTTATGAAATTCTGTCATATTATTGAGCATTGAATAATAGAATGTACATAGAACAAGTGACAAAACAAGACATACATGGATAAGAGGTAGAGCGGTCCTGTTCAAATTACATAACTTTATTTGTCGCTAATATAACATGCATGGATTATTCTGACATTTGTATATAGAGACCATACATTTTCCTTTATACCTATTAAAAAGGTATTGCCAGATATTGAAAAATAATGTGTTTTGACTATGCATCTATCTTCTATATGTCTGTCTGTCTGTCTGTCTGTCCTTCCTGATAACATTATTTTATGCTCCATCATCTTTGTTTATTATTATTATTATTATTTATTTTTACTGACTGAGCACCATGGGATTTAGAGTGCTCATGCATCTGTCATCTAAATATTGCACATCACGCCAGTAACAAAATTGTTTAGTTAAAGTCATACATCTAACATTAAATGCAAGCTTTACATTAATATTGAGCTACTGACTAAGAATCCATTAATAATAATTTGCTTTACTTGCATTTAAACACATGTCCATTTTAACAGGAGGAAACAGAGACTGGTTAATATCACTGATTTCCTAAAAATATGTCAGCCTCTTTGTATCCTTTGAAGCATGGCAGCTGTTTTTTCCCCCCTTTCTTCGCTGACTCTTGAAAGGCAATGTATCAAAATTTGTCTGTTGAAAAACATGAAGCACAAACCCTGCAATGAATGAAAGGAGGAAGCAATATCTGGCATGTTATTACTATGTAACACACAGAATCTTCACAATGCCAATCTTGTGAATCCATAAAATTGTGGTTGTAAATATCACATTGTATTTTTGAGAAAATTTCATCCTGATAGGTCGGTGAAGGCCTTATCATTATGCAGAAATGCAAAAACATTTTTTTTATAGATCCAATATGCTGATACCCCTGTGTTTTCTCTCTTCTTCAGCAGATTGTTTTGGCTACTCCTGCTGCTTACACACAACATTGGAAATGTGAACTTTATTTGATAAGCCTATAGCAGTTTTATTATCCAATATTTCTTATTTTTTTGCTCTAGGAGAACTAAACCAGTATATAAAATAGTTTGGCAAGTTTCAAGAAAGCAGGTGATATGTATCATCACTTGATCCAACTAGTTCTCTCAGCCATTTATTCATTATATGGGAGTTTATTTACTTAATGGTAAATTATAGTAAACCAAGAACCAAATTGCTATATTTAGAAGTTGGAGATTTTGTCTTAATAGCTGAATTTGCAAGTCAGTATTTTAACTCAATACAATTCCATGTTTAATTAATAGATACTACAGCGTTATATAATAGACCAAGCATAGGCAACCTTCGGCATTGCAGAAGTTTTGGACTACACCTCCCATGATGCTTTGCCAGCATTATCAGTGTAAGAGCATTATGGGGGATGTAGTCCACAACATCTGGAGTGCCGAAGGTTGCCTACCCCTGTAATAGACTTTGTCCTAAAATGTTGCATTAAATTAAATGTACAGGAGTGATAGGCAATAGTTTGGGGTTTATTCAATACACAGAGAGTAGTTGTCAGCTGACATCTGACTTGCAAATTTGTGAAAACAAATATATTTTTTCTTAAAATTGCACCTTGTATAGGCAGGTGCTCTAGCTTGTGAGACTGAATCTGAATGGAGACGAGGGGATTAATTTAAATTACCCATCACTGTATAATAAGCAAACGCAATCATGTGACATTAGCATATAGTTTAAAGGGACACTCTAACCACCAAACCGCTACATTACTGTTTCTGAGGACAGGCAATGTTTACATTTATCCAAACACACGCCTCTAGGCCTATTAAAGACCTTTGATTTTCAATTCTTCACATTCAACATTATCACACACATGACAATGCCATATGCTCCTAATACTTTTCATAGAGAACTGGATTCAGTACTTCTCTGTGAGAAGCATTGGATTGAGGGAGTCTGGTAACTGCTGAGCATACACCCTGTGTTTCCAATGCATCTCTATGGAAAGCATTAGATTGGAGAAAAATCATCAGAACTGGTGACTTCATCTGGGGTGGAGTTGCTGCAGCGAGGAGTCCGCCTGGCACTCAATTACAGGCAAGTTTTTTTGTCAGCTTTTATTTTTTATTTTCTTTAAAACAAGTATCCCTGCAATGTAAATTTTAAAAAAAGAACTCTCTAAAGTTAGAAATAAATTGATTTATGTTAATCATTAGTGTTGCTTTGTATGATGCCCAGGGTTCATGCATACACACTAGCTCAAAATTACCTGCACATTCTTGGCGAGATAAAATTGTGCTTCTCTTTAAAGCAGACCTAAAGATGGCTGCCACTATGGTGCAACAAGAAGGGTTATTAACATTTATGTGTGCATTCTAAATTAATACATACAGAGACTCATTCCATGTAATATTCTATTTTGAATACGAATAAAAAATTATGACAGTGTTTATACAAGGCCTCTCCGAGCCATAGGGTCACTTAAAGGTATTTTGCCCTTAAAGTATGCAGTTCCCTGTGCTAATTCTCCATGATCCTTGGTTTAATGAACAAACCGTAATATATTGAAAAATAAAAAACAACGCTCCCCAAACTCACACTTTGCAATTGGTTATTTATTATACAGAATTAAATCCATTGTTTGTGTTAGCATTAAATTTCACAAAATCTCATTTTGCTAAATTCTGCTCGATTGTCCCCAAAACCTAGCTGCTTCTGGTAATGATGTTTAGCAAATGTCTTTAAAGTACTAAACAAAGAATATTGAAATTCCAGATTTTATTTTTATCGCATATTTATATTTATATAGTACTTACAAATTCTGCAAACACATTGAGGAAGGGTATAATAACAAAACTTAGTTTGACAGACAGAAACAAACAGACGTGGTTATTTTAGAAAGCTCTGCCTGCCAGCTATAGATCACACTCTTTAAAGGTCTGTTCACACTGGAGAGTTAGTATTTATAACTGTATTACAGAAGGGAATTGCAATCGTTGCAGATGATTCTAGGCTAATTAAAAAATCAAATTTAAAACCCCCCACATTTTCCTCTTGAAACAGAGTAATTCTATTTTACAGAACAATGGAGAAGGGCCTACTCAGCATCCCCGTACAGTAATTTCTAATCATTATCACTGGGAATTTCTAACTGTATAACACATGATTTCAAGACTGTTAGCTGAATCTTCCCTGCTTTGTTCGTCAGTTTGTCTCTGTCTACAAAATTGCAAACAACTAGCATTATACTTGCATAATTTCATTGTTTTTATATTCTGATGGCATTGCTAGAAATGTGTATTCCCAGAAATACTGTCAGTTTCCTTAAAATTCCCATATGCTTCCTTTTTGATTTTTATTATTTAGCTATTCTTGTAAAACCAACTGTCTGTGACAAAGATAAGGGATAGCATACAATCCATGTTTTAAGCCATCTGAGGATGAGTGAATTAATATAGAATGTAGGCACTGATTTAATATTTTTGCACACAATTTTAAATTAGTTAATATAAATGGATACACTTTAACTTTGTTTTTTTTCAAAATATTAAACTAAAAAATATATCAGACATAAAAATTATCAAAATATTAAAATATTAACACATTTTTCAAAATATTTTCAAAGTGTATCCATAAATATGAAACCATTTGAAAAGCTTATCCAAAAATATTAAACTGAGGTCTTAAACATTGTACATTGACATAGTTTAAATGTTCTAGGGATTGCTGAATAGTATTCTTTAAATGCAGTTTCTGTTTTAACCATATATTTACGTGTTATCCGTGCATCCTATCTTTCAATTGAATAGTTAAAAAGTTAAAGTAGAAACATTTTGTGCTTGGTGTTTGGTACTGTTGTGTTATATACTATACTAAAAGCTAGTGAGATGGCCTTCAAAACATATTATTCTTATTCATTTTTTCATTTAAAAGAAAGTAAGGGAGTATAACGTGATACTCTGGAAATGAAATCTCAACCAGTGTTTCTATTTACAAACCTACTCATTTACATCAGTCGTCAATCATTGAAAATCACAGAGAACCGCTCTATATTCTCTCAGATGCACAGTGATGCACAGTGACACAACTCCTGCTAAGCTAATATGGCAAGAGAAATGTAGAGAAAGAGGGCAGCACTAAGGAGTCTGATGCCAAGTTATTGGTAAACTGATTAAAGTAATTATTGTTTCCTATAGGTTTTAACTTGTCAGCTGAAATATCACCTGTGTGCTTGTTTGCAGAGACTGCAAAAATACACAGGTTACTTTAAAAGATCTACATAATTTATTGACACCATATAAGTAAATAATTAGAATGACAAATCAGCTCTAAACATTTGATGTGTATTTGTTTCAGCAACTCTGTCTGAGGCGTGGTGTTACCCATCTAGGAGAGTGCTTACAGATTAATGCTTCTTTTATTTAGATGCTGATTAAAATCAATGTAAAACAAAATAAAACTCACTTGTGAGTATTTTTATTGCTTGGGTTCATACCTTACAGAGTTTACAGTTTAAATATTTGTCACTAAATAAAACTAAAGACATAGAATTTATTGAACCATTGTTTGTACATGCCTAAACTCACGGTGCAAAAAAAAGAAAAATGACATAAAATATTAATTTTAAAAATAGAAAATGGTTATGTAAATATTTACAAAACTCTTATTTTTTCATATACAAACCATATAGATAATGCGATGAATAGTTATTTAAAATACATATCAGTTCATTATTTTAATCATTCTCATTTTGGTTTTAAATGAAAATGTTTCTAATAACATTCTTTTCCCAATTCTTATTTGTTTCATTTCTCTGCTGCTTTAAAAACATGGAAATAACTGATCACACAAACAAAATAAGCAATGATGGAAGGCCATTTTTTCTTTTCAAAGCAGAAATTAAAATTTGGGACTTTCAGAGCGAGTCGATATTGGCTTTGTCTAGAAATGATCTGATTTGAATGTTTCAGTTTGTAGGCCCTGCAAACCAAATGACGCTCCAAACATGCCTTTTTACATAAATGCATTCTGCTGCAGACAAAGGATTCTGAATTTGTCTATATTTGAACAAAAAAAAAAAAGATGACATTTAGGTCAAACGTCCTTTATCAAAATAACACAACACAGTTTCTGTTTTATTTGTGCGTGAATTCCATTTTTTATATCTTTGAGGGGAAAAATAAAACAAACAAAGGAAACTAGAGTAGATGTATTGCAATTACAGTTTACATGACAGGCTGTAAGAATTTTACAGATGAAAAAGCAATATGCGTTTTATAGGTGCATTATTAAAGGCAATTTATCTCACAGTAACAATCATTATGTAAAATAACCTGTCCTTAATTAATCACAACATTTAAATTATGCACAGATTAATATTATCTTGCACTTCATTTAACCCTTTAAGAGCCAGTGGGATAATAAATGTGCTACAATAAATGTCAAAATGTAACAAAAAAATGTAATTAAAAAAGAGGTTAATTAATTAATGCCATGCAATTGCCTCAACTGTGCCATGATGAGAGCATCAGAGACTTGACATTTACCAGCCAGGAACTCTAGTTCTACTGATGCTGTCGTGGGTGGATTTAACCCTCGACCCTGAACAACTCATTGGCTGAGATAATCAGAATTGACAATCTCAGCGAATCCAATGCTTTCCTATGGCCTGTGATGTTCAATTCTGATGATGTCAGCCAAGGAGGAGGATCGGGGTCGGTGCCAGTGCCGATGGATAGGAGCGGAGCTCGGAAAAAGTGAGTTTATAATATATTTAAGGGAATGCCAAAGGGGCTAATTAGAGTTTAGTTTGTGTTCCTGACCCTATATGTTCCTTTTACTATTATTTATATATTTTTTTAATTCTTTATTTTATACAGGTAGTACAATACAGTTGAGAAAAGCAAAAGACACGTGATGAACATTGCAGTTTATACAAGAATGATAGCCTCTAGTTGAGAGGTGACCCTTTTTATATTTTTATATATGTAGGTTCTATAAATGGATCAATAGTGACATCTGTCTGCTAAACCTGGGCTATATTCAGCAAGATTTGACATTCCTCCTAAAGGCATTAGTACTAAACAGAAGGTATTACGAAAAAGTGCAAGAGCAGAACGAGAAAAAATACAAGAAAGGAAAAGACTGGATTCCAGTACACATTCAGGTCACTGGGTCACTGGTTCCCCTAGGCACAAGGTGAAGTTTGTGCAGGGTGTGTCGGTCTGATCCTGTAGGCATAGCGCTTGGAGGAAGGCCATTCCTTCTAAGGGGCCTATGTGTTTGAAAGGCTTTCAATTTTGCATGACTGTGAGAGCTTCAGTAAACGACCACCGGTAAGGTAGTCCAGCATCTTGTAGGGTTTTCGTGATTCACTGCATTGGTTTTTGCCACAGTAAAGTGGCTCTGCTTAAGTCCTGAATGAATGTAAGTGTTTGCAATTCAAATTGTAGTGGAGTCTTCCCTTATATGGTGCTGAGGAGTCTTTTTTTATCGGCAAGGGTCTGGCAACACAAGATAATGTTGCGGGAAGCCTTATACGGCACCTGTGAGGTTTTGGCTTTTTTTGTGGTTTTTGCAGGTAAGACAGAGGAGACTAGGCGTCTGACAAAGTGGGGAAGTTCCTCAGGTGGGAGTGAGTCCACCACTCCACAGATCTTGATGTTTCTATTCTGCTCTCTGTCCTCCAACTGAGCCATCTGGATACCTTGGTGTGATTATGTGGTTTGGAGTAGTTGCACTGTCTCACTTATGGAAGCCAGTCCCTGCTTCAGATCGAGGAGGTCTGCTTCAGTCGCTTGAACCCTGTGTGTTACTGCTTGCACCTCTGTATGGCCCTTATCTCACCCATTTGCTTGATGAGTACTAGCAAGTTATATATGTCCTGCTTGGTGGACGGTGTAACGGATCACCTGGCACCCCGACTGGGTACCTCCATTGAAGGATGCTCCTAGCGCTTCCTGAGGACTCCAAGCACTGCAGCAGACACCACAAACACCGAACCGGAGAAGCATACGAATGCTCTCAAGCATATGAATGCTGTAAGCAGCTGAACAGGAAAAGCATAAAATCAGCTTACACTCCTGGCAATCAGCATAGAATCCAATTCCCCCAATAACGAGACGACACTTCGTTTTGAGGTCAAGCAGAACTGCCTGTACTGGCACATACAGACTCTTTTATTCACAATCCACAAACATAGTACTGCCCACAGGGTTTTGAAATACAACCAATCAATCCGTACAATAGACACAGACACTCCCACACAAAATCCTCCCCTCTGCCTGTGATATGATTACTGAACACAACGGGTAATATAATTATCACTGGCAGAGAAATACAGTATTATAAAACATATCACAGGGACCCCAAAACATGCAATAACCCCATAAAAATGTATATCCTCGGAACCGTGGGATCTGGGTGAACCACATATCCAAAATTCACCCAGATCCGTTCAGTAGTGTGGAAGATGCAGTTTAATGCAGATTCCGCAGAACATATACAGGCTATATGAAAAATAATTACTGTGTAATGTGTCCCCTGTTGTATAGTTTAAAACTACTGAACGATGTCTTCGTGCACCAAATACTGGCGAGATGGCACCGTGTAGAAAAGTCCAAACAGTGTCTTTGAGTTAAAATGGCCACCATCCATTGTTCTCACCATGTGCATCATCCATTGTTCTCACCATGTGCCTCTGATACATGAAATGGTGGCCACCCAGTAACTACACAGTATGTCCCCAGATGGTTCTTAAAGGGCCAGCAGCAGCACAACACAAATCCATTATGCCCAAATCATGTCTTTAAAGGGCAATACATAGTCACATGGCAGGGGCCATAGTCACATGGCAGGAGGCTGGCAATCAGTCCTCTCCAATGCCCAGTGGCGAGGTTGCTTTCGCCACAGACGGTGTGTTACCATTGGCTATTGCCAGGGCCTCCGGCATGGAGAGCATCTCTGCAGGTGGGTTGGCTGCTGTTTCAGGGCTTGGTGGTTTCGCACCTCTGGTTCTAAGAGTCAGCATTTGGCCGATGTCTTGGCCCTCTCTGGCGGGGGATTTGGTCGGTTTCTGTGATTTGCGTCACATTTCTACTGCTGGAGAGGTTTGGCTGGGGTATTACACCCTCTGGGCCTGCTCTTTTCCAGTAAGCGTCACCATGTAGCCGCAGGTTTCCCACACGGTAGGCACGAGGACCTCGGCGCTGGTTTTTAGTGCTCGCGGGGAAAATGAAAGGCATCCGCCAATTTGGTATTACCTCCCTGACTTGTTTCTGCAGTGTTAGGGGTGATTATATCAGATAGTTCTTGGAGCTTCGGGAAGGAGCGTCTGCCTCGGAGTGCTGCGTTGCTCCACCCCCCTTTAACTATTATATTTAAAGAAATATTCTGTTTTTCTAAAATTGCATTCAGACTTTTTTTTTTATCCAGATTATTTAAAAATCTGTACAAAATTTGATAAAACAAGCACTCTAGGCAGGGAATTCCATATTTATATTGTTCTTAGTGTAAAGAAACCTTTCCTATGCTCTAAGCAAAATCTCCTTTCTAAGCCTAAACCAGTTCCTGAATTTCCTCTGTACAGTCCTGTTAATTAGCAGATTAACAGAAAGCTATTTGTACTGGCCCTGAATATATTTGGATAATGTTATCATATCCATCTGACATGACATTTTTTCTAAAGTAAACAAGTTCAGATTTTCTAGCCTTTCCACATAACTAAAATCTTCCATTCACCTTTTTTACTCCTTCTGGTTTTATAGTATTCTTCTTTAAACAGGAACCCAAAATTGCACCACATATTCATGATGAGATCTAACCGTTGATTTATATAGTGGTTACAATTAACCTTTATCATTTATAAAATTTATATTTTTATCTTTTGAATTAGTACCACTTTTTACCATCTTGTGGCTATGTCATTCTGAGCTTGTCTGTCTATCTCTGCACTACCAAAAAGAAAGAATGTACCACTTTTTATTTATTAGATTATAAACTCGTTTTAGCAGAGCCCGCTTAATCTGTTGTTTCAGTCAACATGAAAAAAAAAAGTCAATATTTGTTGTTTTACTCTCCCAATGCATAATTGTAAGCTCTGCAGAATATCTTGGTGCTATATAAATGTTAATAATAAAATAATTACATGCTGAATTTTACTAACCTTAGAATTTGCACATTTTTGTTTGTTTAGTCTGTTATATGCATATATTTTCAAATTCTCTTCATTTATTGTTTTTCCTAACTCTAAATCTCATACAATGCCACTTGGCCACTCTAGGAATAATATATGGGGGAGAGAGGGGCACATAGGTTATATAATAACTTCCACCACTAAATTAAACAAGTAATAAAATTAAGTGTGTGTGTTTAAGCAGTGACAATGTGTGTGTAGGGGTGACAGTGTGTGTGTGTGTGTGTGTAGGGGGCGTGACAGTGTATGTGGGGAGTGTAACAGTGTGTATGTAGGGGGAAGATAGTGTGTGTAGGGATGACAATGTATGTGTGTATATAAAAAAAAGTTACATAGTTAAAAGAGACTTGCGTCCATCAAGTTCAGCCTTCCTCACATATGTTTTTGCTGTTGATCCAAAAGAAGGCAAAAAAACCCACTAGTCTGAAGTGCTTCCAATTTTGCAAGAAACTAGGAAAAAATGCCTTCTTGACCCCAAAATAGCAGTCAGATGTCTCCTTGGAACAAGCAGCTATTACCCCACTAATTAGAAATTATATCCCTGTATGTTATGTTTTTGCAAGTATTTATCCAATTGCAGTTTAAACATCTGTATGGACGCTGATAAAAAACAATTCTTCCGGCAGAGAATTCCATATCCTTATTGCTTTTACTGTAAAAAAACCTTTTCTCTTGCCTTATATGAAATCTCCTTTCTTCCAGCCTAAATGTGTGACATCGTGTCCTATGTATAGCCCTGTTTATGAATAGATTTCCAGATAATGGTTTGTACTGGCCCCGAGTATATTTGTATAATGTTATCATATCCTCTCCAAGGCACCGTTTTTCCAAACTAAAGAGATTACATTTTTTTAACCTTTCTTCGTAACTAAACTGCTCCATTCCTTTGATCAATTTTGTAGCTTGTCTCTGCACTTTTTCTAGTGCCATTATATCCTTCTTCAGAACAGGTGCCCAAAATTGCACAGCATATTCAAGGTGTGGTCTTACCAGCGATTTATAAAGAGGCAAAATTATATTTTCATCACAAGAATATGCCCCTATTTATACATGACAAAACCTTACTGGCCTTACAACTGCAGATTGATATTGCTGCCTAATTTGTTGTCTATAACAATTCCCAAATGCTTCTCGTGTGTGATTATCCCTAATTCACTACCATTTAGGGTGTAAATTGCTTGTGCATTCTTGACCCCGAAGTGCATAACTTTGCATTTCTCTACATTACATTTCATCTGCCATTTTAGTGCCAAGTCCCCCAATCTATCCAAATCCCTCTGCAGCAAAGCAATATCCTGCTCACATTTTATTACTTTACAAAGTTTTGTGTCATCTGCAAACACTGAAACATGGTTTTCAATGCCTATTTCATGATAATTTATAAATATGTTAAATAGAAGCGGTCCCAAAACAGAACCCTGAGGGACACCACTTACCACTTTTGTCCAGCCTAAAAAAGTTACCATTAATGACAACTCGTACTCTTTCCTTAAAGAACCACTCTAGGCACCCAGACCACTTCAGCTTAATGAAGTGGTCTGGGTGCCTGGTCCAGCTAGGGTTAACCCATTTTTTTAATAAACATAGCAGTTTCAGAGAAACTGCTATGTTTATAAATAGGTTAATCCAGCCTCTAAAGCCTCTAGTGGCTGTCTCATTGACAGCCACTAGAGGCGTTTGCGTGCTTCTCACTGTGAAAATCACAGTGCGAAGATGCAAGCGTCCATAGGAAAGCATTATGAATGCTTTCCTATGAGACTGGCTGAATGCGCGCGCAGCTCCTGTCGCGCAGGCGCATTCAGCCGAAGAGGAGGAGAGGAGGCAGAGAGGAGGAGGAGAGCTCCCCACCAGGCGCTGGAGAAAGGTGAGTGTTTAACCCCTTCCTCTCCCCAGAGCCTGGCGGGAGGGGGTCCCTGGGGGTGGGGGCACCCTCAGGGCACTATAGTGCCAGGAAAACGAATATGTTTTCCTGGCACTGTAGTGGTCCTTTAAGCCAATGTTCTATCCAAGAACAAGAATAATAATCTAGACCAATTTCTTTTAGTTTAAACTATTGTGAGGTACTGTATCAAATGCCTTGGCAAAATCCAAGTAGACCACATCCACTGCAACACCCTGATCTATACTTCTACTTACTTCTTTGTAGAATGCAATTAGGTTAGTTTGACATGACCTATGTTTCATAAAACCATGCTGATTATTGCTAATAACAAAGTTCTTCCCAATGAATTCCGGAATATTATCCCTTAATAGCCCTTCAAATATGTTCCCAGTCACAGAAGTTAAGCTCACAGGTCTATAATTTCCAGGTAAAGATTTTGAACCCTTTTTAAATATAGGAACGACATCTGCCTTCCTCCAATCCTCCGGTACAATACCTGAAACAAAGAATCTTGAAAAATTAAATACAGAGGTTCACTTATTTCCCCACTTAGCTCCTTAAGTACTCGTGGTTGAATACTGTCAGGCCCTGGAGCTTTATTTACATTACTTTTCTTTAACAACTGTAGCACCTTGTCTCGAGTTATCCAATCACAAGTTATCTGCAAGTTTTTTGCAGCAATCACTTGCATATCTCTTGCCGTAGGATCCTCATTAATATATATTGAAGAAAAATAGTAATTTTAAAATTTCTGCCTTTTCCTGGTATTCATTAGCAAACAGACCCAACTCTGTTTCCAGTGTACCTACACTTTCATTTTTTGTTTTTTTAGAATTCATGTACTGGAAAAAAAATTTGGGGTTGGTTTTGAATTCTTTGGCTATCAATTTCTCATTTTCTAGTTTAGCCACTTTAATTGCCTTTTTGCAAGCATTATTGGCTTATATAGGAGGCCTCTGATTTGTCCGATTCAAATGCTTTAAATGCCCTTTTCTTATTTTTAATCTCTTGTTTTACTTTTCTACTAAGCCACATTGGTTTCAATTTGTTTCTTTTATATTTATTACCCAATGGTACATACTGAGAAATTTACCTTTCTAATATTTGTTTGAATAGTTTCCATTTATCCTCAGTGTTTTTTTCACTAAGGAGTTTATGCCAGTCGATATGTTGTAGAGCTGCCCTAATCTCATTGAAATTGGCTTTTTTTAAACATAATACCTTTTAGTATACCCCACGTGCTTTTGCTTTTTTGAGTTTTTAAAAGAATTACCATATTGTGATGACTATTTCCCAAATGCTCCCCTACTTGAATGTTGGTTAAAAGATCAACATTGTTTGTTATAACAAGATCCAGACAAGCATCCTTTCTAGTTGGTGCTTGTACCAGTTGTGACATAAAGGTGTCATTTAACACATTCAAAAACCTGATTCCCCTTGCTGAAGTACTAGTCACTCTATCCCAATTTATGTCCGGGTAATTAAAATCTCCAATAATTAACGTGTTACCCTGTTTTGCAGCTTTCTCTAACAGCTGTTCTTCCTCATTAATATTAACATTAGGTGGTTTATAACATATCCCAACCAATAACTGATTTTCCTTAGTTTGCCCTAAGCAGATATCTACCAAAAGCGTCCACATTTTCCTCGTCACACTCCACATGCCTAAGATTTGACTTTAACTCATGGTTGAGGGTGACAATGTGTGTTTAGGGGGTGACAGTGTGTGTGTGTGTAAGGGTGGACAATGTGTGTGTAGGGGTGACAGCGTGTTTGTAGGGGGCTGACAGTGTGTGTGTGTAGGGGGGGACCATGTGTGTGTAGGAGGGTGACAGTGTGTGTGTGTGAGAGAGGTGACAATGTATGTGTGTGGATAACAGTGAGTAGGGGTGATTACAGTGTGTGTAGGGGTGTGACTGTGCATTTGTGTGTGGAGGGTAACCGTGTGTATGTGTGTGTGGGGGAGGGTGCTGGCAGTGTGTGTGACAGGTGAGGGGAGGTCCAGTGTGTGTGTGTGTGTGTGTGTGGGGGGCGGTTATACTGTGTGGAATGACAAGTGGGAGGAGGGTGACACTACATGTTTGGGGAGGTTGTTTCAGTGAACACTAAACTACCTTTTTTAAAAAAAAATAAATCCATTCCCTGGTGGTCTAGTGGTCATGATATTAAATCTGCAGAGGTGCAGAGGTGCAGAGCTTCAGACCATGTGTCTCGCCAGGGCTGATCCAGGCTGTGACTAGCCGGCTGGCTGCAGCTGGCAGCTATGACTGGCTGGCAGGCCTCTTTCTTCTGCCAGCAGGTGTCTGTTTCTTCCCCCAATTCCTTTGTGTGTCTCTTTCTTCCCCTAGCCCTTTGTGCATCTGTTTCTCCCACAACTCCTTTGTGTGTCTCTTTTCCCCCTTCCCCAGCCCCTCTGTGTCTCTTTAGCCCACCCAGTGCTTCTAGGTTCCTCTTTGTGCAACCTGCCCTTCTGTATGTCTCTTTGTGCCCCAAGCCACTCTGTGTGTTTATGTGCCCCCCAGCCCCTCTGTGTGTTTATGTGCCCCCAGCCCCTCTGTATGTGTCTTTGTCCCACCTCAGCCACTCTGTGTGTACCCAGCCCATATGTGTGTCGCTCTGTGCCCCCAGACCCTCTGTGTGCCTCTTTGTGCTCCTCCCTCCTGTGCCCTCTTAAGCCCCCCCCACTGCACACTCTTTAACCCCCCTGCCCTCATGTGTCCTTATGTAGCCTCCCTTCCCTCCTGTGCCCCTTTTGCCCCCTCCCCTCCCCTCCCCTCCTGTGCCCTCTTTAGCCCCTCTCTCCTCCTGTGCCCTTATGTAGCCTCCACCCCTCCTGTGCTCTTCTTGTGCCCCCTCTCTTTCCTGTGCCCTCTTTAGCCCCCTCCTCTCCTGTGCCCTTATATAGCCCCCTCCCATCCTGTGCCCTCTTAAGCCCCTTCCCCTTCCTATGCCTTTCTTTTGTACCTTCTTCTTCATGTGCCCTCTTTATCCCCCCACCCCTCCTGTGCACTTATGTAGCCCCCCTCCTTTATGTCTGCTCACCTTCCAGCCCAGCAAGCCTTCCAGGAGCTCTGAGGGCCGTCATGCAGGAGGCATGGCTTAAAAGGAGGGCATGATTTTGCACGATGGGGCGAAGCCTACCATAACAATGCGCCTTTACTCACAGTACCGGATTTGAATCAGTACCGGATTTGAATTGGGGAGGCACAAGGGGGGCATAAAGTAGGGGGGGTGCATGGCCTCCTCTGGCCCCCCCTAGCAATGCCATCGCTGCTCAGGCCTGTAATTTTTAAAATATTTATGCAGTAAAGTAATAGCTTTCTCACTCTGTTTTACTGTACCAAGTATTATGTACAGTAATTTGTAAATACTGACATATGACTTTTAGTGTCTTTTGTAAGTCCATTAATAAATAGGCCCAGAGGAGACCACTGAAGGTGGGGCACAACATTTTCACTCCCCATTAGCCATTGGCAAGTGACAGTTTAGCTCTGATGAGCATGCCATGGACTCTCCACGCCTGCAGTGGCAAGTAACTTTTAAGATACCGTAGGACAAAACATTCTACCCTTGCCTAAGAGGCTCCACTTACCACTTTTGTACAATTTAAAATTTTCTATAACAACTGCTGTCTGCATTGTGTGTAAGCCAATCTGCAATCCAAGAGCATGAATTTCATCTAAACTAATTGCTTTTACAGTAATCATTTGTTGCAAAATTCACATAGATCACATCCAGTGCAACACCCTGATCTATAGATCTATTAATATCTTTACAGAATGCAATTAATTTAGATTGACATAATCAGTCTTTCATAAAGACATGTTGATTATTACTAATGACATTATTGTACACAATGCATTTCTGAAAGATTAAAACAGCAGAATGCACAACAACCTCAGCCCAAGCTAACGCACCTACCGCTAGAGGGGACACCTGAGCCCTGAACAGAAAACACCCACAGAACCATATGTACCCCCCAACCTATAGGGGATGCAACCCCCGTGGAACACATAACGACCGGCATGATAACCTTTGAACAGCCCGAGTGTAACACCAAAATACACTCAAACACTCACCCGGAACTGTGGAACCCAAAACCCACGACACGGGCACACCCCTAACCACACACACGACACTCAAGACATTAAGAGGAGGGACACCGATCCCACTTAGGGCAAACTATACAACCCAAGATGAAGGGACCTGCATGTCGCCTAACAATAAAGGTTGGATGAGAGGCCTGCGAGCCTCAGCACATATTGAGCACGAACCGCAACTGATATACACGAAACAAATAGTCTGAATAAACACGTATTATTCACTAATATAAATCGCAGACGGAAACTGTACACAAGGTTTATTCCCATTGTGACACAGACATGTATTATATGAGATGCATTAAACTCGATAGCAGGGACTTGCAAGTCAGTCAACATTGTGGGCCTGCGAGCCCAACCTGATATCAGTGTTTTCTTTCTTCTTATGGTAACTCACCTTGGAGACCTGCGAGTCTCAATGTTTTTCCAACACTTGAACAATCTATATATATAAATAAAAATTATATTCACAAAAAAACCCAGCAGAATGCATATTCCCACACTTACTAAGTACTTGCGGGTGAATGCCATCTGAACCTAGGGCTTTACTTACATTAACTTTATTTGCTATAGTATGTTGTTTTGTGTCATCCAGTCACATTTTTGCAGTTTTTTTGTAGTAGTGACTTGTTTATTTACTGCTATAGGTTCTTCTTTGCATTATACAAAAAAAAAAAATCTAATTTTTAGAGAGGCTGACATTCTCAGCCAGTTGCACATGGCCCTGCTGGGCATAGCTCAGTAAAGTTAAATTAAAGATTCTTGCAGGAGCTTTCAGCAGCAGAGGTGGCAGCACATGCCCCATTGGGATTTTTCAAACAGTTCATAAATGTTTGAACTTCATTATTTCTCTTGATTCCAGGGCCGTCTTCAACACGGGCAAAAGGGGCAGCTGCCCCGAGCCCAGTCAGTCTTAAGGGGCCCAAAGCAGCTGCCCCTTTAGCCCTCCGGTCGCCGTGGTGCATGCGGCCCGCGTGGAACTACCACCGTGTTCCGCGCGATGTGGAGGCTTATCGGGTGGCCAATGTTCTAAGGGCCCGGCCGCTTTGAGAGTACGACCGGGCCCCCTGTGATGATGCCAGTGACGGCCAGTCACTTCCTCCCAGCATTCACTGAGCACCGCGCGGAAGGAGGAGAAGAAAAGAAGGGGGTCACAGTGGCTATGTGAGTGACTCCCATCAGCCTGAACCAGCCTCCTGCACTCCAAAGGTAGGAAACACATAAAAAATGTGTTTGTTTGTATGTATGTGTCTGTTTGTATGTCTGTATGTGTTTGTTTGTATGTATGTATCTGTATGTATGTATGTGTCTGTCTGTATGTATGTATGTGTATGTTTGTGTCTGTCTGTCTGCATGTATGTGTCTGTCTATATGTCTGTTTGAATATATGTATGTCTGTTTGTATGTGTGTATCTGTTTGTATGTATGTATCTGTTTGAATGTGTCTGTATGTAAGTGTCTGTTTGTGTGTATGTGTCTGTATGTATGCATGTGTGTATTTGTTTGTATGTATCTGTTTGTATGTATGTGTGTGTCTGTTTGTATGTGTGTATGTGTATCTGTTTGTATGTGTGTGTGTGTTACTGTATCTGCATGTGTCTTTATGTGGCCCTGTGTATCAGTATGTGTTTCTGTGTGTTCGTATGTGTTTTTTTGTATATATGTGTATCTGTGTGTCTCTGTGTCTGTTTGTATATGCATATGTCTATATGTGTATATGTTTGCATGTGTATCTGTGTGTATGTTTGTATGTGTGTCCGCATTTCTTTGTATCTGCATGTGTATCAGTGTGTATCTGTATGTGTGTCTGTGTATCTGCATGTGTCTGTGTTTGTGTCTGTGTGAGTGTCATTCTGTGTATTTGAATGTGTATCATTCTGTATGTATGTGTAGCTGCATGTGTGTCTGTGTATCTGTATATGTGCCAGTGTCTGTATCTGTGTGTATCTGTGTATCTGCATGTGGGTCCGTGTATGTATCTGTATGTTATTGTGTGTACCTGCATGTCAGTCAGTGTGTTTGTTTGTGTGTTAGTGTTTCTGTTTATCTGCATGTTTGTCAGTAAGTGTATCTGTGCATCAGTGTATGTATGTGTGTATCTGTGTATCTGCATTTGTGTCTGTGTATCTCTCTATGTATGTCTGAACCTGTGTATGTGTGCATCTCTATGTATGTCAGCGGATGTTAGCGTGTGTATTTCATCTCAGTAAGAAATGAGAGGGCTAAATGTGTGTTTTTTTCTTTTTTTGTGTGGGCATTGATGGCGTGATTGCATGCTAGGAAGGGGAAGGGCTACGTCAAGGAGCCCCAATCAAATACCTGCCCAGGGTCCAATCATTATTAAAGACGGCCCTGCTTGAGTCATCTTCTACCAGATGCCCATCTGAATTCTCCACTCCTTCACTTATCCATTACTTTTCTATTTCAGTTCTGCTCTTTGTCAGTGGTGTATCTAGGATTTGGGCTGCCCTAGGCAGGACGGTGCTTGGGCACCCACACTAAATCTCCACCCCAATTTAAATTTTTCCTACCCCTTCCTGTCAAGGCCGCACTTTGACAGATGCTCACTCACTGACAGACGCATACACTCAGTGACAGACACACACTCTAATATACACTGACAAACAATGACATACACACACACTATTACTTGAACACACACTGACAGACGCGCACACACTGACAGACGCACACACACTGACAGCCAGACATATACACTGACGTACACACACTGACAGCCAGAAACACACATGCAGGCAGTTGTCCGGCTAAAAATCCAAGCGGGCGGCGCTGGCGAGGGAGCACTTTCCCCTGACCTCTCTGCTCAGCTCCCTGACGACATATTCCGGCTCCCGGCATCACTCTGCGGCGCGCGAAGGAGCTGAGCAGAGAGCTCACTAATCAGTTCTCCCTCGCCACTGCCGCCCACCCGGATTTTTAGCCGGACAACCGCCTGCATGGCCTGTTAGTCAGCCGCCTGGCTAACAAGGCATTTGCCCAGGCATTTGGAGGGGGCATTTTTTGCCACCCCCTGGAAAGTGCCGCCCAAGGCAAATGCCTTGTTTAGATAACAGATATATCACCAAAATATACAAATAGTGAAAAAGTAACAAACAATAATACTTAGCTTTTAAATAACGTGCAACAGCCTCCCTAGGTCGTTACCCAAAAGACAACCTATATCATATATAGGAAACCACAACAAAAACAATTCGGGATATGGCTGTGTGAATCTACAGAAAATACATAAAGCAAAACATAGTATGATATTGTTACAAAATACAATATTCTGTGCGCAACAATCTATTGCACCCACTAGATATGGATAAGTATAAAAGCTCTTAGGGTGCCTCCCCTGGTATAGTGGGGGGGCCAAACGATCCTTCTGTTCACCCCTGGATTCTTATTCCACCAACAGACATCCACAGGTCAGGGTTAAAATTTGAGAAAATGTATTCAATAAAAGAGAAAATATATATATATATATATATAAGCAGTCACCAATTTAGCATAGCATATAAATGCAGAAAAAAAAAATAGTCCTACGCGTTTCGTTCGTTATGAACTTCCTCAGGGTCTGCAATAAAATAATTACCATGTACAAATACACAGTACAAAATGAACATATCCTAAAACAACCCCCCTCCCTGTGTCCTTAAATAGGGCTAATCCCTCAAGTCCATTGGTGGATTCAGTGGGTGTGTGGATCCTTTTCCTTTTCAATTGGAGGAGGAAAACACCTCCATCAGCTGTTTCTCACTCTTCCAATTTAAAATTAGTGCCCTTTTCGGCAAAAACCGGAAGTCGTCATCATCGCCTAAACCAGAAGTGACATTGCGGATACTTCCGAGTTCCAGTATGCGTTCCAGCGGTATTGTCGCCATAGTAAGCAGACGTTATCGTCTCGGCCACAGTTCATGTAATGCAAAGAGAACTAATTACAGCCCCCAAAATTCTGCTAAAGAGAAGGATGTTAGTTATATATGATTTAAAGCATTCTCATTTATTATATGCAGTAGATATTGACAGAACTTATTGTTAATCAAAATATATTAATCATTAATTAATCCAAGAGGATTTTGAAGGTTCGTTTGTTAGAACATCTTAATAATATCAAAAAAGGACTAATGACGCACTCAGTCCCGGCCCACTGTACACAATGCCCCTTTTTTTCATTTAGGGATTTCAGGTGCTTGGGAATCGAACGAGTATCCCCCTTTTGGCTTGGGGGCAAATTTTTGGGTGTATTTGTATTTTATGTATTTTTCTGTTTGATAGTTTTTTGGTTAAACATTGATTTAATATATTTATAGACTTTAATGATTTTAATTAGTGATTAATATATTTTGATTAACAATAAGTGCTGTCAATATCTACTGCATATAATAAATGAGAATGCTTTAAATCATATATAACTAACATCCTTCTCTTTAGCAGAATTTTGGGGGCTGTAATTAGTTCTCTTTTCATTACATGAACTGTGGCCGAGACGATAACGATAACGTCTGGTTACTATGGAGACAATACCGCTGGAACGCATATTGGAATGCGGAAGTATCCGCAACGTCACTTCTGGCGATGATGACGACTTCCGGTTTTTGCCGAAAAGGGCACTAATTTTAAATTGGAAGAGTGAGAAACAGCTGATGGAGGTGTTTTCCTCCAATGGACTTAAGGGATTAGCCCTATTTAAGGACACAGGGAGGGGGGTTGTTTTAGGATATGTTCATTTTGTACTGTGTATTTGTACATGTTTATTATTTTATTGCGGTCCCTGAGGAAGTTCATAACGAACGAAACGCGTAGGACTATTTTTTTCTGTATACATATCCTATGCTAAATTGGTGACTGCTTATATATATTTATATATATTTTCTCTTTTATTGAATACATTTTCTCATATTTTAACCCTGACCTGTGGATGTCTGTTGGTGGAATAAGAATCCGGAGGTGAACAGAAGGATCGTTTGGCCCCCACTATACCAGGGGAGGCACCCTAAGAGCGCTTATACTTATCTATATCTAGTGAGTGCAATAGATTGTTGCGTACAGAATATTGTATTTTGTAACAATATCACACTATGTTTTGCTTTATGTTTTTTTCTGTAGATTCACAAATGCCTTGTTTGCCTTGTGGCTAATACGTCCCTGCTCTTTGTCCCTACCACTGGGCAAACTGCCTCCTTTCATTCAAACAATCTATTTACTTAAAGGGACACTATAGTCACCAAATAGTCACCCACAGCTTAATGGTGGGTATAGTATGTCACTGCAGGCTTTTTAATGTAAACACTGCCTTTTCAGACAAAAGGTAGTGTTTACTTTACTGCCAAGGGACACCTCCAGTGGCTGTCACTCAGACACTAGAGGTGCTCCCTGGGTCAGTGATGCATAATGTGCAACACTGATGTGCAGTGTCTCCACTCTCTGCCTGGATACGCTTGATGATCCCCATAGGAATGCATTGATTCAATGATTGGCAAGCACAGCATTTTGTCACGTATGCGCATTAGCTTTTCCAATGCTTTCTCTTAGATTGACTGAGACTGTCAATTATTATGATGTCAGCCAAAGAGACAGATTAGGTGCTGAGCCAGTGCAGGCGAGCCCACATAGCGCTGGAATAAAGGTGAGTAAACTCACCTTTTACATCGGTAACAGGGGAGCCAGGGAGCTAAAGAGTGTAATTACAACCATAGTGACAGGAATACATGTTTGTTTTCCTGTCACTACAGTGTTCTGCTAATGTCATTGATGAGCACCTGAAAATCCAACATATTCATAAAAGATTCCTTGACCCTCAATAAATGATGACACTTCCAAAACATAACGCGCTTCTGTTTAACTGTGCAATACATGTAAATACAATTACATAAACAGAATATTGTGTTATTTACACATGGATACTCAGTACAGATTTCAACATTTACTTGAGTTGCCTTATAGTTATTAATAAATCCTTGTTATAAGTACTGTTAGAGAAATGCAGGTTATGTAAAAGTAAAGAAATATACAATTAAATGCAACCTGTGGCTAGATAGCGTGATTATTTACAGATTAGGATCCGATTTTCTTGTTTTTTTTTCTGAACGGTGTAGTTAGATGTTTCATGATCAGCGTGTGGTCACCGCAGCATGTTGCAGTTAGCTATTGCATCTTAATTAATAGCATCACTACATTTTGGAACTCTCAGCCATTAGAGTGCTAGAGGAATGAGAAAAATATTATTTCCCCCTTGTGGTGTTCTAAAGATTAAACCATTCCCTGCAAATGTTCTTCAACCACTGTACTTGGTGTCATTGAGTTAAACGTTTCATCTCTTTGATAATTGTCCAATACATCTACATCCTGGATAAAGTCTTGAAATTATTGACCAGCAAGATTCTATGCTTTGTGCTATAGCCTGGCATGAGAATATATAGAATACACTGATCAGGCACAATATTAAACCACCTGCCTACTATCATGTAGGTCCCCCTCGTGCTGTCAAATCAACTCTGATGTATCAAGGCATGGACTTAACTAGACCTCTGAATGTGTCCTGTGGTATCTGGCACCACTACATTGGCTGCAAATCCTTGAAGTCCACTAAGTTGCAAGGTGGGGCCTCCATGGATTGGATTTGTTATTCCAGTACATCCCATAGATGCTCAATGGGATTGAAATCTGGGAAATTTGGAAGTCAAGGAAACATCTTGAACTCTGAAATAGTGCTCAAACAATTCCTCAACAATTTTTGCAGTGTGGCACAGTGCATTATCATGGAGAAATAGGCCCCTGCCACCAGGGAACACTATTGCCATGAAAAGGTGTACGTGGTCTGCAATAATCTCTAGGTGGGTGGTACGTGTCAAAGTAACATCCACATTAATGCCAGCACCTACGCTTTCCCAGCAGAAGATTGCCCAGAGCACAAGACTGCCTTCATCTGCCTGCCGTCTTTCTATAATACATCCTGCTGCCTTTTCTTCCTCAGGTAAATAACGCACCCAGCCATTCACCTAATCTAAAAAATATGGGATTCATCAGACCAGGTAACTTTCTTCTATTGCTTCATGGTCCACATAAGATACTTACGTCTCTATTAAAGCAGTGTACAGGGGACAACATAGTCACTGTACCCCTCTGCAGCTAAACAGCAAACTGCAATGCACTGCATATTCTGACACCTTTCTATCGTGGTCAGCTTTAGGTATTTCAGCAATTTAAGCTGCAGTAGCTCCTCTGTGTGATCGGACCAGATGGGCTAGCCTTTGTTCCCCATGTGCATCAATGACTCTGATGCCAGTTCACCGATTGTCCTTCCTTGAACCACTAACCACTGCATACCGGTAACACCCCACACGACTTGCCATTTTGGATTCTCTACCCCACTTGTCTAGCCATCACTATTGGTCCTTGTCAAAATCACTCAGATGTCTTTGTTTGCCCATTTTTCCTGCTTCCAACAGATGAAATTCAAGAACTGACTGTTCACTTACTGCCTAATATATCCTACCCCTTGACAGGTGCTATTGTAACAATATCATCAATGTTATTCACTTCTGTCAGTGTTTTTTTTTTTTTTTGTGGCTGATCAGTGTATATATTTGTAATGGCTACCCAGGGTGGAGAGGGGTATTTGCCGTTGGAGATGTCCCTTCTCCGGGCAAGGTGCTGGGCTGTAGTGGAGAGTCGAAGTGCCATCCACTGGATCCTTGGAGCAGTAGAGAGGCAGAGCTCTGAAAAGAGCTAGCGATTTAGCTGAGCAAGATCCCTTTCAATAACGAGACAAAGCTATGTTTTGAAGGGTGAAGAAGAACTAACTCCACTGAGCGTTTATTGCTGCTTTTATGCAGGATTTTACAGTATTGTCACCACCCACTGGACCTGGTGGAGCACCAACAATGCAAGAACAGCAGCCAATCAGACACAATGGTACAATTGAAACACACCCAGCAATTACAGAACATTCCTCCCTTTTGCTTAGGAGATAATTGAGTTACTTACTGAATCTACTCAATTATCTCCAAGCTGAAAAATTAAATTTTTTATACATTTTTATAACTCCTTGATTTTACATTGTACACGCATAAAACGTATAAAACAGTTTAACTTGGGGACAAACATATCCAAAATTTGTGTAAATACGTTCACGGGTTCCAGATATAGTAAAAAGTCTCTTTGGACCGACCGCACGCCTGTTTGTATGCCCAAAACAGTTCCACAGATTCAGGCTGTGTGGTCGGTCTATGTTTTCATTCGAGTAAAGTCCGATTAGCACGAACTGATTGATTTGTGCTTAGTCCCTTTGGATGTGGCTTGTTCGTGTGTTTAATCTGGCGAAAGAGTGCTTTGTTCATATGAATTTAGCGGAACGCACGGAGGATGGAAGTTTCAGCGGTGTTCATGGAAAGGTATAGCCGAAAAGAGTTCCACGCGGTCGACAACAAAACACTGCTAAGTGCGTTTGACTAAACAAAATGGCCGCCACCACATGTTCGGCAAGTGAACGCCGACCACCATGTATAGCAATTAAAGAGATGGAGTGTTCACAGTTTTGGAGGTGTTCTTTGAAGCTGGGAGGTAAATGAGGGACTGTACTGGGTGGTCGGGTGTTCGGTACAAAATTTGTGCTTTTGAACGTTTTTTCCTATAGCGTCCATTACAGTCAATTTAGGCGAAAGTTTTAACGAATGGCTTGTTCATAAAGTTATAGATCCAGCATAAAACAAGCAGGGGGTAATCTGCTACACTTGTTACAATTTTATAATATAATTTATTTTTAATGTGTATAATATATATATATTTATATTCTGATATATATACTTCTGATATATATGTCAATACTTCTGATCAGGTAGCTGTTTCATATTGTTGAGTGTTATTTGATGATGTAGCAATATTAGTCTCTGAGTCTTAATTTTTTTTTTTTTAAGACTTCTGCTTTTTGCTTCCTCTAGTTGTATTCATTCCCTGACAATACTGAACAGAACAATGAATAGTCTCGTGGCCTATTGTTGTGAGCATGTATCTATAATAACAAAGGTTTTGATAACTTCACTGTTTGACGTAATCGTAGTACAGTAAACAACAGACACCATTCCAGGAATACTCTATTTGCATGTCCGCAGCACCTGCTTTGAATGTATACATTATAATGAATATTTACTTTGAAAAATAATTGAATCTGATCAATATATTTAGAACATTTAACCCTGTCTGTGTCATATACTATAATATACTTGTATCACAATTAAGATGAAAAATAGTGTCATGTATTATTCAATAAACCAATGTGGTTTTATTCTGACCGTTCTCTCAAGTTCTGTAGGAGTTAATTATTATTACTTTTTTTATAATTATTTCCGTTATTGCACTGTTATGTTATATTATAAGATAGTGAAACTATCCGATAACATGCTTGTCATTTTTCCTCAAGCATATAGGTTTAAATGATGTAGGAATAAATCTATTTCCTCACTTGGGAGCATATTACTTATTTATTATAGTCAATTTGTCAAACACATATTATTATTTATATATTATACAGTGCAAGGTTACCTGCATATCCAATGAATGTAAAACAAAACCTCACATACATTTCAGCAAATATATATATATATATATATATATATATATATTGATTTGTTTAACTAGGTAAAAAAAAAGCTGAAAGAAGCAAGGTGAATTATTAGTGTCTGATTCACTTAAGAGGTTTGTCTTGACGAGCGATACTAAGAACCTCTAGTTATTTAAATGTGCCTAGGGACTTGGGATAGTGCGCAAGCAATTAATGTTTTTTGTTTTTTATTTATGTATAAGATGTTAAGGTGTACTATAGTCATTGCTGCCATCCAAGAGTAGTGGGAGTTTTGACTTATTTTTGTATACTTGAATTTCATGTGCTGGAAGCAGGAAAAATGGACTAGTGAAAAGATTTGAGTGGCTTTGGATAGGGCCAAAATAGTTATGGCTAGCTAACTAGGTCACAGCATTTCCAAAACGGTATGCACCAGGTATTATCTACCAAAAGTTGTTCAATGAAGAACAACCAGTGAACATGGGCTTCCAAGGCTCCTTGATGCAGGTGGGTAGTGAGGACAAGAACGTAGCCGATCAAACAGCAGAGCTTCTGTAGCTCTAACTTCTGAAAACTGAATGCTGGCCAGGATCGAAGGTGTTAGAACACAAAGAGCATTGCAGTTTGCTGTGTTTGGGGCTGCATAGTCGCAGACCGGTCAGAGTGCCCATGATGACCTCTGTCCCGCCGAAAGCACTTTCAATGTCGATGCAAGTGTCAGAATTAGAAGTAGGTTTGATGAATCACGTTTTTCTTTTAGATCAGGTGGATGGCCAGGTGCGTGGGTGTCATTTATCTGGGAAAAGATGGCAGCATGATGCACTATGGGAAGAAGGCAGGCCGGCGGAGGCAGTGTTATGCTCTGCTGGGAAACTTTGGGTCCTGGTTTTATGTAAATGTTACTTTGACAAGTACCACCTACCAAGAGATTGTTGCAGACCATGTACAAACCCTTCATGGCAATGTAGTTCCCTGATCACAGTGGCATTGTTCAGCATGACAAAGAGTTCAAGGTGTTGCCTTGGCATCCACATTCTCTAGCTCTCCGATTGAAAAGCTATGATATGTGCTGGAACAAGATATCTGATCCATGGAGACCTCACCTTGCAACTAGCAGGACTTAAAGGATCTGTTGCTAATGTCTTGGTGCCAGATACCACAGGATAAGTTCAGATGTCTTGTGATTTTCACGCATCAGAGCTGTTTTGGCAAAATTAGGGAGAACGTACACAATATTAGGCAGCTAATTTTAATGTTGTGGCTGATCACTGTATTATATCTTGTTTTTCTTTTGTTTGACACCCTTTTTGTATACATAACAGATTTATTCCCAGTTTTGCATAAAATTATTTCTACAGGTATAGAGCAGGGCCAGATTAAGAGCACAGTGGGCCTGGTGCAGACAAGTATGATGGGTCTAATTACAGAATCTTATCGACCAAAAACACTAAAACAGTTATACCTACCAAGCGTCATGTATCTGGTGCAGCTGGTGGTGGAGGGAAACTCATAGGATGCAGCTATAAGAAAACACATACCCTATGCTAATCTCTGACTTTAATCTTTTAAGTAAATCCATACCCCCTAACAGCAGTGTCCAGTGAAGTAGGACGTCAATGGGAGGGGTAAAAGTGTGTGCTACTGACGTGAATCACGTAACCAGAACTACCGAAAGAGCGAACATGCCCAAAAAGGGGGCATATCTGACCAAAGAATTAAAAGGCCAGTCTGGCATGAATGCATGTCAGGCTTCCTGCCTCTCATGCAAGCTGGCCAACTAAGGACATACTATGCAGATAGCACCCTGAGCTTGGCTTAAATGCGTCTAATGATGTGCTAGCTCCACACTTACTAAGGACTGTCCCGTAGCACTTACATGTCCACTTGGCTCCTAATTTTCTTACTAGCAGGCAGAATATCCTGGTATGTAGTCTGGGACAAAGAAAAGGTGTATGTAGTGAGTGTAGAAGATAGGAGACGTGCCACAGTGTAAGAGAGATAAAAGTCAGCATTGCCTCTAATTTCATTCTCAGCCAGTCCACAGAAGTTTTGTTCCATTACACCCCTCTTAAGTGTCCATACTTAAGCAAGAATATGTGAAGAGTAGTGTGTAAAGAAAATCAATGGGCCTATTCCATGGGCATGGGCCTGGAGCTACAGATCCATCAGCCCCTATGTTAATTCGGCCCTAGACTAGAGCAAAAACTAAACATACACAAAATGATTAATTTATTAGTCCTGATTTGGGGGGATACATGGTTTTTCTAGTTTTTTTTAAATTATTTTTTGTTTGCAGTTTGAAGTGAAAATACAAGGACAAAGCTATGGTTTTAAAACTAAAAATATTCAGACTTCGGAATTTTGAGCATGCAAGGTTAACAGCATTCACTAAATCCAAAACTGCTGCACAAAATCTGTTTGTAGAAAATGCCATATCGCTCTATCATGTTTACTTTTATCAGCATTTGCTGGCAAAACCTCTGTATATATATTCATTTCAATTTTCAACAGCCTTTTCTGAGAAGATTCAACCCATTTATATGTGTGGGGCACTTTATTTTCATTGTAAATGTTGTAATCCTAATGTAAGCAATAAAAAAAAAATTGTTTTCATATCAAATGGTGGGCAAAAAACGGGTCGCAAGAGTATTCTGAGAATGGACAGCAACTGAAATAGCCTGCCCTTCGGTGGGTCCCCGCTCAGAACTCAACCTGGTTTTAGCTCATCTTGTGCCATTACAGAGAGAACATATCTGAAGCATATCAGACTGGTCCCACCCATATGGGCAGTCCAGATCCGAAATGCCAGCAAGTTCCCTCTGCATGAGAGATACAGCAACCCCAGACTATCGTTTCAGCCTTGTTAGGGATCATCAGTGAGGCATAGCTGATATCTCTCTAGGCACAGTGAGCAAGGGGTCCACGCCTGGATTACCCTTTAGACTAATGGAGAGCAAAAAACGGGTCGCAAGAGTATTCTGAGAACGGACAGCAAATCAAATAGCCTGCCCTTCGGTGGGTCCCGGCTCAGAACTCAAGCTGGTTTTAGCTCATCTTGTGCCATTACAGAGAGAACATATCTGAAGCATATCAGACTGGTCCCACCCATACGGGCAGTCCAGATACGAAATGCCAGCAAGTTCCCTCTGCACGAGAGATACAGCAACCCCAGACGATCATTTCAGCCTTGTTAGGTATCATCAGTGAGGCATAGCTGATATCTCTCTAGGCACAGTGAGCAAGGGGTCCACGCCTGGATTACCCTTTAAACTAACGGAGAACAAAAAACGGGTCGCAAGAGTATTCATATCAAATGGTATAAACATGTATTCCAACATGAAATAAAAGTTTCTATTACCTGTGCTATAAAGAACACTCTAACTTTACAAATAAATACATTATGAGTTAATTTCACCGTTTGCATTACGAACCTCTTCCAATTTTAATAACAAAATAAATAAATAAAAATGATCCTTTAAACTCACTTTAGGGGGCGAAGCCTGACAGCCACGCTGACCGGTTGTACGTGTTGTAAACTCTGCACAGAAAAGCCTTAATATAGCAGAAAATGCTGACTGCACTGCGGAAATCAGCCAGCAAACATACCCATGAGACGGGAAGTTATCGCTGCAATTAAATCTGTTATCTCTTTGACCGAGATCGTCGCCATGCAAGAGATGGACTCACAGCCAAGGGCGTTCGCAGGAGGAGGCAAGTGCAGATCAGATAAGTGAGACATGGGGAGGGGCAGCCTACAGTTCAGATAAGTGAGGCATTGGGATAATAATAATTCAGAACTTCATGTATGAAGTCAGAGTAGGAGGCTGTAGTCCCTAATTTTTTAATTTTTTTTTTTTAAAGTTCCATCTCTGCTGTATGTCTTATGTAGTCAGATTCACTATTACCCACTATTACCACATATGTGGACTATGATACATTAGAGCAGGGGTTCCCAATTAATTTTTCCTGTGGAACCCTTTGACATAGTGTATCAACACCGTGAAGCCCCCACCCCACCAGTATAAAAAAAAAAAAAAAGTTAAAAAAAAAATTGCGCCGTTGCATAAACCTTTTTTTATGCTGATGTGCTGATGTGTGTCTGTGTGTCAAGGTGTGTGTATCTGTATGTATCTGACACAGATATACACACACTGGCACACAGATACACACACTGACACACAGATACACAAACTTTGAGAAACTGATACACACACCTTGACACACAGTGTCTATCACAGATATGAAAAAAGAAGAAAAGAAAGGGAGAGGGGATGAAAAATCACACCCTCTACCTATAAAGGTTACAGGAGGTATGGGCCTAACCCCAAAGGCTTATGTTAATTAGAAAGAGGATGGGGCGGTAGATCCACTCACAAAACGTAGGTGGAAATGCCGACCCATAAGGAAATACCTCCTTAATATCAAACGTCACATTAAATAAAAAATCTTTATTGAATACAAAAACTATTAAATATACCAAGAAAAGTGTAAATGGTGAAGTGCCAACACCTATTAAAAACCTGGGTGTACTCTGGCTCAAGACAGTTAAGTAGTTAGTATTATAGAGGAAATTAAATAAGGTATAGTAATCTATGAAAAAACAAAATAGGAATTCCTCAATAAACTGAATAGATACTAAATATCACCACGGTCTACTAATATACTTGAAAATTGTATAAGGAGAAAATTGCTGTAACGATCACAGAAAAAACAGGGAGATATACTAAGAAGTACAGAGAGGGTGTCTGGGCTAGATATAGAGACTTTCCAATAGGGTAATTAGTAAAGAAAAAAGAAAAAAAGTAAAATAACAAAATAAAAATATGTAGAAATAGTGGTATACGTTCCCTTAATTAAATCTAAAGAAAAAAGAGAAAGATTACCATAGCCTCTGTGGGACTCGGCAAAAAGTGGGTCTCCACAATGATGAGAGGCAAAAAGGTAAAAATAGTATGCTCAGCCAGATAAGGCTACCAAAACGGCATAAAGTCTAATTGCCAAGAAGGGAATCTCCCTGCTACAACAGAATCCTATTAGACCCTATACTAAACTAACTAGCCCGGACACAACCTTCTATCTGCTGCTTCGTGGCAGCCTAGCATAGTCCCTGA
Organism: Pelobates cultripes; assembly: GCA_933207985.1. Taxonomy (NCBI): domain Eukaryota; kingdom Metazoa; phylum Chordata; class Amphibia; order Anura; family Pelobatidae; genus Pelobates; species Pelobates cultripes. Next base: position 34,648,901 of record OW240915.1, read on the forward strand.
GTAGCTAATGAATAAAAATTAATCAAGTAGGTAGAAGACAGCGTGGGAACCCAGGTAAAAAAATAATAAAATAAAATCACAGCATCGGCTGTTCACAGCTCGACGCGCGTTTCGGCGTGTTAGATACGCCTTTATCAAGAGTCAAAGGCGTATCTAACACGCCGAAACGCGCGTCGAGCTGCAGATTTGATCAGGAAAGAACTGTGGCTGGATGAGGCCTACCGGGTTCTACGGTGGTACTCAGTCCAGAGGTGCCCTTGGATGGCTGAGAGTGAAAGGCCAGAGGGCGATGACTACGAGAACTACTGGTCTGCTATGGGAGGCATTGGAGGAGGACAGTGACTTTGGCAGCAAAGAGGAGTCTCGATATTGGGGCATCAGGGAATGGCGATTGGATGTACTGGAGCTCCCTGATATTACAGGACTGGGACCAGATATCACCCGTCTGGTCACAATTGAATGGGAACAAGATTACCATCGAATGTTTGACTTGGCTCAGCCGCAGTCCCTCAGCCCAGATAATTACCTGGACGCTGTACTCCCTACTGCCCAACCAGCCCCATGGGTAAGGGACCTTATAGACTAAATTGAATCATATTATCCACGAACTACCTTTCCAGCACTGGCAGAATTAGACGGTTTCTATTCTGCTCCTCTTTACAGACACCTAGTTTCCTGCTTGCTCTACAAGCGTAGGTGCCCCTGAAGGCACAGCTTAGGATTTTTCATGGAGCTCTTTTTTTTATTATAGCAGTGCAAACTAGCAGGTGCCCTCAAAGACACAGACACACCTGTCCACAGAATCAATCAATCAGATTCCAAACTCTCCACCATGGCCAAGACCAAAGAGCTGTCCAAGGATGCCAGGGACAAGATTATATACCTACACAAGGTTGGAATGGGCTACAAGACCATCGCCAAGCAAAAAAACGTTCAAAATCAGCAGGGGATGAAATACTTTTTTCCCTCACTGTAAGGTTATTCGTTTTACTTTTCGAGTGTTACTCTAACCAAAAACTGTTTTTTTGTAAAAAACAAAAACCTGTTTTGATGGTAACCCTTTAAACTACTACAAAAAAAAAAAAAAAAGTGAGGGGCGGGCCCGGACCGCCATGCTGACCGGTCGCATGTCAGAGAGCCTCCAGAGGAATCGGGCCTTTAAGCCACAATAGGCAGCTTTTCACACTCGAACAGAGCCTGAAAATACTCACACAGCTGTGGGAGAGGTAGCGGACCTCCCAAGATCGGGAGTTTCGGGCCCCCAATGGGAAGCACAAGACTTTGGAGGCTGTGGCCTACTCTGGGGGGAGCGGGGTGGACGGCCGTAGTCCCGTCTCCCTCCCCCACTGCTACATGCTGGCTTGTTGACTGCTTGCCGGTCCCATTCCCCCCCACTGGACCGAGGGCGTCCACACTGGGACGAACTCGAGCTGACTAAAGGGTGCTGAACACCCAAGACCCACAGTGTGAGCCCACTTAGCTGACTTGCGAAGCATGTAACAAGCTGGCCAGGAGCCTAACTCGGCGGACCACCAAGCAAAAAAAAAAGAAAATGAAAAGCTTTATTACTACTCAAAGGTACACCATGTACATCTGGAAGAGTCTGTAGTTCCCAATCATCTTGCACCATGCCGATCTGCTGTATAGACCTGCCATGGACTGAAAGTCCCAAGCAACATCATCTGCCCAATCTATGAAAGCACAGAGTCTTCCACAGCCAGACACAGACCAGGCTTTATAAGAGACAACTGCTCAACACATGCCACCTAAGGACTGACAATTTTGGACAAAATATGCAGCCATACCTTATCCCTACCCACTTCTTTCTGCCAGGTCTCACACGGACACATGTTATAGCACAGACTGCTCGGCCCCTGTGGTTTTCACGTTAAGCCTGTTTCTCTTAAAACGCATGTTATACTATTTGTCCTCTTCTTTACTTTCCTAGAATAAGCACAGCAGCACTAGCATTTACTGCACAATTATATACCTGAGTCTAGATTTTACACATAATATAACTCTTACCATCCTACCATACTATACAAGTGCATTCTAATCATTTTCAATGCATGTCCTACTTAAACCACTCTGCTATTGAATGGTATACATGCCTCCAAAATCTTAATTCCCCATCTCGGAGACAAACTAGATTTGTTAAGCCTGAACATAAAATAAAAATGTGTGATCTAACATGCCACTGTTAAGCCTGATTATCGATATGTACGCTGTTGTGGGGTTTCAAAATGTTATGTACTTACCTGCACAACAATTTTTTTAATTTTTTTAAAAAAGTGGTGTCATTGGGGATTACATACACACAATTTATATATTTTTTTCTAAGAAAAAATAGCTATGTAGTAAAAAATAGCCACATTAGTTATTTGCAGCTAAATTTTTGATGAAATTTAACAAGGCTTTTGTTAACTCACCATGATGATCTGAAATATAACAGAGTAGTGATGACTAACATTAGCTCTACAGATCACGAACTACGTTGCCTATAATCCTTCATCCACCTTTCACAAACATACCGGTAGTTCACAGACTTCTGCAGTGCCAAGGTTATACGCGGCTGCAATAACAGAATTATGCATGATAGGTAGAGTGGGTCTCTGCTATATAGTGGTTCTGTGTTTGCATTGCAGAAATCCATAAAATATTTTGAAAAAAACAGAAATAATAAAAAAAAAGACAAAAAAGAAAAACGGGGTGAAAATGTAATACGTTTGTCAAAAACACATTCTTTTTGGCAAAAAGAGATCTGTTAAAATTGAATTCAAATACTGCAAACCTTACTCTTGGTTAGGCAGGGGAGTCATTCAGATTGAATGGTCAGGCAATAAAAAAAGAGTTGAAGGATGGAGATAAGCATCAAGATAGAGTTAGTTTCTATGACAACAGAGTGAAACTCATCGATTATTACCACACCATCCCTGTGATTATGTTTCCACAGCCATCCCACAGAAATAGGGATTTTCTTTTTTTTAATTTATTTTTTTATGTAGCGGGCCACGGGTAACCTGGCTGATTACCACTGCTAATTCCTTCTCTCAGCCAGACTGGGACCATTAAAACATGCAGACATCCATTCCCCCAGTAAGCAGACGAAACACATTTCTGGGAGTCAACTGATGTATTTCAGGCCACACAAGGCTTTTATGCACAGACCCCTACATGGGGTCTCCCACACAACACTACAGTGTTTTCCTTCCCAGGGTCCTTTGTGTCTGAGAATTAATTGCATGAGAAAGACCTATAATTCAGTTATCTCTCAGGTACAAAAAAAACTATACAAAATATACAGTACCCCAAAAGTACCCCCATCATAACTAGGAACCCCACAAAAGTCATATTGACGGATAGCCCTGATCCGAGTGTATAACATATCCAAATATCACTCAGATCGGTTTGGTGAAATTGATACTTCTAGAGAGTGAAAAACTTAAACTTTTAGAGTAAATCCCATGTGTTCCCTATGAAGGGTTAATAAGTATATAGGGCTTTAAAAAATACCCCTCTCTCTTTTATTAGAGATTTTTTTGACTGAAGCTGAAGCAAGGTGAATTGTTTGAGTAGGACCCACCAAAGAGTTTTGCCTTGATGTGACAGGTGGACTTACATATAATGGCCCTTGGAGTGGAACAAAAAACCTCCACTTATCTAAATATGCATAGGGATTTGGAATAGTGAGCAGGTAACTCTTTTCTTTGGTTTTTATTATATGTATTTGGGCTGATGTGTACTATGGTCATTGCTGCTGCCCAGGAGAAGTGGGAGTCTGAGTGCAGGATTTTTTTTGTGTATTTTTAGATTAAATTGATCTGGCTGGAAAAAATAAAATGTAAAACACTGCTAAGTTGGATTTTTTTTCCAGTTCTCTTTTTCTTGCCGTGAATTGTAACACAGCTCATATTTTACAACAAATATGTCCAATGTATATAAATGAAAACATAGTTAATGCCATAAAAAAAGAAAATACAGAAAAAAATAGATTAAGAAGACATTTAAGAACATAGGTAGCAGGGCAAAAATGTAAATAATCACACAAAAATATATTATTTTATTTATTTAAAAAGTGTTTATCAAAATTAAATTAATTAATACTTGTTTCATGTTCGACACAGTTAGGAGGAGGTAACATCCAGACAAAACAATTTTAATTTCAGCAATAGCAACTTTCACCCCAAAGCCATCTTTCATTCCAATTATTTGAAGATATAGATACAAAAATAGGCCTTTGTGAATAAAATAAGGCCTACTTTGTGAATCAATTCACAAATTCTACATTAAGAGGAATAAGCTTGTACAGAACAGTTATATAGGAAATGCATGAATTTTTTTTAAACATTTTTTTAATAAAGGACATATATGTTTGCTATAGCAATAAGCATATCATCAGAAAAATTATTTTATTTGTTTATTTATAAAATATTTTACCAGGAAAGATACATTGATTTGTATTTGTATGTCCTGGGTCCACAAAACACAAAAATAATACATTCCCAAAACTATTATCTTCCACTAGATAATTAGCTTAACCAAGTTTAAAGAAATTGCCAGCAAAGACATAACATGTGAATAGGGAGCACAATTCAGCCCTGCATTAGGGTATGTCTTGGCATATATCGCACACAACTTTGTGCATGCTTTTGTTATGAGCCAGAACAAAGACATTCCATAGAGAAAGAAGGAGAAAAGAGAAACTATGGTTTTTGGTCAGCTTGCAACGTTTGAACATCCCCAAATTCCCTGACTGAAAAGTATACTGGGTCAGTTAATATCCTAAAAAGTGAAATAGGGAAGAGCACCTATGTTAGTAGTGAATACAGAGTGCAAGGACTCTGGTTCCGCTCCAAAGGTTCTTTGGTAGTTTATATAAATGAACTACCGGTGTGTGTGGTGCAGCTAAAACTGGTGAACTTTTACTTTTACATTGTCGTATCTTACTTGTTCTTTTTTTTTTAATCTTATGTTAACATTTCAAAATATTATCTTCAGCTTTACATTAAGTTGAATAGCTTTTTGAAGTAGCTAATCCTTTGATATGATAGAAAATGAATGGTTACGGTCAGCAGTTGTTTATAAAAATATGACACACATCTAAGAAAACATAAGTGTGTGTATAGCTTAAAATTTCAAATCCTAGACTATAAGCCGGGATGTAAATGTAACTCACCATTGCAAGCCTAAAGAGCCTCTAGCACGTGAGCTAATTTCATTGGCCAAAGGCCAAAGACCTGAGTGTATGTATGTTGCTTTGCTTAAATTAAATATGAACATAGATCACAGGGAACATTAGAAAGCCAATCATTTGTTTATTTGCATATAGTTGAAACCATATCACCAATAACTTACATTAGTGTTACTGCAAAACGTATTAAGGGCAGTTTCGTGGACTGCCTGTGTGTTAGCTCATATAGACACAAGTATGCAGAAGGGCATGTCCTCCCAGTCCCCGTATTTAAGTCTCTATGGACACTTTTGCATTAGCTTTTTTCCTCTTTTCATGGTTTTCAATGCCTTTGCATGTAGAGGATATTAATGCAAACCTTTAAATTGACACGATTTTTCCTTTTAACTATCCTGAGCCCTTCAGTGCTAGATAGACAGCATGAGACGATATACCTTGCAGGTGCTTCTGGCATGGGACGTTTTGCAGACTTTGGGGCTCTGCTGATTGATTCCCTCTCATCCATTAGCCATTGTGGAGGGAAAATTCAGTCATGGCTAGTATAAAGTGATCATTGTTACGTGTGCCATATATCTTCCTGGCTTGCAGTGATGAGTACCGTTTACACCTGTCTAATAGCTTAGGACTTGACATTTTGTGCACTGGTTTATCGGATAAGCCTTCCAGGTCCTTTCACCTTTTTAACTGATTAGTTGAGTAGATTACATGATCTAGACTGTCAAGAAGTGCCCTATTGATTTATTTAAAGAAAAAAATGACTTATTTATTCATAATTCCACTTACGTGTTGGGTGTTCCTACACTGTTTGTCAGTCTAAATAAGTTTACTGACGTTAAGTTTAAATTTGTTTTAGTTTACATGAATGTTACTTAATACCGTCCTTTCTTTCAGGTGGATGAAAAAAGACAGAAAATGCAAAAGATTCAATATTGTTAGGAAAACTTTCCAAATTATGTATCTCTAAAATTCCTATACACTTCAATGGTGACATCTGTCCATAAATTATTTGGTAAGGTAATTCAATTTGGACCTAAAAATATGGTACTTTACAATCTTTTGTACACTTTAAAATTATTTTAAAATACTCAAATATATTTATTTTGCAAGGTAGGTACTAAATAACTCACGCAAATTCTTCTTAAAATGAGTATCAATTGTCCAAGTTCTATTAATGCCTTTAACACTTTGAGGACAATGAGGCACTAACACATTTGAGAGGTGAACTGTTTCTATAAACCAGTAGTTATCTATATTTTATCTGCTAATCTCTAAGAACCTCAAAGATCTGCTACTAATATTGCGCATAATAAAAAATATAGATCCTTGGATTTGTGCAGTGGAGCATTTATATTGCGTTAATCTGAAAAAACAAATTAGCAAAGTTTATACTGATTTAATTGGGCTGGGAACATATTTTAAACCAGCTGTATACACAATTTGGCTACTTACGCCTTAATGTTGCTTATTTTCATTTTCAGCACCACAGTATTTGGTATGTAACCATACACAAACGGTTATCATTTAAGCGCCATGGTAAAATTAACAAAAACAATAACCTCACTGCACTGACCACCCATCCAGTTTACCCTTTAATTGATTTAAAAACAAAACAAAAAAACCTTATTACAGACACACAAGGCGACACACTAGGCGACATATTAGCTGCATGGTCGAGTTGCCAGGAAGAAGCCTTGACTGCTGACCCAAATACCATACCTGTCACCCCCGATAACAACATGACACCTGATTGTTGGGTAAGGGCAACGGCCACAGCTTTATTAAACTTTAACAGCGCCAGCATTTCCACCTGTCAGCTGTTGGGGTGACTACCCAACAGACAGATACTCCAAGTCTTTATCCAGAGTTCGTACAGCCTGCCTTCGGCCATCAGCCCTAGCAGGCTGCAACTCCCCAAATCCTTTCCGTGCATTACATGTGCTGGCCAGGAACTCCGCCACTGCGATGCCGGCCCTCCCTCTCCTTTCCTGGCATCGCTCCCCCTGCAGCCAGCGCCTTTTCTATACCCGACTGCAGACCTGCATTAAAAATGTCCAATCCTTTTTGGTTCAGGTGCACACCGTCAGCCCTCATCAAATTCCTATTGCCCCCCTCCAGCTCGACATGCCGGACCGCCACACCACCAAGCCGCTGCACAAACCGAGAGATCGTCATGTTGAGCTTGCGCCTACTCCGCTCCAGACCCTTGGCATGCGGCAAGGCATGCCAGCCAGGATGGGGAACAATCTCCGACCAAATAAGAATACAGTCTATGAATAGAGCTAAACACCGGGTCAAGTCGTGTCTGACAGAGTGCATAAGATCCACCGTTCTAACCCTCCCTAAATCATTACCCCCCGCATGAATCAAAATTGTAACAGGACCAGACACAAACCTGCCAAGGGCCACACACTCCGGATAGACTTGCCTCCAGGACAGACCCCGAACACCCCTCCAGCGTACCCTCGCTACGTACGAGGAGATCCCTAGGTTCCGACCGTAGGAGCGAGACTGAGCCCGACGAGCTGCCCAATAAATAAACGAATGCCCCAAGATCCAAACATAATGGGGAACACAACCTGGAACAAATCATAACAGATGTGGTCGGACATACAGTTGATATCTCCTAGAAGACCATCTGCCTAAGCACTGCACCACTGAACCCGCCAAACCCATACAGCTAGCCTGAGTTGCGGCCCTGATTCTGAAAGAATGAGGCGAGAAACCGGATGGATCTAGACCGCAGTCCACCAAGGCTCTCCCCAACATCGACGCAAACTGAAAACGCGTAAGTGGGGACCCGTCCGCATGCACCAACAGTGAGGCCGACGCTGGCCGGCTCGCCATATACTGCTGGAAGAGCCGGACAGGACAATACTCACCCCCGAGCTCCCCACCCTCAGCCACGCACCAACACCGGCTTGATCTGTCTTGGATCGGCGAATATGCAGGTCCACAAACCCATCAGCCCAACGCACATCCGATATCAAGAGAGGAGAAAGCAACCGGCGATTGGGGGCGACAAGCTCCCCCACCCGCAACGCACCGAAGAAACACAGCGCAAAACTGACCTGAAACAGCCGACACTCAGAGACTGAGCCACAGACCCCCGGCAACGCCCCCAACAACTGCCACAACAGGTCCACTGAAATAGTCCGCCGACGGTCTGGACGCCTCCGACTCCTCCAACCGCGCAGAACCCGTTGCAGGCAAAACTCCTTTGTTAAGTCCCGCCAGTCTAAAAAAACGAAACAAAAACGACAGAGCTCTCTCAGCCGAGGCGCATGATTGACCTTGCTCCCTGAGCCTTTTCATGTAGCGCAACGTTATTGAGAACCGGACTGACTCCGATGACACAGCTTCTGGTACACTGTAATTTGGAATGACGAGACCAAAATAGAGCTTTATTGTCCCAACCATAAGTACTATGTTCAGAGGGGGGTCAACAAGGCCTATAGTGTAAAGAATACTTTCCCCACTATGAAGCATTGGGGGTGGCTCACTGATGTTTTGGGGGGGGGGGTGTGAACTCAAAATGCTCGTAAATCTCGTGAAAATTGATGGCAATATGAATGCAGCATGTTATTAAAAAATACTGGCAGACAATTTGCATTCTTCTGCATGAAGGCTGCGCTTTTGGACTTTCCAGCATGACAATAACCCTAAGCACAATGCCAAGTTGACCCTCTAGTGGTTACAGCAGAAAAGGGTTCTGGAGTGGCAATTACACTCTCCTGACCTTAATATCATTGAGCCACTCTGGGGAGATCTCAAATGTGAGGTTCATGCAAAAGACTTTGCATGACCTGGAGGCATTGTGCCAAGACGAATGGGCAGCTATACCACCTGCAAGAATTAGAAGCCTCAAAGTCAACTATTACAAAAAACTGAAAGCTGTCATTGATGCTAAAGGGGGCAACATTCAATATTAAGAACTAAGGGTATGCGGACTTTTGCACAGGGGTCATTTAATTTTTTTCTTTGTTGCCATGTTTTGTTTTACGATTGTGCCATTCTGTTATAACATACAGTTGAATATAAATCCCATAAGAAATAAAATCAATGTGTTTTGCCTGCTCACTAATTTGTTCTTTAAAAATTGTACATATATTACCAATTCTCCAAGGGTATGCAAACCTTTGAGCACAACTGTATGTCAAATATCTGAAATAGAGATTTTTTTAATGGAGTATTTTATATTTAAAATAAATGTATAAGGAGATGAACATTAGATATACTGTAATATATGTCAAAATAACTAATTAATATATTATTATTCAAATGAATAAAAACACAAATAAATGTATAAGGGTAAAATAAAATATTGGAGAGGAAAATACATTTCTACATGACAATATGAGTATTTAGAACTATATTCAGCACAGTGAGAACTCTTTTTTTCCAATTAGTCTGGGGATATCACAAAATGCTTTTAATTAAATGTAGTAAATTACAAAATGATGAGTGGGGGTGTTTATTAATCAAGATGTTTATAAACACATAAAATATTACTTTTTTTTTTTTAAATGGACATATTAGTGAGTCAGTGCACCTCTTCCACGAGAAATGAAGTCCTGTTCAATTTATACAGTTACCAGTGAAACATACCTGAATTTCATTTTCACAATTTTCATTTTATCACTTGTTTAAGTTAGTACTTATAATATTGTAAATGCAGGTATGTTTCAATGGTAACTGTATAAAATGTAGTACATTAAAATGAATATAAACATTTGAATATTCTCTCTCTCTCTCCTTTTGAGATCTAGTCAAGAAAATCAAAAATCACAAACTACAGAAATCACTTTAGCCGACAAGAAAATGTAGTTGTGTTTTTGAATCCCATAAATGAAAAACAGGTGGAGTACCAAACAACCTCTTTCACAACATTACAATACATCGGTTAATAATATTTTTCTGATGTTTGATGTATCTCAACTGTTTTAAACTACATTTCCCATCATGCTAAGCAAGCCATTAGCTGAGAATCCTGAGAAATGGATTCTTCCACAACTGCAGAACATTAGTCACCACCGCTTTATATCATCTACTCATTCTACTGTCTCTAACACAACACAGTAAATTTCTGGATAATAAATGCAAACCAGCAGCTCACGGTGATTCACTTGGCTCTGTATAATCCGAGAGAATATTACCTCAACATTAACTCTAGTGTAAACTTAATGTGCTATTACCCACATCTATCATTTGTCACTACGAGCGGGTGTCACTGACGTGCCTGCAAGATAATTACACACTTCAGGGAATGGTTGTTGAAAGTCAAGAGGTCTTTGGGCCTTATATTAAAACCACTATTAACGCTTAAAGGGACTGAGTCTTGTTTATAGTGCTGACTGCTAATTTTATGTCTAATTCTGCTGGTTATGCAGTTTTCAAATGTGTTTTAAGCATGTGCAAGGCAGCTGACAGGTGTCCAGGCATACATAAATGCAGGGCTGATTAGCCAATCTTTGCTGCACTAGGGCCCTATTTGCACATGTAATTCAAGTTTGGTTGCTCGTTATCTGGTTAAAGAAATTATTATTATTATTTATAAAGTGCCAAGAAATCCCACAGTGCTGTACAATAGGTAGGCTAACTAGTTGAACAATTAATTGAAGAAGAAGAATAAAAATGTATAGTATTTTTATTTACATTTAGTTAACAGTGAGCGAAATGTATTGGCTCAAGAAATCTCACCTCTTCAATTATAGAACTAGCATATTCGCTAGTTACATACAACCCCAGAATTCTACCTCTCACACCACAAAGCACTCCCAGTAAACCAATACCTCCACTCATTGGGTCATCACCTGCTTAACCCCTTAAAGTAATTGTACAAGTTCTGACCATAACAAAGCGAAACAAAACTTAGAATTTGAACTACATGTCTGTTCAATCGTAATTTACCCCTTTCATGTTAAGTGTACCCACACTTATTATATATCATTTGTTCAGATGAAAGAGGGCTTTCGTTTCACACTATCTGATATAGATGAAAAAATAACTAAAAAGGTGTGAGAAATTAAGAAATGTTATTTTCCAAGTTCTGCACGACATTTTAACTGTGAATGTCATAATACTGTAATGACATTTACTGCAATACAATCACATATTTTTATGCTCTGGTATCCGAGTACAATGATTATTCCAATGTACAGGTTTTATGTTTTTTTTTTTAGAAAGTTACAGGGTCAAATAAAGAGCTTGCCCATTGACATCGAAATTTGTCAGACAGCTTTGCTTGTCCTACGTTGCCTTTGAGGCCATATGGCAGCCCAGGAATACAAATTGCCCCCATCAAAGCATACCATTTGCAAAAATAGACAACCCAGGGTGTGCAAAATGGGTAGTCCAGCCTTTTTTAGTAGCCACTTAGTCACAATTCCTGGCCAAAGATAGTGTTGATATATTTATTTATTTATTTGCAATTTACACACAAAAAAATGCACTTTCACTGATGATATAATCGTCATCATACATTTTACTGCTATAAAATACTAATCTTTGGGTCCAGCAACATCTCACGAGTACAACAGTAACCTGCATGTACAGATTTTATGAGATTTTGAAAGTTACAGGGTCAAATATAGGACTTGCAAATAAATTCATTGGAATTTCTGCCTGAGTTGTTAGGCAGGTCTCCCAAAATATAATTAATAAAATAATATGATTATATATAAATAATGTATGAATACACAATTAAATAAAATAAATTTTATATATATACTTATATATATATATATATAAACATTTAATTCTAATTGTATATTTATATATATATATATATATGAATATTAATATAAAAATACACTTAAAATTAAGATTATATATATCTATATGTATATAAAATTTAATTCAAAGTTTATTGATATATTATTTAGATGTAATTATCTTATTTTATTAATTATATATTTGGGGACAGGCCTGTCAACTCAGGGGGGTCCACCTGCAGCTAATCCTGTGAGTGAAGCTGATCTGAGTCATATGAGTCAGGCAGGTCCCCGATCGAGATCGGTATGGAGGGTAAATACTGGGCTGGGGGAAGAGTTAAATTATTAATGTCCCTTTTGTAGGATGGCACAGAACACACTTATGTCAGGAAGGGGTTAATGGAATAGTATAGGCATTGAAACAACTTTAGCTTAATGAAGCACTTTTGATGCATAGATCATGCCCCTGCAGTCTCACTGCTCAATCCCCTGTTATTTAGGATTTAAATCACTTTTGTTTATGTTTATGCAGCTCTAGCTACACCTCCAAAAAGTTTTATTTTCAATCAGATGTTGAGATGCTTTAGAAGTTTTTGTATCTCCTGCTCTGTAAATTAAACTTCAATCACATACTGCAGGCTTCTGTAGGCTCTATAAGGCTATTAACAGAGCAGGAGATAATAATTTGTAAATTAAACAGACTGTGCAGTAAAGGAACTTAGAATATCTATGTTCCTTTTCATGAAGTGTTTAGGAAGGCTGTGCAAGTCACATGTGACTAGGGCTGCATAAACAAAGTGATTTAACTTCTGAATGGCAGCAAATTGAGCAGTTAGGCATCAGGGGCATAATCTATACGGAGAAAACTGCTCCATTATGCAAAAATTATTTCCCGTTAATGTGGCCAAGGACTTATAAATATTCCTATAATACAGCCAAGGCTGTTCCCTGCTCACTGGAAACCAGTTCCCTTGGCACTCTCCATTAAGGAATGGATTAACGGGGGGAATCAATGCGACTTGACTTTCTCTTACCTACAAATATCAGACATACAATCATAGGAAAAAGAAAGTAGACCCACTTTGAATGATATGATTGTACATATCAGGACATAATAACAATCATCTGTTTCTTAGCAGGTCTTAAAATTAGTTAAATACAACTTCTGCTGAACAACTACACATGGCATATTACACCGTGTCATGATTTATTTCATTAAAGTAAAGTCAAAATGGAAAAGCCACGTGTGAAAAACAAAGTATACCTTATAATTTAATAGCTTTTGCAGGAAACTCAAAGTAATAATTTGCTGTATGACTTTATCAGTCTCCGACATAATTGTGGAGGAATTTTGGCCCACTCTTCTTTACAGTGTTGCTTCAGTTCATTGAGGGTTGTTGGCATTTGTTTATGCACAGTCCTCTTAAGGTTCCACCACAACATTTCAATCAGGTTGGGATCTGGATTTTGACAGGGCCATTTCAACACCTTGATTCTTTTCTATTTCAGCCATTCTGTTTTAGATTTGCTGGTATGCTTAGAATCATTGTCCTATTGCGTGACCCAATTTCGGACAAGCTTTAGCTGTCGGACAGATGGCCTCACATTTCACTCTAGAATAATTTGGTATATAGAGCAGCTCATGGTCTGACTGCAAGGTTGCCAGGTCCTGTGGCTGCAAAACAAGCCCAATCATCACCCCTCCACCCCAGGGGTGACAGCTGATACACTGTGTTTGGTTTTCGCCAAACATGGCACTGTGCATTGTGGCCAAACATCTCCATTTTTGTCTCTTCTTTCCAAAGGACAATTTTCCAGAAGTCTTGTGGTTTGCTCAAATGTAACTTTGCAAACCTAAGCCATGCTGCCATGTTGTTTTTAGAAAGAAGAGACTTTATCCTAACAACCCTTCCAAACAAACCATACTTGTTCACTATTTTTCTGATTGTACTGTCAATGAACTTAAATATTTAAGATGGTAACTGAGGCCTGTAAAGTCTGAGATGAACTTTTAGTTTTTTAGCAGTTTCTCTGAGCATTGCACGGTCTGACCTTGGGGTGAATTTGCTGGGACTTCCACTCCTGGGAAGATTGGCAGCTGTCTTGATTGTTTTATATTTTTCAATAATCGTTCCCAACGTAGAATGATGAACTTTAAATTGTTTGGAAATGGCCTTATTACTCTTGCCAGTTTGATTGGCAGCAATAATTGCTTCTCTAAGATCATTGCTGATGTCTTCCCTCCATACCATTGTGTTAACACACACTTGAATGCTCCAGACCAGCCAACTGCTTAAACTTTGGCTTTTATAGAGGTAGTCACACTTGCTGATGATCAATTAATCAAGGGTATTTGATTACCAGCATCTGTCTGCTACTTAGCTTCTTAATTCCAATGGAAGCCGTAAGGATGTACTTAGTTTTTCACACATGGGTTCTTCATTTTGGCTTTATTTTTGTTAACTAAACCTGCTAAGGAACAGATGATTGTTATTATGTCCTGATATGTAAAACCATAGAATTTAAAGAGGGTGTACTTTCTTTTTTCCAATTACTGTACCCATAGGCGTGCGCAGCCTATTGCATTAGGGTGTGCACCCTAAAGCACAGGCACACGCGCATATATATATATATATATATATACACACACATATACACACATACACACACTGCTGTGTGTGTGTGTGTGCTGTGTGAGGGTGCTGTTAGTGTGATGTGTGTGTGACGATGCTGGTAGTGTGCTATGTGGGTGAGGGTGTTTGTGTGTGCGTGCTTGTGAGGGTGCTGTTAATGTACTGTGTGTGAGAGTGCTGTTTGTGTGTGAGGGTACTGGTAGTGTGCTGTGTGTGTGTTTGTTAGGGTCCTGTTTGTGTTTGTGAGGGTACTGTTAGTGTGCTGTGTGTGTGTGAGGGTGCTGTTTGTGTGCTGTGTGTGTTTGTGTGGGTGCTGTATGTGTGTTGGTGCTGTGTATGTCTGTGGGTGCTGTGTGTGTGGGTGCTGTGTATGGGTGCTGTATGTGTGTGGGTGCTGTGTATGTCTGTGGGTGCTGTATGTCTGTGGGTGCTGAATGTGTGTGGGTGCTGAATGTGTGTGGGTGCTGAATGTGTGTGGGTGCTGTGTATGTCTGTGGGTGCTGTGTATGTCTGTGGGTGCTGTATGTCTGTGGTGCTGAATGTGTGTGGTGCTGAATGTGTGTGGGTGCTGTGTATGTCTGTGGGTGCTGAATGTGTGTGGGTGCTGTATGTCTGTGGGTGCTGTATGTCTGTGGGTGCTGAATGTGTGTGGGTGTGTGGGTGGGTGATTGTGGGGGGTGGAGGTGGGGGTACATTAATTGCTATCCCCCCTCCCTTCTTACCTTTTGTAGGGAGGGGGGATCGTGCTGCTGCATCCTTCCCTGGTGGTCCAGTGGAGGAGGGGATCGTGCTGCTGCTTCCTTCCCTGGTGGTCCAGTGGAGGAGGGGATCCTTGCTGCTGTGATCCCTGGTGGTCCAGTGGAGAGTGAACTCTAGCGCCCTGTGGGGCTAGAGTTCACTCTAGCGAGATTTGAGCGTTGCCGTGGCAACGCTCATATCTCGCGAGAGGAACCCGGCGGAGCTGCCGGCAAGAGCTCCGCCGGGTCCTCTCCTGCCTCCCTCCCTGCATGTGGGTCAGTGGGGAGGGAGGCTGAGAGCAGAGCCGGCGCTCAGATAGCGCCGGCTCTGCATGAGCCGACAGGGGAGATCCTGAGATCTCCCCTGCCGGTCTCAATATGCATAGGCGTGCCGCGGGATTAGGGTGTGCCCAGGCACACCCGGCACACCCCGTGCGCACGCCTATGAGTCTGTACCTGCATTTGATTCCACTGGGTACATTTATTGACAAAACAGCCACTACAGGGGGCAGCCCACTAATCAAAGCGTTATTCTCTGTGATCATGCTGTTATCCTCTCTATTTCCCTGTTTGGGACTTGTTCATTACCCTGTCATGTATTTGATGTCACTTACTTTTTTCATACATGATTTCCTTGTGCTGCACGAGTGATGACTCTAGAACTAAACTCTCCATTCTCTGTTTGTTAATCTTTTTTATGATGCACTATGCTCTCGCCTTGAGGATCTCATGTACTGTGTAATTTCATCTAACGAATGTCTATTGTACATCTGTTTTCCTGTATCCTGAAGAATCAATAACATTTTATAATACAAAAAAATAAATAAATCTATATTAGTGGTGCTTAATGGTGCACTCTAAGCAACATTACACTGAGCTGTAGTGGTTATGTTGCCAAGAGCAGTATATTTCAACAAGCGTGCTGTTGTCTAAAGTCACCTTTAAGTGTGCCACAAACACATTTGTGACAGGGTTACAACAGGTTTAATGCAGCCCTTAAAATATGTTGTTTTCTAAAAATAAATTTCAGCATTAAATTGAGATTCATGAATATTTGTGACACCGGTTTTAAATTTGATTACAATTGGGCCACTGGTCCACCGAAACAAACAGTAAAAAATAGGCAAAGTAACTTAACATTTACCGTGCGACAGATGATTCAGTTGTGTACGCTCCAGTGTTCCTGATAAATTGGTTATTGAGTTCTATTTTTTTATGTCTGCACCAGGTACAATTTTGTTATTCTCTATGTATTTCATGTTGTGTTACACTTAATTAAGCCAAATAGTTTTTATTGAAGAACCCATGTAGAAGTTTGTCATCATCTAGAGTGTGGAGCTTCATTAAGTCTCAGCGTTATCTTCTTTTTCTGAAAACTGGCATATCCATTTGACAATTATAATTTTTTTTTTTACATTCTTTATTTTTGATGTGCTGTAACATTACACACAGTCTTGCTATGCCCCAACAGCATTGGCAAAATAATTGGGAACACAGAGTATATCATATCAACATATTAAGGCATACATTAGTATAGCACATTTTTATATTAGAAAGAAAAGAGAAAAAAAAATGGACAATAGTAACATTGCTGCTGTTAAAGCACAAAATACTGGAAGCCATTAGACATACTGATAACATATCAGTGTTAAACTAAAAGACTAAAGCTGGATTATTAGAGGGGCATTTTAGACAGATATTGGCTTACAGAAAAAGAACAGCATTGCTAAGACTAAAGGCAGTTATCTTCCTAGTAACTTATTATAAACTGGGCTGCATAGAGTGATAAAACATTTTTTTTAAATTCTGAATCTTAAAAAAATTCTGAATTTTTTTTAAATTCTCTTTATGTTGAGGTCCTGGGTAGGTACTGTGCCGGTTCTTCAAAGAATGAGTTGCTCCCACAGTGACGCGGCACTTGCTGTGGTCTCTGGGGTCTCTGAGTAAGCCGAGAGGATGGTGCAGCACCAGCTGACTGCAGAGGTCGTCCGTTTAGTACCGGGCCCCTCTCCTGCGTGGAACAAGCCACCTCACCTGGTACATGGACTGGATGCTACTCCTGAAATAACCCAGCAGTTGACAGCTCATGTGTTTTAGCAGTGGGGGGGGGGAGAATTGTTGGAGGGGTAGGTGCTCGGGCTCAACTTCCATGATGTTTCTTCCAAGAAGGCCAGAGACCGGGAGATCGGCCACTTCTCTGCGTCTCCGCCTCTGGAAAGGCCGCAGTTAGGCCACAAGATTTTCCGGTTTAGATAGCCCTGCAGTGGTGCATGAGGTGTACGCTGATCCAGCTAGCTTTAATAAAGCAGTGGTAGCTTCACAACTAACAGTAGTGTACTAAAAAACCCATTAGTTTAAGATAAGTCAAACTTTGGTACAGAGCTCAAAAAGAGTACGACCATTCAGCGTAGCGGTTAGTCCCCGCCCCCGACTATTAACTATTAACATTCCAGGTTTCTTTATTTTTAAGAAAAATAGTATAGAATATTATAATAAAAAATGTATCGACAAATCAACGAAAACAAAAATAGTGAAACATAGCTTGCCTGTGCGGGTTAAGTAGAACTAGTCATTTAGAAGCATTAACCAACATAGATATATCAACTTATGAACAGAATATCTTGTCAGGACTATATGTGCATATAGGGATTAGATTGTTCCTTTGAAACTAAAACAATTTGCACCAAACAGTGTAATAATACCAATTTGTAAGCAGGAATAACACAAACAAAAAGATCAAATTCAACATACACGCCATATCACATTATGGCTCAGAGGATTTTCAAGTATGAGGCATCATGAACAAGAGCAGTACATTTTTCTATCTCCATCGTGTCTCTGTTTTTTTTGACAATTAATTAAAATTAATAAGTCAGTGTGGCTATAAGTATGAATATCTTTCTAGTAATTAACACGTCTGCAATGTCAATTTTTTCCAACCTGGACAGCGCTGGTAGACTGAGACTGATGGACTAACCAACCACTAATGATTTTAGTTAATCACTAGGTTCAACAAAATTGTCATTGGTAATTGTAAGTGTAAATTTCTGAGCGACGTTGCTGGGGGAGGGCTTTAGCTGGTGCAGCCCATAATATTGGCGTCTTTTTTAGTCTTATGTACATAGTTACATAGTATGAAAAGAGAGACAGGAAATATAGTTTGAAGCACCATCCAAGTTTCAACAAATTAGGAAAAATATTTTCTTGACCCCACACTGGACAAATTTAATACTGTTTTTATTTTTCATTATATACAGGGAGTGCAGAATTATTAGGCAAGTTGTATTTTTGAGGATTAATTTTATTATTGAACAACAACCATGTTCTCAATGAACCCAAAAAACTCATTAATATCAAAGCTGAATATTTTTGGAAGTAGTTTTTAGTTTGTTTTTAGTTATAGCTATGTTAGGGGGATATCTGTGTGTGCAGGTGACTATTACTGTGCATAATTATTAGGCAACTTAACAAAAACAAATATATACCCATTTCAATTATTTATTATTACCAGTGAAACCAATATAACATCTCAACATTCACAAATATACATTTCTGACATTCAAAAACAAAACAAAAACAAATCAGTGACCAATATAGCCACCTTTCTTTGCAAGGACACTCAAAAGCCTGCCATCCATGGATTCTGTCAGTGTTTTGATCTGTTCACCATCAACATTGCGTGCAGCAGCAACCACAGCCTCCCAGACACTGTTCAGAGAGGTGTACTGTTTTCCCTCCTTGTAAATCTCACATTTGATGATGGACCACAGGTTCTCAATGGGGTTCAGATCAGGTGAACAAGGAGGCCATGTCATTAGATTTTCTTCTTTTATACCCTTTCTTGCCAGCCACGCTGTGGAGTACTTGGACGCGTGTGATGGAGCATTGTCCTGCATGAAAATCATGTTTTTCTTGAAGGATGCAGACTTCTTCCTGTACCACTGCTTGAAGAAGGTGTCTTCCAGGAACTGGCAGTAGGACTGGGAGTTGAGCTTGACTCCATCCTCAACCCGAAAAGGCCCCACAAGCTCATCTTTGATGATACCAGCCCAAACCAGTACTCCACCTCCACCTTGCTGGCGTCTGAGTCGGACTGGAGCTCTCTGCCCTTTACCAATCCAGCCACGGGCCCATCCATCTGGCCCATCAAGACTCACTCTCATTTCATCAGTCCATAAAACCTTAGAAAAATCAGTCTTGAGATATTTCTTGGCCCAGTCTTGACGTTTCAGCTTGTGTGTCTTGTTCAGTGGTGGTCGTCTTTCAGCCTTTCTTACCTTGGCCATGTCTCTGAGTATTGCACACCTTGTGCTTTTGGGCACTCCAGTGATGTTGCAGCTCTGAAATATGGCCAAACTGGTGGCAAGTGGCATCGTGGCAGCTGCACGCTTGACTTTTCTCAGTTCATGGGCAGTTATTTTGCGCCTTGGTTTTTCCACACGCTTCTTGCGACCCTGTTGACTATTTTGAATGAAACGCTTGATTGTTCGATGATCACGCTTCAGAAGCTTTGCAATTTTAAGAGTGCTGCATCCCTCTGCAAGATATCTCACTATTTTTGACTTTTCTGAGCCTGTCAAGTCCTTCTTTTGACCCATTTTGCCAAAGGAAAGGAAGTTGCCTAATAATTATGCACACCTGATATAGGGTGTTGATGTCATTAGACCACACCCCTTCTCATTACAGAGATGCACATCACCTAATATGCTTAATTGCTAGTAGGCTTTCGAGCCTATACAGCTTGGAGTAAGACAACATGCATAAAGAGGATGATGTGGTCAAAATACTCATTCGCCTAATAATTCTGCACTCCCTGTATTTTTCTCTGATTTATGTAACATTATGAATGTTAATTGATTACCGGTTGGTTTTATGTCATTTGGGGGTTGAAGGAATATATCCCTCTCCTTTGTACTTGTTATTAGATGTTTTCAGTGTAACAGCTTCCCAGCTCTAAAACTGTGAATGAAATGACAATTTTGCTGGAGTATCACAATCTTCTGGTGCATGCACAACCCTTTAGTGGCCTTTATGGTTTCTGATGGCCATTAGTTTGATGGTGCGAATACTGCACAAGACAATGAGAGCACCGAATATTCTACCAGGACTGATTGGAAGAGGTACTTATAGGCATAGAGTTTGTAATGAACAAATCATTGACAAAGTCTACATAGATGAATCCGATCAGAACTGAGATTTGTACTTTATTACCCACACACTGGCTACAGATAGGGGACTGTGCTGCAGAAGACACCTCTTCCTTAACAACCGGGCTTTGGATCTGTAGTCGGCTTCAGGAAAGGATACATGGTGATCGCCATAGCACTACATTCTCAGTGCTGTTTGTTTGTAAGTGAGTAGCATTTTAAACCTTGCACATTTATGTTATGTTTTTACACTATGTATATTTTTATCTTTTATTTTTCAAGCTATTAAAGATTGTGAAGATTGAATTTAAAGTCACTTATACATACTTATGGTATTCCACTTAAATTTTTATTGGTGTTTTCTTTCATATTTGGGGATTTTAACTTATGGTGTTTCAACATATAATATTTACCTTTGATTATCCACACATGATACTGACCTTTTAATTTTATCCACAACACCATCTTGTTTTATATTTAATTGACCTCAGAATGGTAATCAGATCTCTTCTTGTACAAGAAGCTATTACCCCATAAATTACATTTTTTATCCTTAAATATTATGTTTTTGCTAGTACTCAGCCAGTTGCTGTTGAAACATCTGTACAGACTCTGATAAAACCACCTCTTCAGGCAGAGAAGTACACATCCATTGTTCTTACTGTAAAACTATTTCCTTTGCATAGCGTAAATCTCTTTTCTTTCAGCCTGAATGCGTGACCTTGTGTCCTTTGTATGGTCCTGTTTATGATTAGACTTCCAGATAATGCTTTGTATTGGTCTCAAACATATTTGTATAATGCTATCATATGCCTTGCGAGGCGCCAGTTTACTAAACAAAACAGATTTAAATTTGTTAACATTTTTATTGATAACTAAAATGATCAATTCCTTTTACTAATTTTGTAGCCCCAAATTGCAGAGCATATTCAAGGTGTGGTCTTAACATTAATTTATAAAGAGGCAAATTTATATTTTCATCCTGAAAATTAATGTGCATCTGTTTATACATAGTTACATAGTTACATAGCTGAAAAGAGACTTGTGTCCATCAATTTCAGCCTTCCTCACATATGTTGTTGCTGTTGATCCAAAAGAAGGCAAAAAAACCTAGTCTGAAGCGCTTCCAATTTTGCCACAAACTAGGAAAAAATTCCTCCTTGACCCCAAAATAGCAGTCAGATGTCTCCTTGGATCAAGCAGCTATTACCCCACCAGTTAGAAATTATATCCCTGTATGTTATGTTTTTGTAAGTATTTATCCAATTGCAGTTTAAACCTATGTAGTGACTCTGACAAAACCACCTCTTCAGGCAGAGAATTCCATATCCTTATTGCTCTTACTGTAAGAAAACCTTTTCTTTGCCTTAGATGAAATCTCCTTTCTTCCAGCCTAAATGTGTGACCTTGTGTCCTATGTATAGCCCTGTTTATGAATAGATTTCCAGATAAAGGTTTGTACTGGCCCTGAATATATTTGTATAAAGTTATCATATCCCCTCTCAGGCGCCGTTTTTCCAAACTAAACAGATTTTATTTTTTAACCTTTCTTCATAACTAAACTGCTCCATTCCTTTTATCAATTTTGTAGCTCGTCTCTGGACTTTTTCTAGTGTCATGATATCTTTCTTTAGAACAGGCGCCCAAAATTGCACAGCATATTCAAGGTGTGGTCTTACCAGTGATTCATAAAGAGGCAAAATTATATATATGGGGCGGAAAAATAGAAAAAACAGGCACCAACAAACGCCGAGAGTGCCTGATATCAGGCTTGCATTCGAGAGGCCTACCCCACCGGCTCCCCCCAAGATGGCGCCTGAGGCCCAGAGTGAAGGAGAAACCTCGGAGGAACCCGGGAGATGACAGTGCTGGACTCCAGACACAGACGCCGACATATTCCGCATCAGAGGGGTCCTAGAGCAAATTGGAGGGACAGAGCTGCTCCCCTTCCTGCAGAGAATGCTGGCCTCTATGGGTCTAAAGAGAGGAGAGAGCAACACGCTGTTAGTGTCCACATTCCGGATACGCAAATCAGCGACAGCACCCACAGAAGCACCCACTCATAGCGGTGACAACAGATGTGGCGGCGAGATCAGCAATCATGACCCGCTCCAGAGATATCGGCAACATCAGATTCGAGGGCAGTGTGCTCGCGATCTATGGGGACCTGCCGTTCGCGGTACTACTGGAAAGAAGGCAGCTGGCCCCAGTCACAAAGACTGCGAACTGCAAATATTAAATTCTGATGGGGAGTAGACGGAACGCTGGAGGTCCCACAGGGCAACACAATGCTGACCTTGGCCTCGTGGGACCTGGACGCCTTCCTCAAGAGTCTGAACATAACACCGCCACAGCCAGGGGAGGCTGAAATGACCGGACCAAGAGAGCAAAGTACCCCTAAAGCCAGCAACCTGAGACCTTACCAGCAACCACCAGGGGTCCCAACCCAGCGCAAAAGAGGGGAGATAAAACGCCTAGCTCCTGCTTAACTCACCTACACCTACCCTCCAAGAGGTACCTAACCACTTAACCACTCACATAAAACCCCTTACATGCATACATACCGCACCTTGTCCACGTCTACCTAAACAGAGACATTGGTCTAACTCACCGGACTTTCCTGACAAATATAAGTACAGCGACACCCTCCCAAATATACACTTACTAAGTTGTTGAGACTTTCAATGCCACCTTTATCGCCCCAAGCCAGTATGTGAAGCCATACATATGTCTTATTGTTATAACCCATATAATGAAAAATGTTTTATTGCAAGTATCATACCAATAAAATCTAAATTGAAAAAAATAAATAAATAATATGCTTTAGCATGTCCCATGTGCATTTGCTTTTTTGAGTTTATTTCAAAAGATACCATATTGTGATCATTATATCCCAACTGCTCTCCTGCTTGAATGTTTGTCAATAGATCGATATTGTTTGTTACATCCAGACCCAGAAAGCATCCTTACTAGTTGGTGATTGTACTATTTGTGACATGAAGGTGTCATTTTACAAAAACCTGAGTCCCTTTGCTGACCTACTAGTCCCTCTATCCCAATTTATGTCCAGGTAATTCAAATCACCTATAATTAATGTGTGACCCATATTTGCAGCTTTCCCAATTTACTAAAACAGCTGTTCTTCCTCATCAATATTAACATTAGGAGGTTTGTAACATACCCATACAAATAATTGATTTTCCTTCTTTTGCCCCATGCAGATATCTACCCATGAAGCTTCCACATTTTTCTTGTCCCACTCCACATGCTTAAGATTTGACTTTAACTCATGGTTGACATACAAACATACCCCACCACCCTTCTTGATTTTTCTATTCTTCCTAAATAATGTGTTACCATTTTCATTAATTGCCTACTCATAAGTCTCATATCACCATGTTTCCGTTATGCCTATTATGTCATATTGCTTAGTGTACACTATTGCCCATAGTTCCCCCATTTTGTAACATAGGCTCCTTGCCAGAGGCGTAACTAAAAATCACTGGGCCCCGATGCAAAAATTGCCCTGGGCCCCCCAATGTGTCTCATTTCTCTTTAGCCCCTACATGCGTCTCATTCCTCCCTAGCCCCTACATGCGTCTCATTCCTCCTTAGCCCCTCCATGCATCTCATTCCCCCCAGCACCTCTTTGTGTGTCATTCCCAAGCCCCTGTCCTTTCATGTGTGTAATTCCCAACCCCCCAACCTTTCCATGTGTGTCATTCCTAACCCCATCAGCCTTTTCATGTGTGTCATTCCCAACCCCCAGCCTTTCCATGTGTGTCATTTCCAACCCCCAACCACTCCATGTGTGTCATTCCCAACCCCCCAGCCTTTCCATGTGTGTCATTCCCAACCCCCAACCACTCCATGTGTGTCATTCCCAACCCCCCAGACTTTCCATGTGTGCAATTCCCAAACCCTCAGTCCCTCCATGTGTGTCACCGCCAAGAGCCCCTCCATGTGTGTTAGCCCCAAAACCCCTCCAGTCCTTCCATGTTTATCCCCCCCAGCCCCTTCATGTGTGTCACCCTCAAACCACCCCAGCCCCTCCATTAGGGTTTCCACCTGGCCAGTATTTTACTGGCACAGATGGCATTTCAGGCCACCTGGCCGGTGCCGGTATTGCAAACATACCGGTAATACAAATACCGGTGTTTTTCTCTGTGATTTTAAAATACACTGTAATACCAGCACTGGCCAGTAGGTGGTGCTATGTGGAGAGAGGCCGGGATAGGAAATTACACATCTCTGGCTCTACTCACTGAATCCGTGGGGGAGCAGCTCAGAGAGTCCAGCCAGCAGGTACCAACAGACAGAGATACCCTACAGATAACTAGGTGTGGATGAGGGGGGTACACAAGTGGGACGACATGCTCCTCTCAGAACCAGTCCAGTAACATATAAACTTTACAGTCCTTATGATCTAGGCCTTGGACTGGATTTTTCATGGAAACTAGCTGGGACTCATCCGTTGCAGCATTATAGAAAATAATTTCTCTTTTCTCTGTTAAGTGAACTATCATTATCTTTTAGGGAATGATGAGAGGAGAAACACGTTTCTAATATGACACACTCAAAGACAAATGTCCTGATATTAAACCTGCAGTTTTATGAAAGGTCTGAAACCTGCTGTTTTGCTCCTATACTGCAGCTGTGAGCCATGAGAAGCCTGCAGTGTGCCCAATTTTCTAAATACTTTCATTAGTCCCTGGCCTTATCTTATAGTTAGGATAGCCTTATACCTATCCCCCGCATGCTTAAACTCCTTTACTGTGTTAATCTCTACCACTTCAGCTGGAAGGATATTCCATGCATCTCTCAGTAAAGTAATACTTCTTAATATTATTTTTAAACCTTTGCCCCTCTAATTTAAGTCTATGTCCTCTTGTTGTGGTAGTTTGTCTTATTTTAAATATAGTCTCCTCCTTTACTGTGTTTATTCCCTTTATATATTTAAATGTTTCTATCAGATCCCCCCTGTCTCGTCTTTCCTCCAAGCTATACATATTAAGATCCTTTAACCTTTCCTGGTAAGTTTTATCCTGCAATCCATGAACCAGTTTAGTAGCCCTTCTCTGAACTCTCTCTACAGTATCAAAATCCTTCTAGAAATACAGTCTCTAGTACTGCGTACAATACCCCAAGTGAGGTCTCACCAGAGTTCTGTACAATGGCATGAGCACTTCCCTCTTTCTACTGCTAATACCTCTCCTTATACAACCAAGCATTCCTGCTGCTCTATTACAATGTCTGCCTACCTTTAAGTCATCTGAAATAATTATCTCTAAATCCCTTTCCTCAGATGTTGAGGTTAGGACTCTATCATATATTCTGTACTCTGCCCCGGGGTATATTCCATCAGGTCCCATTGACTTGTCTTTTCCTCTGTAAACTCACATGTAACAAATGACTCATTTGACCTTTTTCCTAACTGAGGCCCCTCCTTAATTTTCATCGGTAAATACTGAACAAAAATATTAATTGAGGCAGTCAGCTAGACCTTTATCCTCTTCTACATACCTTCCTTCTTTTGTTTTTAATCTAACTAATCCTTGTTTTACTTTCCTTTTCTCATTTATTTATCTAAAAATGTTTCTTCCCTTTTTTTACTGACTGTGCTACTCTCTCCTCTGTGTGTGATTTGGAAGTTCTTATAACTTGCTTAGCCTCTTTCTGTGTAATCTTATAGATCTGTCTGTTTTCCGCACTCTGGCTAAATGCTAGTTTTTTGTTTTTACTATTTTGGCCACATCTGCAGAGTACCACAGTGGTTTCTTAATTTTTTTTGCTTTTACTGACAAGCCTAATGCAATTTTCTGTTGCCTTCAGCAGTGCAACTTTTAAATAATCCCATTTCTCTTGGACTCCATTTAAATTGCTCCTTTTCTAAAGTCTAAAACCTTTGTTTTTGTGTGTTGTGACTCAGTCACTGTTCTTATATTAAACCACACTGACTGATGTTCACTGGATCCTAAACTTTCACTTACAGTAAAATCTGATATCAAATCTCCATTTGTTAACCCTAAATATAGTATGGCCTCTTTAAAATATTTGTGCTCCTGGCACAAGCAGCTATTTTGATTTTCCAGTTCACATCAGGAAGAGTAAAGTCACCTATGATGATAACTTCCCCCTTATTGTCATTTTATCTATTTCATCAACTAGTAGATTATCTAACTCTTATATTTGTCCTGTGGGCCTATACATCACACCTACACGAGTTACTGTATGATTACAAAATTCTATTGTAATCCAAATGTACTCTATGTTCGCCTCACTAACTTTTATTAGGCTAGGTTTTATGCTATCCTTCACATACAGGGCCACCCCTCTCCCTTTCTTGCCTCCCCAGTCTTTTCTATATAAAGAGTACCCTGGTATTGCTATGTCCCAGTCATTTTTCTCATTATACCATGTCTCAGTAACAGCGACAAAATCTACATTATCAGTTGTCATTATTGCCACAAGTTCATGGATCTTATTCCCTAAACTGTGACCATTTGTAGACATGACTCATCATTTTTTTACACACTTGCTACAGGCACCTTCTGTCCTTGTTTTGGGGGGCAATTGGATTGATGTTTTATCACCCTTTTGCCACCCTCCCCCACACGCCCCATCTAGTTTAAATGCATCCTAGAAAAACCTCAGAACTGCTAACTGAGAACATTTGTCCCCTTTTGAGAAAGATGCAAACCATCTTTTTGTACAGTTTATTTCCATTCCAAACAGAGCTACCATGAGTCTGTGTGTTTATGAATTCAGCAGTCTGTGTGTGTGTATTCAGCAGTGAGTGTGTGTATTCAGCAGTCTCTATTTATTCAGCAGTCTGAGTGTATGTATTCAGTAACATAGAAACATAGAAACATAGAATGTGACGGCAGATAAGAACCATTCGGCCCATCTAGTCTGCCCAATTTTCTAAATACTTTAATTAGTCCCTAGTCTTATCTTATAGTTAGAATAGCCTTATGCCTATCCCACACATGCTTAAACTCCTTTACTGTGTTAACCTCTACCACTTCAGCTGGAAGGCTATTCCATGCATCCACTACCCTCTCAGTAAAGTAATACTTCCTGATATTATTTTTAAACCTTTGTCCCTCTAATTTAAGACTATGTCCTCTTGTTGTGGTAGTTTTTCTTCTTTTAAATATAGTCTCCTCCTTTACTGTGTTGATTCCCTTTATATATTTAAATGTTTCTATCATATCCCCCCTGTCTCGTCTTTCCTCCAAGCTATACATGTTAAGATCCTTTAACCTTTCCTGGTAAGTTTTATCCCGCAATCCATGAACCAGTTTAGTAGCCCTTCTCTGAACCCTCTCTAAGGTATCAATATCCTTCTGAAGATACGGTCTCCAGTACTGTGTACAATACTCCAAGTGAGGTCTCACCAGTGTTCTGTACAATGGCATGAGCACTTCCCTCTTTCTACTGCTAATACCTCTCCCTATACAACCAAGCATTCTGCTAGCATTTCCTGCTGCTCTATTACATTGTCTGCCTACCTTTAAGTCATCAGAAATAATCACCCCTAAATCCCTTTCCTCATATGTTGAGGTTAGGACTCTATCAAATATTCTGTACTCTGCCCTTGGGTTTTTACGTCCAAGATGCATTATCTTGCACTTATCCACATTAAATGTCAGTTGCCACAATTTTGACCATTTTTCTAGTTTACCTAAATCATTTGTCATTTGGCTTATCCTCCTGGAACATCAACCCTGTTACATATCTTAGTATCATCAGCAAAAAGACATACCTTACCATCAAGACCTTCTGCAATATCACTAATAAAAATATTAAAGAGAATGGGTCCAAGTACAGATCCCTGAGGTACCCCACTGGTGACAAGTCCAAGCTTCGAATATATTCCATTAACTACAACCCTCTGTTGCCTGTCACTCAGCCACTGCCTTACCCATTCAACAATATTTAATCCAAACTTAAAGATTGCAGTTTATTGATAAGCCTTCTATGTGCAACAGTGTCAAAAGCCTTACTGAAATCTAGGTAAGCAATGTCTACTGCACCACCTGATCTATAATTTTAGTTACCCAATCAAAAAAATCAATAAGATTAGTTTGGCATGATCTCCCTGAAGTAAACCCATGTTGTCTCTGATCTTGAAATCCATGTGTTTTTAGATGTTCATCAATCCTATCCTTTAACATGGTTTCCATCACTTTCCCCACTACTGAAGTAAGGCTTACTGGCCTATAGTTGCCCACTCCTCCCTATTACCTTTCTTGTAAATGGGCACAACATTCGCTAACTTCCAATCTTCTGGGACTACTCCTGTTAACAATGATTGGTTAAATAAATCTGTTAATGGTTTTGCTAGTACACCACTAAGCTCTTTTAATAGCTTTGGGTGTATTCCATCAGGTCCCATTGACTTATTTGTCTTTACTTTTGACATACACACACAGTAGTCTGTGTGTGTATATATTCAGCAGTATGTGTGTGTATGAATTCAGCAGTCTGTGTGTATGTATTCAGAGCAGTCTGTGTATGTATTCAACAGGCTAGATTTTATGCTATCCTTCACATACAGGGCAACCCCTCCCCTTTTCTTGCCTTCCCTGTCTTTTCTATATAAAGAGTACCCTGGTATTGCTATGTCCCAGTCATTTTTCTCATTATACCATGTCTCAGTAACAGCGACTAAATCTACATTATCAGTTGTCATTATTGCCACAAGTTCATGGATCTTATTCCCTAAACTGTGACCATTTGTAGACATGACTCATCATTTTTTTACACACTTGCTACAGGCACCTTCTGTCCTTGTTTTGGGGGGCAATTGGATTGATGTTTTATCACCCTTTTGCCACCCTCCCCCACACGCCCCATCTAGTTTAAATGCATCCTAGAAAAACCTCAGAACTGCTAACTGAGAACATTTGTCCCCTTTTGAGAAAGATGCAAACCATCTTTTTGTACAGTTTATTTCCATTCCAAACAGAGCTACCATGAGTCTGTGTGTTTATGAATTCAGCAGTCTGTGTGTGTGTATTCAGCAGTGAGTATGTGAATTCTGCACTGAGTGTATGTATTCAGCAGTCTGTGTGTGTGCATTCAGCAGTGAGTGTATGTATTCAGCAGTCTCTATTTATTCAGCAGTCTGAGTGTATGTATTCAGTAACATAGAAACATAGAAACATAGAATGTGACGGCAGATAAGAACCATTCGGCCCATCTAGTCTGCCCAATTTTCTAAATACTTTAATTAGTCCCTAGTCTTATCTTATAGTTAGATAGCCTTATGCCTATCCCACGCATGCTTAAACTCCTTTACTGTGTTAACCTCTACCACTTCAGCTGGAAGGCTATTCCATGCATCCACTACCCTCTCAGTAAAGTAATACTTCCTGATATTATTTTTAAACCTTTGTCCCTCTAATTTAAGACTATGTCCTCTTGTTGTGGTAGTTTTTCTTCTTTTAAATATAGTCTCCTCCTTTACTGTGTTGATTCCCTTTATATATTTAAATGTTTCTATCATATCCCCCCTGTCTCGTCTTTCCTCCAAGCTATACATGTTAAGATCCTTTAACCTTTCCTGGTAAGTTTTATCCCGCAATCCATGAACCAGTTTAGTAGCCCTTCTCTGAACCCTCTCTAAGGTATCAATATCCTTCTGAAGATACGGTCTCCAGTACTGTGTACAATACTCCAAGTGAGGTCTCACCAGTGTTCTGTACAATGGCATGTGCACTTCCCTTTTTCTACTGCTAATACCTCTCCCTATACAACCAAGCATTCTGCTAGCATTTCCTGCTGCTCTATTACATTGTCTGCCTACCTTTAAGTCATCAGAAATAATCACCCCTAAATCCCTTTCCTCATATGTTGAGGTTAGGACTCTATCAAATATTCTGTACTCTGCCCTTGGGTTTTTACGTCCAAGATGCATTATCTTGCACTTATCCACATTAAATGTCAGTTGCCACAATTCTGACCATTTTTCTAGTTTACCTAAATCATTTGTCATTTGGCTTATCCCTCCTGGAACATCAACCCTGTTACATATCTTAGTATCATCAGCAAAAAGACATACCTTACCATCAAGACCTTCTGCAATATCACTAATAAAAATATTAAAGAGAATGGGTCCAAGTACAGATCCCTGAGGTACCCCACTGGTGACAAGTCCAAGCTTCGAATATATTCCATTAACTACAACCCTCTGTTGCCTGTCACTCAGCCACTGCCTTACCCATTCAACAATATTGGAATCCAAACTTAAAGATTGCAGTTTATTGATAAGCCTTCTATGTGCAACAGTGTCAAAAGCCTTACTGAAATCTAGGTAAGCAATGTCTACTGCACCACCCTGATCTATAATTTTAGTTACCCAATCAAAAAAATCAATAAGATTAGTTTGGCATGATCTCCCTGAAGTAAACCCATGTTGTTTCTGATCTTGAAATCCATGTGTTTTTGAAATCCATAGATGTTCATCAATCCTATCCTTTAACATGGTTTCCATCACTTTCCCCACTACTGAAGTAAGGCTTACTGGCCTATAGTTGCCCGACTCCTCCCTATTACCTTTCTTGTAAATGGGTACAACATTCGCTAACTTCAATCTTCTGGGACTACTCCTGTTAACAATGATTGGTTAAATAAATCTGTTAATGGTTTTGCTAGTACACCACTAAGCTCTTTTAATAGCTTTGGGTGTATTCCATCAGGTCCCATTGACTTATTTGTCTTTACTTTTGACATACACACACAGTAGTCTGTGTGTGTATGTATTCAGCAGTATGTGTGTGTATGAATTCAGCAGTCTGTGTGTATGTATTCAGAGCAGTCTGTGTATGTATTCAACAGGCTAGATTTTATGCTATCCTTCACATACAGGGCAACCCCGCCCCTTTTCTTGCCTTCCCTGTCTTTTCTATATAAAAAGTACCCTGGTATTGCTATGTCCCAGTAATTTTTCTCATTATACCATGTCTCAGTAACAGCGACAAAATCTACATTATCAGTTGTCATTATTGCCACAAGTTCATGGATCTTATTCCCTAAACTGCAAGCATTTGTAGACATGACTCTAAGCTTATCATTTTTTTAAACACACTTGCTACAGGCACCTTCTGTCCTTGTTTTGGGGGGCAATTGGATTGAAGTTTTATCACCCTTTTGCCCTCCCCCCCCCCATATAGTTTAAATACATCCTAGCAAAACCTCAGAACTGCTCACTGAGAATATTTGTTCCATTTTGAGAAAGATGCAAACCATCTTTTTTGTACAGTTTAATTCCATTCCAAACAGAGCTACCATGAGTCTGTGTGTTTATGAATTCAGCAGTCTGTGTGTGTGTATTCAGCAGTGAGTGTGTGAATTCTGCACTGAGTGTATGTATTCAGCAGTCTGTGTGTTTGTATTCAGCAGTCTGAGTGTATTTATTCAGCAGTCTGTGTGTATGTATTCAGTAGTCCGTGTGTATGTATTCAACAGTCTTTGTGTGTATGTATTAAATAGTCTTTGTGTGTATGAATTCAGCAGTCTGTGTGTATGAATTCAGAAGTCTGTCTGTGCATGAATTAAGCAGTCTATCTGTGTGTAAATTCAACAGTGAGAGTATGTATTCACCAGTGTTCGTGTGCATGTACTCATCACTCTGTATGTATTATTAAAGTAAAAATTGTAAAGCTCTTCCCTATCCCACTCTCTACCCCCCCCCTGAACACAGTACACCCGAACAGACAGTGAACATCCCACATACAGTACACTCCCACCAACACACCTTTGCATACACACACAGTGCACCCCTCACACACATCATCTCTTTACCCACATACACACTTCTTTTCCACATACCTTCACCCCCACACACATACATACATACTTCACCCCATTACACCCTGAATCTCGTAGGCGCAGCTGTGGAAATTCAGGCAGTGCTATTGTTGGGGTTACACCAGGGCCCATCGAGTGGCCTGTGCAATTAGGGCCATCTGGTGGGCATGTGTGTTTAGGGGACCAAAACAGTTTTTGCACCAGGGCCCACTCTACGTTAGTTCTGCCACTGTGCCAGAGCTTCCCGGCACACATAGAAGATCACCTCCCCGTACACAAGCTCTGGCCCCAATTTCAATTTCTAAATGAGACACACACTGACAAACATACTCACAGCCTGACAGACATACAGTGACATGCACACACTCTCGGACTGAGACACACACTGACTGAGACACACACACACATTTTCTCACACACTCACAAATTGCTACTTTTATTTTAATTTTAATTTACCCAGCCTCCCTACCTTTGGGAGAGCTAGATGGATCTTTCCCTGGTGTCTCCTCTCAACCTTCCTGCAGTTTCTCTCAGCTCCCCTGCGCGCTCTCTCTAGTGATGCCAGGGCCGGAGTGATGTCATGTCACTAAACAGCGTGCAAGGGAGTAGAGCTTTCCTGTGTGGCTTAGCAAAGGGCTGACAAATGCCAGGCGCCAGGGCGAAATGTCTAGTCGCCATGGCGACCTGGCACCTGGGATTTATCGAGCCATGTGTATGTATGTGTATGTATGTGTATGTGTGTGTATATATATATATATATATATATATATATATATATATATCCTGGTATTCATTTTAATCAGTTAGTCACTTGATCACTCAACTATGTGCATTTTCCACAGTTAATTCACAACTAACTTACAATACTGTACTTATCATGTTAGTTACACACTGTTACAGCATCTTATCTCTATGGAGACCTGTGTGTTACATTACCACGCACTTGGGCAGTCCTGCGTCCCGCATGAGCACTTCCGGGTTCGGGTACACGGAGGATCACAGCACGGATTGGTAAGTCACTTATTTTCTCTCCTTTGTATTGTATTCACATACACTGTATATTTGATCTTGAGAAAGACCTTATTAGGGTCGAAACATCGATCGGAACGGTTGTCACTTTGTTATGAAGACACTGAAGTAAAAATGTACCATTTGAAAATCCCTCTGAGTGCACCTTCATTCTTTCAACTATCTACAGTACGTGGTTTGCACCAGGGTACCTATTGCCTCAATTCCACTTAGAGGTGAGTGCCAAGCCTTTTATATATATATATATATATATATATATATATATATACACACAAATATATACACGTTTTATAACTGCCACCCTACTTTTGTCCCTGGCCCCTTATGTGCCCCCCCAAATAGAAATCCTGGAGATGCCTCTGGTAATAGTGTCACAGAAGCCCCCGTACCGCAGCCTCCTTAAAGGCTGGGTGTTTATAGCAATTACACCCCAGCCCATATAACAGCACAGTTTCAAGTGAACAGTGCCATGTTGTGGTTTCTCCTTGCTTTTGTACTCATTTGAATAACTGTTACTGACCTGGCTTTCCACTTGACCATTCTGCATTTTGGTATCCCTAAGCGTGCTCTGACATACCGTCTATCTGAATTCTGGTTTCCCTTTACTCTGGCTAGTCCTAACTTTTCTATATGTCTGTCTGTACATTGTGAAGCCCAGCCACAATTAATTACTGAGGTTATACTTTGCATACTTGGGTACTGCACTTGTCCTTGAGATAATATTTCTGAAAATACTAACTTGCAGGTTCTTTTCTTTAGTTATCCTCCTACCCTTGCACTGACTGATACGTCAGAGTGCAGGCTGAGAATTCTCTGACTCCCTGAGTGCTTGAATCAAAAGCAAGCGATTAAACTGGTTTGCAAGGGGATATGCATTTGCTTCCATTGGTGAACCTGCTGGAACTGTACAGGGATCCAGTTTTGTGTTGAGAACTGTTGACATATCCATCTCTGTTCCTATAAATAACAATAATAATCAGTAATTAAACGTTATCCTTCTAACTGCTATAGTTTA
Organism: Pelobates cultripes; assembly: GCA_933207985.1. Classification (NCBI taxonomy): domain Eukaryota; kingdom Metazoa; phylum Chordata; class Amphibia; order Anura; family Pelobatidae; genus Pelobates; species Pelobates cultripes. Next base: position 34,683,180 of record OW240915.1, read on the forward strand.
AAATTCCCATCATGCATACATACATTTTGCATTACCTTTAATTGGTACCAATTTGCATTATGACAGAATTTGCTTTCCCCTCTTAATAGTACATAACATTGAAAATAAATGTGCTGATCATTGATAATAGCACAGCTTTTTCATATTGGCTGAGATATTACCATAGTAGAGACGCACTGGATACCGCACTCACCAAACCTTTTTTTTATCAATACCCAGTAGGGGGGGGGGAGTTAAGTGGGGGGGCTTATGCTGTCTCCCAGCATTATGTTGCTACAGCAGTTTTCTAAAATCATTGTAAGTATAAATGCACAACAACCTTCTTGGATATGACATGGTCTGCACATATTGCTCCACATGCCTGTGCAAGTATTGCATGATATGTACACCACATGCACGTACTCATTGACAGGCTCCCACATAGATTTCTGTGTGAGGCGGAATCTAGTTCCTTTCATGAAAAGCCAAAAATAGAGCTATGCACTAAGTTTATACATGCTACAATGCATTTCTATCATCTTACTCTCCAGATTCATTGTCTTTTCATGAGAGAAAATGCAAACAATTGCTGAACTACATACTATAGAGGGGTTGTTGGTAGGGATTGAAGAGGATTCAATCCCTTCTGTACATGAGGAGAGGTCATTAGAGAAGGTAAAAATCACAATAATCAGTGGTTATTGTTTAAAGCAACACTGTGTCCCCCTCCCCCACACGCAAAATGAGCATTTAATAAAGATAAAACCTTTTATGAAATACGCATATTGACTCTTGGCATTTCACTGAAATTCTAACCTAGTGAAAACATATACTGAGACCAAGTAGGGACTGCCTTTTCTACCTGACACTTCTAGAGTTTGGGCAGCGTTGCCTAGAAGTGTCAACCCCTCAGCCGTCACCAGTGACTGGTGCAGGGAATTGGCTCTGTCATTGCAAGATCCCACAGTCTCGCAGAACCCTCCATAGACCTCAATGCTGTACTCTCACGCATACTCTCGAACATGCGATTGACTGGTTCAAGTAAGTTAAACTCACCTTTGCCTGCCCCTACCAGACCTCCAGCAGCTACGTCATCATCGGGGGTCTATGCAAATTATGCAAAATCCCCAAATGGTGATAGTGCCGCTTTAATATATTAATCTGCTTTTTTCCTGTTTTAATATATAAATTTTGTCAAAATACATTTTTAATGAACATACAAAAAACAACAGAGATGTTTAGATCACATAGACAAGGACACAAGCAGAACCTCTTTTAGGTTTGTGATATACTAACTCTCCCTATGTTAATGTGTTACATTATGGTAAGGTTATTAGTTTTCTCTCTGTAATGAGTTATACAAAGTGGGTCAACTTCACTCTGAAATGTGTGCGTGATCGACATGTCAAAACACAAATGATAGCATTACAAAGGTAGATACTCTGAATGCATTGTCTGCTGTACCTGTTCAAACATCAGTGCTGCAAGTTTGATTTCCAGAAAATTAAATTCTGACTTTAATCATCTGATTTACTGAAATTATGTGGGAGTTATTCAAAAAGAACATCTATATGCCATATGGTATTTAAAACGAGCTATGTGTATCTATTATAGTTAAACACTTTGATTTTAGAATTATAATTTAAGGGAATTGTATTTGGGATTATGGTGGTAGTGGTATAATAATAGTATACTACACCCATTGATAAAATATATTATGGGGTCTGTTCATGAATTAGTGATTTTCCTTTTTAAAATTGTGCCAAAATAGCCAAGTAGTTAAATATGTCCAGCTGAAATTAATACTGTATATTTTTTTCTTTCAGCGCAGCTAATATGCCTACATTTTACATAGCAATGCAAATGAAAATGCAGCCCCTAATGCCCCACCTAATGTCATTTTACAGAATTACATTTTAACATGTAGAATAATTAATTTATGTTCCAAGACTCTATTCTGTCTCATCTCTGTAGAAAGACTGAACTAACTGCTTTGTTTCCCACTTGCCACACAATGGTCTAGTTTTAGAGGAGAATATGTATTGTTGGTTTCCAAAAATCATGGCTATGGGGGGATGAAGACTTTGCAAACATCCAGTACTCAACCTGTTACAGCAGCTTGCAAAGCCCTGTATATTTAAAGAAAAATATACAAATGTGTCTGACATACGTTTTAAGTTAATATTTTTAAATCAAAAAGTGCTTACTACTAAAAAGGATATGTACCAAAGTGTACTATGTCATTAGTTCTTAATGGTCCCTCAAAGCACCATAACAACTTTGGATTACTGTACAGGTGATGGCGAACCCATTCTGAGGGTGGCTTAGCACAGCACTGGTATACAGGAATTTCTGTAGGTCTAGGGCAGTCTCTGAGAGATGTGAGTGTAGTAGCCCATAATGATAATTATGTAGGCAAACTTCAACACTCCAGATGTTGTGGAATACATCCCCCATTAGGCACCTACAGCGATATTGCTGGTAAAGCATCAGGGGAGCTGTAGTCCACATTATCTGGAGTGCCAAATGATGCCTATCCCTGACCTATATAATTATTATTTATAAAGCACTAACAAATTCCACAGTGCGTATCAATGTTACCACTGTTTTGGTTGCGCATGTTCACAACATGGGCCGTGCATACCAAGCCACAAGCCATACACGAACAGACTGTGGATTTACTGAGAGTGCCACGTGCCCTGGTTCACTAAATTGAGAACTGGGCTATGTGTAAACCCATAGAACACGCAGTATGGATGCTTTCAGTTTACAGAGTGGTTCTACCCATCCAATGTCATGGCTGAGACCACTTAGCCCAGGGCTGTCCAACCTGCGGCCCCCCCACATGTTGCTGAACTACAACTCCCATGATTCTTTCAATGAAACAGATAGCCAGGGAATCATGGGAGGTGTATTTCAGCAACATCTGGGGGACCGCAGTTTGGACAGCCCTGACTTAGCCCATAAACCTCTGCCATGTTGAAATTTGTTTAGTATATATTACAATACATATTTTTCAGTTGTAAATCATGTTAAATCCCCTATTTTAAAAATATATTGTGAGGAATGCTAAACTAAATCCTGTAAACACCTATATTAGTTGTTCCCTGTGTCATAATATTTCCCATCACTCTGTGGTAAACATTGCAGGTACAGTACACACATTATTGTAGGAGGCTGTTTGATGCCTGATGAATACAGTGAGATTTTGATTGGACCCATTGATGAACCAATACATTAGTATGGGGCCCCAAGGGTTTAGGAACCATTGCTTTATGTCACCATAATGTTCAAAGATGCTTCTGAATTAACAAGACTTTCTGTACATTTATCGGGTCTGCAATCACCAGATTGTCAGAGTGACATGAAACGGTTCTTAAGTGCATCTATCTTTTTCTAACAGATTTATTTTTTGTAGTTAACATTTTTATTGCTGTAAATATACTAGTGTATATATATATATTGCGTCAGACCTGAGGAAGAGAGGAAAACTCTCGAAACCTTGTCTTTGAAATATTATGTTAGTCCAATAAAAAAGGTATCATTACATACCGCAATACTCTGGTATTTTGGCATCTTGTCAACTGGACTAATACGGCTAATCCAATCTACACCACTATATATATATATTTATATAGTCAAAGTCAGCACCTCAGACTGCATTTTAGATATGACAAGGGAACCAAGGGAACCATCTGGCACTATTTTAAAACACCTTCGCCAGCAATTAGAGAAATGCCAGCACTTTCCCTCATTTATTGATATTTGTGGTGTGAAATGCTCTTGTATTTGATATGTTTGTGCCGCACAGCAATGTATAGGCTGACTGCGCAGCAGAGAGGATATAAAGCGAGCCTATTTGCTCTGTTGTTTACAGCTGTTTCCTTTCATTTCAGTTTCTTTATTATGACTCATGAATGATGACAGTCTTGCTATGAAGACGTTTTAGCACTGTAGTCTCTGTCTCTTTGTTCCTCTCCATTGCCAGCACTAGGCCATCTTCTCTTTCTCAGTTCGAGCAATCCATCTGGCACTCGCAGGGTTAATTCCCTGCAGTTATATCGCCATATGTAAAAAGAGAACTTACAGTTCATATTAAAGACCAATCTGTGATCATCCGTTATCCTTTTATAATAGCTCATTCCCTGTCTCTTTGACCATTACTTGGAATCATTTACACGACTAATTAATTTCCTCTTCTCAGGCGCATACTAGTTGCTTTTTATAGTCAGTGATCTATAACCTATAAACTATGTGACAACATTATTAGCCTTTGACAGCCTAGTGCTGTTCTTTGCTGGAATAAGCCTCATATCTTTTTCGCAGCAAAGATTTTATCAGTTCCTGCAGGGCTGAATAGTGAAGGTTTTGTTAAAATTTTTATAAAAATATATTAGTTTTTTTACATAATTTCATGTATGTTTTACATGTACAGTATTCACCAAAACATTTTTTATTTGTCTCTGCTCCTACGAATCCATGTTTTGTTTAGAAATATGTTCTTTTGTTATTGTCTCTCCCTCTTTATCTATCCATCTATTATAAAAACCAATACGAGAACAAGCAGCTTGATGCAGCGAGTTGCTGTGTGCACAATATTAGTTGTAAGAAAATCTTGCGTTATGCATCTCTTTGATCATTTAAAGTTATAACCACTATTTCCTATGAGAGGAAGCGACAGCCATAATTTATCGCACCAGAAAATAGAATGAGAAAATAAAATGTTTGCTGCTCTATTCAAATAATGGCTAGGTTAGCTCGGTGAGTTACTAACTAGAGGTTACCTTTTGTATTTACGGTTTAGTTCTTGCAGCTTTTTTTTCCCTTTTCAGAGTTGCACGATGATTGTTTTCTCTCTCTAATTCTCAATCTCTCTCCATCTCATAATGTCTCTCTTGCTACATATGTACTACACATTTCTATGTTTGTTGTCTATATGTATAAAATACATAGCCATTGGCTGTTTCAGTTCAATGGTATAAATGTAACATAGTTTTCAGTATCTCATATACATTTCTTTGTATACATCTTGGAATCATGGAGTTTGGGATAAAATGCAGTTAATCTGACTATCTATCTATCTATCTATCCATTTATCTATCTATCTATCTATCTATCCATTATCTATCTATCTATCTATCTATCTATCTATCTATTTATCTATCTATCTATCTATCTATCTATCCATTTATCTATCTATCTATCTATCCATTATCTATCTATCTATCTATCCATTATCTATCTATCTATCTATCTATCTATCCATTATCTATCTATCTATCTATTTATCTATCTATCTATCTATCTATCTGTCTATCTCTATCTATCTATCTATCCATTATCTATCTATCTATCTATCTATCTATCTATCTATCTATCTATCTATCTATCCATTATCTATCTATCTATCTATCTATCTATCTATCCATTTATCTATCTATCTATCTATCTATCTATCTATCCATTATCTATCTATCTATCTATCTATCTATCTATCTATCTATCCATTATCTATCTATCTATCTATCTATCCATTATCTATCTATCTATCTATCTATCTATCATTTATCTATCTATCTATCTATCTATCTATCCATTATCTATCTATCTGTATCTATCTATCTATCTATCTATCTATCTATCCATTATCTATCTATCTATCTGTCTATTTATCTATCTATCTATCTATCTATCTATCTATCCATTATCTATCTATCTATCTATCCATTATCTATCTATCTATCTATCTATCCATTATCTATCTATCTATCTATCTATCTATCTATCTATCTATCTATCTATCTATCTATCTATCTATCTGTCTGTCTGTTATATTAATATTGAATTTTTTTTTTTTACTGCTCCTACTGTTTTCCTTCTATTTATTACTTTTTCTCACTTGATCTGTGAGCCAAATGGTGTGAAAATGCTCAGTGACCTGCAAAATATATACATAGTACTTATATTTTCCAGAACAGAGATTATGCCATTTTCACATCCGTTTTCGGTTTAGCTGAATCGCTTTTCCCTAAACGAATCGCTTGAATGAGATAGAGCCAAACTGAAATGCCACGTGGAAGAATCTCAAATCGCCAAAAACTATTTTTTTTAGGACGAATCGATTCGAACAAACCACGGTTTTCTTTGTGCACAAGTCTGTCTTTTGGTCTGTTGTCTGTCTGTCTATCCGACAATTTTGTTTCATTCTTTTAAATAAAAATAAAATGATTTGTATTATAAATGGTTTCAAACATACCCTGCAAATCTTTGATTCTAGAAAGCTTACATGAACGACACAGTTACAGTGCGACGTGGTCTAGAATAAAGACTTTTGTCGATCAAGTTCAACCTTTTAAACATCTGTAATACTGCTGCAGATTCTAAATGAAATGACACATTTAATTCATTTCTAAATATAGAAGGCTGGAATAGAAGAGCTGTTACGTGATTTACGTATGATTTCAGTGTCATTTTTGCACACACTGTATGGTCATGTATGCATATGTGTTATGACAATATGTAATATCAGGTTCTCTGAGAGAATACAATGACCGTAATTCCAGACGGTTCATTTCAGTCTACAAAAAATACAGTTTGCTTGAGGTTAATCAGCTCTCTGAGAATTCCATAGCTTTCAATCAGACCATCCCCCACATAGCTATGAATCTGAATACGCTGCTGTACAGAACTGATGACTTTTTTTCTATGCTTGACGTGTTGGTTGCAATGCAAACATTATTTATTAACTATAAATATTACTGTGCATTACATTACTGTGTATTTGGTTAAACCCAAAACAACATACTTAATCATTCTAATGGATTCTATAATTGTCAAGAAGTATAGATTTTACTCTGTGTGGGAATTTACCTGCAGTTAAGAAATAAGGTAACATAGTAAAATAAATAAATAAAATATTTAGCATATTTATTTTATTTACAATGGGTTTATACCCTAAACAGTGCATTTGTGGGTAATTAAGAATCTGTATTTTAAAATTCAGGTTGGGTCAGCATAGCGTAACTATAGACTAGGAGGGTTTTTTTCAACTCTGGTGTTTTGTGCTGTATTTTGAAATTCCTATTTTAAATTCCGGACAATTCACTATTTTTGACTTTTACTCCCAAAACACAATGCCGTTTATTCAGTAAAAAGCAAATTGTACAGAATCGAAAACCACACTGCTAAATTTAGATTAAAAGTGCTGATTTTGAATTTATTTTTTTAATTTGCAATTTAGTTCTCAACTCACTACAATTTGGTTGTTTCGTGAATAAGGCCCTATGAAACTTCTGTAGTATGTCCTGGAAAATATGATCAATAACATTTTACACATTTAAATGTAAATGTATAATTAAGTACAGTCATATTATGTATTCCATTTTCTATTGTTTGTATATATGCTTTTCTGGATTTCTGTTAAAGATTTCTGAGAATACAGAGTATAACAGAGTTGCCACAAATTACAGTGTTTTCAATATTCAGATGATTGTATAAAAACCAAACTCTTAAAAACCATACAGGAAGGAGCAAAAGAGCATTTTTCATGCTTACAAGTTCCAACATGTTTAATGTCACTGAAGCTTTTTCACATCTATGTTGGATTAGGACATGCAAATTACTGTTAAATATGTGTCACATCGTTTTGTTAGCTGTTTAGGGAGAGTCCCTTTAATCTGTCGCATGCACATTCTTGAGCAGCCCTGTGCTATTAAAAATAAAATATATTACCAGGCAATTCATGAGCCAATTAAATGTCAACTGAGAAGTGCTGATATGATTGGTTAATTTTATATTTTAAATATGATTTAATTAGGTTTAGTGAAAAACGTATAACCAGTAGATAATCAAGGAATATCTGTCTTTCATTTGTGTTTAATATATATGAATAACAACGGGTTATGTTCACCCAGTGATTTACAAACTAGAAAGTCATGGTTTATTTATGACACAGTAGTTTGCACTCAGTGATATATTCACTAAACAAAGAATTGGGGTGAAATGAATTTTTTAAGCCACATTTTAAAACAGCTGAATTGGATAATATTATTCTGTCTAGTGAATGTTTGTTTCCATCTTTAGATTGTAGACTTGAACACGGCAAATACAAAAAAAAATGTTTTGGCTGATATTTGCCGATATGGCCTTTCGGTTCAGACGAATTTGATCCATGCAAAACTTTTGGACGAACCAAAATGGTGTGCAAAATGTACCTATTAGTGTGCTGCAAAATATATACATGATATAAATATTATGTATATAATTTACAGTACACTGCAGGGACATTAGGTTTTTAGGTTAAGTAAGGCAAAGTAACGAATAGATGGAAAAAAGAACAGTTAAAGAAAAATATTTATATATTAGGAATTTATTAATTATATAATACATAAATTATTTACAGATATAGAATAAACATATTTTAACTGCTCCTTATTTCCTCTCTATTGCTCACTTCTCACATGATTGGTTAATAAAAAGTATAGTGACTGTCCCGTAACCATCACGGACAGAACTCCGAATCATGAAACAAATAAAACAGCGAATTCATTCCTCATTTCATTCGTTTTGTGATTCAGCTAAATGGTAATTTGTAGTTGAATTGCCAATCTCCCAAAATTCAGACAAATTGAGAACTGCTGAAAAAGTCTAGTAGACTACAGAATAATCATTCCCTCTCTCAGATCTCTCTTCTTCTCTTTCACTCCTCTCTCTCATCACCTCTCCCTCTCTGCAGTCTGTCATGTTGTCCGATAATGCCATTGAAAGGAAAACTAATATTTGTTAATTTTTCTCTTGACTTCATTATGTCTAATATATGAGAATATAATATAAATAGGCCTAACATGCTTGTCTGCCTTATACTGATATATTGACAGCATATTCCTTATGTTCATGCAGACAAATTTACTAGAATCCTAGGAAGAATGACTAGCAAGGTTAAAACTGAGAATTCTAATTTAATCTCAAATCTAAGGCCAGAATGGCGGAATTAAAAGCATAGCTGAGTTAGAGAATTTTTCTAGGTTGGCTATTTCGACATTAAATTTGAAATTCGATTGGAAATCACTTTGGATTCTCACTAAATAATCCTGTATGTATAAACTGTAGTCAGTTATGTTTTTAGAGGAGTCCTGTGGTTTCAGCAGTATCCATGCAATGATTTCAAGGCAGACCTACATGATCCACGATGTGGTTCCTACTGGGAAAGATAGTAAAATATATATGAATACTTCTGTAAAAAAAATGTTAATCCAGGAAATAAATAAGTTCTGTTTGTAGAGAACCATGTAAGCTAAATATTCTATCTATAGCTCTCCTATACTATTTCATTATTTCATATGCTGGTTACTTCCTCATGTTTTTTTAATTAGAACATTTTTGAAGATTCGTAGAAAATAAGCCTATATAACATTTCTTCTGCGCTTCCATCTCCTGTCTTTGGAGAATATCAGACCAGGAATATATTGTATTTATACATGATATGTACCTCCAGTCATGTTGAGAAGAAGATAAGGACGCCTGCAGAGAAATATTTTCGCCATGGTGTTGTACCCATATCACGCATCATTTAGACCAGGGGTAGGCAACCTTCAGCACTCCAGATGTGGACTACATCACCCATAATGCTTTTACATCCATAATGCTGGCAAAGCATCGAATGAGATCTAGTCCACAACTTCTGAAGTGCTGAAGGTTGCTTACCCCTGCTTTAGACTATAAGGTTATTGGAACAACATCAGCTCCTTTCTGTTAGCACTGGTTAACATAATAATATTTTACTTGCTCGTTGTACAGAGCTGCTATTAGGTTGGTACGTTACCAGTAAATATTAATGAAAACTGAAGGTGCGTGTAATGTTCATATAATGCAAATTTCTTCTGGGATTTTCAAATGGACTCTGTGACAGACTGTATGATTATAGATCCAATGCTAGTTTTTAATACGAATGTCCTGTTTACTATAAATTTTGACTTTTCATAACGTATGTCAACTGAAAATTAGAAGGACACAACGGCTTAGAAAAGTAGTTTTAAATATTATTCCCCTTCAAAAAGAGATTAGGTTTTGTAGTTAATTCTAAATTTAGTTAAAGTTAAAGCGGTTCTGTTACTACCCAGGATTCTTAATATTATGTTTGTGTTTTATTTTCACATCCCACAAACATACATGTGTTACACATAGGGATAAGTAAATTACACGTAGAACCCCACACACCTTTATTTTGCAATTGGCGATTTTCATCTTAGCTCCCTGTCAATCATTGTGATAAGCTCTGTCCTTTGCACCTGTCAGTCAGCATAGAGAACACAGACAGAGAAAAAGAGAAATTAAACAAATGTTTCTATTCCTCCTCCTCATGCACAATGTTTGCCCTGGCTTTACCTTGTCTGAACTGGATTATGATGTAATTAGCTAAAACGTTAATATAAATTTAAAGGAAAACTGAGCAACACATTAAAAATAAGGTTTATACAAGCTTTAGGTGACTTACAATGTTTTATTCAACAATGTAAATTACAGAGAAGTAAGAGTTCCCCTTTAAAATATATATCTGCATTATGTAAACTTGGGATCTCCATCTGCTGTGCACTATAATCCTCATTATTCTCAGCCAGCTGTGGGTTTAGATGTAGCATTCCGAGTAAGGATCTATATGTGCATTCCTTAATCACCACCGTAAGACATCCTATCCTGATCATAGTTTAATAACAGATCAACATATGTTACATTTCAACAGGACTTCAATGAATGGAGTCTGGAAAGTGATTTCTCGAAGACGGCAGCTTAAAGCACCTGTCACAATTTATTAACATCCGGCCTTTCCTTTCCAATCTGCTTTCACCGCGTCTTCTAATATTGTAATCAGAAAATTCAGCGTGCACTCTCAACAAAATTTATATTCTTCTTTGAAGGATAATATTCTTTCATTGTTCATTATATTTAATTGCTTTATTTCTGAAAATTGCTTTGATTCTCGATACAAATCAATGTGACTTTGGAGTCATTGAAAGCGATTGTATATCCTTATATTATTACTGTAATGTCAAGAATTTCCACATTATTTGCTTAAACATCTGTGAGCAGTTGTACTTAAGGGTAATTCACAGAATATGAAATAAAGAGTATATTTATGTTGGAATCATACGCATTACAATCATATATTGGAAGTAATTTTATTATTTGATTGTCTAGAAGTTTAATGTTATGATATGAAATCATATTTTTTTCTGTTGTAAAACTCTATATTTCACATTTGTTTAGGGGAGTCTTGAAAAAAATGTATTCTTCCAAACTTCACTGGATAAAAATACAACTTCTTATATTTTTGTCAATTACAGCATTGTTTATTTATTTTTTTAAAAGCAACTCTGAACAAATAGGCTAAGTTTCTATCCTTATATTACTGAGTGATTCACTAAACTTCAAATTGTAGCAAGTTGAGATCTTAATTTAGGCTGAAATAATTGATCTGGTTAACTCTGCTATAGCCACAGCTTGGCCATATCACCATCAAATTTGCCATTTGTATTTGAATTAAATTTGTGGATTAGTGTATAAACCCTGCAGTGCTCCTTCAATGTGAATTAGGGTTATTCTTTCACGTTGCAAAAAAAAAAAAAAAAAAAAAGAATGTTTATGTATAATAGCAACAATGGGTTTTATTAAATTATAATATACGCAAAGATTAAAGTAAGTCTGTCTCTTGGTGTCTGTGTTGTGTGCTGTAGGTTTTGCGAGTAAAAACTCAACAATATTACCAAATACACTATTATTGTGTTAAATTTTTAATTAAGCATATTTAATTTTCATTGTTCCACAATTTACTGTTTAGTGAAACCTGTATAATGAATTCATCATTTAATCCAGATCTACTAGCAAATAAAATCCACCCCTTACTACACATCAGCTGCTCCACACCTGATCATTAACCCTTTGAAGGGCCAAGGCTACTGGGTGCATGTTCTTATGGGTTTAACAGACAGAGCAGTAGCCTGCATTATAAAGCATCATACATTTTTTTTTTGTATGAGTCAAGCATAACATGAAACTTTATAGTACACAACACGCAGGTCTGTGTCAATTAAGCGTAAAACCATGGAGCTCGCAGGTTCCGTGAGCATCAAATATTTTTCTCTCTCTAACATGGAATATAATTAGTTAAAATGCTTACATATTCAAAATGTGATTAAATAACAATTAAAATGTTATTTAAATTATTTTAATTAGCTTATGATACAATTATAAATTATTTGGTATAATTGATATAAAAAAACAGTATAAATAAACGCAATTTAATAGAGGAAAATCAAAACCCAAAAAGAATAAAACATACACACAAAACATACAGGGCATGGGATTTATGTGTTTACATCTGATATTTGTAAATAATATAACATACAATTGTACATATAGTAAACTAAACCATTTCATTTGTTTAACACAGTAATTATATTGTTTTGCCTTTTAAATGTACGATTAAGAAAGCTTCAGCGAGTCATTTGGCTTAGTCCTGGCTCAGCACAAATGGCTAAATTATCAGCAGTATTGATTTACTCCAACATTGCTGCACATTATGTTATTTTACCAATGGGTATCGACTGTAGAATAGCGAGTAAATGCAATTACATATGCCAATAAGTATGATTTTAAAAGTTTTCTTGTGAATGATGATATTTGCCTCCATACTAAGTAATTATTTTTCCTATGCAAAGTAGAGAAACAAAATGGCAATTTTTTTTTTCTGCTGTAGCCGTCATTATTGTGTTAGTTATAAACCTTTATTTTTATCAAGTTATGTTAATTATTTCTTTGAAATTATGTTAAAGATTAATGTCTGCTGTGGCGTTAATGATGTAGGCATTCTAATACTGTATAGTTTGATATTTTATGCATGCTAGCATATTCTGAAAAATCAGAAACACATCAATTTTGTTTGCAGGCAGGAATGTCTTTGCTCTGTATAGTGGGAGCCATGAACAATAATTCTTGCCATTAAATAATCTTTACGCAAAATGGACTACGACTGGAAGAACAGATCTATAATACTGTTCATGCTTTCATAGATCTGTTATCTGAATACTCCCTGCAATCTTATATTCCATCAATAACATTAATGAACAGGGTCCCATACTAAAGGGCTGTACTTGACGAATCTAATTTGTTTGTATATGTGTCCATCAACCTGCCTTCTTTTCTTCCATTTCTATATTTTTTACAGGACTCTGAAAAGAAAGGAGAATTTTTGTCGTAATTAATTATTTCACTACTAAGTTTTTCTCATTTATAAAAAAAAATCATTTAACATTAATCTAAAATATGGGATTTATGGCTTGCACTTAAAAGTAGGGCAAAGCATACCATTACAAAATAACACATTTTTTTTGTAATTTTACTATTATAATGTTTAGAGATTAGATTTGTGCATTCGGTTTCAAGTGAGTTAAATTTGGCCGAATTCCGCCACTCGGAACCACAAAATTTGTTTTGTGGTTCGGAGTTCCATCCATTGCACCACAAAAAGAGATTATTGAAGGAAAAAAATTAAATTAATGGTGAGGGCACAGCCTCAATGTTCATTTAATTCACAGATCAAGTGGGAAGGGACCAATACGGGAAAAAAAAAAACAGGAGTCAGAAACAAATTAATATATTTTTGAATATAGATATTTTAATTTCTCCACCTTTTTGTCTTTCTACTGGGCTTTTTCTCACTTGATCTGTGAACCAAATGGTACGAAAATGTTCTTATCAGTGTGCTGCAAATTGTATACATAATGCTTATATTTTGTATTTATTTTGAAGTACAGTAATAGGTGTATTTTCACGCCATTTCGGTTCATCTGAGTAGTTTTTCCTGAAACAATCACATGGTCAAAAATTATTTCAACTTAAATACCACACGAACAATACGTGATTTGCAGAAATCTATTTGTTTTTTGTTCCCCAGCAAATCAATTTATTTATTTATAAAATATTTTACCAGGAAAGATACACTGAGATTTTTCTCGTTTTCAAGTATTTCCTGGTTTTGAAAAAAACAAACTTTTTTTTCGCTGTGGATAGATCCAGTTTATATTGTTTTAACATTCTTTCTTTTGCGTAAAAATTAATCATTGTATTCTTTATCTCGCAAGATTTCATACAATGTGTGTATGCACAGAAGCATCAATTTACACTAATTGTAGCAATATAGATACATAAAAATATATGGGTATTTGTAGGGAGCCTAAAGTTATTTTTATGGTTATAGAGTTTTTTTCAAAATGGCAACTGGTTGTAAAATAAGGTAGGTGAAGGTAGGTGCTCAACCAAGCATTACGCAGGGCATTGCAAGCTGTAGTCAAAATGCCGCATGTAGTATGACCTATAAAGGTGTGTGTTGGAGGGAGATTCGGGGGGGGAAGGGGGGGGGGTTAACCTGCAGTCCATAGAATTAAGAATGGGCTGAAAAAAGACTAATGCCATAATTAAAGGGAACATAAGCAGTTTTTAACGGAGTATATATCATTTTGAATTGATTTGTAATTATTAATGGGTAATGCAAAACTAACGGTGTTTAATTAATAACCACTGATATATCTCTAACGTTATTAACAATAGTTAGCATTTACTAACAGAAAGAATTTTATAATGATGAAAATATATCTTATAACTATTATTTATAAAACCCCAAGATATTATTCAGTGCTGTACAATAAGTAGACTAACAAATAATTTGTTGCAACAAGACAAGTTAGACGTGCACAAACAGATGGTGGTGAGGATTCTGTTCAAACAAGCTACAGTCTAAGGGGAATGGGATATGATTATAGAAGAAGTAAAAGTAAAATTCACTCCACATGTAGTAAGAAATATGTTGCAATGAGAGTTTTTAATAAAATTAGATCTATGCATATTATATGACGTGGCTAAAGGAAAGGAACTAGTAGTGAAAGGATAGGGAAGGAAGGTTGTGAATTGTTTAATGCATAGAGTTAGTGATTAGGGGAGAGTCTAATGAAGCCAGGAACAGAATTCAATAAAGCTTGTTGCAGTCCTTGGGATATTAAAGGTAAACGTTGGAGGTGTGACTGTGTGTATAGCATAAATGCCTTTTATTCCCAGAGCTGAATTGGACAAATCTATTTATTAGGCAGGATAGGCAGATAGATGCAGTGTTATTAAGTAAGGACTACGATTTTAATTTGAATCTGAAAGCTTATAAAAAGAAGCCAATGTTAAGACCGACAGATTTGTGAGCTGTGAGAGATGTCAAGAATATCACCCTGACTGTAGCATTTCTTATAGAAAGCAATGGGCCGAATTGGAAATGAGTCTGACCGATGGGGTTCAAGTAATCTAGGCATTGTTACATTGTGTATGTGCATCATAGCAACATTGCTAATTGATTAAGCCATAGCTACATCAAAACTACCACTTCTCTGGAATTACACCATTCAATAAAACAGTGAAAATCTCCTGTAACTTGTGTTAACCTTTTCTTCATTGGAAATACCCCTTTCTTTTAAATTCATATTTAAGATATTGCCAATTGTATCACAATTCAGTACAGGCAAGGTAAAGTCACATCAAACATCACAAATAAAACGAAACATTGTTTCACTTCTCTTACTTTTTCCCTATGCCTCTACAGTCTCAATGCTCAATTCTCTGCCATATAGGAGTTAAATCACTTATGCTTCTGTCCATTCAGTCCCAGCCACCCCTGGGCTGGCGCTGGGGTGTGCAAGCTGTGCAGCCGCACAGGGTGCCTTGGCAGCGGTGGCAGCTTGGGGCTGACAGGGGGTGCACCCAGCTTGAGGATTTCATTATCCTCTACCTGGGTCTAGCAGAGAGGAACTGGATGCGGGCAATGGGGGTGGAGCAAAATGCTGCCTGGTTACTGCTGCACAATGAGGGGGAAACTGGAATGAAAAACTAGACATCTGTGACTTCAGTGCCTCCACTCCCTCCCTCAGTCAGTGTCTATAATGGAAAAAGGTAACTGCCTGCCTGTAACTGTGTGTGTGACTGTCTGCTTGTGACTATGGGTGTGACTTTCTGCCTGTAACTGTGTGTGTGACTGTCTGCCTGTGACTATGTGTGTGTTGCTACCTGCAACTGTGTTTGTGGATGCCAGTACCCAGGGCCGGATTAACATAGGGGCTGATGGAGCTGCAGCTCCAGGCCCAGGCCCATGGAATAGGCCCATTTTTTTATACACTACTCTTGGGTTTGCCACCTGACTGGTATTTTACCAGCACAGCCGGTATTTGGGGCTGCCTGGCCATGCCAGTGTTGCAGCAATACCAGCAATACAAATGCAGATATTTTTCTCTGTATAAATAGATTACTCTGCAATACCAGCACCAGCCAGTAGGGGTCACTGTGTGTGGAGAGATGCAGGGATAGGAAGTTACAGCATATCCCTCCCTGCCTCTCTCTACTCACTGATCCGCAAGGGAGCAGCTACATAGCACAACGAGTTCAGACAGCAGCTCCCAGACTGCAGAGACAGACTACAGCTCAGGGAAGTGAAGGATGGGGTGGAGGGGTGAATGGCAGCAGGGAAACATAGGGACACTGAGACACCAAATGACACTGAGACACTTGGAGACACTGAGACACTAGGGGACACTGTGAGACATAGGGTCATTGGGAGACACATTGGGACATGGAGACACTAGGGACACAATGTCTCCCAGTGTCCCCATGTCTCCCAGCCAATGTCCCTAGTGTCTCAGTGTCCCCACGGCTCCCAGTGTCCCCTAGTCTCCCAGTGTCTGTGTCCCCATGTTTCTCAGTGTCCCTAAAGTCTCATTGTCCACATGTCTCCTAGTGTCCACAAATATCTGTCTCCCAGTGTCCACATGTCTCCCAGCCAGTGTCCCTAGTGTCTCAGTGTTGCCATGTCTCCCAGTGTGCCTATAATTCCCAACCAGTGTCCCTAGTGTCTCAATGTCCCATGTCTCCCAGTGTCCCAATTTTATTTTCAGTGTCCCCATGTATCCCAGCCAATGTCCCTAGTGTGTCAGTGTCCCCATGGCTCTCAGTGTCCCCTGGTCTCCCAGTGTATGTGTCCCCATGTCTCTCGGTGTCCCCAAATATGTCAAATATCTGTCTCCCAGTGTCCACATGTCTCACAGCCAGTGTACCTAATGCCTCAGTGTCCCCATGTCTCACAGTGTCCCTATGTCTACCAGCCAGCGTCCCTAGTGTCTCAGTGTCCCCATGTCTCCCAGTGTCCCCTAGTTTCCCATGTCTCACAGTGTCTGTATCCCTAGTGTCTGTGTCCCCATGTCTCCCAGTGTCTCGTGGTCTCCCAGCATCCCCATGTCTGTATCCACAAGTGTCCCCAAGTGTCTCAGTGTCCCCAAGTGTCACAGTGTCCCCTGGTGTCTCACTGTGTCCACATGTCTCACTGTGTCCACATGTCTCTCAGTGTCCACTAGTATCCTAGTGACAAGGGAAACACTGAGACATGGGGACATGGGGAGAAATGAGGACACTTAGACACTGGGAGACTAGAGGGCTGGGCGACATGGGGGAACTGACACTTTAAAACATAGGGACACTGATGCCAGGCTGGAATTCCAATTCTTTGGACAGACATGCCCCCTTTTTGGGCATGTTCGCCCCTTTTGGCAGCTCTGGTAACGTGATTCACGTTAGTGGCCCACACTTTTACCCCGCTCATTGACTTCCTGCTTCACTGGACACTGCTGTTAAGGGGTATGGATTTACTTGAAAGATGAAAGCATAAATTAGATAAAGAGATTAGCATAGAGTATGTGTTTTCTTATAGCTGCATCCTTTCCCTCCAACACCATCTCCATCAGATACATGATGCTTGGGAGATATGACTGTTTTAGTGTTTTTGGTCGATACCTGTATGTGTGTCACTTCATGTAATTGTGTGTTTGACTGTATACCTGTAATTGTGTGTGTGATTTTGTGTGTGTAACTGTGTGCATGTGGCTCCATTTGGCAGTGTATGTGTATAACTGTGTACATCTTACTGTGTACCTGTAACTCTACAAAAATACACAGCCGCTGTGTAAGTCACATGCAGGGAGGTGTGGCTAGGGCTGCATAAACAAAGCGATTTAACTCCTACATGGTAGAAAATTTAGCAGTGAGACTGCAGGGGCATGATCCATACACCAAAACTGCTTCACTAAGCTAAAGTTGTTTTGGTGACTATACTTTATTTTCACATCTTACAAATGCATATTTTTTAAATATAGGCATAAGTAAACATAAGAACTCTGGGAAGTGACAGTTCCTATTTAAGTAGAGGCCAACGAGATATAAAAAGTAAATAACCGGACCACATAGCAGGAATGCCAACGGAATCAGCCTTCACCCAAAGGTGTATTAAAGAAATATTTTATTCCTCAATGATGTAAACATATTTTAAAAACTGCAAGAAATGCATCAGACTTTTATCTCTCCCTCCCATTCCCCCGTGTCACACAGCACAGATGTTTTGCCTACTGCGGTGTTTCCCAATTGGTGTTCCGTGGAAATTGGGGTTCCGCCAAAAGTTTAAAAAATAAAATGGTCGCAGGCTGCGAGGTAGCAGTAAGCACTGATCTCCCTTCTCAGCTCCCTCGCGCGCACAGCAATGATGCTGGAGCTGGAATATGACATCACTAAGAGGCGCGCGAGGGAGCTGAGCAGGGAGATCACTGCTCCCTCGCTGCCCGCACACCAGCCGCTCAGTAGCCCCCCCTGGACCCCAGGGACCGCCCGCCAGCCGCCCAGCTGCCCCACTGGACCACAGGGACTCCAGTGTTTGTCAGTGAGAGTGTATGTGTGTCTGTCAAAGAGTATTTGTGTCTGAGTGTGTCAGTGTTTGTATGTGTGTGTCAAGGTTTGAGTATGTGTCACTGTGTGTATCTAAGTGTGTGTGTGTGTGTATGTGCCTGTGTGTATCAGTGTGTTTGTATGTGCATGTGCCTGTGTGTGTGTGTGTGTAGGTCAGTGTGTGTATCTGAGTGTGTCAGTGTGTGCCAGTGTGTGTGTATTTGTGTGTCAGATACATACACACATATACACACACAGATACACATTGACACAGAGATACACACACTGGCATATAAAAAAACACAGATACGACACCTTGACACACAATGGCACATACAAACACAGATACACACACTTTGAAACATAGATACACTATGTCAAAGGGTTCCACGGGAAAAATTAATTGGGAACCCCTGGCCTACTGTAATAATGTTTTTTTTTCCATACATGTGGGA
This sequence comes from Pelobates cultripes, assembly GCA_933207985.1. Classification (NCBI taxonomy): domain Eukaryota; kingdom Metazoa; phylum Chordata; class Amphibia; order Anura; family Pelobatidae; genus Pelobates; species Pelobates cultripes. The sequence goes on from OW240915.1 coordinate 34,702,403, forward strand.
GCTGATTTTAACGGTATCCCTTAAGGGTTCTATATTCCCTTTAAAGGGTATACATTGCAAATGAAGAATGAAACCACGCGCTGAGCATAAATTAAATTGTGGAAACCTAGGGAACTGATTAATATACCATAAAAGTATAGAAAGAATATATAACTATGGGGGACACTAACAGAGATGGGTCGTGAAAGGCAGGACTCTCTAGAAAATGAGAGTGCACTAGACATGTAGGAAGAGAGCCATGAAAGAGCATAATATTGCCGAACAAGGTGATGAAGGATAAGAAGAAGAATTTGATGGTCAACAGCAGCAGAAAGGTTAAGGAAGGGGCGGGGCTTAACCACGGAACGAAGCAGTCGCCATTTTCCCAAGCTCCCGCGACAAACAGCTAGAATCCACCAGATATCATGGGCATCAGTGCAATGACCGAGAACTAACCCCGGACTGGCACCTGGGCTCGGTAAATGCCGTTCTTTCAGAAATCCAGGCCCAAACGACGACAAAAACGGTTTGCGGCCTATTCTCCCCCAACAGGCCTGGGACTCATAGAATTGTGGAGCGCACCCGAGATCTCGGATACGTTGGGAGGCACAGCTGGAGACATACCGCAAGACCCACTACCAGACATAGGAAAGTGATCCCAGAAACTACCGCTAGGTACGCCGTGCGACTCCCTTGATATCGGGTCCCTGCTAGAGAGACAGGCCCCGATCAAGATGGCGGCTCTGGAGGTTCATGTGGCCATAACGGCACACCAGACCCTCACAAAAGGGTCTCACTCAGCCCAAACAACAGGGCCACCAGCCAACTGCCCAAAACCACCCAGACTTCTCACTCCTGGCAACTAAACATGACATTAAGACCCTGCTAGCAGATTTTCACCAGACACTAGCAGCAGATATAGCTGTGATCCAAGCGGACTTACAGGTGGTAACTGACAGGGTCCATGCCACGGAGGAAGATGTCCTTGAAATGAAACAGGCTGTGTCTACTCTGAGAGACCCCATCCAGGAAGAGCAAAAAGCCCAACAAGTATTCACCACACAGCTAGTTATACTGGATGATCGCTCCAGGTGAAATAATCTGAAAATCAGAGGGGTGTCTGAAGCTGTCACACTGGAAGAATTGCCACATTACCTGAGGCGTCTGGTGGCCTCGCTGTTACCACCGCCACAAGCCAAAAAGATCACATTCAATGGAGTGTTGTGCATCCCAAAGTCCTCCAGAGCTCCTGCTTCAACCGTAAGCGACATCCTAATCCACTGCACCCTGGCACAAGATAAACAAGCACTGCAATCTGCGCTGCGAGACAAGACACCTTTCTTATTCGAAGGCACCAGCCTTTCATTCTACCAAGACCTCTCCAGAGCAACTCTACAATGGAGACGCATACTACTCCCAGTAACAAGCCAGGAAGGCTGGAGTGACCTCCGCTGGACATCACCTAGATCCCTCAACGTGAGGCATAACGGGACAGTTCATAGCCTCTCTTCTGTTGAAGAAGCTCCAGCCCTATTCAGGACTCTTGGCCTACCTATACAAAACGATGTTTAAGGCGGTCACAACAGTGTTCCGACCTGGGATCCAACCAACGTAGTTCTTTTCATGCCACGACACATACCGGAAACGCACATGGGGACTTGACCAAGAACGGGGGCACTGCAACCACAAGCAGCCAAAGGCGGCGACCCTCATGTTTAGTTTACTTTATGTTTTCACAGTTTTTAACATTGTTTTGCATAAGTACTGATAACTACCCACCTATTGGGGTCCCTTTACGATAAGATACACAGTTAGTGAACTTTCAACTGAAGGGTAATGGAGCTGCTCTGTAAGATGAGAGTCTGGCTGCGTACCTTCCTCCAATTTCTCCCCCCCAGCAATCCTCTTGGTTAGGGGGTAACAAAAGCAACGGCCTGACAGCCCTCCACATAAGATGCACACACCGATACCATAAGGCCTGGTGCACGCTCCTCTAGCTGCCCATATAGGCATACAGCACAACATCGAGAGCAACACCAAATCACATCACGAACAGTAACCAGCTCTACGTTTAATCATATCAGGCCCTTGACTATTACAAAGGGCTTATACGGCCCCAGTAATACCCGAATGCTTAAAGGACCACTATAGTGCCAGGAAAACATACTTGTTTTCCTGGCACTATAGTGCCCTGAGGGTGCCCCCACCCTCAGGGTCCCCCTCCCACCGGGCTCTGGGGAGAGGAAGGGGTTAAAATCTTACCTTTCTCCAGCGCCGGGCGGGGAGCTTTCCTCCTCCTCTCCTTCCTAGCGACGTCATCGGCTGAATGCGCATGCGTGGCAGGACATATGTATTGTCATTCTGACTACCTAATTTTTCTTTTCCTTTCTGTACAATGTATAATGCCTTAATAAAAGAAAGAATTAAATAAAGAAAGGTAAAGAAGAATTAGATGAGAGTAGCTACCCAACAATCACGTCACTGTGATCAGAACTGTTTCAGTAGAATGATGAGAGCGGAAACTAGACTGAAGTAGATAGATTTCAGTATGTTAATCAGTCTGGCAACGACAACACTCCTGATAAATTTAAAGGGAGCAGAAAAGATACAATCGAAGAGGGAGAAATTTAATATTTTAATGAGAGATATTGGAAGAGAGAATGACGACAAGTAAAATGTGAAGGAATATGGTGGAGAGAATAAGTTGTGATTGGGAGAACTATATAAGACAAATTTAGAACAGTTAATTTAACTCATGGGTTAAAATACGATTACATAAAATAATAAGTAATATATTATATGTAATTATTCTCATACTAAAACAATTGAACAAATCAACAGAAATCCAAAATCCATCTAAAATTGATACATTTGTTTGAATCTTAGAAATTAGTTTGTGACTTCCTGGGGTACATGCTATGATGGTAGATTTATAGATGTGGTGAATCTTTGAGGCTAGTATTATACTTGTCTATCTAAATTAACTAAGAAGAGTGATAACATAAAATATATTTCATACTATTCATATTCATGGTTAACTGGTAGTATTCTCTTATGAGTATCTCCTTTGGTCAATTCTAGCTCTGCTTATCTCTTGGGAGGATGACAAATACAATGGTATAATCATTTTGATAAAAATAGTTTCAGCAAGTAATTAAGAAACAATGCCCAATTAGGGCGAGAATAGGCAGTATATATATATATATATATATATATATATATATATTGTGAAGGACTTTTATGTATTTGCCTATATGCTTCAGTTTAATCCTCTCCCTGCTATTTTAATGTCTATATTGTTCGGTTCAAAATGTTGAGAATGAATGTATTCGTGTACCGAACGGGGACCACACACCCTGGGTAGCAAGTAGCAATTAGAACACAGGGAAAACCGCAACTTAATTGCTACTAGGTGGCCGCCATTCGACATACGAACACGTGGCGAGAACAAAGGATGGCGGCCGTCTTAAAACTCACGAATGCGGTCAGCGGGGCTTACGCATGAATTGCATGGAACTTTTTTCGGTACGGGAAACATGCGAACGCCCGGTCCCCATGGAAGTCCTGGATGAATACGTTCCCTTCCACGAATCAAACTGGCGTTCGGTAGATAGTATCGACCGAATGAGGGGAACATTCACAGGTAACCAGCTGAACCATACGAACGGTGGTTTTCGTGTAGTTAGATGCGAACGGAGACCGGCTCTTGCTACTGATTCTATGGAACTGTAACTCGGATACCTCCACATGGCAAGCCGGTCAAACTTCCACACGATGCGACACGGAAACTACCGAACGGAAATTCGTGAGATTTGGATATGTGACTACCAGTATCCTCAGCTACCCAGGGATGTCAAAAGTATATTTGTATGTCTTATAAAAAGTATGTTTCTGAAATTGTTATAAATTGTAATGTTTCTGGCCAGCAGATAATTGAGCTTTGTGTATTGTAGAAACTCAATTATCTAGCCTAGCCCAGAGGAGGAGTTTTGTGTTGCATAAATTGTGAGTTCTGTGTGCCAGTAAATCAGTCTTGTTCCAGCATTAAGCTTTGGCTCATGTGTGGATTATTCGGCGATTCCAGGGATATTTCTGCTTATGCAGCTCCATAAGCTTTTCTTTTATGGGAAGAAGGGAATGCTTCACGGGGATATTTTCTACTACCGTCACATATATATTTTACATTCTTTATTCTTTTGAATCTTAAACTATAACTCTAACATATATACAGAAGTTTGTATAATCTTATCTATATCAATACCAAATGGTAATTTAGATTAACGTAGTTAAAGAGTCACTTAAATATTAAAGGGATACACCACTGCACAAAAAAAAAAATACAATTCATTGTTTAGTAGATATACTATCAATGAAAACATGCACGCATTTAAGTATACATGTATTTCATTATTTAAAAACTGCTTGCAAAATTTACACACCTCTTGTCCGCAGCCTTTCAAAGCCCTCCCCTTCTAACCCCGCCCAGACTTTCTGTGGCTGTCCAATCACAGAGTTCCAAATGCAGCTCAATGAAATCTTTGCAAGGCAGGTGCTCTGGGCAATTGCTGCATCTTGAGTAGCAGGACATATTGTCTGATTCAGAGCCTGGGGGTGTAGTGATTAGTTCTTCACATTCCTCTTCACCTTATTGATGGAGGCAGATGATGTTAATGCTCTGAGTAACTAATTTTGGTGTATTTTGTTAGTATTTGTTTGCATAGGCCACTCCGACGTACTTAGTCTGCTCAGAATTTGTGACATTACCCATTTCTTTTGCATTGGTCCATCAGATCCTGCAAACCTAAAGGGCAGCCAAATTATCCTGTCTAATAGGGCTGTCATTGGGTAACAGCATCAGGTGGTGGAGTCAGACAATTTTAAAGTGGTCATGGTTTCCCAAATATGTATATCTGTAGCTTTGTGATGTTCAACAGGACATTGCCTCTTATTGTAAAAAAGTAATAATGGTCCAGGCACTCAAGTTCAATCCAATGAGCAGATTTATTGGAGCAAAATCAAATTCGATTTTGGTCGAAAACAACAACTGCCCACTGGATAGAACTTAAGTGCCTGGACCATCATTACTTTTGTGCAAATCACATTGCGAGGATTAGCCAACCTCAGGCCCGGTTGTACCCTGGGATCCATATTGGTAATTATATTACCTCTTATTGTGTGACGGGTTGACTACATGGCATTAAATTGACAGTAACCAACAAGTTGGGGCAGAGTCAAAGTCCAGAGGTAGAAACTGGCGTACCACCATCTTTAAATTGCATTGCCACTAATAAATAACCTGTTTTCTTTCTTTATTTTGTAAAAAAAAAATATTTGTTATATAGACTGCTGATCAGAATACAGATCTTGCTATACTGAAGATGCAGGAATGATGGCAACAATAGAAGATCTGTCAAGCCCCATTACTCGTGCATGTTTATATATTTTTTTTCACAGCTTTTCTGTTGTTTCCTTTTTGTCACATGTATGTATGCATGATCATTAAGCATGACAAAAATAAAATCTAAGAATAAAGGTGTGAATACCTGAAGGAGACTTTTCTGATTTATTTATTAAACAGTCAATTGTGGTGAATTCAGTACTGAATGCCAATCCCACCCAAATGATATAGGAGTCGTTTTAAACAGAAATATCTGGTTTTGTAAAGGTTAAAGAGGAACTGGTGTGTTTCAGATAAGGGTATTTTTGGATCCAACTCATTGCAATAGCTCACACTCTAGTTAATTACTATTTTTATGCATCACTAAGTTTCATTCTGACTTCAAATCTGTTTACTGAAAAGGCACATACAGGACATTTAATGCAAATTAACTTTATTCTGCCACTTCTAGCCAGTTCCATACCCACCTGCTTAGCCTTCCGGGGGTGGCCAGCTTCTCTGGTATTACAGGACCACTCCATACCCATAAAGCACTTCAGCTTGATGAAGTGTTTTATGGACGAGGCGTAAGCCATTTAGAAGGCTGTGACGAGACCAATCTCGCCATTGTGCATTGGATGAGCCTGTTTGCCCGTCTGCTGCCTTTAGACTATGACCCCATGTTAAAACGCTTGATTTTCCCCTGCAAAGAAACGAAAGCCGGGTCATTCGGTACTTGCCCTCTTTGAATAGTGATACCCCAGATAGCTATGCCATGGAGCCCATTCATATTACGAAAGACTATGTGAAAAACTTTGGCTCCATGGCAAATTGAACTGTATGTATGTGATCTGAGCGCCACGCAGTAATAATGTGCGCTCAGATCTAAGAATGAATGTACCTGTTTTATGCAATAGCTGCACAGTTATATATTTTTATGTATTTTATTGTCTTTTGCTACCATTTGTTCAATGGAGTTTTGCCGCTGTCCTTGGAGATAATTGGATTACTTCCTAATTATCTCCAGGATAGAAGACTCTGTGGAACTGGTTTTGGGCAGAAAAGCCATGCTTCATTTGGTCACAAAAGACTTTGATCTATCTTTTGAACCAATGGACCAATTTGGATGATTTTGACATATGTTTGTATATGGAGTATGCTGATTCTGAAAATGTATGTGAATGTGATGTATACTTTTAAAGTTATAAATAATGTGGAAAACGGTATTTCTCTGTCTGTGATAATTACATTAACCCATTGTGTATGGTAATTAATTCACAGGCAGAGGGGAGGATTTTGTGTGGGAGTGTCTGAGTGTATTGTACGTGTTTATTGGTGGTTTTCCAAAACCCTGTGGGTGGTACTAATGTGTAAGAATGTGTATATAAGAACAATAAACCCTCAGCTCTGTCTGTTCACTGCTTGACCCTCAACACGCAGCTTAGTCTCGTTCTTGGGGGGATTTATTGTATGCTGTTCCAGTTCGACTGCTAGGAGTGTAAACCGTTCGTATGTTTTTTCCTATTCAGCTGTTTACAGCGTTTGTATGGTTCCGGTTCGGCTGTTTACGGCATTCACATGCTTGTCCGGTTCGGTGGCTTGGTGTCTACAGTAGCTGCCTGTATATCTGGAAGGGAATATCCTCTAAACAGCGTTTAACCCCTTTTATGCCTGGGGGTGCCGTTACAAAGGCAATTTATAAAAGTGCTGATTTCTAGGAGAAATTGGTACTTTTATAAGAACAATCAGACAGCCTGGAAGGTTTGCCTCCTGCTTCCGTTAGCTCTCCTGAACAGACGTGGCTTGTGCGCTGTATCTGTGCGCCCCTGCTTCCTTCTGAATACCTCCTACTCAGACCTCAGATAGGTCCAGCACATGGAGAGAAGCTTCTCAATGAATTTATCTTCTGTAACAAAAGGAGATGACTTGTTCATAAGAACTGCAGCTTTTACAAGCTATTAAAAATATATACCTCAATGAATACATGCATACTATATATATATATATATATATATATATATATATATATGTATATGTATTAATTAGGGGTATATCTATTAATTTTTCATTTGGGCAGTGGTGTACCCCTTTAAGTTCTCTTTGAAATAAGAGGTTGCTTCCCCCCTTAAAAGGATATTATAGTCATCAGAACAACTACAGCTTATTGTATTTGTTCTGGTGAGTATAATCATTCCCTTCAGGATTTTTGCAGTAAACACTGTCTTTTTAGAGAAAAAAAACAATGTTTACATTACAGCCTATCCCCAGAAGGCTACTAGAGGTGCTTCCTGGGGAAGTGCACTGGCATTCAGGGTCTCCACTCTCTACATGGAGACACTAAACTTTCCTCATAGAGATGCATTGATTCAATGCTGATTGGGCAGGGTTGTGTTTGACTTGGGCTGGTTCTGCCACTGATCTACCTTTGCATTGCCAAAGTACTGTGATTGGCTTTGATCAACACTTCTGATGATGTCAGCCAAGCAGCAGTCTGAAACAAAGATACAATTTTACTTTATTTAAGGCAGGTAAAGGGGGCCTGGAGAGCTAGGTGGTGATTTTAACACTATAGGGTTAGGAATACATGTTTGTGTTCCTGACCCTATAGTGTTCCTTTAATCCTACATATATGTGAGATTATCGGGCACTATGAACCTTTGTCATATAAAATTAAATTATTTTACCTACATATGTTACTGGGATTGTCTAATTAAAATGTACCCACATTTTTAATCTATTGTAGGTAATGTTTAAAAAAAAATTGCAAAAAATAAAATAAAGTGTCATACCTTCAGCGTATCCTTCGATGCACTACTTAGAGGGTCTATGTGCACACCCTTCCCACACTAAGGTGAAACACTGTAATCCAGAGAGCCTCATTCTGCTCTGTGGAATCTGAGCATATCTCATAACAGCCTGGATGGACAGGGGTCTATGGGGACTAACCACATCCCATAAACTTTTACCCAGCACAGGTTTATGGGAGGATAAGGCTTTTATTTAGAGTTTATCCCTATCTGCAGTTCCATGATAGAATGATGATAATTGGAGCTGCATTAAAAACTGATGACAGAGCAGCATGCTCTCAATTCTTTGTCACCTGGGAGGAGAGAGCCTTCCCTATTTTCAATGCGGTGCTCGCACACTACACACACACAATAAGATCAAAATGTACTTACGAAAACCTGACTATTCGTCTGTCTGCCTGACTGACAGTTCTTAAAGCGGCAGAGATTTTTTCAAATTCTAATTTTTTCAAATAAGCCTTCCTAGTTGATTCACATACAATGTTTATATTTTTCCCATTAAAACAGACATCCTGGAAAAAAAAATAGGTACAATTTCTCTAGGACAATTATAATTTAATTTGCAATCCAATGACCTATAAATCAAATTCCTTGTGTTTACTGTGGCTATCATTTTCCATATGCGCCATGTTAAGATGAAAAATGTATTCTGTCATTTTACATGGATCATGACTGTTCCACGAGAATAATGTGTTGCAAAGTGATTCATTGTGTCACTGCAGGCAAACCTTGAGCAGAATCATGCAGCAATAGAGAAGGAGTTTTAAATAGGATACTATCACCTAGACCTGGAGAGGTGCCTGTATAAATGTAAATCATTAAAGGGCTTGTTTGCCAAAAAGCAACTGGTTTGTAACTTACACAGTTTAAATAATTGGTTTAGATTTGGAAATATTTCGAGCTCTGGCAATTTAGTGATCTTTCAAGCCTCTATTTTTGGCCCACTGTTTACATACTGGTCGTTTAATTCACCCCAACTTACTATTTAGTGAATAATCTTCATAATACGCATCTGTTCATTTTTCCTTTGTTTGGAATACTAGCATACTGTATTTAATAAACATGTAACGTTATGAAGGCGCGAGCAGCCACGGGCAGCCATATGGTCAGATTTGCTGATGAGGTCTATAAAAAGAACACAAATACCAATACACACAAACATACAAAAATCTGTAATAAGACATTTTATAAAATGGTTATATTATAGCGGTTAATAAATCCCTAGGAAAATCTATTTAGCTTTTGATAATGTATTCCAATTATTTCGTTGTTTTGATATTACAGTTACTATCTAAAGTATGTAACTATGTGGTGTTAGATAATATTATTTTATTTCCTTTGGTGTAAATACTATTTTACATTGTAATTGAACAGATAAATACATAATCCAATGGGGTTCTGAGATAATTAATAATTTGCAAAATGTTGCTTAACAATCCTTTATAATATCCAGTTCAGCTACACAGAATTTTTTCTTTTTTTTAACACTCATATTTTGCCCTAAATTAGTCAAACAGGTGTAAATTATGACAAATGTTTTGTGAAATGAATCTTTGTTGAAATTTCCTTATTTCTTAATGATTATTATTGCACTTAAACCATTGGTTCTTAATATTTTTGTTAGGGACCTAAATTATGCACTTGCTATAATTAACATGAAATAAATTAAGCATAACTTAATTCATAATTGTAGAAGGGTGTCTATTGCACTAGGGAAGGCAATGGTGCTACAGTTACAAGGTATTATAGGCAGTTACATGGGGTAGAGTTAATGTCAAGCTAAATTAAATAGCTTGGGGACCAGAATTTGGAATAATGCATGCTTCTCTTTGAGATCTCACTGCACTAAATGCAAAAGAAGCATTTATTGAATGTGTGTACCAGCGGTGAAAAAGAAACACATTTAAAGTGTTGCTGTCATAGTACACACAGGTGACGATGGGTAAATAAATCTGTTTAGACGGGGAGTGTGCAGGGAGGATATGATAGTACATCTAAGTAGACTTAGGGAGCAGATGAAGATGGTTTTTTAGAAATTTGGCCCAGAGTTGGGGTTACCAGGGGGTGATGAGTTAATATTTCTTGGGTACCTAGAGAGCAGATGAAGGTCATTTAGTAGATAGGTAGTAGTGAATTTGTTGGCGATAAGACTATAATTTATATATTAAAAATTGTATATGCCAGGGATAAATGAGTATCATTCAAAATGTCATCCAAAAACACAAAACGTATCTTGAAAAATTGCACTTCATGGAAGGAAATGGGCAAAGATGTTTGTTAATTATATCCAGTAAACAGCATGTTTTATTTTGAGCCTTATGAACAACAATTCAAGGAAAAGTGAAGGGGCTGTTGGTGGGTCTTGGTCTATGATTTCGTACTGACGGCACTCCCGCACTAACCCCATGGTTAGATCAGTTCTAATATTTCCATTATGTTTTCAGTTTCTCAGTAAACGGTGAAATTTGTATGCAATAAGATGTATTTTAATGTTTGCATGTGTCGGCATGGGAAACAATATTTTTACTGAAAAGAAGATAAGATTACTGCTTTTCTGTAATAATACTGTGTGCATGCAAACTAAGCAGCATATAAGTGTAGAAATGAACAATAATTGCAAATTTAAGGACAAAAATAAAAGAGCTGAATTTTTGTTGTTTTGCTATTTTGGCCTAAAAATGCAGAATCCACAATTACTGATTTATTGTTTAACTATCTTGGATATAAGGTCCATTTTATATTACCCAGCACAGAAACCATCTACTAAAAGCAACGTTGCTTAATATGCCTGACAACAGCTCTGCCTTTATTTATATCCCCATGTTATTACCCTCTTTATTGCAATTCTGCATCCCTCTTCACTCTGCCTCCTGTGTCATCACTACAGTATCTTGCCAAAAAAACCACACTCAAAGGACAAAATGCCAGCGGAATTCTCCCCTCCCAACATCTGCTAAGTCTTTTCTCACTGTAACTTCAGAGTTTATTTGCTAATTTCATTTTCTCAGTGAAGCCTTTCAAGACCCAAACGGCTGCTTCTCAAAACTGCAGAGCTCACATATACACACTGTAACCAATTAACACAAAATTCTAATGTTTCTGCTTATCTCTCTGAATGCCCATTAAATAATAAGATCTTGAGACAGGGAGTCTGCGCTTCTATTATCTGAATTATTACAATCCCCTAACAACCATTATTTCACAAGGCTCCTGAATTTGTAAATGTGCTGGGACTGTATAGAGGAAAAACAGTCTAGATTTAACGTTTAAATTTGGTATATAAACAGTTACATGATATGTATATTCATCTGTGAGTCACGCCGTATAAAGCAAACATACAGCCTTTAAGATTACATCGAGGCTAATGTCAAGAACGTAATGTAGTGTAACAGCTTCTCTGTTGCATTCACACTTATCAAAAGATTGCGCTAAAACATAGCATTCATTTTAATGATGGATATTAAATTCTGCTGTACTCGCAAAATTTGCTTTTTATTAAAACACCAAACAGAACTATCGGTATCCAACAGCAGCAAGCATCGAGTTCAAATCCACAACAGAAGAAGCCCACGAACAAAAATTATTACTAAAAGAAAGTTAGATTTCTACCAGAATTAACCCCACTTCTGACTTCTGAGAGGTGAAATGTTCCATCAAATTCGGTCAATGACAGATCTTAAATCATCTAAAAATCTTTAATTGTCTGGTGACTTATAACAGATGTTTTTCCCCTGAAATTTCTTGAAAATCTTCTGGATAATAACTCTGCTTTTATTTTCTGGCTAAACATAAAAAGGGGTTAAAGCAGACTTCATAAAGGGCATATTTTTTATTTTGAAAAAGAAAATTTTTAGAAGACTTTTAGAAAGTCACCATTATTAGATACTGTCTGTGTAGCTTTAATAACAATTTCTTTTATCCATTTAGTGACATTTCAAATTTCAAAGTGAATAATGTAATATACTTTAATTTTACTATTTAAAACCGATAATATCCTCTACTTTCATCACATTCTGCTATTTTAATATCTAATGCCAGCAAAGTATACCTTGAATATTAAGCTTTGCCAGTTACAATCATCCCTCTTGTCAATAAATAATTGGACCAAACCATTTTAAAATCCTTAGAGCCCACTCTGTTATGAAGGCACAGACTATGATTGGCACTCAAGAGGTTAAGTTTATTTTCACACTATTAGCTGTCAAACATCATCACATCAATTTACTAGATGGTGGTGACAACGCCGTAGCTGAGAAAATAGGTTATGCACCAAAGTCAGATTTAAAGATCTGTTATATTTACTATCACAGCTCACTCTGAGAGTAACTCCACTCAGTCATTGTAGATATTTTCCCAGCGTAAGTGCAGGCTTTGTATAGCACCGAGAAAATAAATTAAATTAAGTTATTAAGATCTTACTTACAGCTGCTATAACATAGAAAAACTGTCACGTGCCAGGGAAAATTTGCTACATGAAAATTTAGATGCCCAACAGTAAATATTTGATCTCTGCCCACACTCACAATATGTTACCTACCTTGCATGTTCCTCTTTAAAACACAATAGTTAGTGTGAAGGTTGACATAATCATTCAGTATTATTATTATTATTTAACCCCATCACTACCAAGTTTTATTTTTGGAAAAATATTGTCATGTTTATTTGAACTGTGGAATGTATAACTACAATGAAACAATTAGATGACAACAGTAATTATGTGTGTACATTCTAGATAAAGTATACCTATAGAAATTGTCTTATTCTTTCATCCTTAGCAGAAATGTCAGGGGTAAAATGATGCTGTGTATAACAACAGAGAGTGTACCAAGTTTATCCTGCGGCCTTTCTAACAGTCAGAAAGTTAGTGTCTAAGGGCAAATCATTTTGGAGAATACTAAAATGTAAATAAAATGATCAAATACCCAAATAATGAGTGTTTGAAATAAATCTGTTTGATTTTTGGGAACGCAGATTCAAACAAGCAGATGTAAACATCTTGATCACATGAAGACCTAATATAATTATCTGGTATCTCTATTACTTATGGCTTTGGAAGCTGATATTGTAGCCAGTATGCAAGACTAATACATGTCTAAAGACATCCCTGTCTCCTCGTCCTTATTCTTTCCTGCCTTCTACCATGCAAAAAAGGGTTTGATTTGTTTATAATAAATGTAAATCCAAAGGTGGGTAGATATATAGACAGACAGACAGACAGACAGAGACAGACAGACAGAGAGATAGAGATAGACAGACAGACAGACAGATATATAGATAGATAGACAAACAGACATACAGACAAAGAGATAGATAGACAGACAGACAGACAGACAGACAGACAGATAGATAGATAGATAGATGATAGACATAGAGAGAGAAAATGCAGGATCCTTTTTTTCCACCAATCATCTTCTTTGTGGCAACCATTGGTTTCCTAAAATTCAAATGAATCACAATTTGTTTGAAACCAAAGTCAGATAGATAGATAGGTAGATAGACAGACAGACAGATAATGCAGACTCCTATTGTAATACGTATCTGCTACCTCTCGCCGCTCCGTCAGAAGGATGCCGCACTCTGCTCGTGTGTGTCTCTGTATGCTCCTTTGTGCCTATGTTCAAATGGCACGACTCAGAGCAACGGTTTGGCAAGCGCAAACAAATCCGCAAAAGACCCGAATTCCACAATTCTCTGGACTCAAGTCTTCTGGCACTAAATTATGACGCTATCAAATCTCAATAAAGCTTAGGCTATTTAAACCCTGGCCCAATAGTGCATTTGTTCTAACTTTGATCTCTTGTTACTTACATTGGCTTGTTTACTATTTATTCTATACCTGATATTTGGCTTGTCTACCATTTACTCTGTTATCTCCTACCCTTGACCTCGGCTATCTCTCTGACTATTGTTTACGTTAAGCCTGGTCATTCTCAGATCCAGTAATACAGTGATTTATATACTTTGTTGTAGATTGGGGTCTGTGTGTTTGGATTCCCTTACACTTATCGTGTACAGTGCAGAAGATGTGGGATGTTTTTACAGGACCTCTGTGCAGGTTCCGAGTATGAAATCAACTCGGTAAGGACAAGCATTGGGGCAGAGGAGTAGGTAAAAGAAGTTATAGCATTAGTTTTGCATTACGTTTACATGGGACTAGGCGTGAATGGGTCAAAAGAATATTACAAAATTATTCTAAACAGTTAGCCATTGAATTTCCTCTTGTTCTAAGTATTAAGTAAATGTCAGTATGCTTCATTTGACTATCACAAAAAAAACATCAAAAACACCATAAGAAATATACCACAGAATTATAGAAAGTGATAAATGATAATACATCATCATAACTGGTATCAATCGAAAACCGCCCAGTGGTAGTATAGGTGGTTGGAGTGATGTCCTTTGCATAAAGAAACATGTGCTTCAATCTCTGAATATGCACAGACCTCGAGGGGGGAGGGGATAGGTTATCAGAAACAGGTACTATTGTAGAGCTAAGTGCTAAATAGAGAGCAATCACTATGGAAACCAATAGAATGTCTCTCATGGGAGTTGGAATTCTCTGTAACAATCATAGCACTACCTTTTGGCCACTATTGTACTCCACATCATCTTCGGAACCGTTTGTATAACTGAGCAATGTAACGTACGGAATGTACAGTACTACAATGAATTGCAAATTACCCCAAGCACACAAGGGTTAATGGTCACATTGCTAATAATGATGGAATCCCCATAACTCAACTTCTGATGATTAAAGAGACTTTGCAGCATGTTTCCTTGAATGTGTGCTAGTTTATTGCTGTGCACAGCAACCAACAGATAAGGACAACTTGCCATGGATAACATTAGTGAAATTGAAAACACATCTAAATGCTCACATCTCAGCACAGTGAGAATAAAGTCAGTAATTACAGTTGGTTCCAGATAACCATCGGTTCTTTATTGGGTGAGAAAAAACTTTTTCAGGTACAAAGGAGAAATGGGTAAATGTAGGTATACTGTCCTATAACCCAACATTACTGTGTATAAATGTGTGTTTGTATATTTAAGTAGAAATCAGTAGCTTTATTATACAACGGCAGCTTACAGTTATTATTATTTTATTATCTATTTCCCTTTTGCCTGTTTCTGGGACTTTTATCAGTGTTGAAAAAAAGTCTTGTTAACATTTCTGTAATGGGCTGAAACGTTGACAGTCACTGTCGCATGTATATAAACTATTTTTGTAAAATGAAGCAGCTAATTACATTTTCACTATATAGCTTCTAGTGTAGGTGTAGGCAACATTCAGCACTCCAAATGTTGTGGACTACATCTGCCCAGTTTGTAGATGTAGTCCACAACATCTGCAGTGGCGAAGGTTGCATACCCTTGCTCCAGTGTGTGCTCCTTTAAGAACGTTTTTCAGCACTGGAGCAAAGAACTGTTTATGATGTTGAGATGTCGAGTGCAGAGTACAAGGTATGCTATATAGATAGTCCTTTAAAGGACCACTCCAGCCAATATAACAACGTCATCACTAAGAAGTTATGGTGATATCTTACAATACTTACTCACTTTTCTGAATGGGAAGCTAGTGATAGGCCGAGAGTGACTACTGATGCACTCAGTCTTCCAGAGGCGTTCCTTATGAGGCTTCCTGATTGAACCTTCCGATGTTCAGAGGCAGAGCAGAGCAATCAGGTGACATCATCCAGACTTTTGGATTAAACCTTTCATTAACAATTTAACTTAAGGTAAGACTGTGCCTGGGACTTCCTCAAACCATGGCGATGAAGTTGTTATGCTGCCTGAAATGTCCCTTTAAGAAGATATGGGTATGAGTGCATAAAATACCAGAATTTTATTGGGGCAGAGAGATCGAGATTGGTTGTTTTTGATAAATAGTAAATATTTGTATTTTCTGGACAGTTTTGTAGGCAGTAACAGGTGGTTTTAATGTTGTGACTGATCAGTGTATATGTACTGCATACAACATATTTTTATAGGCTAATTAATTGTATAGATTGTCAAGAATAACCTAGTTTCGGTTGTAATTAGATGTGTAACTAGTACGGCACATTCCATAATTTAAATATTTCCTATTTTATCATTCTTTATTCTAGATCTTAGTAGCAATTTGCAAAGCTCAGGATTACAATAACAAGGGATGGATTTCTTAAATTGCTGCCAATTTGATATATTTATGAATACAAGAGGTCAAGGAAACCGGAATATTAAAGGGTGAGAGGCTTTAAACAAAAAACACAATATGGAAAGAGTATTTGCTTCTGAGAGATGAGTAAATTCACTGGCATCTGCAAACCTCCACCCCCTCCAATTCCAAACCACATTACATCAACATCCTATAATTAAAATACAATTAAATCAAAGAAATTAATACACAGCAACATTAATTTGATGTGTCATATCTCTCATTCCTTCACAGACTGAATACACCACAGGGCAGGGACACACTATCCTAATGCATGCATTCATATTTTACATTTATTATAGTACATCACTTACTACACCTTGTGTCTTCTACTGTACTATAACCCGTGAAATGATAAGCACACTTGCTGTGAAGTAGGGATGTGCATGGGCAAAAAAATTGTTTTGTTTTGTAAATTCGGGTAAGTGAAAAGATTTGTCTGCTGATGTGATGCATATAGGATATGACGACATTGCACAAAAGAAATTATCTTATTGGTCAAGATTCCTGTCATCATTCACACAATTTTCCCACCCTCTCTCTTGTTTTGCCACTTTTCAGAAATCCAAATCATTTCTGCACTTTGGCACTTCGTGACTTCGGAACTTCAGCGCTTCATGACTTCGGCACTTCGGACATTCGTAAGCATACAAATGTCCGAATGGCATGAAATTCGTACGAATGTAAATTCTGAACTAAACGAATCGCACATGACTACTGTGCTAAGTACATCTGTTGCTGTAAAGTCTTTTTCATATTTAATCATTTATCCAGAACTCTCAAACATTCCTCATGCTTACAATACACACTTAATATTTTAATTGAAGATTATGCTAGCTTTAGTGTACAGATAATCTTAATTTTAATAATGACAGGAGGCGAGTATTTTGCATAATCTTTCTTTACTATCTCCATAGCAGCAAAGAAATGAGTGACAAAACTTTTAACCAATCACAACGTAGAATAGGGTATAAGAGGTGAGACCTATGACATCATTTCCTCTTTAAACTTGCGACATCACAAGACCATAAAAGTAGAAAAAATAACCGAACAGCTGAGAAGTCCATAGAACAAGAAACTGGAAACTTAATCAGAATAAACTGAACCGGAACAGGTAGAATGCAGATGAAGACGTGTCCTTGTCAAACGATGGTCTACGAAGACCTGATGATGAATCTCCTGATGCGATGATGACGACATCTTGCATGGAGACTTTAATGATTCCGTGTAGCTCCTGGTTAAGCTGAAACGAGAGTATAAGGTGCGTTAGTGTCCAGAAGTGATTGTATAAAACAAAGGATGTCTGTCCCGTAATTCAACTTTAATAACGTCTAGTAACATGAGAATAAAATTAACTAAACGTCCTCCCTAGCGGTGTTAAATAAGTATCCCACCCAAACAATATATATATATCTCTATGATGTAAATAAGGCAGTTAAACAAGAGCTATCGTGTCAGGTATTATACCAACATATGAGAGAGCAAAGTGTAGTAGGTAGAAGTGAAAATAAAAGGGAGGGAAGAACGAAAGAGAACAGGGAGGGAAAATACTCGCCTCCTGTCATTATTAAAATTAAGATTATCTGTACACTAAAGCTAGCATAATCTTCAATTTTATCACATGACAGGAGGCTTCGTATTTTGCAATTTCAACGCTGAGAAAGAAAAGCAAATGCCGGATTATCAAGAGGACGAAAGTAGAATGTCCTAAAGGTAGATTCTCTGGTCCAGTCCGCTGCTCGTAAAATGTCCGAGAGGGAAGCGCCTGCCGCATAAGCGGAAGAGGCCGCTGCCCCACGAACGGAGTGTGCTCCAAAGGTTTGGTCAATACCGGCAAGGGATAGTAGCCACCTAACCCATCTGGCCAGTGTAGTAACCGAGACCGGACCATAAGGGCGGACGTAAGAGATGAGAAGTTGATGAGTGGAAGGTTGCCGCAACGTCGCGGTGGCTTCCACGTAGTGACGGAGGGTTGAGACCACGCAGAGTTGAGGGTCAGAAGGGAAGAAAGGGTAGAAGACCGAGAGAGAGTTGGACTTAGTGCGACGTGAGATCTGAAAGGTGACACCCGCTGGACAGAAAGTAAACGCGTTGGCATCAAAGGCGCGTACGTCCGCTACCCGTCGAAAGGAAACCAGACAGAGCAGGAGGGTGAATTTTGCGGTAAGCTGGCGGAGTGATAGTTTCTCGTTGGGAGGCCAATTACGTAAAAATTGAAGGACCACGCCAACGTCCCAGAGACTAGAATATTTAGGTTCCGGGGGGCGCCGTAGGCGCATACCGCGGAGAAGTCTGCAGATGAGCGGGTCCTTACCAACAGGAATCCCCTGTATCGGAGTATGAGCCGCTGAGATGGCTGACCGTACCACATTGATGGAACGGTATGACTTTCCTGCGGTGAAAAGTGAAGTTAAGAAATTCATGATGGAGTGAGTAGGTGCAGTAAAGGGATTGAGGTCCCGTCCCACACACCAACTTGTCCAGGAGTGCCATGCTGATAAGTAGCACCTCCTAGTTCCTGGTGCCCATGAATCCCATAGCAGGTCCTTAGTTTCCTGCGATAATTCTTCGGTTCTCCAGGAACCCCGGAAAGAGTCCAGGCCACAAGGGGCAAGCGTTCCTGCAGGACTAGTGGGTGGGGAAGGCCCAATGGATTCCTGAGGATGGTTGGGGCATCTGGTAGGAGGAGGGGGTCGTTGATTG
Source organism: Pelobates cultripes (assembly GCA_933207985.1). NCBI lineage: Eukaryota > Metazoa > Chordata > Amphibia > Anura > Pelobatidae > Pelobates > Pelobates cultripes. The sequence continues at coordinate 34,721,463 of OW240915.1, forward strand.
AGAGTTCCAGAAGGTCCGGAAACCATGGCTGGCTCTGCCAGAGCGGCGTGATGAGAATTATTCTCACTCCCTGTAGACGGATCCGGTGAAGGACCCTCGTTATCATTGCGAAAGGAGGGAATGCGTAGGCGCCGTCCCTTGGCCATTGTTGGAGAAAAGCGTCCGTTGCGAGGCTCTCCGGGTCTGGGAGCCAGCTGAAGAAAACTTCTGTCTGTCGATTGTTGCGGGACGCGAAAAGGTCTAGGTAGAGAGGTCCCCTCTGTGCATCCAGTAGTGCGAAAATGTGAGGGTCTAGCTGCCAATCGCTGGCGTCCCGCCAGTGGCGTGAGTACCAATCCGCCGTCGTATTGGAGTCTCCTGGTAAGTGCTCTGCCAGCAAGGTGATGTTGCGTGGTAGGCAGTAGTCGAAGATCTCTTTCGTGAGATCTGCCAGTGTTCGAGAACGAGTGCCTCCAAGGCGGTTGATGTATCTGACCGCTGAGACGTTGTCCATGCGGAGTAGGATGCAGCAGTTGGATCGGTCCTTTGCCAGGCTGCGAATGGCGAAGGACCCGGCCAAGAGTTCCAGGCAATTTATGTGCATCGAGAGCTCTTCGGAAGTCCAGACTCCTCCTGTGGACGTGGTTCCGTCTGTTGCCCCCCAGCCTGAACGGCTGGCATCCGATTCCAGCACGAAGTCTGGCTGGTTCCCGAATATGGCCCTGCCATTCCAAGCCTGCATGCAATTCAGCCACCAGTGTAGTTCTTCCCGAACTTCGACCGACATTGGAACCGGTTGGTCGTATGTCGGTTGTCTGCGAAGGAAACTTGCCTTGAGGCGTTGCATGGCCCTGTAGTGCAGGGGCCCGGGAAAAATGGCCTGGATGGACGCGGAGAGAAGGCCTACGATCCGTGCCAGTAATCGTAGGGGTATGGTAGTCCGACGAAGGACTTTCCGGATCTCCCTGCGGATTGCCGTAATTTTGGTAGCCGGGAGGTGAAGAGTGCATGATGTGGAGTCTATTACGAATCCGAGGAATTGAACTGATTGAGCCGGGGTCAATGCGGACTTGGGATGGTTGACGACGAAACCCAGAGAGTCCAAAAGGTGTAGTGCATATGCCGTATGTCTCCGCAGAGTGTCTGCATCCTCGTCGAAGATCAGGATATCGTCGAGGTAGATGATGCATCTTATACCTTGGGATCTGATTTTTGCCACTACCGGCTTCATAATCTTGGTAAAACACCACGGGGCCGAGCTGAGGCCAAACGGGAGACAGGTGAACTGCCAAGGGATCCCGTGCCAGAAGAAGCGGAGGTAGGGACGGCTGCTTCTGTGTACCGGAATGGTAAGGTACGCATCTTTGAGGTCCAGACGAGTGAACCAGTCGTCGCGTCGAAGCAAGTCCCGGAGGAGATGTATACCTTCCATTTTGAAGTGTCGATATACTACGTGCGAATTGAGCTCCCTGAGATTGATAACGGGGCGAAATTCGCCTGTTTTCTTCCTGACCAGGAAGATATTGCTGTAGAAACCGGTGGCATCCGGAGCCGGTTGAATGGCACCCTTGGAGCGGAGTTCTCGGAGTTCCGCGTCTATGAGGCAGGCATCTGCTCGTGTAGTCTGGATTGGACGTGGAGGGGTCAGCTGGAGCGGGGTCGAGTCGAACTCTATTCGATAGCCCTGCACCGTTTGGATTATCCACGCATCTGAAGATAGTTCTTTCCAGTTCTGGAAAAAAAGAGAAACACGACCTGCGATATGACAGGGGGTTAGAGGAAGAGTAAGATTCCGACTTACCGTTGGAGAATCTTGCTCGTGAGCGTCCTCGGGTGCCTCGGCCACGATCAGATCCCCTGAAGTGGCCGAATCTATTTCGACTAGATGAGTCTGGGTAGAACATCTGAGTCCTTGTCCTTCCAAAAACACCACGGGTGTGAGAACCGCGGAAGACTTTCCGCATTGAAGATTGTGCCTTGTTAAGGGACGTGAATATGTTGACCCTTTTATTTAATTCCTTAAGGAAGGCCTCTCCAAATAATTTACCCTGTGCTAAGGGTCCTAATTCCTTATCCCCCAGTTCGACCAGTTTTTCGTCGATACGGTAAAGTGCTGCTCGGCGCCTCTCCGAAGAGAGGGCTACGTTGGTGTTCCCTAAGAAACAGAAACACCTTTGTGCCCATTCACGGGTATCTCGTGCCCATTCACGCACCGTATCTGGGGTAAAAGTGTCAGCCCTCTCATAGGCTTCATCCGCCATATCCATAATTCTGGCTAGTGGCCCAATGGCATCTAGCAGCTTATCTTGCGCTCCTTTAAAGCCGCGCTCTATGCCCTTGCGCGGATCCCGACCCCCTCGGGACATGAACGTAGTCATGAGCGGGTCAAACTCGGGGGTGTGCGTCACTTTGTCCGGTAGACTAGGGCGAGGGCATTCGGATCTCATCCGGTTTCTTACTTCCTTGTCTAGCGGTTTTCTGAGCCAGAAGTGCATAAACCTTGCCAAATGCTCAGGTGGTGACCATTCTTCCGAACGGGGGTGCCGGATGTTTCTTGGGTCGAACATTTGGAGGCCCGAATTGTCGAGGAAAATCTCCGAGCCCTCCTGTGGGTTATCAATGGATGTTGCCATGGAGTTCTGGGGCTCACCCAGACCCTGTTCCCTTATGAAGTAAGGGTCAGAGTTGGCCGTGGAATCCCTGTCGGAGTCCCCCTGGTCAGAGGCTGCCGCCTGCCATTCATCCAGCACAGCTAGTGCCTGAGTGGGTTCTACATCTTCCTCACCTGAGGAAAGTTGTGTGGCATCGTGGGTAGCACGAACCGTGGCTTTCCTGCGATCAGCAGGGGCTTTCCCTTTAGCCTTGCGTGGGGTTACATTGCCCTTCCAATGGCGTTTTCGCCGTTGGGAGTGTTCCCTGGAAGAGTCAGAGTCTTCGGAGTCCGCCTTATAATGAACCCGTTTAGAGGTGGGCCTGGGAACCTCAGGGTTTGTTTGGAGCGACTTGGAAGCGGCTTGTTCCATGGCTGCAGCCACGGCTGCTGTTATCATGGCCTGGAGGTCTGGGGTTTGTGATTCCTCCATTATGAGGAGTGAGGATTCGGGGCTCACCCGGTAAATTGCGTGAGGGCACTAGGCACGATTAATGGAGAGGCCTGGGGACCGGGGTGGTATGGTATCAGGACTAAATAACCTGTGGTTAGAGACCGGTAGGTCGTAGAGGAGAGGGCTGATTCACTGGGGCTCACCCAGGTGATCGGAACCTGCATAAACAGGACCGTTTAGCAGCATAAAATGGGGGCTCACCCCGGCCAGAATAAGGTGCAGACCAACTGGCTAAACCAACCCCAAGTGTAAGGCACTAACCTGGTCCCACTGAGTGAAAATGGTAAGGCTTTTCAATTGCTTGTTGGAATAGCAGGAGCAGAAAATCAGGCAGTGTCTATCTCTTTAAGATGGCCGCCGGACTGACAGGCTCAGTGTGTGGAGAATAGTACCTCCCCCAGTTTGGGCGGCAAACTGTAAGCTTGCCATTCGCATAAAACTGCCGAACGTGAATAGAAGATCTATGCGAACTGCCGAACGTGCGAATAGAAATAGATGCGAACGTTTAAAAAGGCGATCGCGTCAAACTGCCGAACGAAGCGTTCGGTAGTTAGAAACGAATAGTCAATGTGCGGTCGCGCGGGCATTCGAGTAAAACAGGCGAATGCGCAAAACTACCGAATAACGCGTTCGGTAAAAAGAACAGAAAAACTGTTAAAGAGAAACAGAGAAAATGGAGGGAAAGTACAGACGGCGGGAAAGCCGTGAAAGACAGTTAGGGAGCCAGACAGGGTCCCCTGGTATACAGGGGTTAAGAGCATTAATAGGGTAAATATATAAAGGTACAGTGAAAACAAAAGGCATGTAAATGAAAAGTGTATGTAGAATAGATAATACAAAATTTGGTACTTAACTTGTGATGGAGCAGCAAAGAAAGAGGAAATGATGTCATAGGTCTCACCTCTTATACCCTATTCTACGTTGTGATTGGTTAAAAGTTTTGTCACTCATTTCTTTGCTGCTATGGAGATAGTAAAGAAAGATTATGCAAAATACGAAGCCTCCTGTCATGTGATAAAATTAAAATTCTAAAGGCTTGGCTCGCTACTGTGCGAAGAAACAGAAGCAAGGACTGGGCCCTTGTCTGAGGTTGATTAGAAAAGGTACAGCAGCATTTCCCCTTTAAAAATAGCCTTTTTGGAGCAGAACACTGCTGCATCTTGTCCAATAACGCTATCCAAACCACAAGTGCCCAGTCCTTGTTTCTGTTTCTTGTATCAGGGAGTTTGGTCACCTCTGGATTGGAGGCTTGGTGGGGGTCTATATAAGCGTGTGCCCTCCCTTATTTGCTACTGGTTCAGACCAAAAGTAAAGCATGTAGCTCAGTCCAAGTTTAAAACCATTCTGCACCTTAAAAACACTTCAATGCTATTTACCCACTTTTAGGCCTTAAAAACCACTGTATCCATTCACAGTATGGGGCAACAAAATAGCAGCATGTAACAACATAACTTGAAAGGGAAGCTCATGGGACGCTGAGAGAGAGTAAAATAAACAGTCAGGGCCGCATTATCAATAAAGGAAACAGCAAAGGTGTCTGGACACTTATACCTGGATATAGCCAAGTTTCTCCACCAGAGACCTTCCAATTGTGGCAAGCTGCATCTTTAACCACAAACTGGCTTTATAAGGGCTGTCAAGTGCTCTTCAAACTGTCACTGGCTACATTCGGCCTGTTGTTACCAGGGACTGTCCCAGATGAACTATTGCTAACCAGCCCTTGCAGAAAAAAGTGCCCAGGCAGTGGTGTAAAGCGGTTGTATAATGAAACATTAGATACGACCATTTGGTGCTCAGTTTTCTCTAACTGACTTTCCTTGTGCTGCGCATGATGTCAGAATGGGTGATTTTAACATAGGATGCCATACATCAGCATCATCTATCTTAAAGGTACACTCCAAACACTGTAACCACCTATCACATTGCAGTTAGCGAATAACTTGTTCCCCATTACAGAGATTTGGAAAATAAAACATTAAGCAGTTTACACTTCATATTCTCGTATCCCTATTATTGTTATTGGTGTTGTGACAAAATGCTGTATTTTATTATCCCAGTTAATTCCCCTGTGTTCGGTAGATGGAGCTACCGAACACCGACCACCTCCTGGCTTATTGAACTTGAAAGAAATTACAAACTCAAGTGCTCTCTCTGTGTGGCCACCATACGTATAACCGAACAACACGATTCGGCTGTGTTTGTGGGATCTGAGCGCTATTTGGATATGTTGGGTGCTCAGATCGAGGCTATCCAGGGATATAATATTTGTGGGTGTTCCTATATGTGTTATATGTATTTTGGGGTATTTTATGTTTTATATTTTGTACATCTAGTGTCTGGGAGATAATTAGTTTAATCAAACTACACTCAATTATCTCCCAGACACAGAGTCTCCTGGGCGTGTTGTGGGAGTGTTTTGGGAGTGTTTTACTATGTATTTGCTTGAGAACCCATGCTGAGGGTCTGTGTATATAAGTGGTCCATTTGTTGTACCCTTCATCAAGTCTCGACTGATGTTTGGGCATGTGAACGACAAAACAAGTGATTTGTTCTCATGGCCTGCTTGGATTTCGGGAGTGTACAAACTAGCGTACTGGGCGAATGGCCTATACTCACTATGGTGCATATTTTGATTAAAGTTTGATTACATTTTATTTTATTTAAGAAAAAGAATGTATACTTTATGAAATCATCTGTAGTACTTCTTGATATTTCTGCTCCTTTTCACATGGGACACATGACCGCGGTGAGATCGAAAGCCAGGAAGAGGTTTGGAACGCATGAATGCGTTCCATTCACGATTAGAGGCTGCAGTCATATGGGAACCAGGAAGTAACTTAGAGTGGAACCATTATGCGTTCCACTCGGAATCGAATCTAGAAACCCGGAAGTGACATTGGTTTACTCCACATGGCCGGAAGGAGGAAGTACATGCAAATGAAGGAATGGAACGCACGAATGCGTTCCAAAACGGAATTACCCGCGAACTGTAATTCAAGCAAGTATTTATAATGGACATGGACTGGATATAGGACTAGAGAGCCAACTGAGGAAGCCACAACAGGCAAAACGCGTATTGGCTTATTGATATTTTATCTTTTCATTATTTTATATAGTTTTTTTATGTATATTTCGTAATAAATGTACTTTTTATTCCATCTATTGGATCCTCTCCTACTTATTGAAAACACCTCTACTGGAGACATCAACCAGCCACAGAAGGGCTAGGATCACCCTGGAATAGATCCTGAAGCCATCTATACCAGAGCCAGGTTTTATATTGGCTCTGATTTTGTGAGTGTTTCCTTGCACATATCTTTCTTAAAGTATTCATTGTTAAGCTGTCTGCACTATTTTGTGCACCTCACTATCTCCACAGCATTACATTGAGAAGAGGAGAGAGAGAGAAAAGTATATGCTCCATCCATTGTGTTTGTATTATACTCACTAAGGGTCTAGCATTTCGTGAGGGTGCGAACGAACGAACTTCACGAAGTACATGAGGTTCGTTACAGGTGTTAACTCCCAGTTGTGTTTCCTGCTATGTACCCCTTCCACTTTCTCAAAGTCATAAAGGGCATCAGCACTTAACCCTTTATTTTCTGTTTGATGGTTCTTTAAATCCCTATCAAACTCAGAAACGATGTCAATCAAGAAATCCCAACAACTGGATCTCAGCCCAGGTTATCTGGAGTTCCTGGGTGGAACAAACACCCATGTACTATAACTTAAACATGCAAAACAAAAAACCTCCAATAGAGCTTCAGCCCTCGTCTTCAACAACAGGACATATGTGAAGTAAAACCGCTTGTAAGGTAAATAAAATTAATAATATTAATAACGCTACAAAGCACTTGCTAATTGTACATTAGTGTCAGGGTATTATATAGTCCCTGTGGATTCATATTGCTGCAATGGGATTTTTTCAGTAGCACCATCTCTCATTCTTGCATTGAGCAACATGTATTCCCAAGGCCTGAGCATGTTATCAGACAGCGGCTGTTTAACCTTGTCATTATCAGAATGTCTGGCAGCCCAGTGCTCCTATAGCTGTGAAGTGCTGAAATGTATGCTAGCAAAAAGAAAATGAATACACGCGGTCTCTGTCCCTGAAGGTTTATTCTCTGCGGAAACCTCTTTGTGTAAATGTGATGAGATGCAGTCTCTTCTGACAACCGCACAGGCTCATAAATCCCTAAGGTGGAAAAATCCCTGTGTATAGGGAAATTGCTGGGAATTAGAGCTATCTATGAAATATAAGCCCAAATCACGGCTCTGCCTGTGTCTCAGTGTCTACTTTTTGTGATAATCTTAGTGTTCACATTACCTATCAAAATAATTAGACTTTCACAGCCAACGTATATCAGTAATAAGCATGTGCTAGCTTGTTGGTAAAAAGGAAACATTTGTTTTGAAGAAATGATCTTGTTTGCTAGTGACATCAGCTAGATTTTATGTATACTGTCTGGGGAGTAAAATATACAGTGCCACCCACACCTTACTGCTCGTAGAAAACAAAACACTGGCTGACCAGTAATATTTTAAGCCGATGATAATGTCTGGGAACTAAATTAATTCTTTCATTTAGCTACATAATTACTAGGGTAAGAAAACAAAAATACTGTCTGAATATCTCTTTTAAATTATTGTTTCATCTGAGTCCATATTACACTGCTAAGGCAGATCACATCAAACTATTGTGATTGGATTCTATCAAGAACTGGAGTATAGATCATATTTATTTATTTATTACTGACATTTATAAAGCGCCAACATATTCCTCAGCGCTGTACAATTATGGGAGTACAGTACACACAGGCAAATGCAGAAGGTAAAGAGTCATTGCCCATAAGTGTAAGTCACTTTGTTGCAGTGGATGTGATTTAATTTAATTTCTCTATGACATTTGATACAGTTCAACACTGATGTTTACTTTACAAATTGAAAGCAGTTGGTTTAGACAAAAATGCTTGTTCTTACATTGAAATGTGGTTTAAAGACAGAGTGCAGAGGGTAGACGTTAATGGAGAATTGTAAAGGTAATATAAAAAGTATTCCAATATTGTTGAATAGGTTAGGCAGAGGCAAAGTGACAGGCAGTAGAGGGTTCTAGTCAATGGAGTATATTCAAAGCAAGGTCTAGTTACTAGTGGGGATCTGGAAGATCTGTACTTGGACCCATTCTCTTTAATATTTTTATTAGTGATATTGCAGAAGGTCTTGATGGTAAGGTATGTCTTTTTGCTGATGATACTAAGATATGTAACAGGGTTGATGTTCCAGGAGGGATAAGCCAAATGACTAATGATTTAGGTAAACTAGAAAAATGGTCAGAGATGTGGCAACTGACATTTAATGTGGATAAGTGCAAGATAATGCATCTTGGGCGTAAGAACCCAAGGGCAGAGTACAGAATATTTGATACTTTGAAAAGAGGATGGCTAAAAAGCTTTAGTTGGTGAGAAGTGAGCCCTTCTATGGGTTTGGGCAACAGAAAGGTCTGAGTGTCCAGGGCTATAGGTCTATGGAAACCAATGCATAGCAGGCCCCTAACTTTTTCCCAGTAATGAACTACCTTGGGGTATGTCCACTACATGTAGATATAAGGTCCCCTTCTACAGATACTCCAATAATCATCCTACAAAGTTTTAAGGGAGTTGTACACCATCTCATTACTATTTTATACATTAGTTTTTGTAGCTGGGCACAAATAGATACCTTGACAGCTGCCTTCAATATGTCTTCCCAATCCCCACCCTCCAACAAATCACCCAACTCAGTCTCCCATTGATAGATATAAGAAGGCATGCGCCTACAGGTGGAAGCAATGCTCAACATGAGGTATAGAGATGCTATAAGCCACTTCTGTGTGACCTTTTTAGTGCGTAAGGATTTAAAGACAGTTAAAGCTGCTTGCCATATGTCTGGCTTGCAAAGAAAATCTGTCATCTGCCAATACATAAAGAAGTCCCTTAGTGTGTCAAATGATACAGCAGAATGTTTATCTTGCAGGAATCCTCACCTCCTTTATGTTGCAGGATGTGTGGAGCTAGTAAGTCTGGGGGAAATGCCCGATTGTGAAGAAATGACATGAGTAGGGATACACTGGAATTACCGTATATACTCGAGTATAAGTCGACCCGAATATAAGTCGAGACCCCTAATTTTACCCCCAAAAATGGTAAAACTTATTGACTCGAGTATAAGACTAGGGTGGGAAATGCAGCAGCTACTGGTAAATTTCTAAATAAAATTAGATCCCCCCAAAATTATATTAATTGAATATTTATTTACAGTGTGTGTATATAATGAATGCAGTGTTTGTGTGTGTGTGTATGAATGCAGTGTGTATGAATGCTGTGTGTGTGTAGGAGTGCAGTGTGTGTGTATGAGTGCAGTGTGTGTGTATGAATGCAGTGTGTGTGTGTATGAGTGCACACTGTGTGTATGAGTGCAGTGTGTGTGTGTGTGTATGAATGCAGTGTGTGTGAGTGCAGTTTGTGTGTGTGTGTATGAGTGCAGTGTGTGTGTATGAGTGCAGTGTGTGTGTGTGTGTATGAGTGCAGTGTGTGTGTATGAGTGCAGTGTGTGTGTGTGTGTATGAGTGCAGTGTGTGTGTATGAGTGAAGTGTGTGTGTGTATGAGTGCAGTGTGTGTGTATGAGTGCAGTGTGTGTGTGTATGAATGCAGTGTGTGTGTGTATGAATGCAGTGTGTGTGTGTGTGAGTGCATGAGTGCAGTGTGTGTATGTGATGCAGAGCCTTGGTGGGGGGTGGGCATTTTTATTATTTTTTTTATATTATTATTATTATTTTAAGATTTTTTTTTTAATATTATTATTTTTATTTTATTTTATTTTATTTAAATTTTTATGTTATTTTTCTTCGTCCCCCCTCCCTGCTTGTTAGCTGGCCAGGCAGGGGGCTCTCATTCCCTGGTGGTCCAGTGGTGTGCACTGTGTAGGAGGGGGCTGGCAGGAAGCGTTTACCTTTTCTGCAGCTCCTGTCAGCTCCCTTCTCTCTCCTCCGGTCCGGTCAGTTCCCCTGCAAGTCTCGCGGTGTGAGTGCCGCGCGGAGCATTGCCGAGGTAACCTCTCGCGAGACTTGCAGGGGAGCTGACCGGACCGGAGGAGAGAGAAGGGAGCTGTCAGGAGCTGCAGGAAAGGTAAGTAAATGCTTCCTGCCAGCCCCCAACAGGACCGCCGGGCTTGTAATGAGCCCGGCGGTCCTTGTCTGTATTATGGCAATGTAAGTTGCCATAATACAGACACACACTCGAGTATAAGACGAGTGGGGGGGTTTTTAGCACAAAAAAATACTCGAGTATATACGGTCCAAATTTAATTTAATTTTTATTATACTGTCTGCAGCTCTGCACCCGGCGGAGCTACAGACCGGAGCGTTAACTCACTGGACCACCAGGGACACTGGACCATCAGGAATGTTTAAAGAAGGAAGGGCACAGAGCCCAAACAATGCCCCCCACACCCCAATGTAACCCCTTCTCTGCCTGCCCCTTTCCGCCCCCACTGTAACCCTTTCTCTGCCTACCCTCCCCACTGTAACCCCTTCTTTGCCTACCATCCACTGTAACCCCTCCTCTGCCTCCCCTCCCCACTGTAACCCCTTCTTTGCCTACCATCCACTGTAACCCCTTCTCTGCCTACCCCCCCACTGTAACCCCTTCTCTGTCTACCCTCCCCACTGTAACCCCTTGGGACATTGAAAGTATAGTGGAACCTCGGTTCTGGAACGCTCCCTTACTCGAATAATTCGGTATTCAAACAAAATATTTTAGAAATAAATGTTCCCGTATTAAAACAAAACTCGGTATTAGAACAAAATCACACAGTATTAACCTCGTTGGTACCACTTTGGAACCGCGTCGGTATGACGCATCGGCCTGCTAGCACTAGACAAAGGTTTTCGTAAAATCAGTTCTCAAACAGCCTTCTGGAACGGATTACGTTCGAGTTCCGAGGTTCGACTGTACATACTAATCACCACTACACATTTTATTTACGAAATAAGGTCACCCCCCAGGGTTATCCACTGAACTCTGAATAGTAACAAATACTAATTAGAATCCAAAATTTAGGAAAAAACTAGTGAAATTTAAAAATTCTCCAACTTAGCTAGTCACAGCTTGGCTACACTAGTCTGAAGTTTTCAATTTGAATTTCAATTCATTACCACAAACTACCATAAACTAGCTGGCTACTTACAACATGTTAAACTCTTGCAAAGAACAGATTTACTGTAGACTATCAAAACGTATCAAATACTACCACACTCTATCTCACTAATTACTAAAACTATCAGAAACTAGAATTATTTTATTCCCCATGTACATCCATGGGGTGACACTTATCTTTCATTTGAATATCCTTTTTGTATCATCCAGCAAAGTGTGTATGCTTACAGTATTTATTTGTCTCTACGAGTAGATATATTCTAACCCTAATCGTACCAATCCAGATAATGATCACATAGGCAGACATATCAAGGTGTTGTGCAAACACGACTTACATGTCGCCCTCATGAGAATCTAGCAGCCATTTTTTGGGCTATCTATCCAGCTGATTATCATTCGGAATTTCAAATGCTTTCGAAGAGGATATTTAAAAAGATTGTGATGGAAGGATGTTTATGCAGCTCTCCTTGAGAAAGTTCACAGGGCGAAACCAGTTGGTATGAGTGTCATCAAACCATTGCCGCTACCCCTGTCTGTTAAAGATGGATCCTCTGGATTTTAGCCCGGACGGCATTTAGACTGAATTTTAGCCTAGAGGTTAATTCATCGCTGCTTTAGTTGGAAGGGTCTTATTGATTACATGCTTTTTGAGTGCCGATTATTTCACCAGGGCTTTTTGTCTTGTGTGTCACTTACTAATTTTGTAATGTTATTACATTTTACACTATGTGAATCTATTTATTCTTTTAAGTGTATTAAAATTTGGTTATTTTACATAGTATTACTACGTCATTTATTTAGAAGACTTATTACATTGTAACACCATATCCTATACTAAAGGTCATTTTTATTTTTGTTTTATTGTACATACTTTTGATAGCACACCACTACTATCTGCTGTCAGAGAAGATATACTTGCGCATGGTGAAAAAATTTATTCCACCTGAATCGATTTATCCAAAAAAATACATTTGTTTTGGCCGATGTGGGATTCGTCTCTGTAGAATTTCGGTTCCATTGAATTTTGCTTATGCTATAATTTCTGAATAACCAATTTGGACGAACCATATATACTAATAGGATTATTCACTAAAGTGAGAATTCAAAGTTAAGGCCAGAGTAGCCGAGCTGGAAGCATATCTGGCTTAGAGAATATTTCCAGTTTGCCTATTTATACCTTGAATTTGAATTTCACCTTGAATTTTCACTTTCGGGAATGACCCAGATAATATAAACATTATGTGAATATGTTGCAGTACACTGTTCGCAGCATTTTTCCTGCCATTTTGTTCAATGGTCAAGTGAGAAGAAGTAACCAATAAAAATATTTTATCTTAATAAATTTTGTTATCATTTATATCGCGCCAACATATTCCGCAGCCATTTACAATTATAGATAGGGGATATTCGAAGACCTGCTTAAACAAGCTTACCATCATTGAGACTGTGAGGTAGGCATATATAAGGTGGTCTTCAATGGGATATTGACATTACCACTGCTAGAACCAGCCAGCAAATAACAGATAGTAACAGTAAATGAATAAATAGTTTGTTTTTTTACTACTCATCCTTTTTTCACTCTATTGGTCTCTTGTCGCCAGATCTGTTTCCTCTGATTTTTATAGTGAGGACTTTTGAAGAGCCTCTTGCTAAAATAAACCAGCAGTGAAGACGATGTGGCAGTGAAGATGAGAGAGAAAGAGAAGGAAGAGAGAGGGAGAAGATACGCTACCAGGTGTGTAGTCTGCATACCTGGCTTAGGTATGAGTTTGGTTTGAGTATAAATGGGAGGCTCTGAATCAGGGAGAACCGGTCAAACGCAAAGTGATGGAATAATTGGAGTAGGGTATAGCATAGGCGTGTGCACCCTAAAGTACAAGCACACGCCGAATATATATATGTATGTATATATATATATATATATACACATATATACACACATACACACTGCTGTGTGTGTGTGTGTGTGTGTGCTGTGTGAGGGTGCTGTTAGTGTGATGTGTGTGTGACGGTGCTGGTAGTGTGCTATGTGGGTGAGGGTGTTTGTGTGTGCGCGCTTGTGAGGATGCTGTTAATGTACTGTGTGTGAGGGTGCTGTTTGTGTGTGTGTGTGTGTGCGCTTGTGAGGGTGCTGTTAATGTACTGTGTGTGAGGGTGCTGTTTTTTGTGTGTGGGTACTGGTAGTGTGCTGTGTGTGTGTTTGTTAGTGTCCTGTTTGTGTTTGTGAGGGTACTGTTAGTGTGCTGTGTGTGTGTGAGGGTGCTGTTTGTGTGTTTGTGAGGGTGCTGTATGTGTGTGTGGGTGCTGTATGTGTGTGGGTGCTGTATGTGTGTGGGTGCTGTGTATGTCTGTGGGTGCTGTGTCTGTGGGTGATGTATGTGTGTGGGTGCTGTATGTGTGTGGGTGCTGTGTATGTGTGTGGGTGCTGAATGTCTGTGGGTGCTGAATGTGTGTGGGTGCTGTGTATGTCTGTGGGTGCTGAATGTGTGTGGGTGCTGTGTATGTGTGTGGGTGTTGTATGTGTGTGTGCTGTATGTGTGTGTGGGTGATTGTGGGGGTGGAGGTGGGGGTACATTAATTGCTATCCCCCCTCCCTTCTTACCTTTTGTAGGGAGGGGGGATCCTTGTTCCTGCTGATTCCTTCCCTGGTGGTCCAGTGGAGCCCCTGTGGGGCTAGAGTTCACTCTCGCGAGATTTGAGCGTTGCCGTGGCAACTCTCATATCTCGCGAGAGGAACCCGGCGGAGCTGCCGGCAATAGCTCCGCCAGGTCCTCTCCTGCCTCCCTCCCTGCATGTGGGTCAGTGGGGAGGGAGGCTGAGAGCAGAGCCGGCGCTCGGATAGCGCCGGCTCTGCATGAGCTGACAGGGGAGATCCTGAGATCTCCCCTGCCGGTCTCAATATACATAGGCGTGCCGCGGGGATTAGGGTGTGCCCAGGCACACCCGGCACACCCTGTGCGCACGCCTATGGGGTATAGTCAGATAGGCTGAATTGAGGAAGACCTGCAAGGAACTTAGTTATGAAATAATTGTGGTCCATGATTTGCTCTCTAAGGAGACATATGATACCTCCAGCTAAAATGGTTTGAAATCTTACCATGGGTCAGTGCCAGTGCTAGGGAGCTCCTGACACCACAACCACTACAGCAGGCTGCACAGTCACAATTATAGCAGGTTGCAATGTTTATGGTGCTTGGAGTGTTCTTTTTACTGGGATACAACCTTCCTTTGTCAGGGTTATAATTTTGGCAGTGGAGAACGGGTCATAGAATGTGATGAATATAAATAATAAATAAATAAATAAATAAACATGTTAGTCAGTAGGAAACAAGACATGCTGTTACATATCAATAAAGTTCTGGGGGAAACTGTTCATTTGTTAATGTCTTTGCAAAAATAATCAGCATAGTAATTATTATTATAGGTTGCACAATATGGAAATTACAAGGTCAAATATGGGATATGCGTATAGTAGTTAAAAAAAACAAAAAAAAAACACTGAGCCTACATCTAATTTGGGGAATTTTAGCATCCAAGCAATTGACAAAAGATGATTTCAACACGTTTCATTCAGTCATTTTACCATGTTTTTGGCAATACATATTGTATGGTGTGCTCTTTGGTGATGATTAACCTATGGTACAGGTGCAATTTCTTTTACTCGGTGTCGTCTTCGAAGTTTGCCTAAAAGGTAGCTATCAATCATGTAAGGTCAATTAAATAAATTGTGGTAAGTCAATTAATGGCTTGTTGCATTATGAACTGGTAGTAAACTAACATATCCTGGAATAGATACAGGAGGCTATATACCTCGATTACCTTAAAGGGACACTCCAAACACCATAACCACTACAGCACCTTGAATGACCTTGCACCCTCCCAGTGTAAGTAATCAAACTGTTTTATGGTTTGACTTTTTACTGGGTCCGCCAGGCGCCACCTCCACTACAGCCAACAGAGCCTTAAGCTACTGCTTAGGAGCTTCCTTTAACTCTCCTGAAATACGCCCTGAGATTATCAGCCAGGCTTAGCTTAGACAGACAGTTCTGTTGAGCCTAGTAGACCCCATGTAGGAATTCCAACTTCTCTAAAATGTTTAGACTACTACCATGAGAGGGGAGCACCAGTACAGCCCTGATACCATGACCACTACCATGCACTGCAGTGGTTATGGTGCCTGAGGTGTTCCTTAAGTATACTAATGGGCCCTAATCAGTTCAAACGTAGTAGGATCCACTGCTTAAGATGTCTAATGTCTGAGAAGAGTGAGTAGAAATTTAGCGATCTTCATGTTTTGGTGATTGGTGTTAATCCCTGAATAGTGGATAGAGGTAATGAATTATGTGAAGGGGAAATTTGTCTGTAGTTATTATTATTGCCATTTATATAGCACCAACAGATTCTGTAGCGTAGTTCAAACTGTTCCCATGGGGATTATTTTAAGAGGCAGTGTTTCTAACCTTTTTATAATGATCCTAAATTTCGTTTTCTCTACAGATACTGCCTACCTTTAATATTACAGAATTAATCAAAATACTACAAAAATGATATCTTGAAACAGCATTTGAAGAGATGATAAATAACTAACATTTACTTTATTCACTATAGATCGGATTTTGTTCGGTTGGACAAAATCCGGTGAACATTACAGAATTTTGACTGTAGTGACAATTTTCATATTTACAAATCACCAGGATATGTTCAGGGTGCAGGTTAAAATATTGCTTTTGTATCCCAGTCCTATACGAAGGAATAGTGTAGTATTCAGAATAGTCACAAACCACCGGCTTTACAGAAAATTCGGAAACGAATGCATCTGGCAGCTTGCATATTCGCAATTTATCATTCACTTGCATTTTACACAATGAATAATCTTTTTTTTTGTAAATTTTTATTGAGGTTTTTGTGAGGCAAAAACATAAAGAGCCATTTGAGCAAGTAAAGCTGTAGTATAACATATAACATGGAATGTCACAAGAGATGGCAAAAGCTTGTTTTTTTTTTATATTTTAGAAACTTAAAAGAAATAAAAAAAAGATATTGCACTATTGAAAATAACAGAGAAAGAAATCCACCAGGTTAGTACACACCAAAAACCATTCGCTGAGCACAAGAACAGAAGACTTAAAAGGCAAAAGTAGCATATAGAAATTGCTATCTTAAAGGGATACTGTAGTGCCAGGAATACAAAGTTGTATTCCTGGCACTATCGATCGCTCTGCCTCCCCCCTCCCCACGCAACCCTCTCCCCGGTAAATAAAGGGTTAAAAAAACCTTTAATTTACTTACCTGATCCCTATGTTGATATCCCTCGGTGCTGGGTTGAAGCTGCGCCCCCTTCTCCTTCCTGCAACAAGTGGGGTGTAATGCGCTCCTGTGCAATGAGCATAGGAATCAATGCTTTCCTACGGGGAAAAATCTGACGGTGTGAGGACGTCCAGCTTCAGATAACCGACCAAAAGTCCGTTACAATTCTGGAAGTCCTCATTGGCTGTCTGGTAGAACGCCAATGAGGGCAGACTTAGAGCTGCAATGTAAACAAAGCAGTTTCTCTGGAACTGCAATGTCTTACATTGCAACACTAGGTGCAAAAGGGACACAGCACCCAGACCACTTCAATGACCTGAAGTGGTCTGGGTGCTTACAGTGTCCCTTTAACACATTAGCTGAAGAAAGACAAGATATCTCTGATAGTCAGCGAATACCTAGGCATGGGGAGGAGGAATGATAGTGTTTAAAGAAATGGTAGACTTGGCAGGAAGCAGCAAAATGGGCACATCTATGCTACCCAAGCCCACATCTCCAGTCACAGGCTGTATTGGAAACCATTACACAATGCCCACTGACCCTACAACGCAAGGTGTCCAGTTCAAGATCCTGAGATAGTCCCACATAACTGAGAGCCTCTTGAGATTGTGCACAGTGTTCTGGAGTAGCAGTAATAGAGAAGAAGCCCAGGCACTCCAATAGCTTTAGGCATGTTTATTTGAACACGAGGAACACTGCAACGTTTCGACCCAGAAGCTCTTGCAGTGCCTGGACCACTTCTCTGTTATTGGTATTTATCACTGTTGGGCTTGTGCAGGCCCATGGTTTAGTTTAGCACCATTGGCTTAATGTGAATAGAATGTGGTTCCTATTTGTATATTGTAATAGTGTTCTAGAACAGAACCTCCTTTGGTTTCTGCCACAGAAAGGGGATGAAGGGACTCGTCTGGATCCGGCTAAAATTCAGATAAGTTGGAGCGCCTGCTCATCAAGTCTCTGACAGAATCATACACAAATGTCGTTGAAAACTAGAAGAAGGGCTACTAACAGCCTGCGCTGTGTCTACGCCATCAATGCCCATGATGCTGCCAAATAGTTTGCCATCTTTGATTGTCATGGTTATTACACAGGTACAGCAAACAGATTGCATTGAAATTACATATCTGTGCTGGTGGGGACCGGGCTAACCCCCACCGGTCCAAAGGGGGGGGGGGGAAGGGAGCTCAGGCTATCAGTAATGGGTGCCCATATCTGGGACATGTTCTGCAAGAATATGAAACTCCACAGCTTCAACAAGTTACTGAATAAAAAAACAATTGAGATTGCCCAAAGAGCTCAGTACTCCTTGAAGTATCATTGTGAGTTGTTAAGAGAACCGTGGAGGAACGTAAATTGACAATGAAATTTGTATATATGAAATTGTGGTAAGAGCTCACACTGTCTGTGTCCGTTCTGCATGATGGTCAGGTCCCGCCTGCTCTCAATGATAATGTTAAGTACTACATGTCTGCTGACAGTGCTAACAGACAGTGGGCAAATAGTTTAAAATCCCCAGCAATGCAAAAGTTAATTTTGTGGCAGCTGGCCAGCCGAGCCAGATTAGGAATTAAAAGCAGCACTGGAAAAAAAATATATATTCCAGCCCTGTAATCTGAGAAAATTGAAAATGAAACTTATTTCTCCCATATGATGGACTGCACTCACATTACTTTGAAATAAACAAAAAGAACAGTTTTATTTAAAGAAGAGGAATAGAATACACTCATTGTTTCAACTACACTTTAGATAGGGGAAACATAAATTCTAGAGACAAAACATGGTATAAGATCGAGAGGGAACAATGTGGTAAGATAGATCCCTTTCTTCTATTTTGGCTAGATAATAAATTGTTTAAAAATCTAGAAATGTATAACTTGATAATCTTTCAAATATTTAAATCTATTGACCCTACAAAAAAGTTATTTTATGCCCCAAACCAAATTTCTTGTAAAGCCCCACTTGAAATGACTAAACTGTCCATAAAAGATCTCAACCTAACCAAGTGGTTGGAAAAAGGCATAGTAAAAATTGGTCAGTTAGGATCTAATATATCTCCGAACACTTTTTTAGATCTGCAACAAAAATATGATTTGCCCAACAATGAAAAACATACATATTTACGAATTACAAAAAGTTTATGAAAAAAATGCAACTAGTAGACCAGTCTCCATTAGATACAGTTCTTTATGGGTCAAGTCCTAAAAAATCTACTAAAATCAAACATATCATCAACAAATTTACTCCTGAAGTTAAAACAAAAACTATTATAAAGTGGGAAGAAGATTTAGGTTATTCTTTTTTCTCATCAATTATGGACAGATTCTATGGACCATCTTAGGAAATCAATGCATTGTACAAACATATTAGAAAATTACTATAAAATCCTTAAAGGACCACTATAGGCACCCAGACCACTTCAGCTTAATGAAGTGGTCTGGGTGCCAGGTCCACCTAGGATTAACCCTTTCTTCTATAAACATAGCAGTTTCAGAGAAACTGCTATTTTTATGTTAGGGTTAATCCTGCCTCCAGTGGCTGTCTCTTGACAGCCGCTAGAGGCACTTGCGTGCTTCTCACTGTGAGTTTCACAGTGAGAAGACGCCAGCGTCCATAGGATAGCATTGTGAATGCTTTCCTATGGACTGGCTGAATGCGCGTGCGGCTCTTGCCGCGCATGCGCATTCAGCTAAAGAGGAGGAGAAGAGGGAGGAGAGGAGGAGGAGAGCTCCCCGCCCGGCGCTGGAGAAAGAGGTAAGTTTAACCCCTTCCTGTCCCCAGAGCCCAGCCCAGTATGTTTTCCTGGCACTATAGTGGTCCTTTAATTGATGGTATCTAGTTCCCACTAGATTATGTAAATTTAAAGCTCATTACTCGAACCAATATTGGAGATGCAATAAGGACATTGGAACATTGAAACATATTTGGTATGATTGTTCTAATTTGAGTTTGATTAAGGCTTTTATATTACAGCTTTTTAAGGACCTAGATTTAACGTTTTTGGAACCTACTCCTGAAAAGTTTCTTTTTCATATAAATATTATTGGTTTAAGAAATTCCGAAAAGTATCTATTAATACATATATTAACGGCAATAAAGATCTGTATTTCCAGATACAGGAAGAGCGTAGAAATTCCATCTCTAACTGAAATTATAACCCAAATGAATCACCAAGGGGTAATGGAAAAAGCGGCTTACTTTAATTTTAATAATGGAAATATCATGAAATATAATAAAATTTGGTCTAGATGGTTTCAATGGTAGAAATTGATTATTAAGTTAACCGATTGGGCATGAAAATGAAAATAAAAGAAGGTAAGAATAAATCTGTGATAGTACTAGAAACTGTATCTGGAATGGATCATTAAATTGTTATTAAATTGTTAATAACTACTTAAATATAGCTTTAGCGACTCTCTTCCCCACCTTGTAGGCACCCCAGCGTAAGAGCAATACACATATTTTATATTCAATTACATCCATTACATATAATTAGTCTTTTTGTATGTCTATCAGGCAAAATGAAAGAGTAAAACTATCATAAAATAAGTGGTCTCGATATTTACATTAAGAGACTGGATAGACTGCATGTATTATGGTCAACGTACATGAAAATTGGAAGATTATGATACATGCTAAGTCTTGTTACTATTCTCTCCTTATAGCAATGTTGATGTAATATATGTTATTTACAAGATGTTATATGTTTTTATATTGAAAATTAATAATAAAAAAAAAATTAAGGTAAAAAAGAAGAAATATATAAAAATGGAATTGTGGCAAGAGCTCACACTGTCTGTGTCCGTTCTGCATGATGGTCAGGTGCCGCCTGCTCTCAATGATAATGTTAAGTACTACATGCCTGCTGACAGTGCTAACAGACAGTGGGCAGATAGTTTAAAATCCCCAGCAATGAAAAAGTAAATTTTGTGGCAGCTGGCCAGCCGAGCCAGATTGGGAATAAAAAGCAGCACTGGAAAAAAATGAATATTCCAGCCCTGTAATCTGAGAAAATTGAAAATTAAACTTATTTCTTACATATGAAGGACTGCACTCACATTACTTCGAAATAAACAAAAAGAACAGTTTTATTTAAAGAAGAGGAATAGAATACACTCATTGTTTCAACTACATTACCTTGATGTCCTTTGAAAACCCTGGTTACTGGATGCAAATACTGACTGTGTTTTGTTGCACATCTGCTTAAAATGAAGTAGTTATTTTGTTTATTCTTAAAGGGACACTCCAGACTCCTAAAGTACTTGCATAAGAAGTTTAGGGGTTAACTGCATGTTTAGTCCCAACCATTCATTGCTGATTTCAAGAAGTAATTTAGGAATACCCTCCTGGCAGTCAAGTTGAGAGCCAAGAGAATTTCATGATTCACTCTACTTAAACTAATGCTTCTCTATGAGAAGCATTCTATTGAGTGATGGCTACATTTGATGCAATTTCCGTGCATGTGCCTATTGTGGCCAGACAAGAATTGAGACTGTTGTCACTGACAGTCTACCGGAGTTGGTATGGAGCAGTGGTGAGAAGGGGCTTGTCACTGGAGAAAAAGGATTGCAATCAGTTTTCAACATTGGATTGTTCCAGTGTATGTGCTCCTCATTGAATATGTTACAAGGTCGGACTGTGATGTCAGGGCAAGACTAACAATACTAGAAGACAGGCAAGTAGATCAGTTTTAGAATTTTAATGAACTATTTAGATTTGTATTCACTATAATTAATGTAAATATTTGCCATGGGGGAAAAGGTGGGGAAGGTGTGGTATGTCCACCTCTCTATTGAATAAAGGGCTCCCATATGCCACCAATGGGTGGGTGACAGGGGGAGGACATTAGGGCCCCAACCTGGTGTTAATAGGCTGGTGCTAGAGAGGACACTAGGTCTTGCGAATGGGAAGCAATGGATGTCCAATCACCAGTTTTAAATATATTTAGTAGATATGCTCCCACTTGCCGCATAGCAGATGGTAGCATAGGGAGGTTTTAAACTTCCCTTATAGTAATATGGGGGTCTTATTGACCCCTATAGGGTTTTTATTTATTTATTTAAACTATTTAATGTGGCAGCTGGCTAGCATGCCCTGTCCATTGCCAAATAATTAACCCTTGTCCAGCTGAGAATTATTTAACTGTATGGGCTACCAGTGGACAAACATTTCATATTTCTTAAAATCCGGGCCTAGGTTTGAAGCAAATAGATCTGGATTTCCATCGTCTAAGGATGTTTGGTACCGCTAAAAGCCGGACATAATTCAAGCCCATTTGGGGCCAGAATTGCACAATCCCAGCATTATTAATAACAAGATTTTGCAGACTAAATGGCCCCATTTGCAACCTGATGCATTCTTCTAGCAATACAAATTTAGATGCTGCCTCAAAGAGAATAACCGGCCCCTCGTTAGTATGAACAGATTACAGTCTATTTCTAATTTGGAAAGGAGAATTATTGCTGTTTCTCAGGATCTGCCCTGTATAAAGTTATAGAAATCTGAAATGTTTGCCCACTGGCAGCCCACATTTCTATTCACTATCAACACGTTATCTTTGTAATTTTATTCTCTGTTGCTCATGTCAATAATAACAATGTGCTGTAAGGTTTTATTTATCAGGTTATTTCAATAGTTAATGCACAGGTTATTTATTTATATACTGTAAGGATTTTCAGTAATGAGGTGTTTTTAATGTATCTGTCCAGGCTCCAGTCCAATGCCTGCTGTATAACACACTGCCCTCTGCCATTTAGTTTAGGAAATGCTCCAACCAGTCATATCTAAGAACTGTTTTCCCTGACATCCAAATGTCTTGTCTGTAATAAAGCACACACAATCATAACGCTTTAGATAGTGGGTAGTATTCTTTCTTTCTTTCATTTTTTTTTTTTAAATATATTTGTACAAATCACACAAAAGAGAAATATAGTGAATATTATGTATTCCCATGTGATTCTAAGGATGTGTGTTCTCTCAAGGTGATGAAGGAAACACAAAACCACATGAGGGTTTCTAATGAGGTTTTTGTGAAGGTTAGATAATGGTTTATGTTATTGTTTCAGTAGTGGACTGCTCATTTTAGAGCAATTATGTCCTTATTTTAGAAGAAACCTCAGCAACAATCTCCTGCCGATCTCCAGCCTCTACTGTTTCCAATTTGCACCTATGTCAACCTTAAACTATTAAACTCCTTCTATAATTCACTCTTTTTAGGATGCTGATGTTGAGGGAACAATGTAATACTTAGGAAAGAAATAAGAAGTGTCAGACCTGAATTACAGGCCAAAGCAGAAAATATTGAAGTAATGCTCAGCTGGTATTTAAAGTTCACACCCAGGTGCTACCATATTCATTGGAAGGACAAAGAACAGGTTGCCAACGTTTCGGGCGAACGCCCTTTATCAATGCTAATGTCCTTGGTATAGCATGGACACAAATACACATACATACAAATAAAGTGCTCGCAATGATTGCAGTGCCGCCACCCACATATCAAACAAGATCTATATCAGCTGTCGGGCTAGTTCCAGTGGCCATCCACCATGCTGAGTGCTTCATCCATTTCCTGGTTCGTCAAAAATGTGGGTGATGATGTCAGACGTCAGGTCCATAGCGCGTGACGTCATCACGTTCAGTTGCTAGGATACAAGTAAGCAAAAAGATCGTTCTAATGTCAAAGGTAAATCTGACAATCTGTACTGAAGCTGGACACTATATCTAAATCAGCAAAAGCAATTAAAGTCATTATAATGCCTCCAGGGCGCATCTAGATAGAAAAAATGGAGCAGAAAGCAATGGGAAGGAATCTAGCACAGCTGGTATAGTTATCAGAACTTTGTCCTTCCAATAAATAGGGTACCACCTGGGTGTGTACTTTAAATACCAGCTGCGCGTTACTCCAATTTTTTCTGCTTTGGTCATTACACTGGAGGAACTAGAGTGGGAGTTTTTTTGCTGCACGGTTGTATACTTGTTATCTTTACATTGAATCAGTGTAGGCAGACATCCTGCCTCTAACTCTTATATAGATACTAAATTACAGGCCAGAGAAACCAATACTATAAATGAGATCTAGCACAACAGCAGACTCAGCGTCAGGAAGGTAGCTGGGTCTGTTACGAAGGAGGTCGACAATCATCATGGCAAGATGGGTCAGTAAGAGAAAATAAATAACAGTTTTTAAAAACACAGTTTGCCTGCTTTCTTAAAGGGACTCTCCAGTGCCAGGAAAACAAACCGTTTTCCTGGCACTGCAGGTCCCCTCTCCCACCCCCCCATCCCAAGTTGCTGAAGGGGTTAAAACCCCTTCAGTGACTTACCTGTATCCAGCGCCGATGTCCCTCGGCGCTGGTTCAGGGTCCGCCCATTCTCCTCCCCCGCAGACGTCATCCGGCGGAGGAGACTTATTGCGCATGCCAATCCATGTCTTTAAAATATGGATTAAAGTGATATCGCCCATGTGGAATTGTGTTTAATACTAGTTTATTGAAAAATGACAGAACAGAAAACTAGCAGCACCGTTTGCAATGTTACATGAAGGCCCAGTGGGCCATTGTAATAATGAGAATGTATACATATAAACGTAGAGTAACATACAACCGTTCTTGGTATCATCCAACCACCAGGCCCAGGATCCAGGCTGAGGAAGTAAATCAGGTGAATACACTGACAAGTGAAGTGTTAGCATGATAGAGAATGGATGTGTAATCCAGGCAGGCTAATGTAGAAATTTGAAAGAGCGGGACCCAAGTTTCATAATAGCACATGTAGTGTACATGTAGTGGTTATGGTCCTTAGACTTCCCTTTAAATAAATTCCATTAAATAGTGAACTGACACATTTAGTATAGCTCTCCCTTTCACTCTTTATTTTCCTGTTGAACGTATTCTGGCTGGAGTGAGATAGTCATGAGTTGTAGCTCACATTTGGTTTTATTTTCTATGGGTACATGTCTGAGTGGCTCACCTGGCATTAAGAACCATTTTATCTTGCTGGGTATAACAGAATTTAAATGCTTTCTGTGCGGCCGGAAGAGCTGCATCGCTTGCTCCCACAATCTGTTTCCCTTTACAGATGGGATGCCTTGAAGTTCTAAACATACAAAGTATATATCATAATATTGCTTAACGCGTAAGATACATTTAATAGCTTAAATGTGCGTTTTGTCAAATTGGAAAAAAAAACATTAACTAGTCAGTTCGTTTTAGTACAGCTCAAATAAGCTTATGATGATCTTCTGCTGCACAACAAAATTCACTTTAGATTAATTTGTGCAGGGCCTATCTGGCATAAAACAGGTTAAAATATTCCGCTCTGTTCCATACATACAATAGTTGCCATGACAACCTTTATAATCTGACAGACCATTCTGCATGACTTTTTTTTTTTTTTTACAGCAACCTTCAAAAACTCACTCAGCGCATTCAAAGTGGGATGAAACAACACAAAATGTATGCAGCAAAACATTGAACATTTGACATATCACCTTATAATGTGTGATAGGTGTGGGCCCCCTCCTTACCCCATCCTCAAAAACAATAGTTAAAAAAATATATATATAATTTTTATTTTTATATTTAATCTGAAATGCTCAATCCAATATTTAAATTTCTATTTCTTACTTAAAAAAAAACTAGATGAGTTTCAAGAGCTAATGCATAAAAATTAAATCTGTCAAATTCACCTTGTTTGTCCAAATAAAGAAAGTGTGTGTGTGTGTGTGTGTGTGTGCCAAATCATGAATAATCTGCATTGAGTTTGTAAGAATGTTATTTTCAATAAGAAAATAAAAAGATAAGTATTACGAAAAACATTTGAAAATAATAATTAACACAAATATTAAGAAACACAATACACGCAGACCTTTTGCAATACAGGGAGAGAATCAGGGCTTGAATACAACTTTGCTTAATATGCCGTATATAAAAAGTCATTTGTGACATTTATATTTTAAATATATTATTCAAACAAATTTAGATCAGAAGTCCTTATCTTTTTATAACCAAAATCTCAATGCACATAGCTTTAGCCTTGTTAAAATACAGATTTAAATTAATTCTACATTTTCTTACCGTCACTCCCCATAATAATGGGAGACTCTTGTGGAATGTACAACCACTCTGCTCTATACAATTTAATTTGGACACGTTCCTGGCAATTACGATGTGCCTAGCTAAACCATTAGCGAACCACTGAAAATAGTACCAAGACCCGAATATTAAAGGGACATTTCAGACCCCTAAATAACTCCAGTTTGCTTAAGTGCGTTGTGTGTGAAGAGTGTGTCCTCAATTTACTTTCATTTTACAAAATGTGCAGGATTCCATATAAATTGACATTGTTATTATAAACCTTGTTACAACCCCCAGATGTCAACAGACAACTGGACCTGGTACTTCCTGATTGTTTAGCTCAGTGAAAATAAATTCCAGAGGCAGCAATTGTTCAGAGCACCTGCCTTGCCAAGACCTCTCATTGAGCTGCATTGGGAAGTCTGTGATTGGACAGCCACAGAAAGTCTGGATGGGGTTAGTAGAGGAGGACTTGCAAAGGTAGCAGAGGAGAGATTTGCAGCTTTTGCAAGCTGTTTTTAGATATATAAGTTAAGCATTAGACTTCCATATATGAAAGCATTGAATCATTTTTTTCCTAGGTGAAAATCTGATGCTGGATGTCCTCATACAGAGCGTGAGGATGTTCAGTGTCAGATACTGGACCAAAGGTCTGTTTGGATCCAGGAAGCGCCTCTAGTGGCTGTCTTGGAAACAACTACTGGAGCCAGACTTAGTGCTGCAATGTAAACAATGTAAAGCACTAAGGGCAATAGGGACACTATGCTCACACCACTTTATTTAGCTGAAGTGGTCTGGGTATCTATAGTGTCCCTTTAACAGGGATTTATATTTTATTTTTGAATGAGTACAGTGGAGGGACCCTTTAATTTTCACCCACTAGTTAAGTACTACTAATTTAGTCTTATGTGAGTGTGTACCAGTAGTCAGTGGCATTGTTCGGTGGCAAAACAACCAGTGGCCCCTCGTGAAACCAGCCCTATACAGTGAGTCCAACCCAACTTGTTCTTTAATTCACACTGTGACAAAATTCAGAGTATTAAATGAACATATAGTTAAACTCCACATTTGCTGTACTAACCCCAAGCCACACTATATTAACACTTCATCCATTGGCTTATTGAGTACTTCAGTATGCGTGGGTTCTACTTTATTTTTTTAAATTTTGTCACTTGTCCAGTTGTCCAGCCCACTTGTATTTTTATTAAGAATTTTTACCACCTGCCCAGGCCTGGGGTCTGTGTAGGGCTCTAGTTACCCTGATTGTCCTATAAGTAGATCCCCTACCCGCCACACATGGGGATTTGGGGTAACACTAGGTCCTCACCTTTACTAATAAGTTCCCTTGCCTACTGACCACATGTGGGAGCATGCAAGTGTGTGTGTCTGTCAGTGTGTATGGTGTAGCCCCAACACGGAGAGTCTAGGATAGCAGTAACAGACTGGACTGAAATAAACATATTACCTGTCCTTAGAGTGGCCGGGTTAAACATATAATAGAGAGGAAATGTAATCAAATTCACGCCTAGCTCAGGGTAACAGAGATACAGCAAAAACAAGAACTAGCCAGAGTAAGGTACACGGTGTATCAATAGAACTGGTAGATAAGTAGACAATGCTTGAAGAGAAGCTCAAGGTCAAGAACAAAGCCATGGTCAATACCATGAATATAACAAAGTAACAAGACACCCACTAAAGGGTACTGAGAGGGGTCAGAGGAGGTTAAACACCATTAAGTGCAATTTGATTACTCCACGTCATGCCTGCAACCACAGAACATGTGTGAACGGGGATGCCAAACTGACATGGACCAATCCAAGCCAAAAGTGACGTATTGCCCCCATGTACGTCTTTAACAACACACTCTGAACCCGAGCAAAGATCTCATTGGAATTTGGGCTGCACGAATGGCTATTTTGTTGAACATGCGTTGCTCTTTCAGAGGTTCCCGATCAGCTCAAGGACCAGGTAAGTATAATTACAGTATGTTAGTGTATGTGTCTGAGAGTGAGTGTCTGTCAGTGAGTGTATGTTTGTGTGTGTCTGTCAGTAAGAATGTGTGTGTTTTTCAGTGACAGTGTTGGCTAAACAGCGTGTGTGCCAAGGAGTGTGTGTATGGGACAGTGAGAGTAAATGTTTAATTAAACGCATTCATGTGATTTATAGTAATATGCATATATGAAACTATGTATATATGTATGTGCAGCTTAAAGAACCACTATAGTGCCAGGAAAACATACTCGTTTTCCTGGCACTATAGTGCCCTGAGGGTGCAACCACCCTCAGGAACCCCCTCCTGCCGGGCTCTTGGGAGAGGAAGGGGTTAAACACTCACCTTTCTCCAGCGCCGGGCGGGGAGCTCTCCTCCTCCTCTCCGCCTCCTCTCCTCCTCTTAGGCTGAATGCGCATGCGCGGCAGGAGCTGCGCGCGCATTCAGCCAGTCTCATAGGAAAGCATTTCTCAGAAACTGCTATGTTTATAAAAAAAATGGGTTAACCCTAGCTGGACCTGGCACCCAGACCACTTCATTAAGCTGAAGTGGTCTGGGTGCCTAGAGTGGTCCTTTAATAAATGCTTATTTTGGGAAGAGATCATTCAAGATTTTAGCTTAATAACAAACATCACAAAACAGCCAAAACAGAAACAAAAAGTGTTTTTGTCTTAAATCAGCAGATCGGCTGCCAGTAAACACACTGATGTTGCACTAGTGTTGCCATCTCAGCAGACAATTCCGGAGACCAAAGTAGTAAAGAAGCTTCAGACAGCTGTGTGAGTTAATGTGTCGCCAAAAGGAGAGTAGGCAAACTCTAAAGGGTGTATTGCCAATTTGTCAGGCTGTGTAACGGATGCCTACAGAAATGTGGGTTTGAATCTGAAAAAGTCAATTACTGTTTCATATTTTGAAAGGAAACACAATCATTCAGAGTTGTATTGTCTAGGGAAGTCTTAATAATGCAATTTATTAAAAGAATTACCATGTATTAAGTAATTTCACAGACATTTGGTAATCGGGCAGAAAGATTGACTTTTTATTGATAAATCCCTAAAAAAAGAATAATAGCCTCTTTGGCGGATGTGGTTATTGTCTTTCTAATTTGGAGGGATTGTAAGGATGCACTAGAAGCAGCAGTTCTTCTACTATATTGCCTCCCAAGCTGTGACCTTCAGAGAAAGCTTGCCGGTAGGCCTGTCACGTATTCATCCGCTTATAAAAATGTGGTTAATGGCATTTACTGTCCACACAGGAAAAGTTGTGCCGAGCAGCAACCTAATCCACAGAAGGGTTAATGCTGATCAGCAATTATGCAAATGGGAACCTGGCAACTGCCTTTGGGGTCAAAGGCCGGTTACAGTCTATCAGATCTAGAGGAGGGGTATTTAGGCCCAGTTCTCATCCTGCTCAGTGCCCTGTTGTGGTTACCCTTGTGGTTGTCCGAGAGCGCGTTATCGATTCTGGTTATTCTGGTTATTTGACTTTGGCATTGTTTTTGACTTTCCTGTTTTCTGGCATCCCTGACTCCTGGCTTTTCCTTATCGTTGTGTCTCTTTCTGTTTCCCTTGACCTCGGCTATTCCTGACTATTCTTTGGTACGTTAGTCCGGCCATTCTAAGGTCCGGTATATGTTACCTATCAGTCCTCTGTGTTACACAATTCTACGTGCTGGATCATTCTGTAATCCTGACAAGGCCACAGTATTCATCATTTTAGGAGGTACCGGCCTTTGGGTGTTGAGATATTATCCTAGAGTGCTCTCAATGGTGTTAATAACAGTAGTGTGAATAACGGTTTGAAGAACTAGAGTGGGTGCCCACAAATTCCAAAGAAAAGAGGGACCCAGGAGAAAGGGAGAACGATAAGCGTGAAAAAGAATATTAATTCTAAGGGTCAAAAACAGGGCAATTTAAAAGCAATAGAGGGCCAAACCCAGGTAAATTGGATGTAAGTAAATTAACCAGCTTCTATCCAAATGGAGAAGAAATAATATAGGTCCCAGCCCTGGGTGTACACTAGTGATGAGGTAGGTCCATGAACAGAGGTACATGTGAGAGAAAAGGGGGCACTGAAGGGGAGAAGAGACCAACGAGATGGGAAGGGGGAGAGGGGTGGACCAGAAAAATAATCCCTAAAATATAAAGTACCGACATACGGTCCGCCCACTCCCCCCTACAGAAGCAGCTTAAAGCAAAAGAGTGTAATAAAAGCGAAAAAGTACACAAATCAAAAACACAGGATAATCACTTTGAGCTATATGGCTAATCTAAAAAAGCCACCCTGCAGAAGCTTACACAAAGTCAGGAGAAACAGAGGGCCTAACATGGAAGGAACTTTTTCAAGCCAAATTCGACATACCTTGTCAGGCGTTTTGTCACAGAATTGAAAACCAATCTCGAAGCTGCACACTTGCACTGCTCAGGCTGGGGGCCCAATTCGAGCTTCAACTGACCCATCGTCCATCTACCCAGAGTGCTCTCTGTGATCCGGAGTGCCTGAGGATCCACAATCCTGCTGTTTGGTGCACAGGAATCCTGGGACAACGGGAAACCGGTTCCGCTAAGGCCTGGGCTCGGGAGGTGTGGATCCACAATGCTGTGGACTGTGTCCTACTTACCGACATAAAACTCAACCAGCCTTCCAGATTTACGAGGGGAACGAGGAGATATCGGACCTGGCAAAGAGACTGCCTTTGTGTTGTGGCCAGCTTTCGGTGTTGGGTGACTCCTAGACGGTAACAGGAAGCTCATTCCATAATCACTGCGAAGATCTCATCTGTTTTATCCTTAGTTTCATCATTATTTGTTTGTCTAAGAGCTGCATGTCTTTGCTGTTCCTAATGCCCAGTGGTACTAAAATATTATAGAAAACTTTTTGACTGTTACTACTCATGCCTACCCACCCGTATACCGTATACGCATGTCAATTTAACATTTTTGATTGTCAATGACACCCTTTTCTGGCATCTGCAGGACCTCAATTGACTAACGTTATGTTTCTTATTTTCTCAAGGTCTTCTTCTACCATCTCAGTACCTAGAGGCATTACCGCTACTGACTGCTACTCATAGTGTCATTTAGTTCAGCTTGTTTTCAACCCCCTTTTTTTAAACTCCCCACTGGAATGTATACTCTACTGTTTGATAATCTGTAATAGCCAGGACTGTGTGAGCTATTCCTAAACGATAGGAGTAATTAACATCTTGGATCTGTTTGCCAAACACAGAACTATCTTGATTTTAATTCTCTACAAATGTGTCGTTACTGTTCATGTCATACAAATGTTTTACTTTGTTTATTGTTCTTACTACTTACTAAAGTTGTTGTGTCATGGTGAGCTTACTTTTATTGCCATGTACAGCAAAAATAAATAATTAACTATAGATACATATATTGCAACAGTATATTTCAAAATGTACTTAACTCATTCGAAAGCTTTTCATTTTGCCTACACTTCTGTATTTATTTAAGTGACATATTACTAAACTGAGTTCTAAGTTATAAATCACCTTCACCCATCTCCCACTAAGTACAGATAGTTAATTCGTTTTTAACTATTACCTCTTATGTGTGTTTTTTTCTTTTCTTTAGTATATATTGATAAGGCTAGGGACTAATGAAAGTATTTAGAATGTTGGGCACACTAGATGGGCCGAATGGTTCTTATCTGCCGTCACATTCTATGTTTCTATTGTACATCATTTGATCAAAGCAAAAGGAAACGAAAGACAGTCTTCTTTTCAATCTTACATATTCAGCGGTTTGCAGCAAATATTTGTTTGAAAAGAAGTCAAGTGACGTATTTTATACCACCCTCAAAGATTTAGCAAGTATCGAGACGCAGGTTGCGAAAGCAAATTGAAGCCAGCCTTTTGCCTGTATTTAACCTATGGAGTAGGTTAAAGCCAATCTGCTATTGTCTGTCTTTGAAGGACTGACAATTTTGCTTGTAACTTCAATGCAGTCTTTCCCATTAATATTGTTCCAGCTTTCGCAGAGCTGTGAGAGGTCCAGGGCTTGCTTAATTACCTCGCACACTTACATTTGCATAGCATTTTTTGTATATGGAATAAATTTAACTAATGTTATTCCAATCAATTTTTTTTTTCACATGTAATTGTGTGTTCTGAATGCTACGGCTCAGAGGGTTTTTAAATAATATGCAAATAAAATAACAGATTTGAAAAACCTTGCTTAGCAGACTAATTAAATCATGACACAGAAATGAAGGTTTAAGGGAGCAGCTGGTGGTTAAAAACAAGGGAAATCTTTTTTTTTTCTTTCACCTTGTTCATTTTACCATTATCTTAGCAAATTAGACAAGTGGAGAAGAACCGTCTTTAAAACAAGGGTTTTAAACTCATATATGTTCCCAAAGTGACATATATTTGCATGTCTGTGGGGGTTATTTACAAAACGGTGAATTCAAAGCTCAGTTTGAAAAATATAGACCAACATAGGCCTGACATAAACACTCCAAGTATGCACACATGTTAAGGTGTATTAATGGGGTTTTTTGCATCATAAACCTACCCATTTTACCCCCAGCACAACCTACAGTTATTGCCCTTTTTAACTCCAATAATTCAGCTGCAGTGATGTACTTTTATTGGGAGTTTTAGTTCAGCAGTTAGTTTTCTAGGGCAGAAAGCTGACAATTAATGCCCGGCTGTGCTCATAAAAAACTGTTGTGCAGAAACTTATGGGATAAGCTTAGCATTGCTACAGCATTTAAGTGATTCTCGTGATTGGCTGAATCATTTAATTGTGAATTGTCTGTTCAATGTTCATTGCAGAAGCTGCAAATAAAGTACATTTACAGAAAATGAAAGACCTTTAATGCGGAGCATACTTTTATTTTAATTATGTAAAACATTTTTTTAGTTTTTTTATTACACTACCTATATAATGCATTATAATAAAGATGGGTCATCTTCAGTCTGTTGGAATACTTCAAGCACCATAACCACTACAGCATGCTAACAACTTAACTTCTTACCCACAGTGCACCAGGTACTGGTCCCCTTCTGCACGACAGCCAGAATCTCTCTGTTCTGAGCTCTGGACGTCAGGGCTTGGCTCAAGATAGATAACAGAAGCTCTAGGTAGGAGCTTCTGCTATCCATAAAGGCGCTGATGGGCATTGTTAGCAAAGGGTTTGACTACTTACTTTGGATGTTGCCAGGCATCTCCTGGCATCCCAACTACTACATTGAGCTGTAGTGGTTATGGTTCTTAGAGTGTTTCATTAATTTTTGCAAGTATAGTTTTGAACTGCAATTCATTTGTTTGCAATCAATGTCCTAAATATTGAATCAATAATTCCCTCTGTACGAATAATAAGAAACAGAAAATAAAGGCCATTTTGCTTGTAAAGATTATCTGATCACAATGTAACTGCAACCAGTTTTAGATTTTATGAAACATTTTAACATTCTATATATATTCTCACATTTAAACAGAAACTAAATTACACAACTAAATATTCTAAACATTTCTGGACCTGTTTATCTCTCTGTTTATTGACAAATCATCCACACATTTCTGAACCTTTTACTGATAAACGATTTAAATCGAATGTGTCATCATAAGTGATCATTCAATTATTAAATAAAGCTAATTGCAAGAGTAAAATTGCTGTAACTATTGCATGATCATTCTAATGTCATGTTAGGGGATATTACAGCCACTTCTTCGTAACTGATTGTCCTTTGGGCTCTCCTTTTTTTTTTTTTTAAATGCCCCTTTTCTTATTTTTGCTTTCTTATTTAATCTACTGCTCCTAGCAAAATCTCACATTTATCTGTATGATGTTTTAGATCAGGCTTCCCCAAACTCCGGCCCTCCAGATGTTGCTGGACTACAACTCCCATGATTCTAAGCCTATCTCTTTCATTCATAGAATCATGGGAGTTGTAGTTCAGCAACATCTGGAGGGCCGGAGTTTGGGGAAGCCTGATTTAGATAGTTTGATAGTCTCATAATATTGTATTGCATAGCAATATTTATTAATGCTTGTTTTAAGGAAACACACCATGACCATTCCTACAATTCCTTGTGAACAACATCATTAAGCAAAAAATTGCTCATTGACCTTGCATAAACAATTGTGGGAAAGTTGAAAGTTGAAGAGACATAGTGGGATGATATCATATGCCCAACTTGACTAAGATTTTTTTTTTAAATGCCTAAAATATAGGTAATGATTTATCTTTTCCTAATTGATGTATATTGTTTTTTTTTTCAATATATAGTAAATGGTAATATAATACACAGCATAGAAGTTACAGTTTCGTAATACAGATATGTATGTTACAAATTGCTCTTTAGTGCTGTACAATACATGTATATTAAAACATATCATGCTATATTGTAACCATAGTTTTGCATAGTCCCCAGCTAAAACAGATTTAATAGAGTGTAACACAATGGAAATAAAAGTAAAACAACCATTACGTTATGATGTTTAGTTTATTATATGCCTCAGTATAAATTCACTATACATCGGATTTTGTCAGACTAGACAAAATGGGTGAAAATGGCTGAATTACGCCCAGAATGGCAATTCTCATATTTTGTTACAGCCAATTCCAGTCAGAATTCAGCCGATCCGTTAGAAATTGTATAATTTGGTTGGAATTGTTCCGTGTCTTTTTCAAAATGAGTGTTTTTTTTATTTTATTTTTTTTCATTTGACCGCTATACAAACTATAAGATTCTGAATAAGTAAAAAGCACAGATCTTAAACTGAATAGGGGCTCACTGCATCCATCAGGATTCACATCCACTAATTATCGTTCACTGGCTTTTTGCAAAGGATGATAATTTGAAATACTATTTGTCCAGTGCAAGGGCTAATCATGTGGCAGCTGGTCAGTGCTTGCTAGCCAGCTGCCATAATGAAAATGTATAAAAAGAAAAAAAAGTTGACCAAATATCACTATACGGATGTCTTTAAACCTCCCTTATCTGCCATGCCGCGGGTGGTGGCATGTCTACTAAACAGTGAGAAGCCAATGGCTGCTCACCGTAACTATAAACTAGTGACTGGTTGTATGGTTCCATGCAAATCTCGAGAGAAGAGCGCTCTAATTGGTTAGCTTACAATCCAACCAATCAGTTAACTCTACTGAGGTTTCAAAGCATAGGAAGACCTTTATAAAGGCTTTTCCCACCTTTAGAGCTCATTCTGCACAGAACCCTAGTGGGGCTCACATGAATTTATATTTGTTGTGGCACAGTTGTATGTTTTGTCTATTTTATTTCTGTGTGCAAATCTAGCCGTTTTTCTTTTGAAAGCTTTATTGAAAAGGTATGCGATACAATGCAGGACCACACAAGCAACCAGATTATATCATTAGATCACAAGATTACAACTGAATGTATAAAGGTCTTACAGTTCCAAAAATGGTTTGACATTAAACCAGTGGATGGCACCAGTACATTTTAACCAACATAGCCACAACATAGAGTTAAATTTAAATACAGTAGATTTGCTTTGAATTGGGAAATAACCAGCACCAACCATCCCCAACCTACAGAAATCATATGCTTTAAATATATGATGGCTGTATATGCAAGACATCATTCAATAAGTGTAACTGTGTTGCAATCAGAACAAGGAATTCTTGTCTTGGTTAACAGACATCTTTTCACATAATAAATGTGAATATAACATGATGACATAGCTAGCAGGTGGAACTAAACAAACTGTGAGTTGGAGTTGTATATATACATTTAATTCATGATCTATGCATTGCGAATCCCATTTACCTACTTTGTAAATTGAGTGATCAGTTGGAAAATGTGTATTTAAAAAAAAAAACTATTTGAAAGACAAATGATTAGAAAAAAAAATCCCTCTGTAAAATGACTTGTTAAGAGAGTGAAAGAATATGAAAAAATCTGACATTTATAAATAAAGTGTGTTTTTTTTCTTTCTATTTTCCTGCTATTGCAGTGGAAACAATATGCATATCAACTCCATGGATACGTATAATTTCAGGGAAACTGTCAGATCCGGGGATTTTTCATATTACGTTTAGTTATTCCTACATTTAATAAATGTGTATTTTCTAATAAATGTAGAGGCAAACCTGTTAATCCTGCAGCTGGGAGATTCCATCTTAGATCCCTGTCAATCTCTGTTAAAAGCTCTGTCTGTAAATATGGAAAACGCATACATGGAAGAGGAGACATGGAACAATGTACCTAGGTCTTCTCTTCATCTGCAATATTAGCCCTGACTTTATCTCGTCTTAACTGGCTTCTGATGTCATTCGCTAAATCTTTCATATAAATTTAAAAGAAGAGAGCGTCTCAAGAAAAAAGTTTAACACAACGTATGGGTGATTTAATGCTTCGCAAGCATCCATGTGCAGAACAGGGATTATAAAAACATTATAATTACATTAGATGACCCCAATGGTTAATCAATTTCCAACTGCTATTCATATCAATATCACTCACAGTAAGTTGCTTGCAAATGTAGACGTTAGTACACATCCAATTCTGCATGGATTTATTGTAACATTGATACTCGATATCTGTTTTATTCAACATTTCATTGTGTTTGTTTTAAAATCTGATTCACAATAAATATTGATTCTCATATAAAAAGTAGCAAAAAAATAAAATAAAATACATAGCATCCATTTTGGCAAGCAACAGAATATTATAATTTTTATTAATTGTGAACAAGTAGCGTGGCCTGTTATAAGCAATGGGTACTTAAAAAAAATAGTATGTGAATTAAGTTTTAGATCAGGACCAAATACCACTGGCTCATAATATTGCTAAAGATTACCATTCTCTCTCTCTGCGTGTGTATATAGAAGAATGCCAGGATTGTTCCATTATAGATAATTAGACAGTGTGTAATCATTGTAAAACCATTACAGCTACAATCAGACCACTTATTTTATTGTAAATCAATGAATATCTACTGGCCACCACATTTTAGACAAGCCTATTCAAGAACAAGCGCAATCTAATTGTAATGCAGGTAAAACACAATAAAACTATTAAAACGTCCCTAAAATAAAGACTGATCATTTTTACATTGAAATAATATACACTAATTCACTCGGAACTCTTAAATATATTACTGTTAAAGGAACTCTCTTGGGAACAACTTAAGTGCATTTGATACGTCTTGGCCTCATAATAAACATGCTGTGTTATTCTACCTGTTCAAATCTCTTTAGTTTTGCTTTATTATGTATATAGTATTTCAAAGCTGCAAGGGGAAAGAGTGCAAATATGTGAATAAGTGAGTTTCCATAAGACTCCCAGAATGCTTTGAGACATATATTAGCTATACAAATAGCATAGCTGTTTTTATTTAGATTCCCTGACCATGTATCTGTGTGTACTGCCATTTCAATGACCTGCTGTTTTACAACAAACCTTTTTATGCCAAAAGTTACAGAATTGTGCACAGAATTTCTAACCTGTTGATGGAATAAACAGTTATTTTATAAAATCACGGTCTCCCTTATATTCCCTCATATAATATGCATATGTAAAGTCATGCAAAAGAAAAACACTTAGTGCAGGTGAACAAATGGGCTTACATATACTTAGATAAGAAGATAACCCCTCAATGAGGCAAATAACTCACATTATTATTATTATTATTATATTATTTTTTTATTATTTATATAGCGCCAGCAAATTCCGTAGCGCTGTGCAATGGCTGGTCAGTGTGGATAGTACCAGTTCTACCCTAATAATAATATATAAACAAATTATCGCCTGAGATCCCTAGAGAGGGAGGATCTCAAGTCCTGGTATTTAGAAAGTGAATTACTTGGATTGAACTTATATATTAAGTCCAGTATGGAAAGGCAGTTACAGATTAGCAGTATAAAGTCAGCACTTATAAGAGACTCTTCCAGGCTTTATTGTGAATACCCATAAGGTTACACATTCATTAACTGCTAATTAAATTGAGGGATAATGTTTAGATAAAAAAGTTATCATCCTCCCTGTCCAGGGTTGTAACCAAAAGATAACACAGACACCTAGCAATTAGTAATGTGATGCTAAAAAGAGCATAGATTTAATTATATAATTGGGTGTGCTTAGAATGGTATCAACACTCACGGACAGAGAAAAAAATGAATATCCACTAAACTACCAATTTGACTAAGAAGTGTCTATATAGAAGAGTATTGTAATTAGATGAGGCATATATGATAAGAAGCTTAGAGCAAATTATTTGAAAAAAGTACTTGGAAACGTAACAGCCACAATGGCTCAAAACATGTAGAAGTATTCAATTAGAGGTTCATTCTACAAAATGGCAAAGTATAAGCCCAGAGCATGATAATCAGTCCAATTCTTATCACTCCTACGTTCCTATGAAGTAGAAGGATGAACAAAGGATAGTATCGTAAAGAGGAGACTAGATTTAAGATAGCTTGTAGTAATAATATGCTTATACGCACTCTGAATATACTAAAATCTAGTCACCTATAATCTATCTTAACGGTGTATTATAACTATCCACAGAATAGTGAGACGTAAGACACAGAACTTCAAAACGTGAAAGGAGACATGGTCACACAAAGCCTAGGTTGGAGGAAACAACCATAAACCAAGCTGGGTCAGAGATAACAGAGGACTACAAATACAAGATAATCTGAGAAAGAAAATAAAAAGAATACTGAACTTCAAAGACAGCGTCTAAGCAACCTCCACAGTACGCAAGTACCAGTTGGGATAAATTGGTATAGTACGACAGTGTCCAGTGTCAGAATTGATGAGAGTCTGAGTTAAGGCGTCCTAGAATTTTTTTTTCAGGTATTGTTACAACTAGAGACTTTTTCCTGATGCTTAATGAGATTGCAGTTAGGGGATGTGGTCTGCTAATCAGCATAGAGATGGATGCAGGAGCGTGCTGAGTCTTTGAGAAACATAGTGAATTTATTTTGGACTAATTTGAGCTTGGTTACAAGAAGAATTATTTAAAGGACAACTGTCACCTCAAAACTATTTTTTAATATATAATATATATAATCCTTTCATCAAGTTTTGAAATAAAATAGAATTCTTAAATGAAGCCTATGTAAAAAAAACAAAGAAAAACTCATCCCGACCTTTGGTATATGGCCGGATCCTACAGACATACAGCTTGGGTCAGACAGTGTTTAAACATCGACAGTTAATCTCTTTACTGCTTCACTCCCGGCACAGAACCAGGTAACACTACAGAGACTGTCGCTTTTCAAACATTCAGATATATTAATTCTGCAAATGGATAAAATGGATAAACAAACTCCTTGAAAGTAAAACACTTTGCACGTTTCAGTAAATTCAATTTCTAGAAAATCCTAAAGGGATTAGTTATACATTGCATACAGGAAATATAGATACAAGACGTTATCATCTGGAAACTAAATTTTGCATTTCAAAACACATATTCCTTTTGGACTAAATTTCACTTGTAACTTTTATGCATTTTTGCGATAAACTAATTTAGGAATTAAAATCGAGAAAGGAGAAAATCATCATTGCTAAGAAACACGTATCAGCTACTGTCTCCCCGGGTCGAAACGGAAAGTTGGGACCTGCCTACAGAGGCATAAAAGATCTGGGAGCTGCTCTGCTCACTAGGGGACTAGCCACACGCTAACCCCTTTCACACCCCACCCTGCAAGCCCTTTGGTTAGGGGTAACAGAAGCGAGAGCCAATACATCCTCTTATAGCCAAGGCTTTACTAGGGCAATGGCACGACGCTAGCCACATCAGATCAAACGCCACTACAGGCTCACAAATACTTAGCCACTTCTAAGACACCATTTCAACATTTCCAAACCTCACCCTTCACACAGCGAGGCCCTTCCCTGCTGACACACAGATACCACAAGCTGCTGGCACAAGCCCACCTCCTATATCCCACTCCTGGTAGCCCCACAGATCACCTCATTCTAGCAAGTTAAAACCCGCCAAGTTATATCCCAACACGTCTAAATCACAATAAACAAATTATAGCACTGTTACGTTATCTGTTAAGATGTGATTGTATTGCTTATTTTTTTTTTTTTTTAAAGTATGAGGCTACTAAACTCAAAAGTGCATATTATACCACTGCAACTGTACTGTGTACCTAACTACTGATACACCTTACTTCTTGTACTCTGTATCCCACCCCTTAATGCCTCAATAAAAGAAAGAATGACAAAAAAAATATATAAAATACAGCAAATATTAATAAAACAAATATTAATTCAAAAGATAATATCCTATTTGAGTATTGACATACCGCAGTTCCCATAGCTGACTGCTGTAGGAGTCTGATAATTGCCTCCTTCTGGGTATCAGGTCTCTTGTGGCCCTAACTAAGAGATGTAAGCAGGTCCATTGATAACTGTTTTGTATGATTTCTGTTATATACATATGCATACCTGTGTTACGAGTGTTAAAGCTCTGAAACATATGCATCAGCAGGTTGGCTATATAGCCCCGATCTCCATGTGTCCCACAAGGACCAGGCCTCAGAACCCATCTTTGAAGGGGTGAAAATAGAAGGTAGGCCACGTTCGCAGCTGCGTTGCCTGTCTTTATCTGCTGTTAATGCAGACAGTGTCGGAGGTGAAGGAGATTTCCAAGCTCTTGCTATTAGGTGTTGGGCTGTAAGAATAATACGTAATATCAGCTTTTGTACGTCTTTGTTGAGGTATTACTTGGTAGATTCAGTAATGTGAGGGCTTCAAATTGCAGAGTTTCTAGTACTACCCTACCTATAAGGTCATGGACCTAGTGCCAGTATTGTCTAAGTGCTGACCATTGCCACCACATGTGTATCATAGTGCCTTCGTCTCCATTGCATCTCCAGCACCTATGTGAGGTATTTGGAAAGATTTTATATAATTTGGCTAGCACTAAATACCATCTGTATAGGACTTTACGGTATTGTTCTAGGTGGGTCGAGGATTTAATGAGGCCGACCGGGGCATTGATCATTCGTTCACATTTGGCTTAAAGAATTGTACACCTGACCCAAACCCAGCATTAACCGTTACCCTACACTAAAACTACTGCTAAAACCAACTCTGAGGGATCCTCTCTGCTGACATCAGCAAAGGGATTTCCCAGCTCACACAGCACAGAGCACTCTCAGAGCGCCCTCTGACTCTGTCAGAGTCTTTTCATGCCCTAATGGTCTCCCCTGATTGGGGGCAGGTTCAGAATCACCATGGCTGAGTGCTATTGCTCAGCCTCTGGGATACATTCGATTTAAACGGGTGTACACAGCACTTACTTTGTGTGCTGCATTTAGCTCATCTATCAATCTGGGATCAGTTGATCTGCCCCCAGCTGACAGAGGGGACATGCAGGTATCAGTTAATATCTGGGTCTCACTGGTATCCGCATGGATTTAACCCTGCTCACACCAAAACATTAGAACATTCCATGCATTTCTAAGGGCTTTAAAGCATCTGTCGAGGACAGCATGGAATATCTTATCACTCTTAAGAGGTTAATGCTTATACACCTCACTGGACTTTACATATATTTGTTGTCTTTAATACCTTCAGCATCCAGACACCGCCACTTTGTTCTCCTCTGTCCACGATGTTTCCAGTTTACCCTTCTGTCGGATTATTTGGACTGATGGATAGTGGATAAAATAGCTCCGCAGCTAAAATGGAACTTTGTTTAAGCTCCACCACTTTGCCAAAGATTGCCATAGTCCCAATCATAAGAAAAAAATAATTCCTACTTTTTCTCATGTATAACAAGAAAAACAAAGGTGAATTAAAAAAATATATATATGAGGTAAAATAAAGAGTTTTTTTTATCTTAAAAACAAAATAGGTAAAGTAACAATCTCTCCTTTGAACTTGGTTATTCTGTTTCTGGTTAAAAGTTGCTGATAATATACATTTTGGAACATTTGGAGGCAGCATAGAATGCGTGGGACGTGTGGAATATGTGGATTGGGATAAACCATGCTAGTGATTGTACTG
This sequence comes from Pelobates cultripes, assembly GCA_933207985.1. Classification (NCBI taxonomy): domain Eukaryota; kingdom Metazoa; phylum Chordata; class Amphibia; order Anura; family Pelobatidae; genus Pelobates; species Pelobates cultripes. The sequence continues at coordinate 34,763,086 of OW240915.1, forward strand.
TGAGAATAGCTGGGCAGGTCTTCCATTCATTCGAACAGATTTAGGCTCTGATAAAATCATCTGCTAACCTGCTAGCAAGGTTTTTGTGTGCACTCTCTTCCCTTGTTTTCCTGCTATTATCAAGGACAAAGTTAATTTCCCTGCAGATATTGAAAGCAAATTAATTCAGGGATCTGTTTTTAGTGCCTTCTTTAAATGAGTATCTAGCTCACTTTTTGCTATATTTCATTGAACACTTGAAGCAATTGTTACACATATACTCAATTTAAAAAAGTCAAAATGATCCTTTTCTCCTGAAATTATTTGGAAACTCATTTAATTATGTTTCTTTGTGTGCTATTATGGTGAATATTGGAATGTGATGTATAATTTTTTTTTGGTTTCCAAAACATATTTTAGTCTTTCCTTTCATCATTGTTGGGTGTGAGACATATAATTAGTTTCACTTTATGGGGATTAGAAGAAATGTCTTTTTGCGTTAATTATTTTCCTTTTTTCCTTCCTCAATTTTTTTTTAAAATTTTGTTTGGAGTTATGCCAATTTATTTTACTGTTAATTGTCATATGATTAATTTCTATTATTCAGGTACCCATGGCCCATTTTATTTTTGCAGTTTTTATTTTTTTAAATTTTTCCATTTTAGGCACAGAAATCTCTGCTGTCCAGTCTGTCCTTTCTGCCTTTCTGATTTTATTTAAAATATTAGCTTAAGTTTTATATTGTAAATTATTACTATATTTGGGGTATTTTTGTAATTAATATTCAATTAAAGATTGTTTATTTTTTCCAATTAATTAAAACATTTTTATTTTTTTACTGTAGCTGTAGCAACCTTGGGATAGGGTTAATAACTTATGTTACCATATAATCCAGTTGATGTGTTTTCTTTTACCTTTGCAACAGTGCTGACTTCACCATATAGAATGAGGATGCTGTCTCAAGTTCCAAAACTGTCATAATCCTGAAGAAATCTGGCTTAGGAACATGTAACGAATGCTGGTATTTCGTATGCCCATTCGTTTGGTTCCCCCCGAGCTGCTAGATACTTAGTGATTATAGCTCGCAGTTCAGCACTGATTTGTACGTTCCCCAAGAACCCAAGTGCAGCATACAAGTAAATCCTGCTGTTTCAGCAATCACATCCCCAAACATCAGTCGAGTCTAGATGAAGGGTTCAACAACTCTTTATTATGCCACACCGTGGCACAGGTGGTCTTCCACCCAACCAACTAACCAGGGGTTCCAACCCAGGATCCTCTATACCTGTGAGCCCACGCGCGGGAAAGGTGACTTAGTCTCTTTGTCTCCCAGGTACAGAAATCCCGCCCAAAATGCAAAGGGGGTCTCCCACACCCAACGACAGGGGTCTTCATCCCAGGATCCTCTGCGCCTGGGAGCCCGGGCACGGGAAAAGGGACCCAGTCTCTTCGTCCCACAGGCGCAGAAAGCCCACCAAACTGGCCAGTGCCCCAAAAGTGTGACCACCAACCTCCAGAGCCCCCACACTATGCATTTCACGACTGGTCTCCATTTGTGTGGCTCCTGTGCGAACCACGGGCAAGGGAAGTGTCTCCTTTCGGGATACAAAGGCTCCCCCGTGGGTGGCGTTAGTCTATATGAAATGGCGGCCATCCAGGGGAGCACTCAGTAATTAATTCCCTTGCAGTTTCGCACTTATGTTGCAGGTGCAAACGTTCTGATCAATTGGTGTGAACATTCTAATGGGGCACCGGGGTGATCCCCGTTCGGGAAACGAAGGGGTTCCGTTCGAATAACCGCTCCAGAACATGGAACTAGGCATAAACCGTGAAAAGCTAGGGGAAACACAATAATACAAAGTGGAAAACACACAAATGAATGAAGAGGGGTTCTGCCACCGGCACCAGGGATGTAGGTTAGTCACAGACCATTACCATTGGGACATTGCATTTGGCCTTGACACTACTTTGGGCTTTCGGACATCTAATACAGAGTTGTAGCACCTGCTAATCTAAGATAGCAACAATAGTGATAAGCAAATTACAGTGATTTTCCTAGTCACAGATAAAAATCATTCAAAGTATACTGGTAATATCATATATATTATTTTATTTAATAGCTTAGTCATAGAAAAATTTGTTTCACTCACACATTTGCTCACTTTTAATATGAGAAATGTGGCAATGTCTGGTTTTACATTCACTACATACATTTTAATGAGTAGAATCAAATTGCACAGGCATACTGAGTACTAAACAATAGGAAAGAGACAAATCCATATGTTTAAGATTTGTGTGAAAAAGTTAAAATCTCATCCAGTTTGTAGGATGATCAGGGACGTTTCGATGGAACAAATTCTGTGAGCTAAGATGGAGCTGTTCCACTGACATACCGTAATTAAAACACAATTAAAGACGTCAAGTTGCAAGATGGTGAATTATGATTGATCACTCCAGAATGTGTGTCTACTGTTCTACAGTCCACTAAGGGAGAGCTTTACAATATTGTATATAGTGATCTCTGGCCAGTTTTTGTGGCTGCAAGACCCAACTGCATAGGCCTATATGCCAAAACATGAGTGACAGGTAGAGCAGGGGAGTTGGGTCTCCTGCTATAATTCATAGCAACTACCAGGCATGCACTGTAGTTACCAAAATTATTATTCTGGTAAGCATGTCTTGCGTTTTGCCAGACAAATATGTAGAGTAAATGACAGGCGTCACTGAAGTCACGCCAAGATGCTCTGGCAATGTATCCAGAATTTGGCCATCAATAAGGAGGTGCACCCGGCTTGAGGATACTTTAAAGACTAGTACAGGTGGGGCAGACGTTGGTGAGAGCGGGCAGTTGAGGTCTCATATAAGTGTAAAATGCATACATAGTCTTGGCTTAATGGCAGTGGCAGCACTGGAGATGAGGCAGTGAGTTGGTTAATCAGCCAGACAGTAATGAAATATATAATTTATCACTAAGATAAAATATATAATTATTGCTTAAAGGGGCATTAGGAGCTAAGGAAACCAGACTCACTTTAACCCCTTAAGGACACATGACATGTGTGACATGTCATGATTCCCTTTTATTCCACAAGTTTGGTCCTTAAGGGGTTAAACAGAATGTAAACTTGATATTATGAATTACAAAGTGTCCCATTTGGCTGTCAGATTTTATGTGAATTACTTTCGACAAAGGTTCTAAGATACATACATTGTATGATAATAATATATAATATGCTATGTGCATCGGTTCTATGTTATGCCTAGCCTCTTCCCTGCTGGTAATGATTATGTCCAAACATTTTATAGTAAGTTATATTGTAACAGTGTATTAGTGTTACAGATACCCAGCATCAAGGTTGCAATTAATCACTGCCGTTTTGGGTGTATATCCGGTTATACATTTGCCTCTGTTTTGCTGTGCGTGATATTAATATGAATAGTAACTGGGAATTGATTAGCCATTGGAAATGTCTAATGTAATTACAATCTTATAATCCATGTTCTTGACACTGATGCTTGTAAAACATTAAAGAAGAAGAGTCAGTTCTTTGGAAATTACCCCCTGAATTTGGCATTGAAAAAAAACTCATAACTTGTGTTAAACTTCTCATCCGATGCTCTGTTTTATTTTACAATTCTATTAAAGATTTAGCAAATTGCATAGCAATCTAGTTGAATCAGGGCAATGTCAAAGCAAATAATGCAAATAAGGGGAAACAGATGCATTTTTTATTGTGCTTCTCTTGCTCTCTCTCTCTCTTCTAAAAATGATTGACAGGGAACCATGATGGAGGTAGCCAGTTCCAGGATAGAAAAGTGGGAGTTTTTATGTTTGATTTCATTTTTCACATCTCACTACCATATTTTAGTTAAATATAGTAATTGCGCATACATAAAATGAAAAATAGGAGGAAGAGGTATATTAGGGTAAGTGTTGCACATGGGTGGCTTCAATAGACATGAAAATATTGAGTTTCTCTAAGCTTTTGTCTGATCTAAGAGTTCTTACATTCTACCTTTTCCTGAATGATCTAGGTGATTGTTCCGAGTCTTCCCTCTGACTCTGATAGTCCTTTACATTATTTCAAAAGTTCATGCTGGTCTGTAATACCTGTTAGAGTAAGGTGAGCCCACTTCCAATGGGTTACAGCAGACCTCGTTGAATTATTCCACCTTAAGGATGGCTAATGGAATAGAACTTCTGCAAACTGGCTCTGAGATTCATCACTTGTCTGCATTTAAAAGTCAAACAAAACTAACCGAAGTCCAGTATTTTTCTAAAAACTTGACCACGCGGTGACCATTCCAAGACAGGCAAGTTCTAAACCTTTGCAGTCTTCCAAACCACTTAGAAGAACCTTAGAGCAAAGACAATCAATAACCACTTTGTTGGTTGGGCACTTTCCATGATCGCTAATCCAGAAGTTGAGTGTGATGAAAATCATCAGGTCACAACACTCTCCCCTCCATGAAATAACATTTTAGAATTGAATTTTTTTAGGTGGTGCCCATAAGTGATGTAATTCACCATCTCCATAATCATCTTAAATCACATTCTGGGTTAAATCAACATCCAGCATTGATACTGAAACTCAGTGAACTGGTAATTGTTCATCCAATCTCGTACTTAATTCAAGAATACCTATCATGAACCCTTTAATTATAGAAGATGTAGAACATTTGTTCCTATCCATAAATGTTTTGAGGCTGGTCCCAATTTAATACCTACCTACTTTCAGTCAAAAAACAACTGCACTCATTGTTAATTTGGAATTATACTAAATATATGTATTGTATGTATGACATTGTATAATTGTAATCTATGTCTCCTGTTATTTGTGTAACAATGTTTTAGCACCTTAAGGACACAGCTTCAGAAGCTTGTCTTGCACTTTAGGTGACAAAACATGTTTTTTTAATTTTTTGTTGTTGTTTGTGGACAAAAAGGACACAAACAACAGAAGGACAAAAATGGCTTTAATTTGTTGTGACATACATACATACATTTTTATTTATTATAAAAAAAGAGAAATAAAATGCAAAAAACAAATTTAACTATTTATTTCTCAGCTTTGGCAATAATAACATGTGCATAATTAGTGCAGATTAAGAAAAGTAATTCAAAATAAATTCATTTAGTTGTCCAGATTTACAGAGTACATAAAATGTCTAGGATTTCTGCTTATTTTGATAGTTACAAGTCACAAAATACAAGGAGTAAAATAAAATTTCAATGTGGAGTGATTTTAGAATTTGGTATGTTTGTCTTGCAAGCTTAATAGCCATCACTCAAAACAAAAACTCCACACAAAAGTGAATATTTACACTGAGCAAAATTATAAACGCAACTGGGAAGGAAATAGCCTGTCAGATACTTTTATTGCCATTCGAGACTTTTGATGTTTTATTGGTTCGGTAGCTGTAACTACCGAACACCGCCCACCCCCCGGCTCATTATCTTCAAAGAAAACTGTTGATTAAGCATTCTCCCTGTGTGGCCGCCATTCGTATAGCCGAACGTCACGTGCGAGAGAAAACAGCGCCCATCTTGTTTGCACGAAAGGAGGCAGCGGGACTTGGTCATCGAGTGTCTGGAACTAAAATCGGACACTTGACTTCCCGAACACCGGTCAAACCATACAAACGCATTTTTCCTTTTCCTGAACAGCCAGGAGAGCGCTGTTCGGTAGTTTGGTTCCCACGAACCAGGGGAACAATCGCTCCTATGAGCCAGGGGGCTCCATTTGTGCATTTGTTCGTTTTTATGACTTTTCGAAATAAACTGACCGCACAGCCTAAATTCATGGAACTGTTTTGGGCAGGAGTCTCGTGTGCAGTCGATCAAAAGGGACTTCCATAAAATTCGAAAACCCCTGAACTGATCTGGGTGATTTTTCGATATGTTGGTCATCCAGATCAGGGCTATCAGGGCATGTGACTTATGGGGATACTATGTGTTTTAGAGTACTTTCCAAGTTTTGGGGAAAATATGCCTAGAGATAATTGAGTTACCAAGTTAGCTGACTCAATTATCTAACAGACAGAGAGGAGGGGATTGTCTGTTTGCATTGGGAGTGTTCATCTTTGCCACTGTAATATTATTGGCTGTAACCTTTGTGTCCCTGTCCTCCAAAAGGTCCATGTGGGAGTGCCACTTGCATGGGGACTTGCATTAACGCTAGTGTGGCACCATTAAAATTCATTCCTGTTGTACCCTTCATGAAGGCTAGGCTTATGTTTGGATAACTATCTGCTGGGAAGCAACTACTTGGAAGCTGCATTTGTCTGAAATATTCTACACCCGAACTGCAGCTATAATCACTAAGGCTCAGCAGTTCGGGAGGAATAGGTGAACAGGGTATATATTATACCAGCGTTCATAACAGCAACATTTATGTTATTTCATTAGCTGAACTCAAAGATCTAAGACTTTTTCTATGTATACAAAAGGTCTATTTCTCTCAAATATTGTTCACAAATCTGTCTAAATCTGTGTTAGTGAGCGCTTCTCCTTTGCCGAGATAATCCATCCACCTCACAGGTGTGGCATATCAAGATGCTGATTAGACAGCATGCTTATTACAAAGGTGTGCCTTAGGCTGGCCACAATAAAAGGCCACTCTAAAATGTGCAGATATTGTAACAATACCCCCACTATTCTTTGATGTTACAGTGCCATAGAATTTTGATAGATGAATTTGATGGGTCTCATTTTGGGGCATTACAGCAGTTTACTGTTGGAATAACCTCACAAAATCCACTATTTGTGAAAATAGGTGTAGATTGTGCCTTAACATGCTGACACTTTTTTTTTACCAGTTTATGTCAAATAAAATTGTATTTTTATATAGACACATTACATTTTTGTTGGCCATTTTTAAAATCTGATATGTGCCACAGTGTTTAATTCCCCCCCCCCACCCCAAAATGTGTTCAGAAAACTCTTCTGAGTAAAACAATACCGCCCATATGTATGCCTTTGTCACTATCATGTGAAGCTACAGTGTCATATACAAGTCCTGACCATTTCAGTTTTTACAGTTGGAATTTTAAAAATAAATTTGACGGGTCTATGGGGAATTGTAGGATAAATGCATACCCTTTGTGAAATAGACACCACAGGGTTTGTCATATCGTGAACCTTATTAGACTGCCATTATAGCACCAATTTCTTTCAAATTTTATTGTATTGTTTTATTTTTGCATAATTGTACACATTCATTGCATTTTAGCGGTTTATTATGTAAACTTGATATAACGCTACTGTAATAAAAATCACTACATTGTGCTCGGCTATATTTTCATAGTACAGAATGAAACTATGGGTACCTTTGTCAGGTTTTTGGGAAAATACAGGTCTTAAATTATATCCTCTCCAGTAGAGTTTTTGTAAAAATGGCATAATATAGTTAGATTTTTATTGAGGTGCCTTTTTTTTACAATTTTTTTTCAAAGTTTGTGGTATTCATTTATTAAAAAAAAAATTCTTTATTTTGTTGTGCAAAAGATTAACAGGCAAGCTTGTTATGCAACAGCCGCAGACCCAAGCATTTTAATAGACAGTATTTTGTTGCATGAGATTAGAACTGCACATTTTAAAATAGTTGTGGTGGTATTCTTTTATGTAAAAATGTTTATATCCACATAGCATTTTGGAATTCTTTATTTTTGTTGTGCACATGTAATAACACAAGCTTGTCGTGCCACAACGGCAACGACAGGAATAATCATGGCATAGAGTTGATGAACAGTGGTCTGGCATTTTAGATATTGACACATTTTTATAATAACAGTTAGCATCCGAGTAAAACGAGACTGTAGTGAAACAGGCAGATAAGGTGAAGTTGTTGGGATTTTAGACATATATGTCAGGTGAGAGAGAGAGCAAGGGTGGTAGGCTGGATATGCCGGACTGACAATACATTGTGTTAAACGAAATATAAGTAGTATGAAATGCGTAATAGTGTATACCCATTGGTTGTAGGAACAGCGAGCCAAGTATGGCACACATGCCTGGTGAGGATAGGTTAATATGAACTAGTTGAACAAACTTAACATAACATGACGCTAGGTAATTTGACTTGAACCGTTTCTGATGGTCGATTAGAGTGCAATGATAGAGCTGACAAGAGCTTCTTGTGGCTTGTAATGTGCTCGGTCAGCTCGTTTGCCTTGTGAGATGAAGGTTACTAAGATGTGAGCCAATCTGGTGGACTACTGTTAACTGAGCAGGCTGGGCAATAGGTGTCTTTAATAGCTTGGTAATGTACGTGAGCAGATAATTAGTGCTACAGCAATGGTACATAAAAACTGAACGGGCCACAGCCTTTGTCTAAACGGAACTACATCTTCCCCCCCGGCCCGCCCACGAGTCCGCAAACAGGATGCAGGACTGAATGTGGTGTGTATAGTGGAAGTGAATTAGAATGTGTGTAATGGATGTAGTGTTTGTGTGTATTAGATACTATTTGTGCAGTGAATGCAGAGTGTGTGTTTGTGTAGCGGATGCAGTGTGTATAGTGAATGCAGAGTGTGTTTGAGTAGTGGATGTAGTGTGTGTTTGTGTAGTGGATGTAGTTTTTGTGTGTACTAGATGCAATGTGTTTAGTGGATGCAGTGTCTGTAGTGGATGTAGTGTGTGTATTAGACGCAGTGTCTCTGTATAGTGAATGCAGAATGTTTGAATGTGTGGTGGATGTAGTGTGTGTATTGTGAATACAGGATGTTTGTGTAGTGGATGCTGTGAGTATAGTTAATGCAGAGTGTGTGTCAGTGTCATGAATGCAGAGTGTGTGTCAGTGGAGTGGATGCAGAGTGTGTCAGCATAATGAATGCAGAGTGTGTGTCAGTGTAGTGAATGCAGTGTGTGTGTCAGCGTAGTGAATGCAGTGTGTGTGTCAGCGTAGTGAATGCAGTGTGTGTTAGTGCAGTGAATTCAGTGTGTGTGTGTCAGTGCAGTGAATGCAGAGTGTGTGTCAGTGTAGTGAATGCAGTGTGTGTGTGTGTGTGTCAGTGTAGTGAATGCAGAGTGTGTGTTAGTGTAATGAATGCAGTGTGTGTCAGTGTAGTTAATGCAGAGTGTGTGTTAGTGTAATGAATGCAGTGTGTGTGTTAGCGTAGTGAATGCAGTGTGTGTTATTGTAGTGTATGCAGTGTGTGTGTCAGTGTAGTGAATGCAGAGTGTGTGTGTTAGTGAAGTGTATGCAGTGTGTGTTAGTGTAGTGAATACAGTGTGTGTGTTAGTGTAGTGAATGCAGTGTGTGTCAGTGTAGTGAATGCAGAGTGTTTGTTAGTGCAGTGAATGCAGTGTGTGTGTTAGTGCAGTGAATGCAGAGTGTGTGTCAGTGTAGTGAATGCAGTGTGTGTCAGTGTAATGAATTGAGTGTGTATGTTAGTGTAGTGAATGCAGAGTGTGTGTGTGTTAGTGAAGTGTATGCAGTGTGTGTTAGTGTAGTGAATTCAGAGTGTGTGTTAGTGTAGCAAATGCAGAGTGTGTGCTAGTGTAGTGAATGCAGTGTGTGTCAGTGTAGTGAATGCAGAGTGTTTGTTAGTGCAGTGAATGCAGTGTGTGTGTTGGTGCAGTGAATGCAGAGTGTGTGTCAGTGTAGTGAATGCAGTGTGTGTCAGTGTAATGAATTGAGTGTGTATGTTAGTGTAGTGAATGCAGTGTGTGTGACAGTGTAGTGAATGCAGTGTGTGTGTGTTTACTAGAGGATGTATGTAATGTAATGAAAGCTATTCCCCCCTCCCTGTTTCCTACCTGGTTCAGGGAGGGGGTGAGATTCCATGATCCCTGGTGGTCCGGTGGCATGGTGGGGCCCCATAGCTCTCTGTATTTGCAGAGGGGGCCCAGCGGACTGCAGGAGCACTTTACAGCTCTTCCTCTCTCTAACTCCAGCGAGACGTGGTGTGCGACAACCGTTATGGTTGTCACTCACTGATGGCGGCCCTGTCCATGGGGCTTAACCTTGTCATCTAACTCCCTATTAGGGTCTATCCATATATAAGGAACGATGGGTCTCGTAATGGCCGAGGGGCACATTGTCTGGGGTGGCAGCTCCCTGGGAAGCTGTATGGATGTGGGTCACCTTAGGTGGCAAGTTGTTCTGCTGAAGCCTTGTCGCTTTGTAGGGTATTTGAGCATTAGGCTTCCTATGGGCATAAGTAAATACAAGTGTATGACGTCCAGTGATCCTGAGATAGTCTCAGAGGGTATTTCCCACATTCTACTTGGCAGTGTATACTGCGGTTCAGGTATGTTTTGTACAGAAAAAGACAGAACAGAAAAATAGCATGGAAATAACAAAATTATAACACGTAAGTATGGCAGAGGTTCTGCATAAGGATCCCCCCGCTCAACCCAGGTCCATGGCGACATGCGTTACATCAGCCGCCGCACAAAATGTGGTAGCTCGGCCTCTGGGATCTCCTCCGAGACTCCTCTCACCTTTAGGTTATTCCGGCGCCGGGTATCTTCCTGAACTGTGATGCGGCGTTCGTGGAGCTGATTTCAGTGCTGAAGCTCCTGCACTGCCTGTTGGAGTGAAACTATATGTTGTGCACTCTCCGCTGTAGTGACTTCAAGCATCCCCATGCAGGCCCCGCAGGTCCCCTCGGATTGTTGTTATGTCGGCCGACATGTTCATTTGAAGCTCTGCCAGCATCTCCTGGAGCACTACTTTTGTTACTGGCAGTGGCGTACTAAGGGGGGGGGGCGGTCCGCCCCGGATGCCA